>JAWWEW010000169.1:26546605-26583822 GCA_035583185.1 Anabacerthia variegaticeps
CGCCGCCCTTCACCTCCCGGGCAAAGGCGCCGCACCCCGACCCTCCCGCTGGGCCCCGGCGGCCGCCTCACCCCCCTCCGGCGCTCCTCCCGGCGCCCAAAAGCCTCCAAAAGCCCCCTGGCTCCCCGCACCCCCCGCCGCGGCCTACGCCGCCCCGGCCGGTCCCCGGCCTCGCGTAGCCCGCCTCCCCGCCCGCCCTGCGCCCTCCGCACCGCCTGCCGCGCTACGCGAGCCCGGGGATGCAGGCCGGGCCTGGCTTACCTTTCCAGCTGCTTTTTTTTCCCTCCTCTCTCTCCTCTCCCCCCTTTCCCTCTGTTGGGCTGACAGATCAGAGTTTCCTCCCCAGCAGAGGGACTGGGAATGTGCTCGGGCTCTGTGCTGCGGAGCTGCTGCCCCCCTGTCTCTGAGAAGATCCTGCTTTTTGTGGGGAGGAAGCTTTGGGGGCTCTTTATTATTTTAAAACTACAAAGTGCTCAGAGGGTAGGTGATTATTAAGGGGAATCCCTGAATATATTCTCCAGCAAAGAAGGCAGGGCTGCTGGGGCTGCTCAAGAAGAGAGCCAGCAGCCTCCTACAGCACCACTACAGGCACCGAGAGGACATAACATCAGAGAGCGGCTCCTCTGCCCTCCAAAACAACAACTTTCCTACCATCTTGGAGGTAGTAGAGAGGGAGAGAGGGAGGGGGAAAAAAGTACAGAAGGTTTTTATAAAGTGTCAATTTGGAGGAGGGAGCCAAATGGCCAAAACAAAATATTTTATAATTTATGTGACTTTTTATTTTAAATAAAAATAAAATACAAAGGCTTGTGGCTGAAGAAATAATTTTCTTTATAACCTGTTAAGATCAACTCTCTGGGAAAAAAAAAAAAGGTATGGTAAAATATGTATTTTTAGTAACTTTGTAGTTTTTTAAAAAATGTTGGGTTTTTTCTGTATTTATGAAGTTGATAACTTTTTTTGTCAATGTCTGATAATGTTTAAAATTAATGTGTAATTATGAAAGTTCGTGTAACTTTTTTTTTGGTACTCATACTGTCAGTAAAGCAGCTGAGATTGATGTGGGATAGTTTGCTGTAACTGTACCATTACGTCTTTCTCTCTTCAAGGTATTGTAAATAAGGCTGAATGTACAGGTAGGAAAAAACTGCAATTTTTTTTTATTTTTGCTTTTTTAATTTTTCTAGAGTAGCCTATGTAGAGAAACTATGGATGATGAATGCCAAGTTAGGGAAACCTGTGATATATAGCTGAGAAATTGTGCTGTCATAAATTTAGCATTGTCTGCCCTTCAGGATGGGATGTGCAAAACCAGAAGTCATAGCAAGAAATTTGGGGGCAATAGTTGAGTTTTGTTTTTAATGTTTTCAAAGCACTTTGCAACCTTCTAAAAATCCGGTTTGGTTCTTTTTAAGTTACCGTTTTGATCTGGGGGCTTTGTTCTTGATACTTATGAATATTATCCTTGACTTATTTACAGCGTTGAGAAATGCTGTAAATTTATATTACAGTGTCTTTTAATATAAGTTAATGGTGAGGGGGGTTGTTGCAGATGCTATTATTAGAGTGTAAAAAATACATGAAATACTGTCAAAACAATGTGAGATGCTATGGTATATCTATAGGTGAAGATACTGATCTCCGTATTCAGCAGACCTATGATAATGTTTCTTGCAGTAGTATTATGCACAGAGATGAACTGCAAAGATGCCATTTTATTTGTCCCGAAGGAAGAGGAAATAATTAGGAAACTAATGAGCTATACATTACATTATTTTATGTTTTTTCCATTGTAAGAATTATTCAGGTGGTATAGGTTAGTTGAACTGCAGTCAGACTAAGGTCATGTGAATGAAGGCACTGAATTACTTAGCATGTTATCAACCTCTTCCCTGTCAAATCTGAAATATGTTGGTTTAGTTCAGTCCTTTAATCTTTAAAAAAAATCCTGTATTGAGATACATTCACATTTCAAAACATATTTTGAGTTTGCCCAGCCCATTATGGTGAACGTAGTTTGTGTGTTGATAGTGGGTTTTTCATTTAGCTAAGCAATTTGGAATTAAAGTATAGTTAAAAGCCAGCTGGTCTTTGTGTCAAACTTTATTTTTTGCAACAGCAATTTTTTTAAATTATGGTTAGTCTATGGTTAGCACATTTTAATAATCCAGAATGTTGCGTTCTATGGAATTACTGCATTGGAGGTGTTTTTCTATATCAGATTATTAATCTGTTAAATGCATTATTCTGCTCTGATATTAGAAAAAAAAATCAATTATGTTGCTCCTTTATTGTATTTCAAAAGATTTTGTATTTTGTGTAGCAGTAATGCAATAATTAGGGCACTTCATAATTTTACCAGTCGTTATTGTGTGCTTTGGAGCATGAAGTATGATGATTCTTTTTGTAAGCTATTTCAACAGAAACTACTTTTAAATTCTATACTTAAAATTCATTACAGGAATGACAGGGATTACAAATGTTGGGCAGGTATGCCATGATGAAAAAAACCTGAACCTTTTGAAATATTACAAATAAATTATCTCAAGGGATTTAGGGATTCAACAAATGCAGTATAATCTAATTTCCTTCTCTTTTATTCTAAATAAATAAAGGGCCAAATTCTCAGACCCCAGTTTTGCAAGTGCTTGCAGGCCTGGTTAATAATTCAGAAGTATATGAAGGATCACTCTATACTTCCCTGCATAAGACTCTTACCAAGTCAGTAGGATTTGCTAGAATACCAAATTCAAGTTTCTGCACAAAGTGATTTCTTGTATCTACCATTGTGTTATACAAGAGAATTGCTACTTTTAACTGTAATTCAGTAGTTCAGTATTACTCAACTATAATTCAAGTTCTGTTCATTGGACTGTTAAGATATTTTTTGTGTTTTAGGAAGAGAGGCATGCCATGAACAACTAGTCTGTGCTGCATCTCTCTCTGGTAGTCTTGGGAATATTTGTACAGCACACTTAGTATCTTGGAATTGTATTATTTTAATGGGATGCAGATGATACAACATTTTAGAGAAATGGCTATGAATGCACTTGAGAACCTGAACACAGAAACAATATTGAACCTTTTCTTTGGCTTATGTGCTTGACTTTGCAGATACTGGCTTTAATCGGATTACTTGCATGCCTAAATTTAAACGTGCATAATAGTAGCATTACACATTTTGGTGACGTGCTGAGATCTGTTTGATGTGTATTAATTGTGAAACCAGAAACTTAATGCTAAGCAAAAGGAGCAACGTTCTGAACCTAGTTTGGAACAGGAAAACTTGAAATGGGATATTTCTTAGTACCTTGTACCAAAAAAAAGAGGACAAAGTAAAGTGGAAGAATTCAGTAGATCTTAGTTACATCAACTATTGTGTAATCATTCAACAGAGAAATTAAAATTTATCCTTTATGGATGGAGGAATTTATTTAACAAAACTTTGTTTATCTGAGAGTAACTTGTTTTTCATTAACTTACTAAAAATGCAAATATTATATTTTTTGCTGACAATAAAATGTTATGCAGGAATAACTTAAAGGAGCAAAGTCTGCTAGCTTTAGTAACGTAGAATTAAAATATTTTAAAAAATATTTACTTATCTTTATGGCCAGGACTTTTAAGTTGGGAGATGCATTATTTTGATAGGGTAGAGCAGTCCTCTGAAATTATGTTAGAGAATTGATCTCTGAGACTTCTGCACAAGGACGCTGTAAACCTAAAGCAAGAAACATTCCCTGCACAACATGCAGAATTGTATTCTGGAAATGCCATTTCTTCATTACAGAATAGGTCTGTCTGCTGTAACTTTAAAGTGGCCACATCCCTGGACCAACCGCTCCAGGCAGGAAACTTGCATGCTTGAGCACAGAGTGGTCAGAGAACATGAATGTTTTGTAAATCACTGGTTTCTGGCTAATGAGGCATACTGTGCTCATGTGTCTTACTTGTATTAGGAGTGAGACAGAGGGCAGTGACATAGTGAATAAGCTTTGTGAGTCTAATAAAAGCAATGAAATAGATGCTTTAAGTGTATACCAGTTACTGGAGGAGACTGCATCAAGAAGTGAACCTTGACTCCCTCACAAGGTCATACCCTGAGTACAGACCTCAAGAATTTCTGGAGCATGACTTAGACTCTGTGCATGTGATGAAGAGTCTGGGCTTTTCCACAAATAGTGTAATAATGTCAGCATCTTGCTATTATTCCTTGAAAGGCACACAAAGAGAAAACAGTTCAGATGTCTTCAAATGCTTGAGATCAGCAATTTCTTTAAAATGCAGGTGAATGTTGTGAAGGGGAGGAAAAACTCATGAGTGTATAAGTGTTAATTACAGACTTTCATATAGAGAGAGCCACATTTGTATAGAGGATCTTGTCTTTAGGTGTTTAAAGACTGAAAAGGGTAACATAAATAACAAAGTTGTGATCTGACACATTCTTAAGCAATGTCTTGAGCAGCTGTTATGTGGTATTAGTTTATTTAATAGTGGCTAGTTTTGAGGTCAAGCCAACCATTAAAGCCCAGCATATTGGTATTATTGAAAAATGCTTGTTCTTATTTTTCAATAATTCTTTAACATGGAAATTTCATAGCAGTGGTTGTCTCTAGCATATCTGCATTTCAGTTACTCTGTCTGCTGCAGGCATGTGTATTTGATAACCAGTGTGTTTTTTGCCACTTTTCCAAACACCAGAGTCCCTATGTTAAAAACACTGTGTACAGTCTGAAGATTTTTCTTTAGGAAATACACACAAGTTATGGCATAAATTGAGTTTCTTAATTCATCTGCTAAACTCCTTCAAACCCATGTTTTAGTGCACTCCTGCATGGCAGGTAGCACAGCTGAAAGTATAGGATAAAGCATATGCACAATAGAGTAACTTTACTTCATTTAAAGTCATAGGTACTTGCAAAGCAACACAAAGTACAAAGTAGCCTTGTTCTTGTGAGTCTTAGGGGCTTCATTGAAGATTTTTGAAGCAATGGGAATTTTGCTGTGAAATCAGTAGGAGTATAGTTGCAGGAGTATTTAACCAAATGGGAGCAAATGTATGCTAGCTATTACATGATAATATAATTAATTGATAGTGAACCATACTGAAAATAGTAATTAACTAAGACTTCACTAATCTGTTCTTCATTATCAGTGTGTATTTTAATCTGCATTAAATAAATGGTATTGTCTTCCTAAAGCTCAGCAAAGACAAAATAGTAAGACTGTTAATTGTGGGAAGGTTGTCCAGAGTGCGTTGGAGACTTCTTTAAACAGACAAATGGAATAAACTCTCCCAGCAGGATGCTCTAATACCATCCCATTTTATTGGGAAGCCCACTGTTAATTCAAAGTATATTACTGTATTTTTACAGTATCTGCTTATGTCTGTTGATATTTCATTAACTGTAACTGTAGCAGTTAAGAGGCTACATACTTTATCACCATCCTTTCTGCTATTAGTCCAGTTATTAATTTACATTCAGGTTACTGTTGGTCTTGGTCACCACTGCAAATTGGAAAGATGAGAATTTTCACTCTGGACCAAATCAGCAGTCTCTTAGTCTTCTGAGAATAGCTTCCAGCAAAGGTGTGGAATATCCTGTGATGGATAATTGAGAAATGAAAAGCATGCAGGACAGGATTTTTCAAAAATAGTTGGAGCTGAGCTAACATCAAAGCATAAGCTTTAATTAGTGTCTAGGATCATGAGATTCCAGTGGATTTTGAAAGTTATTTGTTATACATGAAGCTTTTTGCTCTTAGTATTACTGTTTCTTTTTGATACATGGTTCTCATCTCTGATCCATTTCAAACATAAACACAAGTGTACAGAAGGTGACAAGAAGAAATAAAGCTATTTTCTAAAAATATTAGTTAAGTATATTCAAAATTCAGTATTGGCTGAGTGAGGAGTTGTCTCTACAAGCTATTATGCCTCTAAATCTCAGTAGGTTTCTCAGCATTAGGCACTGTTAATAGATTCTTACATGTAGCTGGAGGAAAATGATAATTATTAACAGTGTTTAGCATAGCAGGCTTTGCTGACTATGGAATCACTCATTTTTTTTGAATCACAAGGTTATATATATGTTCCTTATGATTCTATGTGCCATTTTTCTGTTATGCTCACCTGTGGAGAGTTGGCATTACCTAGGTGCTTTGGGACTTATTGCTGACATCATTCCATGAGCTAATATGTGTTACTCTAAAGAATCTTTTGGATAAAACCTTACTCAAGGGAGTATACGTGACGTATGTAAGCCCACACATAGAGAGAAGAATTTAGTGTTCGTTTCTGAATAAAGTTTTCCTTGTGACTCTAAACTTCAGTGTTTTGTTCCCAAAGGTACTTGGGCCCATTTAGCATTTTATGAATATCTTAACAGCTATTAATAAATTAATAATAGTGTGTCTTGCTTGGCTTTATGTTTGTTTTTTGGTGGTGCTTTTAAATAGGAATTTAAAAACTACTTCTTGAGCAATGCAACTTACCAGGTAACTCTGGGAGAAAGACGCTTTGATGTCTTGTGGGGTTCTTGGTACTCCTGATAAAAAGCTTACTTTAGTTGTCACTGAAGTCCTTAACTTTTAGCTCCTCTGCAGAACTCCCTGTTTACTTATTATTACATTTTTTCCATGTTGGTAGTTACTGTGAAGTCCTCTTCTCTTGGTTTGCCTGTTAGCACTCTCTCGGTTTGTCCTGTCAGTGCCTTGAAAGAGTCAGTCTTTCAACCCTTCATCACTGAAGGTGATTTCATCTAATTGCATATTCGAAGAACAACACAACAAATCATTATTAAGAGACTGTCTTGTTTTGGGAAGAGGATATTTTGGCTTAACCATTGTTTGGAGTATTTTATGAGGAGCAGGAGTGTGGGGACAGGGATGGAGCCGAAGTTTTATTACCTTTTCTCTTCGAACTAAGGCTGATGCCAGTCTGCCGCTCTGCTTTTCCTTTAGAGCTGAGTCTGCGCTGGTTTTCTGTTGGTTTCAATAGTAAAATGCAGCACTTCCCCCAACCACCATGTAGCAGTCACTCTTGCAAGAATGTGTCAGCTTCACAAGAGGTACTCATCCCAAATCTTTTGCTTCCTGGGGAAATGCTAGACACTTCCTCTTCTGCCTTGAGCTATGCTTCAAAATAAATTAAAAAAATAAGTTAGTTACCACTCCTTTCATGACTGGCCTAATTCTGTTGTACGTTTCAGAGTCTTGCTGAGAACATACCTGTTTGACTTGACTTCCGTTTGGGACCACATTGTCCGGTTTCCTTTTGTTGAAGAAGCTCACAACATTGCACAGGTCTAGCTCAGTCTCTCTTTGGAATTATAGGGATGTACCTCTGGGATGCTGCTGCTTTCAGTAAGGTGGCTATGTGAAGAGGGTTAGGTTTTGTTTTTTTTTTAATTTTGTTTGGTTTAAATTCACAGCCTTAGGCTTAGATGCTTAAATCTGTGTGCAGTTCGTTTCTCTTTGATCTGACTGTGCCTGGCCTAAACTTGCGTGAAAGTGTAAGTGCTTAGGGTTTTACCTTGCATTAACACACCCTTTTCCTTCTCCACTCCCCACAACCAACTGCTGAAGACAAGACTACAGAAAAGGCAGGTTTAATTAGGTCGTGTTTGGGGTTAATTGCTTGCACACAAGAGCTGTGTGTACACGGTGCTGTGTTCAGAGGATACTTACAGCCTAACGCCATCCATCTCTGCCCACACCTTGCTGTTCCGTGTCAGGCTGCCTGCGCAGGCAGGAGCGACAGGAGCGAGGGAGGTGCAGGCACCGCTGACACGTCCTGCCGGCTGGCCACCAGGTGGCACTGGGGCTGCGCTCGGGGGACTGCCTCTCCGCCTGCTCCGGGCTCCGCTTCAACCACAGCCTCACAAAAACCCCGGCAGAGACGCACCGACCGCTCAGGCAGTGCATCACCCCGCCCGTCAGCCCGCCCTTTAACAGTCAAGAACAACACTTGGAGTGTGTTTATCTCCCATCACCCCAGCTCTTCAGTGCTGCTTTCTCATAATTCTCTTAATGTGAGGTTGCAGCTTCAGGCCCAGCCAAGTGGTAGCACTAACTGTAAACTTTTAAATAAGCAGAGGTAAGTTGCATGAATAGCCCTGCTTCTGTCACTTTTATTGCAATATTTTGGCCAGCCTATGTCCCATCCTTTCCTTTGCAACCCCTGCTATCCTTTCATCGCTAGCTGGGCAAAAGTCCACATGTGCACTGATTGTCCAGACAGCAGAGCAAACAGAAAAGGGAAGGGCTATACTGCAAACTCAGTTGATACAAGTGCTAATTTAGATTTCTCTTTACTATCTAGTTTCCAACAGTCAAATTTGTACAGAGCCTTGTTGCTCTTACCAAGTTTGGCTGAAAAATTCTGTACTTGGTGACTAGTTAGGTGGAAAAGAGGGCAGAAAGAGGACAGGCAGCACCACGTGTACTTCTTAACCTTTTTGCCTTCCAAGATAAAGGCTGGACATTTTTTGAATAAGAATCTTTTATACACACTAACTGAAGGCTGTACAACTTTCAAAAAATCCAAAAAGCGTGCCAGAGCTCCCAGAGTTAAATAATGCTATAACATTTAAGGAAGAAAGTAGCTAAAGCTTTTGAACCTTTATAAATTAGGAAATGAAGTAGTAAATGACTTGTTGCACAGTTGAACTTATTCTGTTTGTACAACATGGATTTTCAGGGAAAAACCCCTGAGTTTTCATCCTAGCAACCCGAGAACCAAATGTTTTTCTGAATATAGGATTCAGCTACACCCTTTCTTCTTAAACCTTTTGGCCTATGTCACATACATTTTCTATGTAACAACAAACCCTCTTCTTCCTAAAGTAAGATTCCACAGGGACAGTATGAAGGCTTTATGCTGTACTTGGTTACATACACAGTGATGGAGTCCTCTGAACTGCCATGGTAAAAACAGATTGCAGTGTCCCTCAATGTCTCACTAACAGGCATAGTAGTATCTTTGAATAAAAAAAATAGTTGCCTTTTTTTGTACCCTGGTGATAAGTGGAAATGGCAGGTTGAGTAAAACAATGCCCAACATTTAAGACTTAGCTCATGTAAGGACAGTGATATACCAGGATAACCACGAAGAGTTTTCCTGGGCAGAAAGAAAAAATTAGTTGTTACTGAAAAACTTCAAGCATGGAAGAAAAAAGAAATTTATAAAGCTAAGGTTTCTACAGCAGCACTCCCTTGCACTCTGTATTCTACACTGAAAAATGTAGCTTTTCTTCATGCAAAATTAACACTGTTAAATAATAAAGTGGGAAGTGATGGCTTTATGATACTGTTCCCATTTGCATGATTCCTGGAAGGATTACTCTAAACCTTATTACCCTATAAGTCAGTTGAAGAGGAAGTTATCCTTCTTCCAAACTTACATTAATCACCATAGTAGAGAGTCACTGAATTAATTCTAAAGCTTAAAAAAAACCCACCTCAACCAAAAAATATAAAACACAACACCTTCCCTCACTTTGCTATAAAAAGATCAGTACACAGATAAACTACTCTGAGATCTTTTCTGTATTTGAACTGGTGTAAAGACCTTTTATCTGTTTGTTCATTTTTAAAGCATGAAGAAGCTGGATGGAGACTCTATTCTGTTTCACGACAAGAAAATTACTATTTCCTCCCTGCATAGTTTCCCAACTAAACCCGAATGGAAAAATATACAATATTTGGAGCAGTGATAGGTCTGAACACTGACATATACCAGGTATGAGGGACAACTTGCTTTGAAAGCGCATTAAAAAGTAGCATATTCACGTTCTAACCAGGGCTTAAAATTTCTTCTCTGGAAGAAAGTTACAATCTAGTATTTTTGTCATGTAGACTTGTTCCTAGCAAATCAAGATTACTGAGTCCAAGTTGCTTACTGAATTCTTTTCATGGAAGAAGCTACATGAATTACACAGGTATTGTTTGGTATTATAATTTATTTGTATACAATCATCATGTACCCTGCCTCTGGGTACAATAAGTTGAGTGCTGCATGTTGTCTCAGACACAACAACAGTCCTATAATATTATGGGACTATTTGAAGTGATGCAAATGTGAATGAAGAAAAAAACAAAACAACAGCCTATTAAATAGATTTGAAAAAAAATTTATCAGTCACAGTAGTTCACTGCAACAAATACTTGGATGAAGGTGGTAGCGCTCTGATTAGTCTCTAGCAGATGGATGGCTCTTCTACTGCATGAGCACCTTCAACAACAGCTTTCACACACTTGGCCATTGTCTGGGATGCTCTACTGATGGAATCTGAAAAAAAAAATCCAAACATGTCAGTGTGTTGTAACTGTTACGTTAAAAATTATACACAGACAATATAAAAGAAATTTAGTACAAGACTGGATAAAACTAATAAAAATAAAATTGCTTAGTTGAAAATACAGTCTGTGCTTTATGAAAATTCTAAATAATTTTACTGGAAAATTTTGTTTCTTGGAAAGACTCAAATCCTACATCTCTTAGTGGAAAGCTTTAAATGCTTCACAAGAATTTTACTGTAAAGCTAAGTAAAATGTATTGCTGATTTCAGAATGGAAAGGCCACACTACACATACCTGTCATGTAAAAGTCTTTTATGGTGAGCTGAGGTGGAACAAGAGGATCAGCAAGAAGTTGTTGCTTCACTAACTGTGGTGAGAAAGGAAAAGAAAGTCACCTTTATGATAGGAACTTGTTACCAAAGCATTTGCTTAGGGAATTCTGCATTCAGTGTAGGTCAAAGAATGCTTGTTGTACTACACATGAAGATGGCCCATTTTTAAAAAAATCATCAAGCTATATAACAGCACTAAATTATGCCAAGATGCCTATGTTTTGGTTACCTTTGACAATTCATTTGCCTGATTGAAGTAGTTAGCCTCTTCCACATCATCATACCGAACCAGATTAGGTGATACTTCTTCTAAACGCTTCCGTATTTGATCAAGGTTCTCATAGGGCAAGGTCATACCAGCCAGCTAAGAGATTCACAGAGAGAAATGCCATGAAGACTAGGGATTTAATTCACAGTGGTTTAGATTACCAATCCATTAACATACCTAAAGTGAAATCAGGAAAAAATCTACACTCCTGAAAACACAGGTAAGGTAGAATGTACAAACCAAAACAAAGTCACAGTGTTCTTTTGGACTTCTGATGCCTACACAGTCAACACTTCCCCATGTTAAAAAACCAGGCTGTCCTGCTTGCGATACAAAGGAAAAAAAAAGACAAGAAGTACTTTTCTCCTTCCGTATGGATGTCACTTGTACTTTCCTTAGCTTACCGCCAAATGAGATAAAAGTTGATGCAATTATCAATGCATCTTGTTCCCTGTGATTTGTAAGCACGTATTTGACCTTGTCTAATGATGCCAGATCCTGTCCTCCAGAGTCCACGCTGTTTTTTTCTGAAAAGCAAGAAACTGAACTCTCCCACTAAGTTTCCTCTAAACCACTTCATGAAGACTTGCAGATTTGCAGACAAAGCTTCACCCATTATGCATTCCAACAGCATACAGCAGCTACAATATTAGTGCTATTCTCAAAAGGGAAACAATATGATTTAACTCACAGAACTAACAAGGGATTCAATATGCTACTTCTTAAAACTACAATCATGTATTTCCCTGACAATGTACCTCTTTTTACACTGAAAAGCATTTCCAGAAAGGAACTTAACCTCTCAGTATACAATTTATAACAGCAACAGTACCTCAGAGACAGCTCTAATAATTTTCCAGTCTTCCCTTGCCATCCCAGGAGGTGTTACTGCTACTCTTGTCTGCTGGGCCCTCCCCTCAGTATTCACATATGTGGCTGCCTTCTCTGTATATGCTGCTCCTGGGAGAATAACATCAGCCATAGGAGCTCCCACATCCCCATGATGCCCTGAATACATGGAAAGAGGAAACAGTACATGACCATGTGAGACATAAGTAAGTCAAAATAAAATGCTTTACTAACATCATACAGAATTTCTGTGTTCCCAGAAAAAAAAAGACATTTCTAAGTTTTGCTTAATCAGTAATATGAAGCCTGTTAGGCTGACTGCTCTGAGGTCTTACTTGCTGAATACTCTGGGGACAATGAATGGACTACAAGCAGTGGTAAATGGTAGGTCCATCTCTAGAGTCGCTCAGATCTGAGGGTCTCTTGAACAAGCATTCCTAGTGAATGAAGAGATTATGTTTTGGTATCACAGAACAGCTGGACACCAATGCTGTTTTGTCTGCCAGGTCTGAAGCTGTGCTCCAGAAGACCTTATACTGGTTTATATTCTCTTATTACTCATAAACACTTTCCCACTTCTATCCAACAAATGGGTAACCAGTATCTCAGTTATGCATTAGAAGTTCCATTTCTTGGCAGAAAACAAATGCTAGAATTTTTCAAAGGGTTTTTTTTATGCCACTGTTTAGGCTTCTTTTCCAGCTATTAAGATAGCAACATTTCTTAATGTACATCTACTAATTACCTTGATAGATGATAAAACAATCCTTTGGCAAGTCTTGACGTGTTATACAACCTGAATCTGCTCCCAAGAGATACAGTACTTTAGGAGGATTTTTCCTAATTGCCTCCACTCCTGGTTTGAAACCCAGGTCCAAAGCAGCTACTTGGCTTGCAACCCTGTAGGAACAAACACATTATGACTTTAAGTTATTTCAGAATTCTCCCTTCTTCCATCAGAACAGACCTAACTTCTATTTCTGACTAAATATTTTGAAGGGATGTAAGAGTTGGTTCCTACTAGTAACAGCACAAACAAGAAACACAAAGGCAGCTGGAATTTTTGATGAGTAGTTGACAGAATATCTGTTTTGCATTTTGACAAACTGATGCCATTTGAAGTTTTCACAGGGAATCTCACCTGTTTAAGATGGGATAGCAAAAATAAAAGCAGACATTCCAAGTCAGAGCCTAGTGGCAGGTAGCTCTGGTGAACCTTGATGCTCCAAATGACATTTCAGCTATGAATTGAGCTCATCAAGCCTTTAATTTAGGGCACTCGTGGAAGATGAAAGACCAGCTCTTAGGCCATCAGCTACTCTAAATCATCAAAGACTTTAAACCACTATTTCATCACTATTCATTTATTCACATATAAAATACTTTTAAAAGAATGAAATAGTAATTGACATTTTCTGGCATTTTCTTTTCCAAAGAAACAGTTTTGCATAATCCTGCATAATAAGGTGCCACACTCACAATTCTATTTCAAAGAAAAAAAGATTGTCTGTGGAGTACAATGTAGCTCATGTTTGTCTGACATAGTCACACATAGGGGTTTCAATATGTTGCTTTTTACACTTAAGGTAGAATGGATGGTGCACCTTAAGTATGGAAGTTAATAATACAAAAGACTTCCAAACCACAGTTAAAAGAGGTACCACGAGTGTTCTTTAACTCATCAGTGTTTTGGTATGAAATATTTCAGTTTCAGCAGCAGATTTTATATTCAAGTTTCCTTCAGAGGACCAAGCCCTGCTCTTACTACACTAGTTTTACATCAGTGAAGCTGCTTCTATCAGAAGGACTTTGTTGAGTCTGGAATTGAGTGCCACTACATTTACTGAAGTAATTTTTTCCTTTGCAGAGGTGGTCAGTTTGACAGCTGGAACTTTGGAGAGGGCGTGATGGACTGTCCAAGAGAAACTTGCTATTAAAAAGAGTAATATCCCAATAGACTGAATAACTAAGATCAAAAGCTCTAAAATGAAAATCTTTGAAGCTTTTCTACTAACTGTTAAGAAACTGCAGAGTAAAAGGAATATTAAAGGAAATGATCTTATTTAAATACTCTTGCCATTTTGTTTTTCTTCCTCTAGATAAAATGCAGTCATTTAGCAAGTGACACTAGTCTGCTGTGCAGCCTATTGAGCACTGTGGTAGATGTTATTAAGCTCTCTTGTATTCTATATCTCTGAACTGAAACTTTAAATTCTACATTGGAACATAACAGATTAATAAAATCTCATGGAGATGGCCAAAGAACCCATTTTAATTAAAAATTGTCTGCTAGTTTGTACTTCTGCTTTTTATATTCCCTACAGGTTTTGCCTGATAAGCTGCTTGTGTGTACATGAAGAAATCGGCACACATACATTGTGATAACTTGTGTAGGCCCAATGTGAAAGAAAGTTGCTCCCCGAGAGTTTTCAAATCAAACCTGTGGAGGATGTTCATGACCTTCCAATCCGAACCAACACCGCTCTTAGTCCTGGCATTTAGTGCAATGGTGGAAACGGCAGCATGGATAGCTGCTCCATCGCTGCGCTGCAGCGCTGCACTGCCCACCACCACCATGGGCTTTTTGGCCTGGTCGAGGACCTGTGCAAGTAAAGAAACAAGAAATTGATTCCACAGCTATTGTGGTGGTTTAGTTTTCTTGGTTTTGGTTTAGGCCTTCCTTGGTAACCAGGTTATAACTAAGGAAGTATTCCACACCATTTCCTTCATGTAATCTGGGGTATATAAAGATGGAGAGTTTCCTCTCTCCCTCCCTCTCTCTCTCTCTCTCTTCCTTTCGTGTGCTTGGAGGACACCAGGTCTCTGTGTGTCGGCCTAGCTCTTATCTCTTGAGCCGAGGCCTATCGGAGAAACTGCTGTCCCAGCCATACAGAAGGGAAGTACCTGCTTCTCTTAAGGGGAGTGTTGGTGAGAATTGATTGTATTAGTTACTTTTTGAGCTTTTCCCTGAGTTTACCAGTGTGTGTATCTGTTTTGTTTAGTTTTACCCATTTTTGTCCCCTTTCCCTTTCCCCCTTTTCCCTTTTAGAGTTGCTCTGATTTGTTCTGTAGATTCGTAGTGTTTGATTGTATATAATTGTAATATATGTGAATATATATATATAATATAATTGTCTTTTTAGTACTTTTTTTCCCTTCTCTCTTAGCGGGTGGAGGGAGAATCTGTGTGCCCAGCAGCTGAGTTTGGCAGGAAGCCAACTCAAACCTCCACAGCTATAAAGACAATTCTTGGTGCAGGTAATAAATCCCAAAATTTCTCCATAAGTCTTCCATGCAAAGCTACAATTCCAAAATTGTCATTGTTTCATTTAGAGATAAAGCCAAGAGAAACTGCTATAAGCAGTAAACTACTATGTCAATACAGAACTATTCCTTCATAACCACACATTGAAGTGGAAGCAGCAGCACCTGAAACAGCCCATTTTATATCAAGAAATATTCAAGGAGTTTCCTGCACTGTGAGTTTTACACACCTGAATATATTCAACGGTTTACATGTACTTGGTGTACACTAATCATTACCTCATCTCTGCATTTGATTAAAAGCAAATAACCCCATATACAACATAGCAATTTTCTTCACATCTGTTTCTGGGGAATTCAGACTGTCACTCAAAACACATGGAATTTAACAGTCACACTCTTAAGTTGTGTGTACCTTGGAGAATGCATGCTTGCCAGAAGCAAGGTCCTGGAGTATCTGTGGGGACTCTCCTAGGTGATTGTATGTGTAAGTCAAATTCACAGGAGAGCCAACAAGGGCCACTTGCAACTCATTGTGCAGCCAGCTGAAAACACAGCAAACACTTTATAAAAATTAAAGAAATACAGAGCTTTACTCAATCAAAGCCGCTAATTATAATTTTAGCAGTAACTTGAAATAGGAGTTCAAAGGAATTTACACTGCATTTCTTACTTTGGTAGCATGCAGCTTAGCAGCATTCTGACTGTTAAGCAAGCCTAAAGGTTTTTTTAGGAGGACTACTGCTCTACATACATTCCAGGACCAGTACAGCGACACACCTTACAAGCTTGTAACTCAGTTCCCTCCTCCCCTCAAACTTCTGCCAATTCAATTTTAGAAATCCACTTATTCCTTAGATAATCAGAGAAAAATTTAGCTGGTTAAAATTTTTTTTCTTTTTTTGCAGCTTCTCATAGCACAGACTTATAAAAATATATGAATCATATATATTTATAAATTTCATTGCATTTTCTCCTCTCAAAACTGTAAGGCCACTATTGTTTAAAATAATTTCTTTTTGAAGATCCCAGCATTAAGAAGGAAATGGCTTTTATAAATCTCATTTGTCCCATACTGACATCTCTTATTTAAGTTGAATTACCTATGTCCAAGAGTTTGGGAAAGCCACACTACTAGCCAAAGAAAACGTTAAACTTGAATGACTGCTTCAAAACTCAGCACATCTGGTTTGTTACAACAATACAAAAAGCAGCAAACTGATGCTGAAAATAAATCTTTAAGGAATATGCTTTAACAAACTTAGATAAAACAGAAAATCTGAGGTGTCTGTATAATGTAACAAAGGAGTAAATGTCTGAGTAGATGAACTTAATGTAAAATGTCAAATTGAGAGTGAACTAGCTCTACACTACAGGGAGAAGAGACACCCTTTTTCCACACATAAATCACCATTCCCTTTACTAAAAGGTGAACTAAATCCAGTGAGCCCCTCTGAATGAATGCTCTTGAGTGACTGCCTGCAGCTCCAACCGAGCATTCTGTCAAATCCAGATGGATTCACATGCTTATTCACCACCAAGGAATACAAACCTCTTTCGAATTCTGGCATTAAAAAGTGGTGCCTCAAAGCGTGGATTGGTGCCAACCAGAAGCAGGACATCTGCCTCCTCCACTCCAGCAATCTTAGTATTAAGCAGGTAGTTAGATCGTAAATCTGTGCTATAACAAAAAGATGTGAGAAAGAGGATGAGAATTCTGTAAAGGGAAGGAATGAAACTATGGTAAAGACTATAGATGCTCAAAATATTTTTTAATCTCTAGAAAAGGAAGGGAAAGAAGAGATTTCTCAATCCAAATTACTAACCCAAATAAGAAGAGTTTTTCTCGTCCATGAGTATCAGAGACAGCAAAACATTAAAGGAATTACAAAGTGGCTATCTCCTACAGTTTTAGTTACTGACAGCCTTCATTAACTTAATCTTCTATTTCACAGTTTACAAGATCAAAATTGTACTATAGTTTTTCACAACACAATCAGAAATGGACTAAATTATCCAACTTACAACAGAGTGTAACCGAAAGTTGACTCTTGGTAGCTGATGAACTGCAGTATGAGTACATACAGTACAACATACAGTAAAGTGTGCAGCTCATGCTATAGTAGAGAATACATATCAACTCACAATCTATAAATATTCTCTATAAGTGAGTATTGTACATTCAAACAAATCCTGCTACTGCATCAGCAATTGGTATCCTCAGTCATTTCAGAATATTGCTAAGAGATGATCTGCAAACTGGAAAGTTTATTAACAGACTAATTACTGACAAACTTTGCCTGCACTCTTACCCAGCTCCAGCAGTAGGGAAGATCTCTTCAGTGCAGAGTGTATCACAATTTACTCTATTCAGAAGGTCTTTCAGAGCTATCAGTGCTTCTGCATCCACCAGCCCTCCTACAATTGCTGCTACTTCCTTACCTTCAACTGCCTGTAGCTGGAGAGAAAGTAAGTATAAACATAAATGAAGGAAACTACTGAAATAAATTCTCATTCAGCCCAGACAAATATTTGTTGTTAGGATGTGCCAAAGTCAGCAGTGCAAATGCCGGCCTGAAGCAGCACAAACTGATCAGCAGTGACTGATTCCTGTCTGGCAGCAAGTCCAGCTCCTTCAGAACTCACGATAAGCAAAGAACAGCAATCTGTATTCTATGCAGGTCTCTCCCACTTGAGTTATTGGTCAGATGTGGCTAATTCTCATTTGGTGAGGTGAGGAAAGGAAGACTGGCAAATGCTTTTATTTTAATGAAGCCACAGTGCAGACAGAATACAAACTTCCGTAACGCAATCTCAGGTAGCAAACTTAACTCAAAGGTATTATCTGAGAAGCAATAGCTTTCGTAACAAACCCTGCTACTTGACCACGGGCAAAAACATCCTTGAGGAAAGTTCAATTACAGTTATTCAATTCTACTTCACCCACATAAAATTTTTAATCAAAATCCAGAGCAGTCATGCAGCACTTCATTTGAGCTGCAGAATCAATCACCACACAGAGAAAGCACTGAGGAAAGCACAATTCAGATATAAGTAATACAAATTTAATGGCTTTGATGGCAAAAGTGGTGATAGCAGTTTAAATAAATTTAAAAACGTCTTCATATAGATCAGAGTATTCATGAAAGTTGTTTCCTCCTAAATTTCTGAAGAAACAGTTTACTTTTCTATTTAAATAAAAGTATTTATTCAATGCTGCAAATGAAATTATGGTAACACAAAGTTCTTTAGAAGGTCCAATCCATGAAACAGGAAATAATAGTCAAAGTAAGAAATTTAAGTGGAAACATAATGGATTAGAAGTCAAATGCTCCCCTCTAACCTTAAAGGAAAAAGCCTTTCTTATATAACTGGTTTGATATTAATAACAGTAGTGTGTCCAGCTTTGGAAATTAATTTTACACTACCTATATTGAAAATTGTCCTTACCACACCAGCAACACGAGTTAATACATCCTCCCATGAGGCATGAACAAATAGTCCTTTCTCATTTTTGATCATTGGCTGAGTAAGTCTCTGACGCTTCAGACCATCGTAAGCAAACCTAAGTAAATACCATGAATATTATTAAACAGCAAAGACAAAAGATAATTGTGTATACTAAATACATTCTGTGACTAAGTTTTCTAATAATTGCAAGCTTTTAGATAAAACATAAAATATTTCCCCATAAAGTTTAACTTTTCTTTCTAAGAAAACATGCAAAACAGTGATACAAATAAAAGTTACTGTGGAAAAAAAATCTACAAAAATTAGAACATTAGAAAACCAGTAACTTCAATTATAGAATTAAAAACATATTTTATCATTTATTCTTCCCTATTGCTTTATAATATTAACAGCAGAATCCAGAAGTCAGTGCTACCGTCCACATTTCTGGTTCTGCAAAGTGTGCCTTTAATGCCTGCATAAACACCCGCGTGGGTGCAAGCACCTCCCACACACCTTGTTTTGTCAGATATCCATTCCTCATTGATTTCTTCATGCAGCCTTGGCAAAATTCTCATCACTTCTCCAGTTCTCGTGCTCACTACGATGTTGCTTCCAACTGCATCAAGAACATCAATCGACTCTACCTTCCTGTTTTGAAGAACAAATAAACCATTTGTAGTTTTTCCACACACAAGCAGCAACAGTCTCTTGGTTTTGGCCTTAGTAGAGTTACTTTTCTCCCTTCTAGCTGGTATAGTGCCGTATTTTGGATTTAGAGAATAGTGTTGATAACAAAGGGATGTTTTAATTGTTCCTAAGCAGCATTTACACCAAATCAAGGACTTTTCAGCTTCTTACCCTGCCCCACCAGGAAGGAGGCTGGAGGGCACAAGAAGCTCAGGTGGACACAGCCAGGACAAGTGACCTCAACTGGCCAAAGGGATGTTCCATACCACAGTGTCAAGGTCAGTATGTAAACGAGGGGGAAGGCTGGCCAGGGGCTGCTGTTCAGGGACTGGCTGGGCATTGCCTGGTGGGTGATGAGCAATTGCATTGTGTATTCTAATTCTCTTATAATTATTATTATAATTTTCTTTTTCTATCCTATTAAAATGTCTTTATCTCAGCCCACCAATTTTACTTTTTTTCCCCCAATTCTGTCCCCTATCCCATGGGGCAAGAGGGGGTTGAAGTGAGCAAGGAGCTGTGTGGTGTTTAGCTGCCTGCTGGGTTAAACCACAACAGTCCTTTTAAGCACCCAATGTGGGGTGTGGAGAGTTGAGATAGCAGATCTGACCAGAGCATGTTAAAATAAATTTGCAATAAGCATTAATTGTATTAGATTAATAGTCACTGGCCTCAGAATTGCTGCAGATGTCCTCAGAGCTGTGCTAACACCTTACTGGGTGGATATGTTCCCTGTTTGCTGTTTATGATCTCTGGAAGGTGGATTGAGGGTATCATTCTGTCATAGTGTGTCACACTGGTGTATGATATGACAAAGTTGCTGTTCGTGAGACTGATGTGGTGTTTGTGCTCAGCGTCGCTCCGCGCCCCGGGAGCCACCCAGTGGACACCGCTAGTGATTACACCCTTCGCCTTCCCTCCCCGGAGAGCCAATCCACAGGGACACACCTTCCTCCACCTCCCCGTTCTCCTCCAGACTAATTACAACAGCTCTTGAGGATTTTGAATATCCTTGGGATGTTCAAGCCAGCCTGCTTGTACATTCGAGGCCATGTGGGATAAGGGTTTAGTGATAGGTAGCCCTGCCCATGGCAGGGGAGGTGGGACAGATTAAGGTCCATTCCAACCCTTAACATTCTCTAATTCTTTCTATGTCTCCTGAATGTGTTTCAGGTCTTGTTTAGGGTTAAATGACTACTGAAGAATACCACACAGACATCTTCCCTGAGGCTGGAGAGTTACGAGTGGCATGGTATGTGGGATAACATGGGAAAGTATCGAGGACAGTGGGCACCTCCAACATTTTGGAATTTCACCCCTGAACAAGTGCAGAATCCTGAAAAACGAGTAAAATATTTGGAAACAGTATGCTGTCACCCTGGCAATTCCAGAGACACACAAATTACTGCAACATGCTGAGACCTGGTCCAGACCTACTGAGTCGTGTTCAATACCATTGGGTTTCTGCAGGGGGAAAATGTCACAGATTTGATGACAAAGCATCAGGCACTGCTGCTACACCAAACCCTGCAACAGGCACTGTGGCTACACCAAGGAACCAACCTGTGCCAGTATCAGTCACCCCAAAAGACAAGAAATACTGGAAGTCGGCTTGTTTAGTAAGGGATCAAGGACCATATTTTAAAAGAGAGCAAGAGGAAGTGAACAAGGCACACTCCTCCAAAGCAGGACCATCGTGAGAACAGGAGGAGGAAGAGAAGCAGCCACTGATCAGGGAGGAGGAATTGATAAACAAGGTGGTAAACACATGATCCCCATCCCTGAGTGAGCTAAAAAATAGGTGAAAAGACTTCAGCCATTATCCAGGCAAGCACTTTGTCCCCTGGCAGCTTTCAACTAGGGATAACTGGGCCAGTGGTCTGGAATTAAGAGGTTAAAGTCAAGCATCTGGGATGCCTTTCTAGTGAAGGGGCATTGACAAAGCAACTGGAAAAGGGGCACAAGTCCTCATCCTCTGGAGGTGACTCCTGTCAAGGGTTAAGGAAAGACATCCCTTCATGGAAGATGTTATATGTCACCTAGGCAAGTGGACCACCATAAAGAACAGTATCCAGTACCTGAGGGAATTACCTGTAGTGGAGGTGATTTATGAAGACCTGGACAAAAAGCAGTGAGCCAAATATCCTGCTGAAGTCAGGTACACGTATAAGAGTTTAGTTTCACAAGACAGTTATAATATCCTCAACTATTACTGAGTTAATGAATTGGAACTTTCCTTTATGTGTGTTTTACTAAGCAATCAGTACAACTTACAAGTCCAAAACATTTTAGGGTAAAAAATAAGAGAAGGATAGTCTACAAACTATAGCATTCTTCCTTTTCTTGAAAAAGCTTTAAGTAACAAGAATTTGTGTTAAGAGTCAGTCTATGGAAAAGTCTACAACAAAAATGCAGAAAATAAAAATCAGAGTTTTGTCCATCTATGGTTTTGGTCCATCTATGATGCTAAGGTTCTACCTTGGTATCACGGATGGACATATTCTAAGATAAAGTGTACGACAACAGAGAAAGCTCTGTCTTTAGGATGAGTTAAGATACCTACCTTGTCTCCCACGGGCGTGCAGTAAAGGCGTATGGCTTGGAGGTAAGAGCACCAACTGGGCAGATGTCAATAATATTTCCTGATAGCTCAGACATGAACATTTTTTCAACGTAAGTACCAACTTGCATATCATTTCCTCTTCCGGTTGTTCCCAAGTCATCTACCCCCGCAACCTCACTAGCAAACCTGGCAGATGCACAAAGAAGGAGAAACAAATCTGCAATGTACAACAGCAACATAGAATATTTTGTAGCTCTCATCTCACTGTCCTAAGATCAAACATTAGCCTTAGTTCATACACCTGAAAGAAGAAAACAATTGTTTAGATGCATTAGTCAGCACCATCGCATGCAGGACCGTATATCTGCAGAATTCCATCAGGCAGGGCTGCAAAACTAGGGGGAGTTTTGTATCAAAAACCACAGCAGTTCAGTACTCACTGAATTTCACAAACTGAGTCCAACATTAGTCCTAACAAGTTCCTTCTAGAACTAGCTGGGTACATTGTATTCTTTTCCATCTGGCTCAAGCTGGCTAGTACTGCATTTCAGGCATAAATATAGATACCAGTGACTACCGAGAATAAATAAATCTTACAGCTCTGGCTGAGGCAGTCACATATCCGTTCTGGCACTAACACTATGGGACCAGCTCTGCCCTGTACAATTCTGATTTCACCTTCATGTTTTGGCCTCCTCAGTTTCCCTTATGACAGCTGTCTGGTAGCTCCAGAAAAACAGCTATCAGTCACTACCAGAAATAAAATTCTTAAGTACAGTCAGAAAAGACATTTAAAAAACCCCTGACTACCCCTCACAGTGTTTCTTTCACCATTAACAAACTGACACAAATATGCCTACTCAGTACTGTCTCCAGTGAAAAACAAAGGACATTACCTGATGCATCGAGTGCACTGTATACACCGAGTCATGATTGTTTTGACTAATGGGCCAATGTTCTTGTCCTCCACAGCACGTTTTCCCTCTCTAAATCTACTCCTATCACTGCCAAACATCATCGATTGATCCTAGAACAGACAACAGAAAACAGACATATCCAGGCTGCTGGAAAGCACAGTTTCACCTAAGAGTCTTAATACCTAAGTCTACATAATTTAATTGGATATTGTACCTGTAGGTCACATTCTCCACCCTGATCACAGATAGGACAGTCCAATGGGTGATTTGCCAGCAGGAACTCCATTACGCCCTCTCTGTTAGGTTCAGAAAATTAAGTTAATGTCAGCTTTACATCATTTAGCAGATAGTATAACTAATCAGCTAAAGGGGGCTAAAAGAAAGATACCTTGCTTTCCTGGACTTCTCAGAGTTTGTCAGTATGTTCCAGCCCTTCATAACTGGCATGGCACAAGCAGCAACTGGCTGCAATCATCATAAAAAGCAAATATGAACACAACATATTCCTTCTCAGCATAGGCACAAACACCAACCTCCTCGCCCCCACTTTTTATACAGATGTCTGTTATTAATTTAACATATTGTAGAAATAAAAAGGTCTGCAAGGAAAGTAATTATAAGCCATATTTATTAATAATCTGCTATATAAAAAGGTTATGTTACTTATGATCTAGAATTGAAAATTTTACACTTTCAGTTTCCAATTCAAGTAGTTACAGCAATAAGAATGTCAGTTGTAATAGACATAAGGAAAATCAAAGAGCTTCAGCAGACATCTGAAAAACCTCTTGGACTGAATATATCAGAGTAGGAATCATTTACAAGACATTTATTTGCACAAATCCTGTATAAAAAGTCTTAGACAAAAATTCTTCACAAGATTACTGCAAAATTAAGAAAAACTTCTGCTGAGTAAACGAACCCCTCCTACTTTTCAATCACATCATTGCGTCCATCTTTACTGATAATCCAGCATTTCCAGAGACACAAAGCTCTAAACTATGGAAGTTGGGATGAACTAAAAAATTTTATGTGAATATAGGTGTGTAATCCAAGACTGAACTCCAACCAAATGCCTCAACTATGTGCATAGATTTCTTAATACCACCGAGTAAAGTGCCCAGTCCTGAAATCAACTAGTATTTCAGAAGGGATATCAATGCATTAAAATATAAACTACTAAACTCCAATCTCTGCTTTGGCAGAGCGAACCTGCAGACACTAATCCTACAGCTGAATTCATACAGTATCTGAAGTTTACTATTCATGTAGTATCAGCTGAAAATGTGTGGCTGAAGCCTAAATTACAAAGCACAAAAATGTCTGACTGCAAATGCACAGCTATCAAATCCATAATAACCTGAGAACTAACTCTGATCCATAGGCAATCACAGCACTCTACTGGGAACATGAGAAAAAACTGCTTTAAGCAGCTGAATGACAATTCATGTGCTCATGATAGTACAAACAATTACTTACAAAATTTAAACTAGACCTTAAGCACAGCAAAAAACTGCAATTCCTATGAAACACAGACATTACCTTTGGAGCTTTCTCTATTTCCACAAGGCACATCCTACAGTTACCAGCAACAGAGAGACGATCATGGTAACAGAAACGAGGTATCTGAACTCCAGCCTTTTCACAGGCCTATAAAAAATAAAAACCAAAGGAAAATTAAATCTTACTTAGACCTTTCAATTCCACCTCAGAAAACACTATGCAATTTTTCAAAGAATAACACTGTTAGTGCTCAGGAACATAGTGCATTTGACCTTTTATTTTAAGAAGTGGTCATAAATAAAAAATTGCCATGAAATGGAAAAATGTCAGGATATCAATTACAAATATATTTTTTTGTACCTGATTGAGGAAATGAGACCTGATCTCTCTCTCATGCCTTCCCCCACTAACAAAGAGAATTCTCTGCAATAGAGAGGACACTAGCAATACAAATAACTTTCTAAAGAACCCATACAGTCCTTAAAGAAATGTGCATCAAGGTAGAAACTGAAAAATATAAAGGGAACAACAAGGGGCATTATGATTTCTGGTAATTCAACAACAGAAAGGTACTTGAGCATAGTCAATCTTCAACTTCAGCAGACCCCAAACTCAAAGAAACACTCTTCCATGATAGGACTGAAGGAGAGACAGGAGGACAGAGAAAACAGATTTCCAGAGGATAAAGACAGCTTTTCCTGCATAAAACCACCACAGCTGAGATCTATGCTAGAGCAATAGCTAAGCCTGCCAGAAATACCACTGAACTCAAGAACTCAATAAAAAAGAACTAATAAGATCTAATTTTTCTGACGATTTCTACACATCCCCTCCCCAATCACATTAGCAAAACAGAAAAGCTAAAAAAAATAGTAGCATTTAAGAAAAATTTACACCCCTGCTGGGGAGATTCTAGTGCCTAAATAAATTAGTAACTTGTATCCAAAGAATTAGAGCTGTATCTTGAAATAAACTATATACTGTAATGTTCTAACTCATTATATCACATCCCCATTTAATGGGTTCTTAAAAAGAAGCTAAACTAGAAAAAGTTCTACTTGAAATTTTAGCCTGAAAAGCAACAATGCTGCGTACAGGCTAGGAGTTCCAACCTCCCTTTCTTACCTCTCCAAAAATAATGACAGCAGCTAAGGATCAGCATCTGAATCATAAGAACTAATAACTAAAGAGAGACAATCCCTCATTTACCCAAGACATCACTGTAACAAGGTACAAAATTAATACATTCTGAAAGACTACGAGGTCACAGTTTCTAGAGATAAATTCTTGTTAAAATTCTATCAAAGTCTGTTATTGCATTGCATAAGTTTTTGCAGCTGGGATGGATGCTGCATGGATTTCCTTTCAGGCAACCATGGCAGGTTTTTCTCTTTCAAACACTGTTCCCCAGTGGATTTCTGTCACATGAAAGTGCATCACAGTCCGTGTAAACACCCCTAAAGAACTGCAAGAACGAATGTAAAGGTGGGTGGTTTTTTGCTGTATAGAATAGAACACGCTGCCAAGCAGTGAGATGGGGAGCCCGAGAAAATTCGGAATGGCATTCCCACACCTGCAGTACTGTGGTTCCAGGGTTCACCAGCACAGGATGGCCATCCACAAACACCTCTATCTGGTTGCTGGCTGCTGTCGCAGTCGAACGCCCTGAAGGACAGGCAGGACGAAAACAAACTTTCATTTACTGCGAGATGCAAACCATCAGACCCTACACCCCCTATCTTACACAGTTCTGAGAGAACCCCATTTCTGTAATTAGCACAACACAGAATAATTCCTCAGCTGCCCATGACCTGAGCATGAGTGCCCTTCAGCAAGGGAACAGCACACACGTGCATGCACACACATGCACCTACCACACACACGCAACTACAGACACTTACCACACACCCTGGAGGGCTGGGTGACCCCAGCCCAGGCCCTGGGGACAGCGAGCAGTCGCAGCATGGTGCTTTGGCAAGAGAGAGAAAACAGCGCTGTTTTTAGCAGTTCAAATGTTTACCGACGGCTTCCAAACAGGCACAGTAAACCCCTTTATATCCCCGGCGCAGGAAGGTAGGTGTGCACCGACAGACACAGCAAGGGCAGGATAAGCTACAACACCAAAACATCGGGCCCCGAGCGGCCCTGCGGGCGGGCCCGGCCCCGGCCCCGCCGTCCCGGGGTCACCTTGGCGGGTCCCCGCGGGCAGGGGGAGCGGCGGCAGGGGGAGCGGCGCGGGGAGGGACCCCCATCCCGGCCCCCGCGGATCCCGTACCTGCGCAGGGACGGGCGCGGCACCGGCGGCGATGGGCGGCACGGGCGGCCTCGGCAGCGGCCTCGGCGACCTCCGGAGCGGGCCGGGACCGCTCGGCAATCTCCGCAGCGGGCCGAGAGCCTTCGGCAGTCTCCGGAGGGCCCTTCGGCAGTCTCCGGAACGGGCCGAGAACTCTTCGGTAATCTCCGGAGAGCCCTTCGGCAACCTCCGGAACGGGCCGTGATCCTTCGGCAATCTCCGGATGGAGGGGTTTCGGGTATTTCCGGCAGGCTCTCGGCTAACGACGGACATCGGCAATTTCCGCCGCTCCCCCAAGCGCCTTCCCGGCCACCGTCCTGCCCTCGGCAATTCCCGTCTCCTTCCGCTCTTTTCTTCACCTAGTTCGGCGACTTCCGCTGTGCCGGCGGGGCGGGGGGTGACGGCGGGCCGGCGTTACAACACCCCTGTGGCTCCGCAGACCTCCCTGGGGTCGCGTTCATCGCTCCAGCCCTTCCCCGCGGCTCTGCTGTCCCGGGCGCTGCGCGCCCTGCGCTGGGGCACCCAACCCGTGAGGAACTACCTCGCGTTCCGCTCTGGCGGAGGGATCCGTGCGCGCGCAGCGCAGCGAGCGGACGGATCCGTGGCTATATAAGCTCGGCGCAGGCGCGGCGCGGCCTTTTCCCGCGGCGGTCGCGGTCGCGGTCGGGCCGTAGCCGCCGGCATGGGCTTCGGAGACCTGAGGTCCGCCGCGGGCCTCCGCGTCCTCAACGACTTCCTGGCTGACAAGAGCTACATCGAGGGGTGAGAGGCGGCGGGGGCGGTGTTGGGGCGCGGGGAAGGCGAGCCGGGCCCGACGCGGCCCCAGAGGCGGCCCGGGCCCTGCGCCGCGTGTTCCGCCGTGGCCGGGCTCGGGGCTTACCGGGGGCTGCTCTCCGCAGGTACGTCCCTTCGCAGGCTGACATAGCAGTGTTTGAGGCCATCTCTGCCCCGCCGCCCGCGGACTTGTTCCACGCTCTTCGCTGGTACAATCACATCAAGTCGTATGAAAAGCAGAAGGCAAGGTACGGCTGAGCTGCGAAACTGCAGTGTGTGTGCGAACAGGCCTACGAAGTGTTGCGTTTGTTTCTTGGCGTTTGTGGGAAGCTTTTCCGGGGGTGCCACGTGGCATTTTGTGTTGCAGGTCCCGGAGCAGGGCAGGCCTTTTCTGTCCGCGCATTGCACTTCTCACTGAGGGTTTGAGCACGCCGATTCTGTCTCTGTTCAGCTGCTGACATTTCTGCTAGAGCTTATGAAGAGGCTTGAGTTCCGTTGCTGTCGTTCAGCTGCTGTGCTTTCTGAAAGCTGGGAATTACTTACCAGTAATCAGCTCCGTAAAGGCAGCACCAGAACGGATTAGAAAGTATTATAGAGTCATTTCAGATGAATATATACAGCACATGGATGTTCAGGTGTTTAGTCCTGGAAGATTAAACAAAATCAGTAATTTGTAATACAGAAGCACATATAAAGGAGAAATATAAAACGAAATATTATCTTTTTTCATTTTTAGTGATTTTCAGTATTTACGAAAGATGGTGTACTGACATCCATGAAGACTTGGCAGGCCTTTAAAAAGGTGCAGCATAGGTAGGGTCAGTGTTGCCTCCTCTGAGCCTCAGTCGTGTTTGGAGGGAACTCTTCCAGACTTCTCGGTGGCTCAGTCGCCAGCCTGTTTCTGAAGCTTTTATAATGCTACAAGGGGACTGAGATTCTAAAGTTGCTTTATAAAGTCCACTCTGGAAACTACTTACAGTTCCTGAAAACTAAAGTTAGTTTTATAACTAGTAGCAACAGTTCGCTGTAACAGAACTGTGACTTATTCTAAGCTAGTTTTATGGCTCCAGTAATACCAGTTCACTGTAGTAATGAGCTTATTCTGAGACTACAGAAGTCTGAGCTTCAGGGGAAGGTGCTGTTAAAGACTAGCATTCAGGGTAAAGTGTTCACTGAAACTTGCAAAAGTAGCGGCCACCTTGCAACAATGTGTTTTCAGTCACTTAGTAGTTTTAAATGTAAATATTTTCAGAGAAGCATGGACAAAAAGTTGGTAACTCCTCCCAGATGGAATGCATTGCAGATAAATTATTCCACTAAGAAAGCTTTTCCTATCTATGCACTTAGTTGGAGCAGCAGTGTTGGGCAGGATCATGTCAGCTTTGATGAGACTACAGCAAATCCCATATTCACAGATTATTCATGTCAGGAGCATTGGGGGTTGTCTTTTGGGAGGTTCTGATTTCAAGTAGCAGGATTAATTTTTTTTTTTACTATTTTTTTAGCACAATTTCATTACAAATGCTCTTGTAGGTGCATTGACAAACTGGTGGTGTTTGTATTGCCATTTGAGTAGGTTCCTTATAGCTGTATTTTTCTTTCAGCTTGCCAGGAGTAAAGAAGGCTTTGGGGAAATACGGTCCTGCTGATGTTGAGGACACAACAGGTGCAGCCACAGATAGCAAAGATGATGATGACATTGACCTTTTTGGATCTGATGATGAGGAGGTACTTGACCGTTTTGTATTTTGTTTGAGTTTTTTAAGAAATTAACCCAGGTATGCAGATTTTTGCCTAAGCTAGGTTAAAGTACTTTAAATTTGTGAACTTGATAATAGATCCTACTTGGAATCCTCAAATTCAGCAGTCTTTGCAGAACAGGAAAGCTTGAAAGGTAAACATTCAGGTTAGAAAGTACTGTGTTGCAATGGGGTGAAACTGTCCAACTTTGACTGGTTACATGATGAATAAAACAAAAATTCACCATCTTTCGGCTGACAGTTGTGATGTTTTGTTTTTGTCTGAGTAGATGCCAGTCAGTTTGGTAATGTTTTGGAGATGTGGGGTTTTGGTGCTTTTCTATAACTGTAGATTTCTCTTTCAGGAAAGTGAAGAAGCAAAGAAACTAAGAGAGGAACGGCTGGCACAGTATGAGTCAAAGAAATCCAAAAGTATGTATGCAAAGAACTTCTTGATCTTCCATGCTTGGGTTAATTTTCATGCATTTGAACAGAATGGCTGGAAACACTAATTAACAGTAATAATAGATCAGCTTGACAGGAACGAGACAGGAGTAATTGACTTCACTTGAATTGCCCATATGCTCAGCCTTGCCATAACAAATGGGATCTTAACATACTCCTTGTCCTGCTTAATATGCTGCTGCTTGTTCTTCCCAGAGGCTGAACTTTCTACAGAAAGGGAGGTAACTTGAGGTTTTTCCGTGAAAGTTTAGAGGAAAGGCTGTAATGTGCAAGTCTCTCCACAGCTACTGGTCTGGAACTGTTCAGAACTGTAGCAGTTGCAGTATTCCCTCTGTGGAAAATAAACTGTTACACAGCATTAAGCTCCTTCTCAGTTTCTCTGAAAAGGACTTCCTGTGTAACAAACATTGTCAGCTACTTAATCGATGTTCACTTAAGAGGCTGTTTCTCAAGAACATAAATGTATCTACATATTGAACATTGGGATATACATAGCTGCAGTACTTCAGAAATGTATGTTGGTACCAGAGGTCTGTCACAGCAATGTGAAGATGTTCTTGTTCGTGAAATTGGAAAAGTTGCTCTCATAAAACCAGTTTGCAAGTATATTCTTGAGTGTCTAAAAACTTCCTAGCTTCTAAAGGTGATTTTCTTCTTCCAGAACCAGCTGTTGTTGCCAAATCATCAATCTTGCTTGATGTGAAACCTTGGGATGATGAGACAGACATGGCCAAACTAGAGGAGTGTGTTCGAAGCATTCAAGCAGATGGCCTGGTCTGGGGATCTTGTAAGTATGAGAAAATATCAGGGAGGGAGTGTAGTCCCTTAGGATATATTGTATGAATAGGAAGATTTGTGGTCACTGCTGATCTCTAAAAATGTAGGAAGCTAGAACAGGGTGGGAACTGCAGTACTATGGCACTTCAGTATCTTGACATAGTCAGAAAAGGTTAATTAGTGCAGCAGCCCGGTTAAGATTCAAATACAGATTTAAAAAGCTCTAAAACGAAGGATCTGCTATACTGCATCTCCCTGTACAATTCCTGAGGCAGCAAAAAGCACCCACACGCTCATATATGGGGTTGGGGTCCACAGAGGGAAGCCCTTTTCAATCACTTGTAGTGAATCTTAGGTTGTTAATTAGTCCATAATGTGGGACAAATTAAGTTTTTATGTATTGTTGCAAACTACTTGGGTTGGTTCAGTCTCCACCAATTAAGGAGTACTAAATGCCTTTTTTTATTTTACAGCCAAGCTAGTACCTGTTGGCTATGGTATCAAAAAGCTTCAGATCCAGTGCGTTGTTGAAGATGACAAAGTTGGAACAGATATGCTGGAGGAGAGAATAACAGCTTTTGAAGATTATGTACAATCAATGGATGTAGCTGCTTTCAATAAGATTTAAGTCAATATATCTAGAATAAATGTTGTTGCAAAAAATGTTCTGTGTCTGTGCTTAACTCAAACGTGTAAGATTTTGTTAATGGGTGAAGTAGAAGCTGAAACTGAATTTAAAGGTTGCCCTGATGCCCCACTGTAGTACCTGACAGCATGAGCAGAAAAAATAGAAAATTTGCATTTACCATCAATGCAGAGTTAACGTGGCTTTAAAATGCTGAAGTGTTCTTTGCTCCATTTGCAGGGGAAATTGCATCTTTGGAAATTTGTGATTCCTCTGGAAAGAGGGATGGCTTTAGAGGGAAAAGAACAGGGCTCAGTCAAAGTCCAAATAAAGTTTTAGTGGACAGAGCAGTATAAATACCTTTTGTTTATTAGGGGTGGTGACTGACCAAACATACCATGGCTTGTTGAAAGCTAAAACACTGCTTTGGTGAGAGCCAGATGAGGGTAAATTTGAAGCAACTGCAGTGCACTCGAAATGGGACCTGAGGCCACCCTGGTCCCTTCTCATGTGTTGTGTGACTTGGAACTGTTTTTTTTTTTTCTTCTGAGGCCTGAAAACATTTGCAATAAAATCATGTCAAGTTTTGCTTCTTTCCCGTAGCTTAGTGCAGCAAATAATGATTATAAACTGGCTCTGGGAGGCGCTGCGAGCTCGGCGGTGTCGGCGCCTGACCCAGCCCTGCAGCGTCGGGAGGGAGCCACGGGGAGCGCTGCCCACGGGCCACAGCTCATGCAGGTGTCTGGTTTACTTACATAATCGACCTCTAGAATTCTCTTGGCTAAAAACAATAATGAAAAGGTGCTCAAATAAAATGAAAATATATAAAGTAGAAAAATTAACGCCAGTTTGAGCTGCTTATGTGGCCCTAGGTTGATTTCTAGGTCGGTGTTGACATTTTTCTAATGATTGAAGAACCTATCAGAAATAGTTTTCCAAAAACTACCCATAGGAATGATACAAATGTGAAAGCTGTTGCAGTTGTGAAACTTCTAGAGAAATTCAGAAGTCTAGGCCTCCTGTTGGACTGACAAGATTTATTATGACTGTGAAATTGAGGACTTTTATGTGCCACATTGGTCACTCTGAGGTGAAGATGCTCAGTGCCAAAGCCTGACAGCAGCAGCTTAAACAGCTTTTTTTTTTCTTTTCTCCAGAGAGCATCTGTGTGGTTATCTGGCACAGCAGATATAATTTGTCTCAGAAAAAAAAATAATCTGCCTGCTAGAGGTTGAAAGCATGTTTAAAGACTTGAAAGTAAGTATGATTACAGACTCTCTCGCCACCTTCCATAAACTTAACTCCTAAAGGGCTAACTTTATGCTGTGTGTAACTAAGGCACAGTACCATTTCTGTGGCATTTCTCTAGCTGTTGATTCTGCTAAATCATGTAGCTTAGATTTAGCAATTCTTTCATGGTGCTGTTAAAAGCAAGAAATTAGCAAATGCCATATCAGAAAAACAATTAAATGAAAATTCTGCCACAAAAAAATAATTTTTATTATCTTTAGCCATCACTGTTTCTGACTTCCCATTCAATGTGCTGCTTACCTTTAAACTCTTTCCTTGGCCTTGAAATTAAAGCTCTAAGTAGATAAAAATTTGTAGACGGTAACTTTGCTAAAATACAGCACCATGAGCCATCCATGTGACCTGCCAGCCTGGATTTGTGTGTGCATGTTACATTTTTGCTAAGTATGAATATGCAAACTCTTCAGTTGTTGAGGTTTCTTTTGTGCCTTGGGTTGGTTCCCCCCCCTCCCCATATTAGAAGGAAAGTTGCTGTGCAGGACCAAAACAAACAAACAAAAAACTAGAGAGCACAGTCTCCCCAGTGAGAAAACAGACTGGCTTGTGAACAAAAGAATTTCAGACATTCCACATATATCTACATTGGGGCTTTTTGTGTAGTGCTTGGATATGTGCTGGCCTATTACTGTGTCATTGTGCCTGTGAAAAATCAGCTTCTTAGCGTGAGGCAAGCATCCCAAATGCACCCTGTAGCAGAAAGATCTCTAGGAAGTTCCATAACTTAAATATACGAGACATGGGAGTACTGGGAAAACAGTCTTAACAAAAACTAACCCAGATAAAAACCTTCAGAAGCACAAACTGTCCAGGAAAAAGATAAAGGTAACCAGAACCTGTCTATTATGAAATGTGTCAATAACTATTTCCATAGTGTCTCTGAGCATGATAAGATAGATTCTCTCTTCTGACTTTTCTGTTGTGGTGAGTTGAATAGGCATCCCTCAGTCCCAGAAGCACAGAATTGTTGGTCTTTTTTTCGGAGACACTTTGGAAACAGAAACTTAGAGTGTTATTTGTTTTGTCTAGGTATCTTCCATTACTCTTGAAGAAATCATTTGGAGATAATTCTGTTACTGATCTTGGTGTGAATGGTAATAGTTACATTGCAAAATTGTTAAAGCACTTAATCCCATAGATCAAGGCCTTATTCTATTCTCTCCCTTGTCTGCTTCAGGGCATGCTTTCTGACCATTTATGCAAGACAGCATATGTCTGTTCTCCCTTTTGAAAATCGGTCTCTGTACTGTATATAGGAATATGTGTGCACACATAGCTGATGTGCAAGAAGAAAGCTGACATAAACCTTACTCCCATAGCAGAAAGGGTCAGGGCTTGCTTTCATCTTCCAAAATCCATGTGAAGGAGCTGTTATAAGAAAGGACTGTCACTGTATATTGCTGCTAACGAAAGCAAATGAACACACTCTTTGGAACCAACAAAATTTTGTTACTTCACTTGGACTGCTGTCAGGAGAGTACATCATTCTTAGAAAGATGTCAGGGAACATGTGAAGAAAAACTCCAAAATGTTTTATTTAGGCATATTCAGCAGCATAGTGCCAAAATATTGTGATGAGTAACTATGTACCAGGCAGCAAATGACTCAAAGGAAGGGTGCTGCTTACCAGCTTTCCAGTCCAAAGCGAAATACACTGAAGTTCCACTGATCCTGCCTGACTCTCCCAGATTCCAAAGCCAGAGCCCAAAGACATAGTTACAGACCACAGTCAGATTGTTTCTACTTGTACAGCTGGCTGTGCTCATGCATACATATATATATATATTTTATACAAATGCAAATCTATTTACATATAAGGCCTCAGAGTATAAATGCTACTAATGTGTGTTATCAGGCCATAGAAACTAGGTAGATTATCTGAAAGGCAATTTTATTCTATATACCTGGGCCAATAGCAAGTTAAAAACAGTTCAAATTTACCCAAAGCTCTATGCTTTTATTTTTAGTGGAGTTTCATCCCCTATTCAATTTTTTAATTAAGTGGTATTGCATCAGAAATTGGTTCACTCCACATAGCATATATGTATATATATTTGCATTGGTGCATGTGTGATTCTGCAGCAAGCAACAAGTTGGAACAGAATACAGCATAATTGGGACTACTTCATCTTTCTTATGGGAGTGGACTCCATTTCCTGGATGAACTGTTTTGCATCTCATTTGGCAAAGAAGTCCAAATTTGGCTACAGACTCGTAACACAATATTGTTGAATTTGTTCCACCCATTTTTTGAAGCTTGACATTAAGGAAAAATGTTACATTACTTCTTTACCTTTGTTTGACAGAGCAATAGAGAGCAACCAAAAGTTGTAAACCTCTGTAAGCCTAAAAACTTAAACATAGAAGACGACGTATGGCACAGGGCCTTTAACATCAGCTTCCATAAGAAATACTTCCACTAATTCTTTGCCCATTTCGAATTAGCCTAATACCTATATGAAACACCTGCTCAGTATTATGAACCCAGCTAGTGCTAAAAGCACAAGAATAAGTGACCCGAAAAGAGAGGGTCTCCTGTCTAGTTTTGAATATTAGATAAAGAACACTGGGAGAAGACAGATTGTGTTTCCATGTTTTTCTTTTTTGACAAGAGAAGGCAGTGTTTCAGTGTTCTCTTGGGATCCTTCTGCAGCTGCAGCATGGAGCTACTGATAGCTTCACTCAGCAGCAATATTTTTATTATGGGCTCTTCTGATATCAGTGAGGTATGGAACTATAGCAAAACAACAGGGCTACAACATTCCTCATCAAAAACCCATTTAGAGTAATTCCACTTATGCTGACAACTTTCTGCTCAGGCTGTATGTGCATTGCAAGGACACCACACCCAAATGATGTGTCCCTTAAAGAACTCTCAATTAAAGCAGCAGGTGCAATTAAGCCAGCTGTTTACAGAAAACTGTATAGGCAAAGATGCACATCTGACTGTCAGATGTGAAGTCCAGAACGCCTCCAAATCTCCTGTCAGCTCCTCTGGAGAGGGATGGTGAGGAGAGCAGTCACTGGGCAGTCTCACAGTAGTGCACCGGCGCGTGGCTGTTGTCTGAGCTCCACAGCTGCTCGCTGACAGTCCCGGAGCGGCTCACCTCCCACAGAGCCAGCTTCAGCACCTCAGAGACCGTTGTCTTCACCTGGGCCTGGAACTTTTTGCTAATCAGGACGTAGAGGATTGGATTGAGGCAACTGTTGATGAAACCAAGGCCAGTGGAGAGGGGAATGCCATCCTGTAGTAAGTCATGCAAGTTTTCATCATGGTGAGCAGACAGCTCCACAATGCTGAATATGTGATATGGTGTCCAGCAAACAAAAAAAGCTACAACTACAGCAATGATGGTCCAGAAAAGCCTGCTAGAAGTCAATACAGTTCTCCTCTTCACTTTGACAATCAGTAATGAGTAGCAAATGATCATGGTCACTAAAGGAAAGAGGTAACCAAATGCAAGCCTCACCCAAATGAGAATGTGATGTGTCAGCAAAATAAGCTCTCTGTCATGCACGTGGAAGTTGTTGTAGCAAATGGTGACATTGTTGAGAACGGTAGCTGTGTCTCTAAAGTACAAGGCAGGGCCACCAATAATTGCAGCTGACATCCAGATGACCCCACTGAGAAGGAGGGTGTTCCTTACAGTCCGGTACTTGTAGGAAAAGACTGGGTGGACAAGGCGGATGTAGCGGTCAAGGCTGATGAACGTCAGGAAGAAAACACTGGCAAACATATTAAGTAGTGCAATGAACGAGTTCATTTTGCAGAGCCACTTCCCAAAAGGCCAGTGGAAGCCCATTGCCACATATGTAATATAGAGGGGCAGGAAGAGAACAAAAATGAGATCTGCAATGGCCAGATTGAGGAACCAAAGTGTAGAAACAGATTTATCCCATTTAAAGCCCATAAACCAGATGACAATGGCATTACCTGGCACTCCCAGCAGAAATGCCACACTGTAAAAGAAAAGGGAAATAATATGGGCAATGCTGAGGGAGGACTGTGGTGACTCATCTTCCTCAGACAGGTCGTAGAAATAAGAGTAGTTCTCAAAATCTTCAAATGTCATGCTGCAGAGTTGCTTTCTGGGGAGGAAAAGAAATGAAATGGTCAAAGGAGAAATGTTTTACTGTGCTGTAAATAGCAAACTGCAATTCTTTTAAGTTCTTGCTCATTAAAAAAAAAAAAAATAGACTGCCTTAGTGTCACGTATTTATCAATTTTTACCTCTTGGTTGCCAGCACAAAGCTCGTGAAGAATTTTGGTCATAGGCATTTCAAGGAATGTTCAAATCAAAACAACTCTTGAAATCTTCAGGAACTGTTTTTCTTATATTACAGACAGCACTGAGCACAATGTCACTGACATTTCTAGACCAGATGCAAAATTTTACAGAATGATAACAAAAGAATTCTTTTGGTATTCTTTTCTGGTCAGGTTTCATACTTTACTGCTCTGTTCCTATGTGAAACAAGTTTTATGGATTATAGCTGTCTAAAATCAGAGGAGCATCAGACATCTGTGTAGACAAAAAAGTTCACTTAAAACACCAGGAAGCCATTTTTTATAAAATTACAACCACCACCCCTGCCTCAAATTATAGTTAACAACATGACAGTGATATCTCCAGCAACTAAAAGTTCATGGGCTTATTCATCTCTACAATTATCTATCTTTGTATCAAGGAATGCTAATTTTCAGGCACATTCAATGTATTAGATTTTCTTAACACACCTAAAGATGTAGAGAAGGAAACATACAGAACATATTTCAGGGATAGTGCATACAGCTGTGATATTCTCCCACCAGTGAGCTGAGAAACAAGGAATAGATGAAAGAAAATAAAGTTTCCAACGAATACAACAGACACTGTAAAAGCGATGGATGAAAATGTGTGTGTGTCCTTTTTTCTTTTTTTTTATTTTAAAGCAGGAATTTCAGAATATTTTCAGTTTTCTCTTGCAAAAGCTTCTGGAACTTACAAGTACAACCAACATGATTTTTCACACAGAAATTTTCTTCTGTGGGAGGGAGAGAAGGCGGGGGGGGGGGGGGGGGGGGGGGGGGGTGCAAAATAAACCAAAACAAAAACAC
>JAWWEW010000169.1:26583832-26605584 GCA_035583185.1 Anabacerthia variegaticeps
CCCCCCCCCCCCCCCCCCCCCCCCCCCCCCCCCCCCCCCCCCCCCCCCCAGAGTGCAATATAAACCAAAAGAAAAACTCTGGGAAAAAAGGTGTTAAGGAGAAAACAGGCAGCAAACAGAGGTTGAACAGAAGAAAAAAAAATAAAGGCAGTCAGAAGCTATGTGACAAAACTGCAGCACACCACAGGCAGCCATAGTCTGACAAAAGTATCTGCAATGGTCAAAACGTTTATTCTGCCAGATTCTGTTAGCATTTAAAGCTATATTGTCTGGCTGGGCCCAGCTGCACTTAAGCCCTGTCCCTGGCAGCAGGATGCAGTCAGTCCTTTAGCTGTTCTATGAATGGTCTTACCGCTACAATCCTGAGTGCCATCCCCATGCGAAAACCAAAATTCAGCCCGCGCTTTTGGAACTCAGCCCTGCATTCCTGTAATTCCATTAATTGTGGCACGTTAAGGACGACAGGAGAGGGGTCTCCTGAGCTTGCTGCCTGCAGAACCACATCTGCAAGCTTGTATTCATGTACATACCTTTCCTCCAAAAAAAGTGGCTCGTTCAGTTTGAAAGAATTACTCACACAAGTGAAGCTACGCATGTGCACACGCATTAGCAGGATTAGATTTCTCATTTGTACGTGGATAGACAAGGAAGAAAAAAAAATGGTTGTGTAATTTTATATCTCTTGATTAAAAAAATATGTAGTAAGAGTCAATACAGCCTGTTCTGTCAAGAGGCTATAATAGCATTTGCCCTTCATAGTTTACATAAGGCTGAAGGAATGTTATTTGGTTTGCTGTCCTGATAAAATGATACTTATTGGGCTACATTTATGTAATTACCCCCACATTATGTAATCCACCCTTTTGAGGGTGGATTCTGCATTAAATACCACTACCACCCATCTGAGTAATTTTTTCAAGCAGCTCAACAGCTGATGAGAGAATAGTATAAACATAGAGCAGGACCGCTAACATCTGGAACAACATTACATTTGGACAGTTTCAGAGGACAGACAGGTTAATAACTGTATTTTTAAGTGGTTTTGCCTATATGAGGAATTATACCTCCAAATCTGCAAAATCTGCAAATTGCGTTTATGCAATTAAACAACAACAAAAAATTTCCAACTTTTTAAACTCTTACTGAATAACATTCTGCATTTCAGTCACTAATAAATTTTGCTTTAAAGTTTCTTAAGAGATAGCACAACATAACCATACTTGAGTTCAAACATTTCCTCATAAATCTTTTTTTTTCTTAACGGTGCTAAAACCCCCATAATGACAATAACAAACATTTGCCTATTGTCCAACGATGTTAATTTTTTATTTAGCATTTCAAAGATGATGTATAGCAGGAGAAAGAAAAGATACATAAATAAATGCCAAATATTTACCAAGCCCCCTGTAGTTTAAAACTCCATTGAAAGAGCAAACCATTAGAATGCAATTATTTTTCCTTATCTCTAACTCTAGTCTTCCAAAGCAGTGACTCTTTAGCGGTGGGAGTAAGAAAGCAGGAGGAACATTGCTTACCAGTGCTCCCAGAGGACAGATGCTGAAACCAGGCTCTATGCCTGAGGCTCAGCAAAGACTGCTAATTACATTTGCAAAGTCCAGGAACTTCTACCTCTGGCACTGACATGTATGAAGCACTTCTATAACAGGACTCACAGTGTTAAGCCCTGTTCTGAAAAAGATAAGCAGTAGGTGATTGTCAGGGGAGCTATCCTGGTTTACATCAATAAGGACACTGGTTTTTTTCTGTTAACCATCATTCAGCAGGGATGTTTCTTTGTGATCTTGAAACATGCTATCTCAAATAAACTTTCAGAGTCAGAACTGTCTTGTAGTTCAAGTCTAGGTCTTGGAAGTGAAGAAATCTAATTCTATTTCTCATTCTGTCACTGATTTCCTGTATGATCTTTGACAAATGACCTTATTTCCAAGCTGGAAAAAATTCTCATGAACCTGTCTGCAAACTGAGGCTCAGTAGAGAAAACAATACTTTTAGAGAGAAGTTTCCGCTTGGCTTTCAGGCAACTGTTAGAAAGGGTAAGGGAGGTTTGGTGCAGTTTACTGGCTCAGTCCCTGCTAGTCTGGGGAACCAGTGCATGGAAAATACTTTTCAATAAACAGGAAAGTGTGGTTAGAGGCCTGCCAATAAGACTTGGGATCAGCCACAGGTTACAGAACAGTGTTCTATTGCATATGGATTAATATAACCAGGCTTAGACTTCATCCTGTCCTTTTTTTAAATTTTATTTTAAATAGTATACACTCTGTGTAAAGTGCATGCTCAGCAGTTGTTTGACGAGTCTGTTCCTGTTTGCTGAGGTCATAAGCAGCTTTGAAAACTGAGCCTCCTTGATTCAGTTCTTAAATATGAAAACAGTTGACCAGGAGGTTTCATTTCCTGTACCCTTCTGTAAAAAAGAAGTTAATTACTAAACAACTTCATAGGAATATCACAGTGCTTCTGTGATACTGGTGCTTCTAGATCCTGGGACAGAAAGCAGAATTACCAAGAAATACAGATAATTAGGAAAAATTTCTAAACAACAAAGCCACAGAACTGCTGGGAAGAGGCTTCACTATGTGTTGCATGAACTGTCTTTCTCTGAATTTCAGCAGGGAATTACAGACTTGCATCTCAGTTGACATATTCATAGTTTTTTACTTAAAGTACCTAGAGTTTGTTTTCTCTGCCACTATATCCTTAAGCCATAATGACAACTTGGACAAGTGATTGGATCTGCTAGAATAGAACAGCCTTTGTCACACTAAGAATGGCCTTATAGTTATGACATGGGACCAGTACTTTGGAATCTATTCATGGCTATGCCACATGCAGCCTGTTTGACCAGGGGAAGTCGTTTGACCTCTCCACACCTCAGCCCTGAGGTCAGTGGAACAGCTTTGGAATTAAATTACATTCAGTTTGCAGTCTAAAATAGAAGAAAGCAAACAGAAAAGTTGCAATTTTCACCCACTTCACTTGATGCAAAGCCTTCCTGGGGGTTCAAAGATCCCTGGGCACCACACAAGTTAGGACCCAACTGAATTTCACTGGCAGTTTATATCACATATTTGGGCTCAGCCCAAACAGCCTCTTCTCTCACATTTGGTCCTCGTTACTTTTGGATTTTATAGAAAGGTCCAAGGAAAGAGCTTACTCATTGCCTGTGTCAGTTAGAAGTTAACACAAATATTTGAGTGGTAGTCCCCAAATCTATTTGCTCAGTGTGATAAACAGTGTTCAGAGCCTCTAGCCAGCTAAATTGGTTTCAGGGGTCACCATAGTGGGTCCTGACTTACTTGGAAAATTATGGTTTGCAGAGTTTCCTGTCTCAACAGTTCAGTTCATAGAGGGAATATATTAGACAAATTCTTCTTTCAATGTATTTGTGAATAATTGTGAGCACACCAAATTCCATGGGTATTATTTATGGCTTAAGGAAAGTTGAGTTACTTCAATTTCTGCCTTTTGGAAGAATCAAATGTTGAAGAACAACTAGTTTCACCAAAAAAAAAAAGTCTGCTTGTCATACTGTGTGTCAGCAAGTTTGTCTGGGTATTGAATTCATTTGAGAGCCCTCAAAAATTTTTCTGGAAACTTTTGAGGTGACAAATCTTGAATTTATCTCACTTAAAAAACATAAACATGTAATTCACATGGTAGTTTATCTATAAATTTCAAAACTCAGAAGGCTAAGTAAATTCATTAGGGATATACATGTATTTTTGGCAAGCATATTGCAAAGACATAAGAAAGATTCCAAAATGCACAAGGAATACCAAAGAGATTACAAACTGTCCTACACTCATATTTCTCCCTCAGAAGAACAAAGCCAAGAAAACCACTTGTCTCTATGCAGGAACATTCTTACAGCAGTAAGTGCCTGCTACACCTATACTCCAAAATTAAATCATAGCTATGCTGCAGTTTAAGCCTAAAGTTGGCCCTGCAGACAGAGCTACCAGGCCACGAGCATTTTAAGGTACTACACACAAAGGCAGAATCAAGGCCTGTATGTATTTTTATTCTTTCACAGCCACGAATGACTGTCTTTTGACTATGATTTTAATGGTAATTAGACATATGGTAGCCTAATTACTCCATAAGCCATCCTGAATTCAATGATTAGAATGGGTTGCAATAGGTATGACAAGTGACTGGAAATGATTTCAAGCTGCAATTTAGATGTATTTGTTCTAGCAGACAAGAAAGTAATGCAAATAGCCATTTTCTCCATTATGCCTCACAGTGAAGCAGTGTTAGTAATGTATATGAAATGTACTGGCTAGACATCTCCTAAAACTTAGGCCAAGACCAACTTTCTTTGAGCAAGGCCAAACATGACCCTGTTAGTCATAACACACCACTTCATCTGTGGTATTCCAGTCATTTGACCAGATAATAATAGCCTGATAACATTTTACACAGAGTGAGTGTAATAGCAAGATTAACAAACTCCCACAGCACAGGCTTGGTTAATATCAGTAAAGCTATGATTTCGGGCCAGCAGTTTTCCCAACACAGAAATGTTAACCAGCAAATGGAAAATCCAACTTTATATCTAAATAAGGCTGCATTAATAGGAAAAGTATCTGCAGTAGGTCTGACCAGAATATAACAAATCAACTGCTGCAATTGAGCAGCGTATACCATTTCCACAATTAGGTAACTGATAAATGTCTGCAAATCAGCAACTGCATATCATGAAAACTGATTTATTTTCATGCTGATTCCAAGCACTAAGTCTTCTATTCCCAAAGATGGCAAAGAAACCCAGGTGTTCTCAGGATATGCACTGGGGAAGGGGAGGGCACCTGATAACTACATAGTTAGTGCCTGTTCCTGCTCTTATCCCTTGCTGTTGATACATCTAAAAATATCTTTTTAGTATTCCTTTTGAATTTAAGGATTTGCTGTAGCCACTGCAAGTCTATCACGTCACCACAAACATAGTACATTAAAGAAAATGACTGGTGATATCTGTGAAACACTTAAAGTAGTCCCATTTTTGGAGAAAAAAAAATTCTAATGTTCTTACAAGTAGGTAAAAATAGACGTTTAGGTAAACAGTGCCACTTGAGATTTAAAATATCATCTTATATTGTATGTGTCAGCACTGCCAAAGTATTTACATAACCAGTCATAACCCCTCAGTATTCATAACCCTTACTGGAACAAGGTTCAAGGGAGAGGTATCATCAGGCTGGTTCACAGACGAGGGTGCTGAGAATGATCTGCAGGAAATCTCTGATCAAACCAAGTATTAAACCTAGAGTCCCTGCCTAGGGGTTTAACCACAGTCCTTTCCTCTTTTCCTAAACTTAACACTGCCCCTTCACTTACAATGAAGTGAAGAAACCACGACTTCCCCCCTGGGAGACTTTTCCCTTCCTGGAGGGAGGCTCCCCCTGTCCCATCCTGCCCATTGTGTTGGAGGGAGACAGCACTTACCTGGGCAGCCCTTACATGTCCTGATCTGTTTCCTCTGCACTGAAGAGCAAATGAACCTGGATTTCCACGCTTGCTTGTCACATACACTAATCTGTCTCTGCAGTCCCAGAGCTGCCAAGCACACCTCTCAGAGCCCAGCAGGTACACCAGGTATCATACTGGTTGTGTCCTCAGCATGTCAGACATGCACAGGAATGAAGTATTGTTCCAGGGAGGCATCACGTGTTTTCTATTCCTCCACAAATGCCAGCAGTATTTTCTTTGGCTATAAGCCACCATAATAACTATGTATCTAGAGTAATAGAGATATCTGATTAAAAAATATGTGAGTGCCTCAGTTTCACAGTGACTGGATTGATGACATAATGAATGCTTGTGTTTCTAATTAATTACAGCTTTTAGTGGTTTTCATGCAAAAATTACTTGGAAATTTTATTTTGCCACTGTCTCATATATTTGTGATGAAAGATGATTTTGACTAGCATTCATGTGCTCATTACTTGATCATACTCTGAGCATGTTTTTCAAATGGCTGTACTCATTGAGCAAACATACACTTTACCACAACTCCCTCCTAACAGAAAGTAGCAAAGTGAGAGTAGAGAATAAAGAGTGAATGCAGATATTTCTTTCAGATTATCACCTGGTATCTCAGCAGATCAATTAAGGACAATTAAACATGTTAGACAACAGCCATTCTAAAGGTACTGCAGAGTAGCAACAGGTTACTACAGAAAAAAAATAAAATAAAATAAAATAAAATAAAATAAAATAAAATAAAATAAAATAAAATAAAATAACCCTCTCCAGCAAGATACAAAATATCTATCAAATAACAGGTTAAAAATAGCTTATGCTTTGCTGCACTTACAATCCTTTTAACAAAAAGAGTTAAGAACTTACCCCACAGAAAATTGGCACCACAACTCAGTCTTCTAATATGCCTTCTTATATCTGTTTCTATTTCATGTATTAATTTCCCAGTCACTTGGTATGCTTGGTTATGTACTGCCCTCTACGTTGAGCTCTGTTCTCCTAGGTTTATTCTACTCCTCATTAATATATATGAGCAGTTTCTTCCAGCAGGGATATAATATTTTTGTGATTATATTACTGCTGACACCTATTCTTGCATGGCTAAATCAGAACATCCAATTCCAAAACATTGCTAGTACATATCAGCTGGGATGATTTGGATAACATCCTTTATTATGCCTTCACAGTCAATATACAAGGATCACTGTGTACAGTAGATTAAGGGTGTCTACTTCTGTATCAGTGTTATTCTAATATTCCTACTCATACAAAGCCAACTATTTTATTTACTTTAATATTAAGTCTAAAATAAGCACTGCCCATATTCCTGCAAAACTGAAAAAAATCATAATGTTAATATCAGGAGGACTGGATATTTATGTTTCCCTAATATGGCACTGGCAATGCTCCCTAGCACTGATAGAAATAGATGACACCTATGATTAAGGTGTTAGAGTAGGAGCTTGGAAACACTAGTTTTACAGGCTTCCCATATTACCTTTGCAAATCATTTCTCACTTGACTCTGCCAGATATGGCACAGCACCCTCAGTTAACATCACTCAGGCTTCTTAAATGGGCAATGGTTCTTAACGTTTTCAAAACATCTCATTAAAATGATGTGGGGTTGAGCTCATTAAAACAGGATCACTAGAAAGAAGGAATGGGAGTGTAGAAGGTGATATTACATTGATAGCACGGGACTCTCTCATCTAGAGGGCTTCAGAAGGGAATAAAACTTCTGTGCCAGGCTCACACTTGCTGAAAAAAGCAAGTAATTTATGTTGGGAAAGTACCCGAAGGCCCCAGCCTGTGAGATCAAAGTCTCACTGGATCTAGGCACTATAAGCACGTAAGGAGAGACAATTCCTGCTTTGTTTATAAATAAACAAAATAAGCAGACACAAGAAGAGTTGAAGAAGGAACAGAAGAAGTATCTTGCCCAAAGGCAAACAGTAGATTCAAACGCAGAGCTGGAGGCAGAACTCAGACCTTGCTGAAAGAACAAAGAGGCAAATATCTTTTGTGGATAGAAGGAAAAGGTGCTGGTTCTTCATACCTGTGCCTTGTGATTCTTGAAATCCATTCTTCAAGAAGTGTCAAAAAGGGACAGGAGAGCCTGGGTAGGGGAAGGGAAGCAAGCAAATACTGCAAACTTTTTGCTAGCTAATGTCCCTGGCAAGACATGAAGACTTCTACAGTACTGGCCCTGCAATGCAAACCTGACTTGTAGTAAAGGGTTGTATTAGCCTTCCTTTGAGTGCAGTAATGGAAAAGTATTTCATCTGCAGCAGGTCTGTTCAGCTCACCCAAAGAATTGTAATGCAGTAAAATTGTGGGCCAGGTGTAAGAGAGCTGCAACAAGGCAGCAAAAATTTTCTTTGGAAAAAAGCAGCCAGGGGCCAATACAGGACTTTTTGTTCTGCCTTCAGGTTCTCAACCTCTGGAACATATTGAAGATACAAATAGTACAGAATTAGTTGAGCTCCCCTGGAAGTACTGTATGCTTCTTCTGAGGACACAAAACTTATCTTTCTGTCTCAGGCACCTCAAGAACACTGTTAAAGTAGTAGCAAGTGTGGTGCAGTTCATCTCTGCATGCTGGCATCTTCCCTTCTAACACCAGTGTCTCTTGCTCACTGCCCACCCCAGTCACAGCAATCCCTTTCTTCTGGTAACAAGCCACAAGAAGCTGTTCCTTCCAGTGAACTCTCTTTTGCAAAGCCAGCAACAACAGAGCCCTGCAGTGTTGTGAAACCGCTAGCTTTATACTGAATGAACACAAATCAAACCATTCTCAGAAATAATGAGTGCAAATTAGCCAGACAATCAGCCACCACAGTAAGAGAGACAGCTGAACTGCTGGCACATTCCACAAGACAAAATAAATAAATAAGCAAATAACAAGACCATTCAATAGATTACAATCCCCTGCAAACCTAGCTGCTGCTTAGTGCTTGGAATAGCAAAGTGATTAATACAAAATTAACATCTAATAACAGATCACAAAATTCAAGTGTCTGTTGAGAAACACAAGGAGAAGAAAATTCTTTAAGGCAACTGGTTTTATCAGGAAACAGATATAAATTTTCCTCTTGAATCAATCTATCAGCAATAAACACAAATCTAAGCATTTCAGAAGCTGCTTGTTAGGTTGTCAGCAGAGAAAGAAATTTTTAAAATTAAAGGAAAGAATGTATAATGTATATAATTTGTATAAATTGCATTATTTGCATCAACACTTTTCCTCTGCATCAATCAATGCAGTAAAAATCTGTATTCAGATCCTGCCTAGGAATCCTTATAGAACTTTCCTGAGTTATGATCCCTTTGTACAAAGGCAATTAGAGAATCCAAACCATAAATTCATTCTTCAGGATCAAATAACTTCCACTGTACCACATTCAGAGACTGCAATAGAAGTGGACTGTAAATGTCACTTGTGGCACATATAAAATTCCCAGATTTGAAGTAAACTTGGTAGGATCTTTATCCTGTCTGCCTGGCATAAGTGGCTGATACTGTTTTAAATTTGGGCAGAAGCTGTAGTGACATTAAACAAAAGTGAACTGGGTTATCAAAATACTTGCAGTTCCTAGTTCAGTGGAAGCAGAACAATAATATGGTGCTAGTGAAAGTAAGCTATCATAAACCAGTTAATCCTGAAATTAGTTCCTACAAATCTGCTCTGACAAATTCCTTTACCCTGACATACCCTTACTCACTCTCTTCTCCTTAGAATAAACATTTAAAATTATTCAGTAATACAATTTTATTCATGTACAAAGAAAATGCGTTTTAAATCATAGGCAATGTATACATGCTCTGTAAGTCTAGAAAAACAGGTCTGGGATATTGTTTGGCTTTGCAAGATCACGTTTAGAAAGGTGACAGGTGACAATGACACTGTTCTCACTAATTCTGAATAGGAGGGGGAATCTAGCCCTGTCTCATTGTGTGGTAGCGTACAAGGCTTCAAATCTTCTTGTCACTTCTAGGAAATATGTTCCAATACACTTAATGAATGCTAGATCCATGTCCTACCTTATTCCACAACGGTTAGGAAAACACACACACCTCCCAGCTGAGATCAGAGAAACCTTTTTTTAATTCTGCAGGACTGTAATTCTTCAGAATTATTTTGTTAATCTGCTATTTAAGCTGAAAATATTTTTAGTTTCTACAATCTGTGCCGATCAGAACTGATTTACTTTTTTTTAATACTGGAAATTACTGTAGCTATAGGAGATGCGCTATTCGTAAGCAAATAAAAAAACTAAAAATCAACACACTAGGAGAGATGGGTTGTGGGGGGGAGATATTTAAGTCAAGGTCACTTACCATTCTCTGGCAGGATAAAACTCCTTGAAGTGTGTATAAACATATTCAGAGAGTCCTTACAAATTAAATTTACGCATACTTTCATATATTTTCTTGCTGGGATGAGTCAAAATAAATATCTTTTAAATAAATATCACAGTCTTCCTTCCAAGAAGCTCTTTTAGCCAGTATGTGCTACACCACCTTACAGTGTTTCCCTGTTGTAGTCTTGTTGTAGCTGTAGAGACACGTTATTTAGAAGGGAGGGAGAAAAAGATTTTAAATATAAGAGAGATTGACCTACCTTTCTTAGTTCTTTGAAACAAAGGGCACTGTAAATCAGGGATGTGAGCTCTGTAGCAGAAGGAAGAGTGAAATGATCTGCAGAGTTCAGAGTGACTTCAGTGTGATTCCAGCTGCTTCACTTGGCTACTGCCTTCCTTCTAATAAAGCTGCAGAATGATATAACGCCGTGTTTGTTTTCAGCTGAGGAAGTTGTTTCCAACTTCCCTTGGTTTTCTAGACCCATTTTTGAAATATTGCCATTCTGTATAATCCCAGCATTTCACCAAAAATAAATGTTAGACATGTGAATGAATCATTTTGGTCAGTGTCCAAGCAAGCAACAGATGTGGTGGCTGATGAATGGAAAGAGACCTTACAGTTGTGGGCTGCTTTTTGTTATGCAGAGAAGAAGCTGAACAGTATTTCTTTGTAAGCACTCTGGTTTATAGAAAATAACATTGAATGAGCTGAAAGATGCTTAAAAAGTCACAGTGAAAGCATCGTTTTGTAACTGTATGGCATGATACATTGATTTTGTATTTAGGATTAGCAGATTAATCTCTTTTGGGGTGCAACAGAGAAGTGAGCTCCTCAAAACTCTAATTAACGACTCTTTGTCAGACAGTGTAACACTAGTCAGAAATCTGAACTGGATTTTAGGAAACTGGGCTTGATTCCCAGTTCTGTAAAGAGCCTGTTGAAATTTTGTGGCCAGGCCTTATGATCTCTGTGTCGTTCAGTTCCTGAGTGAGTAAAATGGGAATATTATTCCACTAGTATCTACTTCCCACAGCTTCACCTGACTCTGATGGTACCGCATTCATTATATGTTTTTAAACCATCTGAGCATTTGCCAGTCTAGCCTTACCAAAAATCAACTCCTCTTCTAGTGGGACCAATAATCAAACAGTGGTACTCCTCTATCACTAATGCAAAACGTGTAACATGTTCAACACTGATTGAATCTAGCCAATGCCAAATTTTCCAGATATCGAATCTATGGATTCCAGTGAAAATTAGAAAGAAAAAAACCCCAACAAAACAACCAACAACAGCAAAATTATACAGAAGAGTGAAGTGCTTAGTGAGATCAGCTAAACTGGGATTTCAGCATCTCCTTAGCGAGGCTATCAGTTTTTAAGCACCTCTCTTATGGTTCATAGGTCACAGATTCTCTTAACACTAAACAAAAACTCCTTCTAGAAAACCAACCTGTTTTGTTTTTCCCCGGTGATAAGTCTTCCTGTTCTGCCAATATAACTTTAAACACTGATAGCTTGTACTTGAGTGGGAAACCCTCTAATTCTATGAAAGGAGGATGGAGATTATGTTAAGGTGAGAAAAGGACAGGGGGACATGATTCCTGTGAATATATGACACAGAAGATGAATGGAGAGGGTTGACTGAGGAAAGCATATGGAAAGAGTCAAGGACCTCGCTTGTTTATTTCTTGCATTTTAGAGATTTCCTTTTTTCTCTAGGTAACTGATTGGTTAACCTTCACTGATAAAAGCTCTTTTAATAGTAGTTCTCTTCTTTTGTAAGTATTGGGATAGGGTAAATACAGGTACCACCTAACAGCAGATTTGCTAAGGTTTTTTTGCTTGTAATGGCACAAGTCTGTGTGTCTCTAGCTATTTTGCCAAATCCAGTTATTGCAAGGCAGTTAATTCAAGGGTTTGCTCAGTACTATTTCAGTAGGACAAAAGAGGAAATTACCGAGTAGATAACCCTCACACGATACACAAGAAAAGAAAAAAAACCCAGCAAAAAAAGTAGAGACACACATTTGCTAAATGGTCTTCATCTTCTTGGTGAAGGGAGGGAGCATTCCGGAGAGTGCAATGGATTCTAGCAGTTTGGGATGACTGTCCTTAAGGGGCTATTTACTCCACCACAAACTAAAGCAGGTTTGTGACTACCCTGACATATACTGATGATGATAGCTCATCATCCTTAGGGACAATGAAACCTCACATGGCTATTTTCCTCACTCTTCCTTATCACTTTACCAAATATGAAATCACAAAGGCTAGGGACCCAGAAGACATTTTGCAGAGGAAGGTTTTCATAGGAAATGAGAGTTTTTTTGTTTTTTTTTCAAGAATAGTAGATTACTGCATTTAAAATAATTTTTCTGCCTATTTGTCACACCTGCATTTGCTCTTTTATTATTGAAAGGGACTTTTGCTCTGATGAGCAATTACTCAATTTGCACAATACCAGCAAAGGTAGCACACCTGGGACCAAAAAAAAAAAAACAACAAAAAAGAACAGACTTTTACAGAGAAAATTACATTTAATCTGAGAGGATTTTTAGGCCCTAAATCTTCCCTTGTTTTAGTTTGTTCTATGCTCAGACACAGTGAAACTGGAATGGTGAGTCACAAATTACATGACTTTTTAATACAAACTTTTTTGTAACCCATTAACAATGGACATAATCTATTTTTAGTGTGATCTTTTCAGATAATTTTCTGAAAGTTGGAAAAAAATAAGTGAAAAAAAAATGTACCTTGTTTGCTTAATGTCTTCTCCTTTTTCCATTTGGACATTGCATTTTATTTTGCCATGTAATTTGTGCTTTTTCAACAGGGTAAGTTATCAAAGTCTTGAAGTTTTGAGTCTACATTAAGTATGGCAACATGCCAGAGCAGCACAGAAGAGGGACATGCGTTCATGAACATACACTTCACTGGAACTTGCAAAGTAGAGAAATACTACTTTATACCTGATGAAAAAAGAACAAAGGGCAGCATTAACATACAAATAATAGATACGGGGTCGTCCAGCAGTGAATAAACTGGGTCTATTGAAAAGCAACCTAGTTTTAAAAGCGCTTCTGATTCTTTGGGGGCTTTTTAACCGTATACAACAAAACACAAGCAGAGGATGTATGGAAAAAATATATGGGGGAGGACAGGGGTGTGGAACCTTCAGAAATACTTTACCAGTATCAACCAAAACACAAATTAAAAACAAAACAAAACAGAAAAGTAGATTTAATTTACCTGGAGTGCCAACAATGCCTGATAGTTCCGATAATTATTCCCCTTGCTGGGATCACTGGATCTTTTCAAGTTGCCCGTTAGTACGTGCAGATAATCTCAGCGCTAAGGAACACCCCAGGCTAAATTCAATGTTCACTAATTCAATTACCAACCATGAATTTGCAAATCAGGCCAAACAAATGTTTTTTATTTTGCAGGGTTAATTTAAGATGAACAGCTTTAAGATGAACTACTTACTGTTGTTTACAGTTCGGTCCTTTTTTTGGAAAAGTAATTCTTCACTGTTCCTTTGTCCTCACTGTTTGAATACCTCATGGAATAAAATCCACTCTGGAGTTTAACTACCTGACAATCAGGAAAAGGGTAATTTCCTCCCTTCCTGTGAAACTAATGGCTATTCATGCCTATCCTTTCAGTAAAGCTGTAATGTTTACTTGTGGTTTAACTGCCCACTGTATACCACAGTCAGCAACTATGACAAAATTCTCCAGCGACACATTTATGTAAACAAACCACCCGATGAAGGAGGGTTTGGCTCATTTAGACAACTCCACATCCTCTTTCTATGCTGATATTAGAGATCTGAAAGATTTTCATGTATAACATGCTGAAGAAATTCAGCAATTCTGCAGAAGGCAAAATCCTTCATCTATTACTTCAGTCAGGTCAAAACACAAGTATATAAATTAGTTGCTATATATGTATATATGAATATGTATACATACCAGTCAAGCAGCATCACTTAATGTAACTCCTGCAAACACAGTCAGCAGGCTGTTGCATTCTAAGAAATAATTAATATTAGAGAAGAATTTAGTATACTATATATTTATCATATAATGTATATTTTATTATAAACAATGACACCTGGAAAAAATACTATTAGAAAAAGGCTTTCTCCCCCATAGATTTTACTTTTATACTTGCACTTTTTCTCATTTTCTACTAATATGTAGGAATTATTTTCTACCTAACTTTCAGATCACAGCTATTCAAACTCTATATTCATATAACAATAAAACAAGAGACTATACCAGTCGCTCAAATAACACTTGAAATCCATGGGATTGTCATAGGGTGTCTCGACAATGAAACTTCTGATATGTTATTGAGCACTAAAGATTATAGTCATTGGATAGCGAAACAGCCAAATTGACAACACTATTTTTCCATTTTAGCCAAATGTTGTCTCCTCCCATATGAAGGAATGTCAGTGTTTGGAAAAATAATTTCAGAGAGATCTACAGAGATTAGAGAAACAAAAAAAAAAGGCTAGGCAAACTATAGCTGTTTCACAAAATATTTTCATGTTTTTGGTACTAGTATAGAGACTAACCATTTTGCACTTTTTCACCTCACATAGATTACCAGGAACTACACAGTTACCTGGGTAGGTCTGAGGAGAGAAGCCAGAATTTAATGTCACACATCTTACATTGAGTCAAGTGTCTCAAAATCTGCCCAAAGCCTAAGCCTAAATCTAGGTTCAAAGAAACCCAAAGCACAGAGATGAACCTGAGCCACACCTCTCCAGGATTTTAGCTGCCTTTATCCACTCAGGATTCAAGTCACCTGCATAATTGCCTATGCCTATGCCTATTCTTATAACCAACAAAGGTCTTATTTTCCATTTAAAGTGTAAAGTGTGGAGATTCAGTTATCCACCTTCTGTGTAACAGGCATTTGGATTAAAGCCCCAAATCCGCAGTTCAAATAGAATTATATTATGGTAACATACAATGGACAAAACTTGGTGACCCAAGAATGTTTAAGTTTCTTGGTTTGCATTCATCTATTAACAATTCAGAGCTAAGTTGTTGAACACTGTTATGATGAATAACAATGCATAAAACAAATAAATCTACATGAAGGAGATAATCACAAGTTCCAGTCCCTCACTATTCTGCAGCTAGAGTATTGCTCTTGGCTACTGTGCTCACTGAGACACAGCTGGTGTTAAACAATATCAAATTGCAAATGGGGAAGCTGAAGAGGAGTTCTAATTCTCTGCAAAAAACACAGGGCAAAACTGAGGGTCAATGCAAAGTTTGGGACAGCTCCTTGAAAATATATGGTAATAGGCAGGGTGCCTGTACAGGGCTCACATGTGATCAAGCAAGGTTGTTGCTTTGCAGCATTACTACTCAAAATCTTAACAAAGAGAAACAGCCACACATGTGGGATCATGGAGTCTGATGATGACTCTTTACCATACTGACCAGACATTGACATCCCTTAGGATTTATGGACATGGAAGAGTTTTAAATTGGACAGTAGCTCCTTGCAATGAAGAATGGTTCCAGAACCCTACTGTAAAGCTGGTGCAGATCAACTATAAATCAAACTTGACCATCTATGGATGTTCTGAGCATCTTCTGGGTTGTTCTGGGTTTGGTAGTTTCAGCATATATTACTTTGTATTTTTAAAGTTGCTTTTTATAGTCAGTTACATTTGTCAGATTATTTTTCTACTTGCTGGCTGTAAACATGTTTTGTGAAAGGTGCCAGGTGACCTTGACTCCACAGGGATTTAAGTAATCTATCCATAGAAATTAATGTGAGACAGGGAGAGCCAATGCAAGTTTCTGCATACTTCTCTGCATTTGCCCTCTCCTGTGATCACTCTCAGGGGAGAGAACACAGTTTTGTTTCTAAACCCTACCCAGCCCTCAGCCTCTAATGAGATGGGAGCTGATAAATGTCCATAAACCTGCTGCTTGTGATAGAGGAAAAGCAAATCATTAGAAGCTCTGAGAAACACTTTGCTAGTTAAGGACTCAGTGCATAAGTCAACATTAACACCTCCACTGCCTTCAAAGAAAGCAAAACTAGCACCATCTCTAATAAATAGTGGGCTTAGAGGATGAGGCATGGGATACCAATCTAAGAGAAGAAACAGATAACCCTTCTAATATGTGTTTGTCCATTCTAGTTCTAATCCTTTAGCTCTATCAAGACACACAAAGGTTAATTTTAAATCCTTCTTACTTTGCAATTTATTTTTTTAAGAGGACTCTGTGACCCAAATTCAGCACTTAGCAGGAAGTTCAATGTGGAATTTACATGAATGTAGAGACCAGAAACTAGCATTTCATATAACAGATATTTAAGTTTCCCTTCTTTCAAGAGAAGAGAGGGGAGCTTGTGTACAAGGGAACAGCTACTTCTTCATTTCAGGAGGAGAAACTAGGCAAAGAGGAATTACTAATTGTATGTAGCTTGGGTGCAAACCAGAAATTGAACTCAGATTATTTCAGTATTAGGAACACAATCTAACAACATAGAATAAACCACTGGTTTACTGATGGACCAGAAAAAGAGAGGCTAAACTCTGATCCAAAATAATAGTATGTAAAATGCTGAAGAAACACAAATCAAATGAAAGGTTCTTTGTTTAAAAGTTCTTTGTCTCTCTTTTCAAATTTTTCATTAAAAACTCTGTCTTTTCAAACTATGAGAGAAAGAGGCTTCTTTCAAAGGCTGATGTTTTTGCTTATCAACATTCCTAGCCTAAAATTGTTTTGTCTTTGAGAAAAAGACCCACAGAACTTCTCTTGCTTAACTTTCTGGTTTTTTCCTGAATAGGATAAAGAAATCTTTCTTTAAATTATTCCCAGAGTAAAGCAAAGTAGAGTCTACTTGCTGTCAGATGTAAGAAAATACCTTATGTGGTTTATTGTGGGAACATTAAAAAAATTTAACATGATTTAGAACAGCCAGTGCAGAGGAAAATAACACTTACTTAACTGCCTTGGGAATACATTATGACCCCACCTTAAATTGACTGCAGAACATGCAGTGACTCAACATAATAGTATACATATTTGGAACTCCCCAACTCCTATAAATTACACTACAGACAAGGAAACTGCAGAAGTATTATACATTCAGGATCATCTTAAATTCACCTCCATCTATTTAAAACCAGAAAAGTTCCACAGAAATAGATGGATATAAAAATTTAATTTAGAATATTCTGAGGGGTCAAAGCAGGTTCACAACTTCTGGGAAGTCAAAAATTCTTGAAAAACAGAATTAATAAGCCTCCAAGAAGCTTTGAGAAAATTATCTCTTTGTATCAGAAAGACATTATTCCCTGCTTTAGTAATAGAAATTAATATTTACTTATGCAAAAATGCCTTGGAGTTCTTACTATGATAGAATGTGAAGTAGGCTGGAAGGGAGTATTAGTCATCTACTATACTTTCTTAAAATATTTCAATACTCTCACATTAGCATCTGATTAAAAAATCCACATTCATTTTCTACCTTATCTATAATAATGAAAAGAAGAATGGTTGAAAACACACTAACAAAAACATTGTGCCATGCATATGAGACTAATTGTGTTCTGATTATAAGTGGATTTCAGTCATGTTATCTTACTGTGGTTGATACAAGAACCTCTTGGTCTTTCAGTTCCCTTCAGAGCTGAAGGCTCTCAGGTTGCAGAGTTCCCTTCAGCGTAGATAAAATGGAGTAATTTTACAACTTTCCACTATATCTTCCAGCATGAACATGTCAGAAACTATTGTATATTTCCAAGTAATTTGGTAATGAACAATTGTACTTGAAATATTTGCAATTCTCAAAGGTCAATCTGACTATATCAATCAGGCAATTTAAAAATCAGTGTTATTTTTGAAAAGAAGTATGAAACAATGGCAAAATAGAATAGAGAAATTCTAAGGAACTGCTATTTTTGAAGCAATAAAAAACTCCATGCACAACATGAAGGTCAAAGAATATCCTGTAATTCATGAGCAGTCAACTACAGGCTGCTCCAAACCACCTTTCTGACCTCTCTTTGTGTCACTTTCCTAAAAAAACAGGCAATTATTTCAGAGAGATGAACTGACTGAACAATCATTAACTGAAAATAGAAATTACTGTGAATGTAAACAGTAAACTATTCAGTTTTTTATGATGAAAGATGTGGTCTCTGAAAGCAGAATGTTCTTTCAGCATTCACACTTCTCAACTGCTGATTTAATTTCTTTGCATTTTATTTTGGAACAGAGAGTCCTAAAACATGTTGATTTAAGCTAATGGAGAAATTCAAAACAATTGCAGCAATGCTATGGTGTGAATTTGAAACGTAGTGTAACATCATTAGTAGCCTATAATGCAGAAACTTTCTGAAAAGACTGGATTTGGATAAATTTTGTAGCCATACCATTTAAAGTAACACATTTAGAGCTGTCTCATTAGCTGGTCCTTCTGGATGACCTACCAGCAAACGAACAGCAACAGCAGTTCTAACAGTAATTAATAAAACACCCTGAATAACAAACAACTCTGGGAGCAGTGTATCTCAGAATTTTCCTCAGCACTATTATAATTAAAAATCTCTATATTCTTCAAAGTACATGTATACAGAAATACAATATAGAGAGGAATTTTAGTGAAAAAAATGTGTCAACCCTACAAACTCTTACAACACAAGCATGTGGAAACAGCAGCATGATCTTCAAAGAAGAGTAAAAAATTGACCAGGAGAAGATTTTCTTCTAATAAGATACTGCAAAAAGTGTCAAACTATGAAGTACTTCAAGTAACCTTTTCAAAATTTAAGATGTGATTCCAAGAAAGTAAGATAGTATTCTTAGGAGAAAATTCTTATTCCGTGCATTTCAAAAGTGCTTTTTAAAACTCTAAAAGATATTTTAAAATTCTTTCTTGGTCACTATCCAACCATGTTTCAATTATAACACAACTTTCTCATTTATTAAGTGATTAAGCAATTAAAATGAAAATTTAAGTTGCCAACTTTTAATCCTGAGAAGGTAGTTCTGGCAAGAGAATGAAAAATAGAAAGAACAACTTTTAGAGTATCCTTTAAGTTTGGGGGCTAAGTTAATATCCTGCATATTGAGGAAGTTTTTATTATTATCTCAGGTAAAGCTCTTATTATAAAATTTAAAAAACCTTGAGTACAAAATGAGAAAACAAAGTTCAGTTTTAAATAATGAGAATGTGAGCAGAGTGTCCATAATAAGACTGCTTTCTTGTAAGGTAAGTCTCTCTTTAAAGAATTTTAATAATTGTTTTTCTTTTTGGTTTGCATTTGATTCCAGTGCCACACCAAAGTAAATAAAAGACCATTATTATTTTTTAAAAGCATACAGTTATCATTTAAAAATGAGAAAAATGCTTTTAATACAGACAAATCAATATATCATAGCAATCTGTCCAACCCAGCAAACAGTTTGAGTAAAGCAGAGCAAAGAAAACAAGAAGCTGTTTTGAAAAGAGATTATCCTCGCCTTTTATGGAGATGAGGAATTATTTTCTTTTACTTTGGAAATCCTTATTAAATATCACAGAATTTCTACCAAAGAGGTAAATTGAAATACCACAGAGGATCAGATAATTGCTCCATTAGTCTGGTATCTGATACCAGGCAGTGGCCAGCATCAAATTTTTCAGAGAAAGACAACAATTACTTCATAGTAATAAGAGGTTTTAACATAGTACCAGGCATTATGGAACATTCATTCCACCATAAAGTTGAAAAGATCCTTCTTCCCCAAGGTCACTCAGAACGTGAGGTTCTCTGAAATCTACACATGTGCTCAGACTGCCTTGAAAGCTGCAGTGCTTGTTAGAATACAGGCTAGAACTAAAAATCCATCTTTGCGAATATTTGGCAAAAGTAAATCTCTGCGTGGCTCAAACCCCAGACCTCAAATGCTGTCAGTCAACACTTAGATCCTCTGAAGAACTTTACCAAAACAACAATATAAGGATAAATTAGGCTTATAACATCAGAATTTAAAAAGTACATATGCAACAAACTAAAAGTCTAGCCAAGAATTTCCTGCCAGCTAGTTTTACCAACCTTGATTTTCTGTAATCACATTCTCCTTTCCAATCTGAACCCAGCTGCTGGGAGAAATTTGAGACTCTTGAGGAAAATAGCTGTTGTTTGCATTTGTCAATTTATCTTAACATTTTAATAGGTACAACTTCAACTTCAATTTGGCTAACAGGAGTGAAAAACATAATAAATCAAAGTAAAAGTAGAAAGCAAAGCAGTGAAAGGTGTATGAGGCAGTTTATAGAGACTGAATGAAATTAATAAAGATATCAGCAAAGAGAAAAATGTCTGAGGTTTAGACCAGGAGAGAGAATAATTTTTAAAGGGGAAAGGAAGTTTGTCAGCCCTACTCAGTGTTCATGCACCTATCTGAGGAGTAGTTTCCCGGGGTGGGGGAGAAAGGAGACTGAGATAAAGGAGTATCTCTCAATACCTTCCCTGAGTTTGAATCAAGGTGCAAACTCAAGTTCATAAATACAGAAAGAGCTGAAAGCCAAGAAATACGTGGCAAAACAAGACTAAATTCTGCTATCTTTGACTGACAGTCTGAGAGATAGAATATTACATTCTATCCTTGCAAAAATATTCAGGAACATTCTGAGGAGAAGTTATGTGGCATTATAAGACAGACTGTACAGCGCTTTCTCTTTGCTAAAAGGGACTTCTGTTTTACATGAACCATTCTGGAAAAGAAACGTCAGTGCCTCAGCTATGTAACCAAGCTTACTTTGTTTCAACAAGTTAGGAAGGGTTAGCTGAGCCACAGTAACTCACTAAGCCTATTGTAAACCACCATAAAATTAGACTATTTTAATCTAGGATAACATGCCTATATACGTGTTTGCCATATGTTTAAACAATGCAGCTGTGCTGACACGCAAAAATTTGGGCACGTGCCTGAGCCTTCACCCATGTAAATGTTCTCCACAGAAAGTTCCAGTTTTTCCAAGTTGAGTATTATACTAGGCAACAAAATATCACCAGGCAACTTTAGTTCTATAGTAAGTATTTATTTTTCAGCAATAAAGATATAGTCATACCTCTGCACATATCAAAAGAATTCAACAGCAACTAAATTCAGCCCTCTTAATGAGAAGACTTCTCCTGCTCTTCTGTCATTTAAGATTTGTGTTCAAATCCTTTTTGAGTGTGGGTGGACATTGCTAAGCCATGGTTTCATAATCACACAGCAGCCTTGTTAAATTTTCGATATTAAGGCGCATTCAGGATTTTTTTCCCCCCGTTGCACAATCCCAGCCTGTATTTGCACCTGTCTTCACACATCAGGGTGTTGTGTTGACTTTGTGTCTGCCCAGAATGCTCCAAAAATCCTGCTGCTTCAGCATAATGAGAGAAATATGCAATAGCTGGTTTCCCACGGGAGATTAGATAAACGTTCAAAAGCCTGCAGCTGAAAATAAGAGAACCTGAGTTAAGGTCACATTCTTAAGCCCACTTATAAGAAAAGCTGATCTAACATTAACTCTGACAAAGTCAGACTGCAACTGACTGACAAAACCCACCTAAACAAGGCACATAATGAAAAACAAGCTACTTTTAATGGCCGAAAATAATTAAAAAAAAAAACCAAAAAGGGCAAACCCTATAGCCTGTTCTCTCAAGCACAGGGAATAATATGTTTGGAAGGAGAAAAAAACTATTACAGTCATTGAAATGAAACTCAGCTAAGAGTTTACTTCCCAACCAGAAACGTCCTGGCTGGGGCTGACAAAAAGATGCTGCCCCGCAGCTTTCTGGAGCGCTTCTCACATGGGCTCTGCGTGAGATGGGATGGGATGGGATGGGATGGGA
>JAWWEW010000169.1:26606051-26730541 GCA_035583185.1 Anabacerthia variegaticeps
GGATGGGATGGGATGGGATGGGGTGGGGTGGGGTGGGGTGGGGTGGGGTGGGGTGGGATGGGGTGGGATGAGACGAGATGCGATGCGATGCGATGGGCTGGGCTGGGCTGGAGTGGAATGGAGTGGAGTGGAGTGGGGTGGGATGAGATGCGATGGCATGGCATGGCATGGCATGGGATAGGCAGCGATGGGCTGTGCCGTGCCGTGCCGTGCCGTGCCGTGCCGTGCCGTGCCGCACGGCGCTGTCGCGGTCCCGGTGCCGGTGCCGGTGCCGGTGCCGCGGGCAGGGGGCGCGCCAGGCGGGCGCTCCCGCCATGCCCCGCGCGGGGCGCGGCCCGGCCCGCCGACCCGGAGCAGGAAGCGGGGATGGCGCGGCCTGACCCCGGCGCGGCACCGGGGAGCGACCGGCGGGCCCTGTAGGTGAGACGGCACCGGGGCGGGCGGCGGCTGCAGCGGGTCATGGGCCGGGCGGGCGGGCGGGGGCTGGAGCGGGCCATGGGGCGGGCCATGGGGCGGGCGGGCTGCGCGCGGGCGGCCCCCTCAGCGCCCCCTCAGTGTCCCCCTCAGCGCCCCCTCGGTGTCCCCCTCACCGCCCCCTCGGTGTCCCCCTCACCGCCCCCTCGGTGTCCCGCTCGGTGCCGGGTCCCGGCGGGCAGAGCTCCCACACACGGCGCCGGTCCCTCCGTGCCAGCCGGCCCCGCGAGGTCCCTGCGGGCTCCTTGTGGGCTCCTTGCGGGCTCCGTGCGGGCTCCCTTCGGCCCCGGCCGGGCGGGACACGGGACAGGAGAGGGGACAGGGGACACGGGGCGCGCAGAGGTTTTCGTGGAACGGCTTTGATCGGCTTTCTACCCTTTTCATTTCACCTGTTGCAGTGCAAGAGTGACACTGTCTGGAGAGTTTGTCTGAAAGCCTTTGACACGCAAATACCGCCATAACCGCTGGTTTTGGTTGGGTTTGCTGTTGCTTTTAGGGTTTTTGTTTGTTTGATTGTTTTGTTGAGGTGTTGGGGTGAGCTGCTGTGATACTCCTGACCAAAACTGCTATGGCAGCCCAGATATTTTCTAGAGCAGTGCATAGTTTGGAAAAGAACAAAACAAGTTTAAAGAAAACAAATAACAAACCACGTATTTATCAAGCCTGATGGTATGTAGCCTTATATAGTAGCAATGTATGAGAATAAAAAATGAGAAGGGAAGGAATGATTGTTGTTAGATTATAAAAGATAAAAAATAGAAGTGGATGATTTGAAACTTTGTTATCCCATAATTGCACAAATGGTAGGCAAGAACAGATCTTAGACTTGCTAAATCCTGAGTTTTGAAGCAAGATATAGTGACGCTGGTCACAGTGATTCTGCAAGTTATTGTAGCCTTCTGTTTTCCTGTCTGTATTGCTGATGATAATCATTATATACTCAATGAAGTATTAAATTAAAAATGCTTTGAACACCCATTCTACTGTGATATTATGCACTAACTCATTCATGTAACATAAGCAAAATAAGACTTTTTTCTGAGCAGGTTCTTGAATGGTGTTCAAAATAGATTCTTTACAGTTTGGTTAATATTGAGGAATTTGTTTTCTGTTATTGTAGCAGTATACTTTATTTCATGAGTGCCAACATCCAAAATGGCAATAATGTTTAATGCGTAGGGGCTATGAGGAAGAAAGAAGGAACAAAGTTATTCCAGAAGGAGCAGTTAACATTTATGCAGGAAAAACTGTCAAAACAACTTTCATATTAAAAAAGAAGGATGTATTGCAGACTTCGAAAAGATTTATCTGTTTTATCGACTGACATGTTTGCTAAGTGGTACAGAAATTTTACATGCCTTAGGGCATGGAAAACATGCATTATTAACTCTGTTTTAAAAGACTCTTTAACTTCCTTGTTGCCAGATGGGATGAAAAAAGAAAAGTGTCCTGCACTGCAAATGGCCTCCTGTGTGACATCTATTGTTTGCTAGTCTGGAATCAGCTTTGGTGGATGAAGAAGGCTGGTGAGTCTAAGGTATGTATATTTTATCCTTGTATTCCATAACGTAAAGGACTGTATGACACTTGGAAGTCCTTTGGGTTTGGACACCCTAAAGCATGTAACTGCATGTTGCTTCAGTCGTATTTCAATTAAAAATTGTGAGATTCGAAGTCGATTTGTAGGTTTTTTGAGCACTAGGGATTGCTTTTCCAGCCTGCATAATTATTTTATGTGATGTATGTCTTGTATGGGTTTTATTAGCATATATCTCTTGTCTTAATTGTAAAGGCAACTTAGGAAATTAAGTAATTAACTGAATTTGACGAGGTTATTGCTTAATAATGTAGCAGAGTCTAGACTGTGTTCGTTAGTATTTGACTTCATTAATTAGATTAGGAATTAGCCCCTTCTAGCAAAGGTAACATGCACTGCTAGATATAATATTAATTGTTATTCTTATATTTTAAGGACTTTGGTTTACGTTACAGATGTTTGAAAGAATCAGACGTTCTGATGAAGCTTCTGCTTCTTCAGCACAGGGTAAGAAATTGAAAGTGGATGTTTTTGTCACAGTTACTTTTTAAAAAAATGTAAGAATTATTGATAGAAGCATTAGTTCATCTTGTAGTTTTAATTGTGTAATTTGATTTCCTAAATTCCATTACGGAACTTGGATGGAAGGAGTGACTTCTCAGTCTAAAGTGTTTTCATAGCTGTAATCGTCTTGTCCTGTTACAAGCTGTTAAGACATGTTACATTTTGTCTCAGTGATCATGGATGTAGCAATACAAATGTAGATTGTGTAGTCTTGAACCCAATCAAATCAATAGAAAAATTCCCACTCATTTCAGCCATGAAACAGTAAAGTTTATTTTATGAAGCTCTTGGATGAACTTTGAGCATAAAAGGATTCTTGAACTTACTAAACTTTTTATTTTCCTTTAAAATAGTAGTTTTGACAAATGCAGTGTAAGAAAAGTAACTGGTTGCAGCTAAACTCTCTCCATATTTTGATATTCTGTTGCTTTTTGTGTTTTGTTGTGTGTGTGTTTTGGTTTATTTTTTGGTTGTTGTTTTGTTTTTGTTTTTCCATAGGAATCCAAAGACATGGTGTTGAAGGCTCTCTACGACAGGACAGCAGTAGCAGGTAAGTGAAGTGACGATCTAACTGGCATCCAGCTTACTGCTTACCAAGGTAAAATGGGAAGAATCTGCTTTTCAGCCTTGTCTGTTATCTTGTATAATAGATGACAGTGAGATATGGATTATGTGCGTGGTGGAGATCCTCTATATCTTATACCAAACACTATTAAAATTTGTGGGGAAGGCACATTGTAGTGCCCAAAACTAGTGTGTGAGTGTCAGGTGTCTTTGAAGGGTTTTTTTTTGTTGTTTGTTTTTTTTTTCCCCAAAATACTAACAAATAGAAAAATGAGAAGATGATTCTGTCTTTTCCTGTAAAGGCAGTTCTTTTCAGATTTCAGCCAGCTGTGCCTTCAAGCTGTTATACTTTGTTCTGCATTTAAGAAAAAGTTTCTCTAGTGAAATTTACTTGAGAATTCCTTAAAATATGTAGTTCTACTTGTCATTGCAGTTCTGAAATAGAAACACTTATCTTGCAAGTTTGTTCCATCTCTGTAGTAAGATAGATATTTAGAATTTCCATGTTAAGAACGTACATTAAATAAGCCAACATGTCTTGGTAATATTCCCTACTTCTTTCAGTTCACACACAAGAAGGCAAGAACACGCTTGGCCTGAAATATCCACTGCGCAAAATAGACAAGGATACTGCAACTGTTGCCATGTACACTACAGTAATCTGGAACAGGTGAGGTGGCCTCTGCACAGTTCAGCAACAGATGGCGAGGAGTACCAAAAGGCTTTATCAGCATATAAAATATCAGTCTTTGTGCTGAACAACAAACACTGGGTGAAAATAAGCAGTTTGAATTGCAAAATATATGCACTGAGAAAAAGATACCCTTCTTATCTGCTACCTGTTAAAAAGATGGCTGCTGCAGTCTTCTTTTCTGAAGTGACACACTGCTGTGCATTGCATCCATTGCATTTGTTTCTGTGTCTTGAATCTTGAGGTCTGTATATTGTAAATTACTAGGGTTATAGTAATATGTTAGATATCAAGGCTGAAGATATTTGATCAACTGTTTTTTGTTCTTCATCTCTGTCAGCCTCCTGTCTTTTAGACTTTTAAAATTGAAAAGTAGAAGCCTATTTAATCTTCTATGCTTATGAAAATCCTCGTTAATTAGAGTAAATTATAGGATGTTTACTCATACGAAGTTTAAGAATGTTTTAGCAGTCATTTATAGATACATTTAATGTGTTTGTTCTAGTTAAGAGACCTGTAAGCAGCTGTGAGATTTGTGACAGCATTTGCATTAGTAACAAGAGATTTGTCAAAACTGCTAATTTAAGTTCTGACAGAGAAGGATGTTTCAATACATTTTAGTATTATTTGAGATTCCCTAAGAATGCTTAAAAATCTCAATTAGTCAAGGCTTTAAATGAGAAAAGGCTGAAGACTTTTTATTTAAATAGTTTCATAGCAATGGTATAATGTTTAACATAGGAAGTAATTTTTAGGAATAGGCCAGTGTGTTTACAGTATTATTAGACTAATCATCTGTTTTATCTTTCACCAGCATGTTTTCAGCTCCCAGCACAGACATTTTACCACATATTGTAGGAATCGTATGGGTACCAGTAGCTTGATGGAGCGTTTCCTGCAAGACGTTTTACAGCATCATCCCCACAGATACCATGACAACAGGTATAATACAGATAGGTGTTTTCAAGTATGTGTTGTTAGATTGCATGTATTACAAATTCCTACTTCTGTTATACTGCTGAGCAGTAAATTTTGCCCACTTAAGGTGATACTTTTTCAATGAAGACAGTTTAGGAAGAAGTGTATTTATATGAACATCATGCAAGTATATTGCTTTTGTGTTGTCTCTGCACTTTTAAACTTTTTCACTACTTAGGGATTTGAGGCAACACTGCTGATGGCATTTATTTAAATACGAAGACCTGAGAAAAAGACCAAATATATGGATCAGCAGGTATAATGGCAGACTGTACAGTCTCACATGCATTTACAAATTTTTATAATTTCAGCTTTATGTATTTTATTATAAATATTATAGTTCTGGGCTTTGTATATGTATTTAGCAGTATATTTTATGGTATATTTTGAAAGAGTTAATAATATTTTTGTTGTTTGCGGATAATTTTAGGTAAATATTTACATGTCTATTTTATAATTATCCTTGCAGTTGACATGTTCAGTTAATACTTGAATTACATTAATTGGCCAATTAATGGTCAGATTTTGAAAAGAGTTCTCTTTATTTATCATGTGCATATTTTAAGAGTGATAAGAGAGTCAGTGTGTTAAGTTTTTCTCTGTAAATGAAGAAAGGGGATCAATTAAATCTCATTCTTCATTTGCTATGTTTTGCGAGGCAGACAAAAATCCCAGTTTGAGTCCAGTACAGTGTATCTTAATATACAACTCTGACAAGTAGAAGGGTGTTTTGTCTGAAAGTAGTCATATTGATATTATCAGGGGTGTGACAGAATAAGCTAATATTCATGTCTATGCCAAATTAGCTCAGGGCATATACACATCACTGCAAATAAATAAATTAATCCTTCCATCTTCAATAAATAATTTCAATCCCACACTTTTATGAACATCCACAATTTTGTGTCTTGGAAAAAATATAAGGTTGACTTTAAGGCAACATCCAAATGAGAAGAGCCCTCTCTTGAGGTATCACTAATACAAGGTTATTCCTTTGGTGAACGAAGCTACTAACTAGGAAAAACAAGCTACCCATGTTCCTCTAAGTTGTTGGAAGAAGGAATGGAATGAGAGAAATTATGTACAAAATCTAGATGAAGTTGGAGGAAGAAGAGGGAAGAGTAATCCCAAATCTAGACAGAGTTTGGAGGAAGAAAAGCAAAGATGGAAAAGAAAGCATGAATAGATTTATGTTGTGGTCCTGCTCTGAAAAAAAAGTCATGATCTTAACTGACATCAGAGGTAAGAATTGGATTCTCTTCTTTCTCACATTATAACACTTGAATTGACACAGCTTCCACTCAGTTCTCTAGACCTGGTTTTACTATTTAGTTGAATTCACATAAGGGATCTTTAGAGTGTTGTTTTAAAAGATTATGGAAATATTTTTAAGACTTGATTTGTTTTGCAGAACCAGTATACCTAGCAGTTATGTGGAAAAAGGAAAACTCATCAGAACTTTGCCTTATACTGAATTTCAAAGAATATTGTTATTCTGCCCCTCCCCCAGTAAAAAAACCAACAAAACAAAATCAGCCACACACAAGCCACCAAATCATTCCTTCCTCCAAACTCTTGGTGTATAAAAATTTTTTATATAAAGATAATACTAAGCATTTAAGAGAGTAAATATTCACTCTGCTTTTATGGGTAATTTGTAGCAAAACTATCAGAAGTTCCTAGCTGTATAAAACTAGTTCTGTTTCCTCTATCCCAGAGACATTTGCTTGTAAGTCATTTTTGACAGGTGGGTGTAAGCTGTTAACTGAGCTAGAAGCTCAGGAATTTGTTCTAGTTTATCTGTATCAAAATCCCTTTAGTCCTATATTGAGTCAGCAGTGTCCAGATGCCAGGTGTTTCACACAAATATTCAAGAACTCTGAAGTGGGAAAGTTAAAGGATTATTTCTACTGCCTTTGGCCTTCCCCTTAGGTCTTTTGTCAGAGCTTAGTGGCCAAGAATTCAAGCAGCAGTAGGGTATGGCAGTTCAGCTGACAGGCATTGTTTGATCATCTGAGGTATTTGATTACTTTGCATTCATCTATTAATAGAAATAACCCTCTTTTTTAATGTTTCATTATATGAAGTTTCTCTTGCTTAATCAGTCCTATAACCCTTAGCTGTATGTGCTCAGAGTTATATAACTAAGGAAATTACTGTATGATTAAATTTATTCATGATACTTCTGTTTGCTAATGTCTGCCATGTATTAAAGTAAGCATCCATTTGGGTCTCACAGGGTCTGGTTATAATTTTCAAATGAAACGTAATATTCTCCCCTTCAGTTATATTTACTTATTTTTAAGATTATTTTCTTTGGATTTGCCCAGCTACTACACATTGAGGCCTTGTGAGTTTCTGTATTGCGTAATAGAAATAGTCCTAATCTGTCAGTTGTGTTAAATCTGCAAGACACAAACCCTTGTATTTGAGACAGATCTAAAGACAGAACTGCTGGTTACAGAATATATAGAAGCCTGTTGTCACAATGAGGCTGAACAATTGTAACTTGGCTTCCTATAGAAGTGAGTCAGAAGCTGTGGTATGTCTGTGAGAAACAGTAAGCATGGAATTCCTTGGCAACATGTACAAGGTTCCTGTCAGGCAGCCACATTTTGTAGGGAAAAGGGCATTTATACTCAATGGAGGTTTTATACTGTGTCTTATTATGTTCCATTTCTCTGCAAAAGAATTTTTTCAATTTCTCAATTTTAATTAATGGTAGTATGATCAGTGAAATAAACTCTTTATGAGCTACAACTTCAAGCAAAGTAAATATCTTTACATTTTTTTCTTTTGCTGTATTTATAACATAATCGTAATCTGTGTTTGGCTATTCTTAATTTATAGTTGCTTGAAGAGAGTAACAGACTAATGCCCAAATTTTGTTTAGCTTTGTGGAACATTCCCCCTTCCTTCTCCATTATTTTTTAAAATTCAATATCTCTGCTAACATAGCCGAGTTGGTAATTTGAATTTGTTCATTAGAAGTGATGCACTCTAGGTCATTACTCTTAAAAAACCCATACACTGCTATTGTTTGAAAAATCTTAAGTGTATTTGCAATATTTATATAGGCTGGGTTTTTTCCCTTCTCCTTTAGACCAACATATGATGACATGCCACTCCCCATCACTCCGGAGGCTCCCAGGATTCCTTGCCTGTCCCTAGAAGAGATGCCAAAAAAGAGGAACAGTGACAAGCAGGATATTTCCAGCAAAGATCCAGAGTCCATTGGTGAAATGCACTCTTCTGCTCCATGCCTGTCTCGTGAAGGCATAAAGAAAACTTCTGTAACACAAGCAGTTTTTCAAAGATTAGAAAGAGGCCAGGAACATGTACAAGGAATATCCCAGCAGTCTATTGGCATTTGTAGTGATAAGAAAAGGGTTACTCTGAAAAATGCTCAAGTTGCAAATCATAGCCATGAAGGTCAGTTTACAGCTGCGAGCCCTGTACCTCAGCAATTTTCCATCAGTCCTATAAACCGCAGTTCTTTTGTTAATCCTAAAACAAGAAAAAATGTTAGGGATTTGGCAGCATCAAATCTGTCTCTGCATAACGAATGTGATGAAAGAGCAACGAAGGCCTTCAAGAATGACGTGTTTTTGAACCCAAGCTTGAATCCTGCTCCAGCACTGGTTCACCCAAAACGCCCTTCAGTTTCTCATCAGAATCCTACACGCAGCCACAGCAATTCTTTATTTATTACCTCAGGTCAATCTTTCTCAAAGCGAGATAGTTTACGAACTCAGGATGAAACTTTGGTGTCTGATCTCCATCTCAGGGATACTGTGGGTATCAGTAGCTCCCTAGATCTTGGGACATCCCCACAATTAGCAAGATGCAAAAACATGAAGACTAACAGAGGTGATGAAAGTTCAGTGGATGAAACTATTGAAGACGTAATTTTGAAATATTGCCATGAAACTACATCTGAAGAAATTTATTTCAAAGAAGAGAATAATCCCTGTTTAACTTTTTCATCACTTCTGGACCATACTAATTTAGAGGGCTCTGAAATGAGTTTTGACTGTGATGCACCAATACAGGCAGGAACAGACTTACCCAAGGCAGCTATAAAAGAGATACAATTCCTAAAAGAGGTCCAAGTAAGTTTGCAAGGTAAAGACTATGGAACACAGCTCTCTTCTGTTTTAAAAACTGAGTCAGTAGAGAAAACAGAAGCAGGGAAACAGGATGTTGTAGTTCATACTGAAGAACCAGTTCTTCCAGCTCTGCCTCACGTGCCTCCTTCTTTTGTGGGAAAGACTTGGTCTCAAATAATGTATGAAGATGATATTAAAATAGAAGAACTTGTGCGTGATTTCAGGGAGGGTCGTTTTCGCTGCTACTTTGACAGTGAATCATCAGCCAACTGTACAGGCAAGAGAATGAAGAAAAAAAAGCAGAAGGATGAGAAAAGGATCAATATTATTGAGGGTAATGGGACAGAAATTGCATCAGTTAAAGCATTGCCAGAATTTAATGATGCTTTAAGTGGTGGTTCTGATTTAGATAACCCAGCTGTAGCCTCAGGTACGCTATGCAACCCACAAATTCTTAAAATGCCTAGGAAAAGGACATGGCGCCTGGCTTCAAGATGCCAGGTAGTTAAAGTCAGCCACGGCACCCAGACAAGTCTATTGAACTACCCTGTAGCAAAAAGGAAAATGTCTAGAAGACAATCTGATCCAGCTGATCAGAAAGCAAGCATCGCGTGGTTGGAGAATGAAAAAACTCCGAACATGAAAACTAGACTTTGTGCCCTTAAACTGCCAGAGTCCTATAGCAAGATTATGAGTCCTGTACAGCCCAAGACCGTGGTGTATGTACTCTCATGCCCAGAGGTAAAACAGTGTAAAGGTAAACCTATGGATACTTCCAAAATGAGGAAAAATCATAACTCCACAGGTAGCAAGGACTCTGTACGGTATACATACAAACAGTGCTCTTTCAAGTATTATGACCCACTGACAAATCGAATTCTGAAAACGCCTCCAAAGAGTACAGTTGGAGAAAAGGCCAAGAAGCCCTCCCATGTTCGACAGCTTTTCAGAAGTCTCAGCTTTGATGCAAACATGAGGAAACTAGCTGATACACAGAGGGAAAGCACGCCATCAAAGTCACTCAGTTGGTCAGACCACTATAGTTCATCTTCAGCATCTTTTCTGACAGATCCAGATAAAGGTAATGATGCAGCCTCAAGTCAAAAGGCAGATGGATCTTCTGTTTCCACAGAACGAACAGAGTGTCTCGGATCTGTTCACTCTGAGAACTCTTTTAAACACCTGATCATTTCACCTTTGAACTCTGTGGTAGAAGGAGATTGTAGATTAATTCCCTTTAATAGAGTTACCAAAACTCCTCTGACCTCCATCAGGAGGGAGTGGTTAGAGAGGGAGAATCCAAAGGCAAGATGGAAGAGGAAAGAAGGCACTAATAAAGAACCAGGTTTTTCCAGAAAGGCTGCAGGATCGAAGTCTGTCACATGTACTGTTGGGAGGAGAAGAAACAGAATAACCAGAGGCAAACAAACTTCCAGAACTAAAAAGCAGCAAAAAGAGGAGATGAGGAGACAACTTCATCCTTGTGCTCAGAAATCTGCTTTCTCCATCCATAGGTGCCAGACAAGGAAAACTACAGTGGGAAAGCACCCTAAGAAAGAGAAACCTGATGCTAAAAAATTAAAGGCTAGGAGTAAACCAAAAAGGGCCTTTTTGAACTCAACAGTTGTAACAGGGATTCCTGAAAAGAGGCAAAAAGTTACATCAGAATCTTTTCCCAAGAAACCAGAGCAAGCTTCCTCCAAAGTCAGGAACTGGGAAGTAAGTGGAGATTGGGGTCATCCTAGCACTGTGAACCGACCCTCTAGAAGAACAGCTGCTGTACCATTACTTCGAAACTGTCATTGTTCTACCAGGTGAGAGCTAGCTACCAAAAGAACTTTTTCCAGCACCTGGAAAAAGGAAGGGAACAAAAAGGAGGTCATAGACAATGCAGTTGGAAGTGCTAGAGCTCCAGAAAGTGCAAAGCCAGTCTAATGTGAAACATATACAACTGTAAACTCAGCTCTTGTTCCTGGAATATGGGGACATAATGTATTGCACTGTTCTACTGTGTAAAGCTGCAGAAGTTGTAGATTTGAGTTAAAAGCACTTAGAATCCTATTTACTAGACTTCACCCGTACATCAGCAAAATGACCTTGGATAGTGTCATATTGGGTTTATGGTATTATCAGTGCATAACAGTGCACTATAATAAGGTAATTTATAAGCTTTGTTAATTAATTGTGCCTATTTTAATTTTTTCACGTATTTCTAAAGTGCAAAAAATGACTCAGTTGTTATGCTAGAAATTAAATGAAGATACGTCAGTTTGGGCTGAATTCTGTGTATGTATTTTGTGTTTGTGTATATGCGCACCTTCAACACGTAATATATACTTGCCTGTGGAATGGCATTAAAATTAATACAGTATGATACAATTCAGATCAATTCAGTGCTTTCTTGAAATGAAATATAATTTTACACATTTTTATATTGATTTTTTTTTTCTGAAACCATGTCCAAAGCTGCTAATTTGGACAAAAAGTCACTGTGGGTTCTCATCAAGCAATAATGGACCATGCTGGTAAGGAAATATGTCTCTTTAGTGGATGATTCAAATGGTGGTGGCCAAAGTGAAATCTCAAATTCCAAAAGAAACATAGGCTTAGGTTTGGGATTTTTTGTTTGTTTTTAATAGCTGTTGATTAAGTTTATAGGTGAGTTTCACATTCCTTAGTGGGGGGGATGGAAAAGTAATAATGCAAACAAATAGCAGTGGCTTGTTCTGGAATGTCAACCTCTGCTTTTTTGACTTCAATTGGGTGTACTGTTGGTTCATTTTTTTATGGACCAGAGTTGAAACTTTATTTCTAAACTTTCAGTAAAATATTTAAATAAACCTAAAGCAGCATTCCTCTAAATGTATTAGGGTTCAAATATTTGTTTAAAATACTTAGTTAAATTAAAATTGTGTTCCATAGAGATTCATGCTTGGCCACTGATGCTCCAACCACTATGGTTTTATGGCAAAAAATTCCCCATGGGATTTTGGTTTAGTTTTTTTCTCTTTTTAATAGTAGTTATGATGACAGCTTATTTTATGTGTTTAGGAAACATAATAAACCCCAGTCTTGTGGATGTCTCTGTGCTTTAAAACCCAAGATTAATTGTTCACTTTTAGTAAGTTAAGCACTTAATTAAACATCACCACAATTGGGACTTTGGTTTTTAAATTTTCAGTTTGGAGGTCTTTGTAAATTCTGTAGTGGTACAATATGTTTTTCAGAACACGAGAAAAACATTGAAAAGCTCAGACCCTGCTGTTTCTGCCAGTGAACATAGTATGTGTGCATTTTCCTCTCAGAAAAACAAAATCATTCTTGATTCATTTTCTGAAGTGCCAAGGGTCACGGATTTGGACTGAGGTAAATATGAACTTGGAAATTATTTATTTTAATATACAATATCTGAAGGAAATAAAATAGCTGTCATCATAAACCACGTGTTCAAAGAATATTTTGGGGATCTTTGTAATGTATATGTAGATTTCCCAAGATGAATAAAAGACGTGCGTGTGTCAGCTGGCAAGTAAGTTCCTTTACAAGTCAAATATGGCCTGACAGATTTTTTTTTTTTTAATTTATTTTTTAAATAAAAGTCGATTTCTATGGATGAATTTTCCTATGGTTGTCAGTAGACACAGAATCTTAGACTGTATTGCAAGTCACTGGAAAATGAAGGGTTATAATCTGAGTTCTTATAGCCCTCTTAACTAACTGTGCCTGTATAATTTAATATTTTGTCTAATATAAAACTGATGTTTTTAAAGCAAAGTTTTAAAGGAATGGTTTTTATAGAAAGGCTAATTTTTAGATAAAGCAAAAGAAGATTTTTAAATAAAGTTTGTTTTAAAGCAAAGCTTTAACTCTATAGATAAGTCCCATTCTAACATATTTTTATGATACACAAATGTTTTCCTATCTAAATTCTTCCATCTTGTTTTTCACAGTATTTTACACGTGAAGAGCATGAATTGTTTTGTGTGTGAATAAGTTTTAATGCACATTGTACTTAAAGATCACTAGTGTGTATTTGTTTAGAGTCAAAATACTGTTCTCCATACTCATTCATTGTAAGCTTGTCTTACTCCAGTACACCTTCCCTTGAAATCATGAGTAATAAAAATATCTTGAGGACTATAGAATGACTAATATTTTTAGACTGTAATGTCTTTTTTTGTTTTGTTTTTAATAATAGATGCCCTTGTCAGGGTGGGTTTTTTAGAATAAAAATATTTAAATAAAAGTGTAAGTAGCTATATATTTTCCTTTAAAAAAAAAGAAAAATTAAAAAAAGTATGAAATATAACAACTTATTAGAACAAGATTTGGGGTACAAGTCTGGAAACATTTCTGTGGTTGACAGTGTCAAAAGGTTTACTGTAGGTTTGGATGTTATTCTATGCCTCACTTCTGAATGTTCAGAAACCTCTTCTGTGCATGCTCAATGAGTACTCGGGAAAAGAGGAGAGACGGTGATATGGGAAGGAAATACAGAAACTGCTTTGGAAAGAGAATGGGTGAAGATAGACACAATACATAAAATATTGCAGAGATGCTCAATATCATGTGCAAGAAGGAGAAAAGGGAAGTTTTCTGGGGTTTTGAGGAATAGACAGGCACTTTCCTATTAGATAAATAATACAGATTCTGCTGTCCTTATTGAATAGCACATTGTTTCATTAACAGCGTGGCTGAAACTTCAAAACATAATTGTGAAGTCTACACAAATGTCAAACTTGAGAGCTGAAACACTTTCTGAAATTCATGGGAGGGTTAGTTGGTTTGGGGTGAGATTTTTTGTTTTGATTTTTTTGTTGGTTGGTTTTTTTTTGTGGGTTTGGTTTTTTTTTTTTTTAGGTGTTAGTGGACAAAGGTGTTATGTCAGTATGTTTGGATGTCTTGATATAGAGAAGCAAGAAAAGATAACTTCATTAAGGAGGAACAAGCTCATGCTTTTTGAATCTAATTTTAAAGAGTCTCTCTACACAAAAAGTACTCATTCAACCTTTTAAAACTATCTTATTCTAAGCAGCTAGATTTTTATTATTCAGTGGTATTATGAACCACGAGTGGGACCCCGAGTCATACTGTGCCAGGTGCTAACCAAATGTAGAATAGCAAGCCCCCATAACATTAAGTGTCTGACACTTGCACCTAGCAGTTCTTCAGTTAATTTTCTGATAGTATTTTCTTTTTTCTTTCTGATAAGTTTGCATCCAATGTTCTTGTATTATGAAAGTACTCCTCTTTGAGACTCAGATAAAATGAGGCATTTCTGCTTGTAATTAGACTATAACTTAATTTGAAGTCGTGTTTAAGTGTCACACAAAATTTGTGCCCAAATGAGATGATGTGTTATTGTGGGTTTCATGTTCTCTTCATTGGTAATGTATTTTGCAATACTTTTGCTTGATGCTGTAATTTTATATCTGCTTCTCTATCTCTGTTGTATGTGGACATTTGACACAATGTGAGTTTGTAAGGATACAATGATATTATAAACTTGTCCAGTGTTGTTGCTGAATGTTCTTTCTTTGTATCTTCTGCTCATTTAATTTCAGACTAACTGATTCCATTTTTGTCTCAGTCATTTATTTGGATTTCTTTTTTTTTTTGGTATTGTAAAGAGCTAAATTACAGGACAGTATATTCTGTTTGAAAGTAAATCAGTGACAGGTAACGAGGAAGATGGTATCCTGATCTGAAGTGTAGAGGGCAGGCTGGGACCTGTGCTCCTATGCTTGAGCATCTGCTTTACTTCACTGAGTAGTGGGAAACAGGAGTGGGATGATGATTCTTGATTTCTTTAGCAGTCTTCCTTTCTTTGTCTCTTAGGGTCACTCTGCCTGAGAACAGAGTAATCTGAACTCATACTGGAAATAGAAGTGTTTCAACTGTTGGTGTTTTGGTGACAGGAAAAGTAAAATGTGTCTCACTCACTAATGTAACGAAAATCCCAGAATTTTTACCTTTAATGCTATGAATTATGGCATTCCTGTTATTTTTCAGAAAAATTTGTAATAGCATAGTTCTGAGCATGCCCAGAAACAAAGGTTTTTTTCCTTGTTTGTCTGCAATCTTGTTTTAATAAAATAAAAAACAAATACACGTTTTTGTACTTTCTTTATTCTTGAAGTGGAATTTAACTTGAAGCTACTTGATATAATTTGTTGTGGAAAGAACACAGAATGCTGTGGAACAAGCTACTACTATGAAGGCAGACTGTCCTAATTCAAACAGCTGTTCACAACTGTATATCTCGACTCAGTGAAGTCTTTTGTTGACTTCACTGAAGCCAAGATTCATCCTATTCTGTGCCAACTGAAGCCATGACACCCTAGGATGGCATTGAAAAAGCACCGGATATCTATGAAATGTCTAACTTCCAACCACGTGGCAAACCCGATCCTTGCAGAACTTGCTCAGTAACAGGGTTTTTTCAGAATGTATACTTATTAAATGAGGGCAGTGGCTGGAAGTATCGTATTGTTAAGCAGCTTTCTACTTTATGCAAAGTGGTTTGGCATCTCTGTAATTGCATACCAAGTTAGTGTATGCAGAACAATCCTTTTAAGAATATCTGGTAGATAGAATACCTTGAACAGAAGATTACCTTGTTCTTAAACTTAGTAGTTATTTGCTGTTTTTAACAGTTCCTGATTAACCCAGTGTGTTCTTTTGCAGGAGAGATGCACACAGGTGTGTCAGTCTGGATCAATAAATGGCTGAAGGGCATAAGCCAGATGGTTTCCTGAGGGTTTAGTAAGTCATGCAATTTCAGGACATGCTTTGCAGTTTTCAGTCCATACTTGAAGATAGGTATGTATTATGTCATTGGCTGAATGAAGTTACTACTGTGCTATCAAATAATGATTATTTAAAGACATAATTGTTCAGCCATCTAAACTGGGGAGTTTCAAATAGGATACTGTGACAAAATTTTAAGTCAGACGATTGCATCTTTCATGGGAAATATAAGCAATTAACAATATGCTTATAGAGTGTACAATGGAGATCCAGTCCAAATTGGCATATTTGAGAGTTATGATGAAATTAATAGCATAGTTTTAGTTGGCTTTGGATTCATTGAAGTAATTAGTGTTATTACTGTGTTTCTGGGTTCTGGAAGTCATAATTATTTTCTTGGAATGCACAAGCGTTTTTGATTAAACCTGTGAACACATTCTTGCATTTTGTGTCAGCAGTTCTAAACTAGGCTCACTCTTTGTCAGTATTCCACCCTTAAGGAAAACTGAAAAACAGTTCTTCCCAAATATTAGCGTTCATAAAAAGGTTTTTAAAGTACATTTATATTTGAGGATATGTGGTATTTAGCGTATTAAAGTTGGTCAGCTTCTCATATTTGCTGTGTAATACTGCATTAATGTTGGCACTGGTGCATCTGAAAATGTTGGGTTTAGCTTACTTAGTTATGATTAGTATTGTACAAACAAGTTGCAGAATGGAAATATGCCCTTGTGAGCTTATGCAGAGAGCTCAGACACTGCTGGCCTGGAGACTGTGCTGTGAGAATTAACAGTGAAGCTGAAGGCAGAGTCCTTGGCAAACATGATGCACCCCTTGTGGATCCAATGCATATACGTGACTTGCTTTTTATTACCCTGAAGTTCTAAGATGAAGAGGGAAGTAGAAATGAGGCATAAGACTTAAATACATGTTTTAGATTGGAGCTAGACCAATGAATATTCAGTTTTCGTTCTTTTTTTTTTTTTTCTTCTAGTGTTTATCTCTGTTTTGTCTAAACCGTAGTTGTCAAAATCCATCCACTTCCTGTAGTGGTTCAGCTCAGGTTCCATCACTCTTCTGATGTGTTACTTTTTTGCTTAATGCATGGGTGACACTTCCCTTTACTGCTGCTTATGTTATGCTTTCAGCCACTGCTAAGAGGGGAAAAATGATTGTAGCAAAGATTATGCACATGCTTCTTTTTGAAGGCTAAAGAGAAAAGTTGTAAGGTGGTACCTGGCTACCAGTAGATTTCTTCGTGCACTGAAAGTTCTGTTAAAATTCAGATCTAATAATGAGAAATCAATCAGCTGTCCAAATGATGATGAAAACACTTGTCCTTTTAATTTTATTGGCATTAGGGTCAATCTGCATACAACTAAAAATAAACATATTAAACTTTTTGGTGACAGATACTTTATGGATCTCTGAATGTGTCTAATGCTTTAATTTTCTGGTCAGTTCTAGCAAATTGTCATTTCCTGAGTTATTGCCAACACACTGTAGTTCTGATTGAATCTGGAGTCAGGATAATGTTGGAGTCAAAGTCAGCATATTTTCACCTACCACAATTAGTTACTGTTCATATAGCTCTTTCTGTGGATGTAAAGGACTCTTAAGTGTTCATTGTTACCAGGAATTATCTTCTATATTCTTATTTTAGGCTTGTGTTCAAGGTATGTTTTAAAATACATTGATACATGTGTTTTTTGTGAGTATACATCTGTATTTGTGTCATTGGTAAGCACAATATTTTTTTCTTTTTAGGTCTTTTAGAGCTTAAAAGAGAACACTAATGAAATAATATTTTGCATATTTTTATTTCCAATCATACAGAGACTGTTCACTTTTCCTGTGCTGAGCATATTTCTATTTTTCCTCCCTCACACTTCTCCATTTTAAAATAAGAATTCATCTGCAATGCAGAGTTCTCCATCTTTATTTTCTCAGAGTAGGGTGTGATGAGTGTCATTTGGCTGTACCACGAATACAGTTTTATGTAATTATGTAGTTATTGCATATGCCTTCATAACTATCTCTGCCTTTTCATGGAAGCTGTAAAGTGGAGCCAAGCATCCCTGTCTGTCCCTAGTGCTTGTGTCTTGTTTTATTGCCTACCCCATCCTTCTCAAGCTTCCTAGTGCAGCCACTGGGTCAACTTCTCTTTTCCTTTGTTTCATTAGCTCTACAGTATGTTGGGAAACAAACATTTTTAATTAATAGAAAAAAATGAAACCGTTTTCAACCTGTTTTTCCTGTAAGAGGCTCATATTCTAGTGCGTGTGTGGGGAAACAACAAAAATCTGGCTTATATTTTGGCAAGTCTTGTGTTCCCACCATCTCCTCTGAGCTGGCAGAACCACAGTAAGGGCCGAGGTTGGTAGGCACCTCTGGTGGCCATCTGGTCCAGCCCTGTGCTCACAGCAGGCTCAGCTGGAGCAGGCTGCTCAGGGCCACATCCTGAGGGACTTTGAGCACCTACAAGCATGGACATTCCTGTCTGGACAACCTGTTCCAACCCACTCCCTCACACTTAGGATTTTATCTCTGTGTTTCAAGAGAGTTTCCTGTATTTCAGCGTGTGCTCAGTATCTTTTCTTCCACCATGCTCTGCATGTCTGTTGGCTGGCTTGCAGCTGGCTTGCTGCTCATGCTGTATGTCCCCCAGTGTGCTGGCAGTGGGGATTAGCTGGCACTGAAATCCTTGACCAGCTGTGCCAGGGGAGATTTTCTTCAAGTGAGGAGCCCAGCTCATAAAGGTGAAGATGGCTGCAACAAATGCTTGTGCCAAGGAGGACCTGTGCAGGCTTTGGTTTTCCTGGGGGTTACCTGGTTTCTGTGGCAAAGTGAATCCTCTAAACCAACTTTCTAAGGCTTGATCCTTCTTTTTATCCTACAGGAGTTGGGTTGTTTGGTTTTCTTTTGGTGTTTTCCTTTTCCCCCCACTAGATTTTTTGTTCTCTTCTGAGTATTTTGTGTTCTATGGGTTTGCTGACTGCAAACCTAAAACTTCATGTTTGTGTACTACAATTATAAATTTGTTACAAGTCTATGCAGTTCTTATGCGTGTTCTTTCAATTGCTTTTTTCATGTTTGCTTTTAGCTGTTTTTTGCTGTTGATTGATACTTTTGTATTGGTTCACATTAAGACCAGTATTTTGTTCTACTTGGCTTAATGTTAATTTGGTTTGATAAATATTTCACAAACATGATATTTAGGGTAACTTGCCATGGCTTATTTCTTTGGGCTTGTTTACACTGAGTTTCTGATTGTTTTGCTTCTTTCTTTGTATGGTCTTTCTTGCCTGTGTTGGTAAGGAGCTTGTGTTTGGTTTCCCACTGCTGATAATTACATTAAATAGCTTTTGATGAGAAGGGCTGGAGGAACAGAAGTTAAAAGAGCCCTCTTTTGCTGACTTGGGCTGCCACTGCTTTCTCCAAAGCAGGCTAGTTGTATTGTGCAAAGACCCAGGCTGCATTAAGTAGTATTTTTATATTTTATCACTGTGTGTGTATATATATATATGCACTATGTAAAACATAGATATGTAGATTTAAAAAATTTATAGAACAACTAAAACGGTGACATTAGATTAGCACATTTTGCCATTGCACTCGGTCCCAAATTTGCTAAGAACAAAAACTTGATAAATTTGTATCAGAGAGATGAAGTTGCAAACATTCCTGATGTGCAGGCTTGCAGTGTTCATCGCTCTTTTTATGCTTAGATTTATCTTTAAGAGGGCATTTTGTTTTTGTTTTCATTTTCTTTTTGCTTGAATATTGTGGCATGTCTCTGTCATTGGTCTAAGTTCTTCTAGTCCATCTTAGATAGATGAGAGTGCGGTATTTTTTTTTTAAAGATACTTATTTCTCTTATTTTTTAGGGGAAGAGAATTAACATTTGCCAAAAGGTGACTTGTAAATCTGAGGTCCAGTGTCATCAGTTTGTATGAACGTTATTAAGTTTTTCAACTACATCTGAAGAGGTGGGGAAGATGAGTTTGCAACTCACTCTGAAATTTTATGTGAATTATTTAAGCTGTGGTGGGTTAGAGTTATTTTTCTCCTTTTTCTGTCTTCAGCACTGTTTAAAAGAGCTATTTTGTGCTTTTACCAAAGTCTTGACAGTCAAAATGCTCAGACTATAAGTCGATTTGAAAGGACTGAGTGGTGAAATTCAAGCACAAGTTGACTGTTTTTAACTTTCATTTTCATATTTCCAACACTTAGAAGTAAAGAGGAATATCACTTATATCACACTCTCAGGTTTATACTGTCAAGGAAGAAAAAATTTTCTTTCTAAATGATGAGTTCCAAAGGTATGTGTATGCTAAGTTTGGATGCTTTGGTGAGGAAGGGTTGTGGTGGTTTTTATTTTTATTTAAAGTAAATATTTAAACTTAATGTGCTTGATGCAAGCGAAGGTCACATAGCATCTCAGATGTCAAGAGATCATTTTGTAAGGAATGTGTGGAAGGATATTTTCTCTTTTTCAGCCTTTTGATATTATATTACTTAAGGCACATAGAATTTTTGTCTTGCAATTGCAAAATACATGTGTCTACTACACTGAAAATTAAAGTTAGAAGAAGTATTAAGGGGCTGGAAACACTCTTCTTGATTAAAAAAAGATAAAATTGCTGCATATAGTATGAAAGGTCTTTATGGCATTCACTGTAGATTGTCAAGGCTCTATCCATTCACATTCGTGCATGTAGTGGGATTATTTGTCAGCTAGAAAGTATCTAAATTAAAGATGGATTTGAAACAAATTACATTCAAGTAACTGAGATTTTGGAAATTTGGATGTGGATCCTAATTTTGCAGTTTGTGTACATTAATTTTTTAAATACATTCAAGGGAGGGCAATAGGACATGAATCCAGTAAGTTAAAGCCCAGATCATCTAAGAGCTAACTTCTGTCATCAGCAAGCTTCTCTCAGTCCAAGGGGACCTACTTCTGAGCCCCAGCTGAAATCCGTGACATTTTGTGATGATTCAGAGCCAGAGGGCTGCAGGTATAGCAGAATATTCATCCGCGTGGTTGGGCTGAAATCACTTGGTGTCAACACAAAACATTCAGGGTCAGAAACAAGCCTGGATCAACTCCCAGACAGGATGTACCATTCTGGGAGGTATCCGCTCCACTGTTCATGCCCCAAGGATATTTGTTCATTTTACTTAAATACATGAATTATTTGAATATACAGTTATCAATAGTGAAAAAGCTTTATAACTATGGCAAGCAGTAATTTCAACATGAGTCTACCTGCCTAACCCAGGAAGGTCAGTCATGTTAAGAATTTCTCACCTGCTACTTCCAATTAAGAATCTATTTAGCTTGCCTTTCTTCAGTGGCTTACATGTTGGATAGTGTAAAATCAAAGACCACTCCCTATCACTCTGCCTCGAGCCAAAATGCTAATTCTTCCCGTGTTCTTAACTGGTGTTTTGATAGCATGTGTCACAACACAGGTGACTGCACAGCTAGGCTGCTAGTGTATGTTCTCCCAGCTGTGCAGCTGCTGCCTCAGGCAAGCTAACTATAGCTTTGTTTTTGTGAGTGGTATGTCAAAGCCATCTATTTATAAAGCAAATTGGAAAATGCCTTGGAACTGTAATCTTTCTTTCAGGCTTCACTTTCAGCTATCCAAAAGCTCAGTATTCTGTATTCATAGATTTGGCTATAAAATGGCTTGAATATTGTGTGCAGTTTTGGGCGCCACAATATCAGAAAGATATTAAGTTGTCAGAGAGCATCCAAAGGAAGGCCATGAAGATGGGGAAGGGCCTTGAGGGGAAGCTGTATGAGGAGTGGCTGAGGGCACTTGGTGTGTTCAGCCTGGAGAAGGGGAGACTGAGGGGAGACCTCACTGCAGTTACAACTTCCTTGTGAGGGGAAGACCAGGGGCAGGCACTGATCTCTTCTCTGTGGTGACCAGCGACAGGACCTGAGGGAATGGCCTGAAATTGTGTCAGAGGAGGTTTAGGTTGGATATTAGAAAGAGGTTCTTCCCCCAGAGGGTGGTTGGGCACTGAACAGGCTCCCCAGGGCAGTGGTCACAGCACCAAACCTGATTGAGTTCAAAATGCATTTGGATGATACTCTTGGGCATGTGGTGGGACTCTTGGGGATGGTCCTGTGCAGGGCTGGGACTTGGACTTGCTTGATAATCCTTGTGGGTTCCTTCCAACTCAGCATATTCTGTGATTCTGTGAAAATTTAAACTTGTCTGAATAATAAAAAATAATACATTAAACAAAACAACTCCCCCCATTTAATTATTAAAATTTTGGAATATAGATATAAAAAATAAAATTTTAAAATATTTTTATACCTTTGCCTATAAGATGAATCATGAGAGATGTGGAGATGCACTAACCAAATAAAGAAAAGACATTTCTTTTTTCCATTTTCAACAATTTCCAATTAGTTGTCTTTCTTGAGAATATTTCTTAAAAATTATCTGGTATTATGCTTGTTTTACAGGCTGGAAAATTGAGGGAAAATGCTTAAGAAAAAACATTTTAAACATGTTCACTAGTTTTGACCTTCTTCAGTTTCAAATCAAGATGCATGCTGACTGATGTTAGAGGTTTGAATGGTCTGGATACTGTATTTGCTAGATATTTATGAGGATCAGGCCCTAAGTAACCTGAAATGAATGTCAGTAAAAATGGCATTCAACATAAATGGAGATCCTTTATCATGTGGAGATGAGCAACCTTCCAGAATCCACAAAAGAAAACAAACCCTTCAATTCTTTCTGATGTCTACATCAATAAATTTTATTGCAAGGGCTCAACTTTTCTTACTACTTTGTAGGGGCCTGGGTAAAGCTGTGGAGTTTAGATCTGGTTTATGTAGGCTGAACTACCTAACCTTCTGTGGGTAATATTTCAGTCTGTAAGTAGCCAGCCTTTTCTCAGCAGAGCAATTCTCTAAACGTGACAGTAGATATCTTGAGGAGGCAGTAGCCAATAGTTGCCCATGGGTAGGTGATGTTCGCAGTCTATGCAAATGGTTTTGGTAGTGTTTTCTTTCTTAAATAATAGACTTCTCTCACAGATTAATCTCCTATAACTAAGCATTTTCTTTTAAATAAAAATGGCTCTGTGCCACTTTTAGAACACTCAGATTACTTTGTTAAATTATTAACCAGTTTTTATCATCAGTAGGGGAGTTTTTATAGAAATGAGAACAGGATCTTACTCACTGGTTATTTTTAAAATGTGCCAATATGAAGCCTTGTACTTGTGACAAGGCTCATGAAGCATAACAGAGCTGTTTGTACAGATTTTAAAGGAATTACAAAAATTAGAGATAGAAAACATTCTTTTTAGGCATAAAACTCCATCCAGGCTTGGTCCTCACAGTGTATTTGATATTCTGCTTCTGAAATCAGTGGATGTTGAGGCTGCTCAGCAGGTCTTGGTAAGTTTTTATCATATTTCAGGATACAGCTAGTAGGCTATGAACATTGAAGCAACAGGAAAGCTGGTATTTAAGTCTTAACTTACTGGTAAGTATTTACTGCCTTGACACAAGACACAAGTTGACAGCAGGCTGTATGTCATCTTCTCTCTCTTCCACTTCTTGTGTTACTTGCATTGGGGGCTGCAGCACTGAGGTCCTGGTTTGTTTGAAGGCCTGACAAGAAGATGGCCCACCTGTAGGGGTATAGCTAGTGGATTACTGTCAACTAAATATTTGGAAATTCTTATTCCCAGGCTCTCCATGATTTACCTGGAGGATACCAATGTACCTGCTCTCCAGCAATTCCAAATTCTGGCCTAGTGGAGCAGGGTCAGGTATGGAGGAGTCTCTTTAATGATGTCTGCCAGATCCTGAGCAGCTCAGGTTCTGGACAGGAGACACAGGCTCTTCCAGAGCTGTAGCTGCATCCTCTTTGGTAGGCAACTGAAAACAAAACAAGCCTATTTTGTTCCAAACTGTAATGAAACATAATGCAAGAATATATCAAAATCCACCAGAAGATTAAATTATCTTTCTGCAGAGTACAACTGTTGAAACTGAAAATATTTTGGTGAAGGATGGTGTAACAAATGAGAGTTGAGAGAACATGGGTGTCTCTTCCTCCAAGGCCCTACACCATTACTTTTCCCAAATAAATTTAGAAGTCTCTGTTTTACATTTCACATGCCTATTCCAATTTTCTTATTCAGCAGGTTAATCATGAAAGCATTTGCTGAATAAGTATGGATGTTACGAAGGTGATTTGTGAAATCTCTGAGAACTTGCACTACATGGCCATTTTGAACTACTAGTGTCAGTGTGTCCAAAATTGAAATTTAAGATTCAGTAACTATCTGTGTCTTATTATGCTGTGTTGCATTTCCACTTTTCCTTTTTGCACAATGCAAAACCATATTTTATTTTCAATGGAAAATTACTAAATTTCAGAATTGCATATGGATATATGCTTTGTGCTGTTTATATAGCAAAATGCTCTTGTGACATTGGCAAAGCATATTTGGCAGATGGCTGGGGAGAGTCTAATCCTCTCCCTCCTGGCACAAGGAATGCTAATTACTGTGTGCCTTGAGCAAAGAGCCTTCTAGATATTCAGCCGCCTTTCCTATTGAGGCAGATATGTCTGCTGGAGAAGGTAATGGAAAGATCTCTGTAAATTCCTTGAGGACATCTTTACTGTAAAATTAAAAAAAAAAAAAGGTAAGCAATCTCTACTATCTTCAAATGTCAATTGGAAAAGTAACAGGCCTTGCTTTTGGACCAATGCAGATCATACCAAGGATTCATGTGGGCAGAGCTTGGGTTTGTCAGGGTAAGTGGGAAGAGATTACAACTGCTTCCATCAAAACAGAGTCAGTTGTCAGGGGAGGCAGCAAAGGATGTCTCTATCTCCTCCTGGCAGCCACCTAAGACCTGTGAAAGTTGTGGTAGGAGGGTTACCAGATGGTCATTTAGCACTTCTTACCTCATTATTTGTGGTTCCATTGAACTGACAATGAAGCATTGCTGCAGAGGAGCTAGGAAGAGACCGGGCAAAAACACCCTCAATGAAACCTGAGACATTCCACCATGAAAGCAACCCAGAGCGCTCCTGTCCTTCCAGGTCCTTTCAGGGCTGTTCAAATAGGGAAGGCACCCCCAGGGCTGACCTGAAGTCCTTGTTCACAGCTGCCTCAATTCCAACAGCGACATGAGAGGAAGCCAAGGAATGGGGAAGCCAAAAGCCCTAGCACCCGCTGAGACTTGGCTGCCCTTACTCAATTGCTACAGCTACTGAGCCCTTCTCTGCCCCTGCCCCACCACTCAGCACATCAGTGAGTATGAAAGGTGACCTGGCTGCAACAGCGAGTCTGCTGTTGGGCTGCTACGGTCTGATCTGGCTGGCAGCAGGGACCAGGGAAATTTGGAGAGAAGCTGACTAGCACCTTCACTGACAGTGAGATTTCCTCCAAAGAAGAGACTGGAGATGGCAGTATGCCAGAGCAGGAGCTCAGTGCCTGACACATACCTACCTGTGAGTGTGTGGTGGGGAGCCTTCTGGGCTGTTGGGAGGGAGCCAGTCACCTGGGGGCCTCTTTGTATTTCCAGCAAAGGCCTTCAGATCCAAACCCTGCAGGTCTTGAGTGTGATGCTTCAGCACTTTTCCCTGTATATCCTCGGAGTCTTTTACCCAGTAACTTACTCTGCCAAGCTGATTCTCACCAAACAAGGCCCCCCCCCCATCTCTGCCCAAGCCTGACCCCAGAAGGTGGATGTCACATGGCAGCCTGGCATCTGGAGCTCCTCTGTGGCAGTAAGCTATCTGCGAGAATCTCCCTGCCCACATGTTGCCTGGGCAGTGTTGACCTGGTCTGGCTGGTATGGTGGCATCAGCCAAAAAAAATCTCAGTGAAGGATATTATTTACCCAATATCTGTGCTATTTAGAAGTTGAAGTTGTTACTACCTGCTATTTGCCATCTTAATACTCTAACATGCCAACTGCTGAAGCTGCTGCCCTGACTCTTTTCACTTGCCACTAAGTCTCCTTTCTGCTCACAGCAATACTGGGGTAAGCTCTCGGGTCCATTACTCCTGACCTGTGTTGCTGCTGCTGGGGGCCCTGCAAGGTCCAGTGCCAGAACTGTGGTGGGAGCAGCTGAGAGGCAAATGGGGCAGTCCAAGCTGCAGTAATAACAAGCTGGGAAATATGCTATCTGCACACTTGGATAGCGTTCCCTGGCTATGTGAGCATGTTATTTCCTCACTGACCTAGTTTTATGAATAAAAAAGTCTTCCCTCTTCATAACTATAGCAACAGAGAATTTTATTAATGTTTGCCACTATAAAGATAAGGTTACTGTGTCTTAATTTTACTAGGTTGCTTTAAAACCTATAAGATTTTATGGAAGTTAGGAGATGGCTTGTGATCAGCTGTCAGTTCTATGTGCACGCTTCTTCGAGAAATGAGTCTGTAGGGATGACTCAGGCTTGGCAACAAAAGATGTTCCCTCAGTAAAACAGTTGCATCTGAAAATGTGAGACTGTTTTTTCATTGCTCTCTTGGAGAGGGGAGGGGGGAAGATTGCTAGGATGATGATGATGAATATTTTAAATTTGAGCTCTCAGTTCAGCTGCATGACAGCACATATCAGCCAAATAACATTTTCTACCCTGACTGGATAAGTACATTAGTGCTTCCAGTATGGATTCTAGTTTTGGCACTACAACTCAATGCCTTTACACATATGTCTGGGACCAAAAAGGGTTCCAGAAACCTGCATTTAAATGTCACTAGAAGCCTATTTGTGTGCTTATCTAAGCCTAAATTGAGGACTGTTACCATATGCCCACATCTGTAAGGATTCCTCTTGCACTAGAAATGACTAAATACACTTGAAAACCAGAGTGAGAGGTTTCAAGTGGTGTAGGTCCTAGGAGGTAACACCCATCTAGGTATTGAGCTGCAGTGTAGATTAGGAAAGTCGAGCTTAAAACAATTAGGCTCAAGAAAATAGGATCATTCTTTATCTATCATTAAACAGGGTGATGTTTTGAATGGTACTGTTGAGTGGCCAAATTTCCTGAAGCAGAAATAGAATTACATGGGCTTCTTGTGGTTATTACTTAGCAAAATAATGCAACAGAGATAATATAATTCTGATTATATTGTTTTATTCTAAGAATATTTAAAATTTTTTATTACAGTGACACTCCTTGTCTATATCCATTCAGCTATTGTTATTTCCCTCTGAAAGTTTGTAGGTGGTATAATGTTGTGAAATACTTTTGTATTGGTTAATCAAATCAATGGACAACAAAGACAGTTTAGAAGTTGTTTTCTCTTCTACAAGAAAAGTCAATTTATCCATAAGCAGAATGAGGAAAAAGAGTAATTTTGTGCTCAGCAGGCTCCCTTCAGTAAATGGAAGTTTCATGGATTATGCCACTGTGTTGGAGAGCAACATAAATTTTGGGATGGAGCTAAAATAATGTTTAATTTAAAGAGGCAGAAAAACACTGTCCATTGGGAAAGGCCTTGAAATGCCTTTGGCCGGCATAGGTCAGATTGTCCTTTGGACTGTGCAGTTAATCTGCTTTGTACCTTTGGGCATGTTCCCCTGCTGTTTAATGCTTCAATCCATCAAGATCTGCAAGTTGAAGCATATTTGTTTATTTGTAGAAGAAATTCTTTTGCAATCTAAGCTCCTCATGCAGTATCAGTACATAAGAAAAGTAATAAAAATTAAGAATAATTCAAGTTTCTGTGAGTAAATACTTCATATTACAAACCTATGATCCCAGTTTTATGTATGCATTGGATATGAGAATAGGGTTTGGTCTGAAATGCAATTTAGTCAGCAGTGAGATTTTTTTTTTAATTTATTTTGGTTCTTCTTCAGGCACTAGATTCTTGCAATGCTTTTATTATCAGCAAACTGCTCCATTTCAGCTACAAGTAGGAGCAGCTAATTTTCTGGAGTTCCTTGCAATGAGCAAATATTTCCTACTGCAAGTTAATACGTTCCTATGGCTTTCTTAATATTGATGCAAAATTCTTTAACTGTCATATTGTAGATGGTGCAACTAAACCTGATTTGGAGGTATGAGCTGCTTGTGGTGACGTCTCACTTTGAGCAGTAGCTGGCACTTGGTGCACGCAGACGACTGTGCCATGCCCCTTTGGCTCATCTGCAGCAAAAAGGAGTTTCGACACCATTATGCATTGAAGCCTTTGGTTTCTCAAGGCAACAACCTTGAGAAAGGAAGTGACCTCCCTCCTTATTTACGGGGCTTCTGGTGCCCACATGTGAAAAACAGGATAAAGAGATGAGAAACTGAAAAGTGGTTAATATTGGAGCACTTCTTAACCATAAAATATGAATGGAAGAGAGAAATGCAAATTAATTAATTCCTCAGAAGAAGCAATTTTGTAAGCAATAGTAGAAAAAGTTGGGTTTGAACTATGTGTTTTGAATAATAAACCTGTTCTTGGCAGAGGGGAGTGTAGGAAAACTAGCACTTTTTCAATCATGTATGCAACAAAGATACTCTGTGAAGAATAAAATAATACTGCTTCAATTTCCAAGGATGTCTTAAAAAACATGCTAGATTTCCATAGTAACAACAAATAATAATGTGTGTTTAAACTTATGGTTAACTAGTGAGATAAGCAATTCCAGAAAATCATGGGGAACATATGCTTGCAGAGAAATAATAAGATCTTTCAAGGGTGACTAAGTGTGAGTTCATGTGGGTGAGAGGAAAAATGGAAGCAGCGGGGTAGAAGACATAATTTCACATCCCCCAAGTGTGGGTTCTTGACATGACAATCCACACGGTCAGGTTGTGTGTGGCTGCTGTGGGTGTAAGAGAGGGAGTATCCACTTCCATGGTTGTGAGGACTTGGGGTTTTTTTGTCCTCCAAAGATTTGTGGCTGAGATTTTTGTCCAGAAATTTAACAAGAAGCCTGAGGGGTGCATACTACATTGGGGAAAGACTCTTTGGGTCTTATTTGCATTTGTACAATGATGATAAAGCAGAAGAAGTAAACCCCTGGAGTATCTGCTGCATTATGGCACTGGCAGTTTGAGTCCAGTAAACTAGTAAAATATTGTCAAGCTGTGATTCTTTCTGTGCTTTGGGAGATTGAAGATTTACTCACGCTTCCTTAGGAAGTAACTAACAGCAGAAATTACATGAAACATTTACTAGGGTCTGTGCATAATTTTGATGCAATGTTACAAAACATCCATGTTGATGTTACCAGATGCTCTCTTTGACAAGTGAGCCTTGAGAATGACCAAATCTGTGACTGACCTTTTTAAGATTTGGGAAACCATAGGTCCAGACTGACTGGTGAGAAGAAGGTGAAAGAGGACTTTGGTTGGTTGGTTGGTTGGTTGGTTGGTTATAAAACTTACAAGGAAATTAGTTTAGAAGGTCCTTGGTGTGGGGATCATAACACACCAATCTGTGATCCGTGTCCAACACTGCAAGTTATTTATGTGATAAAAAGTATATTTTGGTACTCAAATGTGTTGGGGACACCCTAGGACTTTAGTGCAACAATATAATATTTTTCACTGATTTTTCTTAAAGGTTCAGGCCATGTCTCTAGAGAAACTATGACTAAATGTTTTAGGCTCTCTGAGGAATCAGTGCCAAAGCCTAGATACAACCTCAAAAAGGAATCTTTCGAGATAGCATGTTTCATGTTTCGTGTCTGATTCATCTCTATGCCTAATTAGGGAAGGAGCAGGGAAACTGGTCCAAATTTGTCTATGAAGAGAAGACAGGATGCTTAATTGGATAAAACAGTTTCTGGGGGTTTTTTTATCCCCTGTTTCGTAGAGCTGTATTTTATAGAAACACCAGGATATTCCCCATCTGATGAACATTGCTGCTTCTCAGCATTTTTACCTACCTTTTATAGCAGAGGATGATAGCAGTGATGAGAACAGCATCAGCACATGTGTCTCTGCTGAGTGCAAGACTGTATAGAAAGCAAGACTGTGTACCTGAGCAGCATCTCAGCACCTGCCAATTATTGAAGGAAGAATATCTTTATTTTGTGGTGAACATTAGAAAAGCAACTGTAACACCTTTAAATTCTGCATGTGCATGCCCAGTGAACCATCTTCCAAGTAATACTGGCTATAGATAGTAAGCTCCTTTTCCCAGGATAGTTTAGTAGCTCAAACATGCATTGTACTCGCATGGCCATATTCCTTCTGCTTCTCAAGCTAATGCAGCCTTTACTCTTTGGGATTTCCCTGTGCTGAGAGATGTTTTCAACTTCAGTCTCATGAAATTTTCACCTATCACTTGGGCTTAGATGCTGTAAGCATCAAGAGCCTGGGCATTTCTACCAGCAGGGGGAATGAGCTATCAGTGTTAATGTTGGCACAAGAACAAATGAGTTTTGGTTGGGCATGAATAAATTTAGGCTGGGAAGTAAGAGGATTTACTGAGTGATTCTAACCACGAGTTTATGAAACAGCCTTCAAGTGGCAGTAGAAGGGCAAAACCCCCAATTAGTTTTAAGTACAATGTGGACTGAACTGTACAGTGGAATAGCCAGTGGTAGCTGGGGTGGGCTGGACTTGATGACTCCAGAGATCCCTTGCAGTCCTCTTCTCCCCTGTGGAAGTGTGTCAGGGCATGAGTGATTTTATCTTCCCTCCCCTTTCCAAAGCTGCAGTGGAATAGCTGCAATCTAGCGTTTTTAAAACCTACCTCTTGGAAATGTTTGATCAGCTATGGCAAGTCCTTGGGATATGAACTCTGTGTATTTATTCTGAAGGATATAAAAATCAAAGTACATATTTAAATAAGATTTCCCCTGCCGCCCCATCTTACTTTCTTGACACTGTTTTAACATTTTACCTCACAGAAGTGAAACGAGCTAGAAAGGAGCAGGCTGCTGTCACACCATAGTTAGAAGTGCTTGCTTATCAGAAGAGCTGCACTTTTTTCCCTGCTGGTGGCATGTGTTTTACTTGCTAAGTATATCCATATCAGAACACTGACAAATGTGTTCTGGGTAGCCTCACTGACCATCGTGTTGCTGCTGCTGGTGCTCTCTCTCTCTCATTAAAAATTTGGATAATATGGTGAATAATTGGAGTTTTTAGTATCATAATATTTCCATTGATGGCATAAACCCTCACTGCAGTATCTTGTATACAGTTACATGCAGTTGTTTAAACACTGCTGAGGAATCCTTCTAAATAGCTTGTAAAATCATTGGGCTATGAATGCTTAGTAAATTATACAAGAGGACACAGTGAATTAATTCTGAAATTAGTCTGTCATGGTTTGTTCAAAATATTTTTTCCTGCAATCAGAATTAAATAATTGATGACAAGTTTTACCTGGATACAATTTGAACTGCAATTAGTAAACCCTCTGACCCATTTGCTATTAGCAGCACAGCTGTGTTCCCTTTCCCACTGAACGTGGTAAGATATATTCTTTTTATAATCTACTTTCTTTACTTGACCTTAACATTAGCATTTCACAGTGTTGAGGGGAGGGGGCTGGCAAGTATATCCTAATTACTGTGTATATTCTACCCTGAAGTGCTGGAACATACAGTACTTGCAAAAGAGTTCATTTGTGCAGTACCTCTGGTGAGCAGGGTTAATAATGATGATGTGCATGCAGATCTTGGTAAACGAGTGAGAATTCTGATAGAGAAGTAGCATTTTTACTATATTTTATTTTACAGTATTACTGTGTTTAAAATAGTGTTGTGCCAAATACTCTACATAGTTCCATTGTTGTACATGGAGGGGAAAACTGTTTAGGGCTCTGTTGAAATACAAAGTAACAGGAGGAAGCTCTTCCTCTAGAGTGTATCAAGTTGAAATAAAGAAGATGGAAAAGTGAAGACTAATGGAAACCCAGCTCTGTTAGATCTGCAGTTTGGAAAGTGATGCTCACTTCAGAAGATTCTAGAGTCAGTGCTCTGTTTCCTGAATCTGTCTTACGGATTTGTCATGTTACTGTATCACTTAATGCTTCTCCCTCTCTCTGCCCCCTCGGTATCTAAAATGTACTTAGAGAAGCAAAAAAAACCCAGAATAAATGAAAAGTACTTGTTTTTCTGACTAAATGCTGGGTTGCTGCTACATTGTTAGGTGGTGGGATGTGAAGGAAGAGATGGTCATATAATTTAGAAAAAGTTGTAACAGCCTTTCATGTAGTGATATTCTCTTTCACTCTACTAACTGAGGAGCTCTTTAAGAATAACTGAAGATGGAGAATCAGTGAGTATTCAAAGCACATATGACTAAAAAAATAAATTTATACTAATGCAGTGCATTGTTCATTGCAATTATCAGGTTCCTTCTAAGTATAAATTATCCATACTAACACTGGATATGATAGAAAGTAAGGAAATACGGGTGGCATGAAGTTTCAGTTCAGCTTTGTCTTAGCTGTTAACCCCCTGTTGAGAACCAGAGAATGGCTACCATCTTCTTTTGCATGCAGATTACAGGTTGTGTGGATTAGTTATGTGCCAGCTAATGAGGGTCTATTGTTCAATGTCCCCTCTGTAATTACTGCTTTTTAGACTTGTGGTGTGCTTGGTACCCCTCCTAGAGCTGTTACATTTCTTATGTTATTTACAGCACTGGCTGGGTTATTTGCTATTGCAAATGAAAAGGAAATTTCTCCTAACAGGGCTCTGTCATTTTCTCCTGTGCATGTTCAGCACAGAGCACAGCAGGTCACTGGCCCACGGCTGAGCCTGCTAGTGCCACAGTAATACGAATAAATCCTAATCAGACTTGACTACGGCCCTTCCCTGAGAGCAGGGCTCAGCAGTGGCTGTCTCTGCTGTGCTGGGTGTCCTGCCTGCTACCCATGGCATTTATACCCTTCATCGCCCGAGGTCAGTATAGAGCTGCACAGCTGGTGTCACCTGTTACTACCAAAGTGACTGACTGCACTAGCAACTGACTCTTCTGTAATGATCATCGTTATTGTAAATTTGATAGCCAGTGTTCTTATGGCATCCTTCCAAAGGCTTTCTGATAAATTAGTTATCCATGTTTGCATCTCCTGAACTTGTCTTCCTCATATTCCATCCACAACAGAAATATTTCTCTTTCTGTTAAAGTGGAAACCAGTTTTTCTCTGTGAGGAATATCCAGGAACATCCCACCTACTTATTTTTTACAGGACTTGCTACATGGATTCTTGAAATAGACGTTAGATAAGAGACTACTGTTGAAATCCAGAAATTTTCTTTATTTCCTAGTAAAACACAGTCTTTTTGTGCTCAGTCAGCAAGATCAATATTATTTATGCCATGGTAAGGAACAAGTTCTTTAAAAACATATTTTACATAGAGATTTTCCAAGGTCAAATGATGTGTTGACTTTTTGCAGGTCGTATCAGGAAAGGCATTTTATCATGTTGGAAGGTTGTCTTTTTATGACTGGGTTAACAGAGTCTGGACTAACATCTCCCAGCTGACTGTCAATATGGACAGCCAAGACTATGATCAGCAGTTTTGCATCTGGAGTCTTTTTCATTTGACTTGTAGCACTATGAAATTTCATCCCATATGCTCACTGACCTCCAACCTGATAAAGGAGGAAGGAATTGAAAAGCTCTGGGCAATCATCTGAAGATATGATCTAAAATGTATTTATCACCCTGATTGAAAGCAAGTGTATACCTTGCATCGTATGTGCTTGCTCCCCAGCCAGTGTTGAGGCTCCAGCTGCCAGCTGTTTCCTGTGTGCTCTGACTTCAGTGTTTCAATTTCTATCACTTGGACATTTCAAATTCTTTCACAGATGCTGCTACGGCAATCCATGCTTCTGGTACTTTGTTTTCAGACATCTGCAGTCCAATCTATCTGGGATTATTTCATAGTGTCTTTCAAAGTTAAAAGCAAGTTTGAAAAAAAAAAAAAGCACATCTGTCATTCCTTGTGGGGTACTTCATCTTGAGCTGATCATGCTCTGTGAACTGTATATGACCATCTGAAGGTTTGTAGCAGGTTTATGAGGCACAGCTTGAGCTACGTGCCCAGGGCCTGAGAGAGTAGGCATGTCTGCTTTAGATGGTTATTCAGGTGATTATTTCTGCTGCAGGCTTGTGTGTGAGTTAAAAGAACTTTAGAAAGTCTTTGCACTAGACAACCTTGGTAGAAAGAGGTAATCATTATTTCCTCCCCTCAAAATCAAGCCAGCAAAATTAAGAACTGGTTTTTTTCAGAGAACGGGTGTTTCTAGCATTCATTGTTGCTACACTGTTTTTTTTGGTGTGTGGTGAAAGTTAGTTTCTGGATTTTTTTTAATTACATGGTCATTCTACTCTTTTGTTCTTTGCTCTTAAAGTATGTTCTAATTGTATTTATTTTAGATCTAGATGCACTGACATAACTGATCCTTTGATGTGTTTATATGTTTATGGGGAGAAACAGGAGCTGCTGTTGGTTGCAATATTCTAGTGCTATCTAATGACGAGAAATGGCTGGGCTGGGTGGGCTGCATGGAAAGTGTCTGGGAACGTGAGCCTTAAAGGGAGACCATTTTATATAGAAACTGGTACAACTTTCTCACTAGACCAAGACAACTGAGAAATCCTAAGGGACATTTTCTGTTCTTTTTCACACCTGGTCATCCCATGGGTCTGTCCCTTCTATGTGTTTGTCTGGTGTTACACACCTAGATTTTGAGTTTCCACAAGCAGGACTTATTTGCCCAGCATCAGAATTCAGAATTAATTCTTAAATAAGTAATAACACTACTGCTATGGAGTAGTCTGCATAGTAAGTCTGATCTGTAAAACTGCTTATATTTTCTAAATTAACAGTGATAACGAATTCAGGCTGGAATGTAGAGAAAATTATGTGAAACAGAAAATTCCTGTCTTTCTGGGAATCCATGTGGTATGCAGACTCAGATTAGAAGGAATAAGATGACAAGTAAAAAGCAATATCCAGACCAAAAAAAGGAGAAATATCTTTATATCCTCAGCAGCAAGACCTGCACCAAAATAAAACATATCTATTCTTGGATATTAGAAGTCTGCTGGGCAAAATGTTTGCTAAGAACTCCTTATCTAAACTTGTCTCTGAACTGAGGTTTTCTGACTCCTGAAGTCACGGAATGAATACAAAGCAGCAGATCATCTTCTCATACCTCTTTGAAGTTATTTTTATCTTTGCAACTATTCTTTATATTGCTGGTTCACCCCAGGCGTGTTGGACTGAAGTATGAGATATACTACTTGCTGCACAAAAATGCACCAGTCCTTCCGTCTGCGGTCCAGGGAGTCTGCTGCTGAACACAGCGGGTTTGCACCAGATCACAGTCTGACCGCGCACCTCACTGCGGTCCTCCTCTTTGTTTATTGTACACTCGTTCATTTCCTTTGTCAACATACGCACGCTTTTTTTTCGGTGACATTTGGCCCTCACCTCCACACCCTCTTCACTGCAGGCTGGCTGCGGTCAGTGAGGGTGAGCGGCTCACGGGGGCTGAGGCAGTGAACGAGGGTGCGGTGCCAGCTGCCCGAGCTGATGGCGGGGGGCGCTGGGAGGGGCACAGGGGAGCCCGGGGCTGCACAGCGTGCCCGGGGCAGGGGCTGCTCTCGGGAAGGGATGCTGGCTCTGGCAGGGGGGGGTCCCTCCTGCCCAGCCCTCGGGGGGGCGAGCTGCCCCGCTGAGCCCCGCTGGGCGCCCGGAGCTCTGCCCAGCGCCGGCGGCGCTCAGGGCGGCCCGCTCCGCGCGGAGGCTCCTTGGATCCCTCCCCGGCGCGGCCACCGCGGCTGGGCCGTGCCCGGAGCGGGGGTGTGCCCCACGCTGTGCCCCACGCTGTGCCCCACGCTGTGCCCGGGGCGGGCAGCACGTCGGACAGCGGTTGCCAGGCCCGCCGAGGGCCCGGTGCGCGCGTGCGCGGGGCGCACCTCCCGTGCCCGCCCCCGCGCGCCGCCTCACGCCCCCGCGCCGGGAGCGGCACCGGGAGCGGCACCGGGAGCGGCACCGGGAGCGGCACCGGGAGCGGCACCGGGAGCAGGACGGGCCGTGCCGGCAGGAGCAGGGGCTGGCCGGGCGGTGCCGCCGCGGGGACCCGCCCGCCCCTCCCCGGGCGCAGCCCGCCGGGGGGGCCGTGAGGGCTGTGCCGCGCTGCCCACCCCGCCCCACCCCGCCCCGGGGCGCTATGAGCCATGAAGCCGCCCGGCAGCACCTTCCTGCGGCAGCCCCGCCGCCCCGCGCCCCGGCCGCCGCCCGGCCGCCTCGTCTCGCTGCTCCTGCTCCTGCTCGGCTCCTCCTGCCCCCGGTCCTGCGCGGCTGCGGCGGCCGCCGGTGGGTACGAGGGGTCTGTGTGTGTGTGTGTGTGAGAGAGGGGTCTGTCTCTGTGTGAGTGTGAGGGGTCTGCGGCCCCCCGGCAGCATCCATCTGCCCTCACAGCCATTCCTTCATCCCTGCCCGCGGCCAGCTCTGTGTACGTGTCTGTCGGCGTGTGTAAACCCGCTGATATTTCCTTGGTTTGCTTGCTTGCACAAAGGAGAGGTACGTGCGGCTCCGGTGCTGGGCAGCGATGCTGGGCAGCGATGCTGGGCGTGGACAGTCGCGCAAGAGGGATGCTACACTAAAACCTCGGGTGGGCTTCGTACGTGTGCACCGGGACCTGTTAATTTGGCAGCTCGCCGTCGGATTTTCCTGTGTTTCTCTGGTGTTTGTTTGCCCCTGGTTGCATGTCGGTGATGTGTGGAATGTGGATGTAGTCTGCCTGTGCACCGTGTTATTACTGTTGTTACACTGCTGTTACATTGTAATATTGTTGTGTTGTTACATCGTGTTGATTGACTCTTATCTTGAAAATTTAATGAGGAGGGTTACAGGATTGCATTTGAAAAGGTGCTACTGAAAAAAAGGGCTCTTGTCAAAGTTAAAAGAAGTAGAAATGAATTCCCTTTACATAATAGGAAGTTTAGCATTCAGTGCACATGGACTATGAATTCAGTTTATCTTAGGAACATGGAGAATATTCTTAGCCTTTTGTAATTTTTTTTTTTTTTTGGTGAGAGAATTTAGCTATCAGAGGGTGTAGGGAGTAAGTACATATCCATTAAGTTGGTTTGGTTTTTTTATCTTCTTGGAGGTTCAGAGGCATTAAAATATTTATAATCTATGTGTACATATGAAAATGTATATGCAATTAAATAAATAATGTTCTTTCTGAAACCTTTTTATGTGTGAAAAATGAATCGTATCTAGCTCAATGAGTAAGATATCTTTTTGTTTGCTTGAGTGATTAGTAGATTGTTTGAAAACTGGAAGCAAATATGTAGCTTTTTAATGGAAATAAACACATTCTGCCTTCTAATTTATGGCTGGCATATCTTTCTTCCACAGGCCCACACTGGAATGAAACAGCAAGCGGTATAGAGGGAATACTGGCAGATGAAGAGAATACATTTCAACAGAGTAACAGCAGTAACAGTAAAAATAACAGCTACAGCAATGCAATCCAGAAAGAAATCACACTGCCTTCAAGACTAATCTATTACATCAACAGAGACTCTGAGACCCCTTACCATATCCTGGATACTAGGGCAAGACACCAGCAGAAACATGACAAGGTATAGTAAAAAGAATCTCATCTGCAGAATTTTCAAAACAGTGATATGTGATGTGGAACTGTGTGTGTTTAAATCTGTAGGTCTTTGAGGCTTAATGGTGGTCCTTGCAACCATTTTTAGGAATTAAAGGAGGACATGTAATTAAACAAGAGTGTAATTTCCCTTGTGTTAACTTAAAAATAATTATTTTCAATTCAGGATGGTTCAGAAGCTGAACTGTAGATAAAAGGAATGGGAATTACACAAATTTGACTTGTCTGATCAACGTAGATTCTGGTGTTTTCACTTATCGTATACCTTCGTCAACAAAGTGCTTCTTCCAAAACAGCTCTAGACTGCAGAAATGTCTGCATAAGGAGCTTCTTTAGAATCCTGAACTTGCAGCATATGTTACTTAGCTTTGAGTGTATCATGCACTACCTAATAAATGCAATATTGGTTTCCTGCCAATATATGACCAGTGAAGACCACTGTAGTGTTGCCATTTTTTCTCAAATAATACCTGCATTCTTCATTTAATGACAAGATCTAATATTCCATTTCATACAGATGCAGATAGTAAGTTGTTTTTTCTTTTTTTCCCCCCTTTTTGTACAGAATTGAACAAATATTTATTTTGTGGAATAACTTGGTCATGAAGTAAACGTGTCTAAACTATACCACTCAGGATGTACCTTAGAATGATTCCATCCTATTTTATATATTTTTATTCAGAAAATTAATTCCTTCTTACTGGGTAAAACATAAAGTGGAGGTAAAGATGGTTTGAATAGGAAGATATTACCATGGTAGAGAAAAGACAGCAAAGCAGATCAGTGTGTATGGTATTACTGAAGGGCTTAGCTATAATGGAGTTCCTACCTATTGAATTGCATTTCTTTTGAAATTTTAGACGGTGAATTTAATATGCATTATATGTGCTTTTGTTGATATTGATTATGTGCTATTTCAGATGTGGAATTAATACAGAGGCACTGAATAATCTTTGAAAACAAAGATCAGATAATTGCATAGTTTTGAGGTTTTATTAGGCAGAGGGGTTTGTTCCTAGCTTATTATTACATGGATCCCAGTACGTGCCTTTGGAGGCCTCTAAAAATACCAATATATTATGAATGGCAAATAAAAGCTGTTTGATTGTTGGAAACTGGAGCTACCTAAAAGAATACTACATTCAGAACTAATACCCCTTTAAAGTGAGACCACTCTTTTAAATACAGTTAAACACTAGGGCCTTGCTGTTCCCCTCTTTGGAGAGGACAGGGATTTACAAGTGCTTGCAGACCTGCCTTTGGGAATAATGCTTCCTCTGTGTTTCTAGATGTGTTTTTTTTTTGTTTTGTTGGGAAACCATAGAGGAGAGTATCCACCAATCTTTTTTCCTTACCCAGCATTGCCCACAGCAATGTTGCTGTCACTGCCTATCCTTCCTATGTCCTACCTTGTATCTACCTGTTGGGGTAAAGCTCTGCAGAAATCAGTGCTGATAGAATGGGTATTGATTTCCTTGGGCGTGCTTGCTGCTGAGCATTGTGTAAAGTGGATCTTCTTTCTACTCACTGGGTCCCTTTTAAGCGTAGGGAATGCTACCGCTGCAGTTTTTCCCCACGGGAGGGTTCTTTAATTTTGGACCTTCATGGAGAGTGACACTATGTTGACTTTGTTCTTCTGGCATGAAATTTCTATTGTTTTGTTCCATTTAATTGAAGGAAAGAGTCAGTGTTATGTTTGTTGTCTGGATGGATTTTTGCATGTCTTGCTTCCAGATCGTCATACCCAACATCCTCACCCCCAACTTCCATCTTGTGGCTTTCCTTGCATGAAGTAATTTCTTTGCCCTTTCATCTATTTTACCAATAATATAATAAATATTTTAGTTATTTTGTTCTGTTTAACATTTACTATAATCTTTTCTATAGAGCAGTAATTTAGGGCAGGTGGAAGTCTGCCAAAGGTGTAAAACAAAAACAACCCAAATGACCCATAAATAAAACAGAATGCAATTGATTGTGAAAGACACAAGAAAGGGTTTTGACTTAGGGGAAGGAATTTTTAAGTACTTGCTTTTATCCTTTTCTAGAATTAAAATAAATGCTCTATTGTAATAAATCCTACTTGTGAGATTTTGATTACTCCCACATTGGTAATAAAGAGAATTATCCAAAATACGGTCATAGTTAGATGCAGACAGATATCTGTACTTAGAATTGTTTTGGTTTTTTAGTATGTGGAAAAAGTAAAGAAAGATATCATGGCATTATACATGTATACATTGGACAGTTGAGGAATAAAACCCCATTTTTTCTTCTTTGACTGTTCTTGTAACTATGCATACTTTAACCTGTATTTTCTTGTGAGCCTTAATATGCCACTTATAGGCATATGATGTGGATCTACTCCCTAACTATGGATATTATTCAGACTCCTTTCTGTGGAACTTTGCTATGGTGGCCAGAATAATATGTTGTATGTCTAGTTCAATCCCTCCTAAATGCTGAGTCACTTAAGGAGAGGGTGAGAGTAGAGGAAATTGTGTGCATGTGGGAAGAAAGAGGTAAAGCTAGGAAAATATAAGTATGTAAAATTATTCAAAATATTTTTAAAAGTCACGTCCTAAAAGTAAGGGTCTGCATCCTCTTCATGAAATGTTGGTAAGAAAGCAAAGACTGGAGGAGAAAACAGTGTACCAGAGAATCAAAAATTTAAATGTTACTTTGTTAGCACTGATTCTCTCTATCCCTGTTTGGTGAAACATCATAACATTGAGAAGGTATATGTGATCAAAAATGTTGGTGGACCCTCTTTCATTCCGTCTTTTTTTTGGAAAAAGCTTTTATTGCACTTGAAAGAAAAATGTTCACAATAGTTTTGACAGTGATCTATCTTCAAGGGGGTCAGAGTTCTAGTGTATATTCAATTTTTGCTTTATGCTCTGAAAAAAGTAGATTTTAAATACTTGATGCTTGAAGACTCTAAAATCTGTATACCTGTATCTTCATAGTCAAATTAAGGCTAGCTGGTTTTGAGTTCTTCTGAAGTTATTTTTAGTGCAAAATGCTCAAAAATGAGCATCTATTTATAAAAACAGACTGAAGAAGCTCACAGGAATCCTTAAACTTGCTGAAGAGGTCTGAGTCATCTGTGTTCTGTCTTTTGAAACATCTGCAGATGGAGGTAGTGTTTTGAATGAACTGGTAAACTTTTTATTGAACCAGATGACTGCTTTGGTACATTTTCACAGACTGCATACACAAGACTTTTAAGGCCTAGCAGGAAGACTGCATAGGGCACAACTTGTCACAAAAGGCAAGGAGAAAGTCCTTACGGTGGCCAGCAGAGCAAAATATCCTGCAACACAAGCTGTGGCCTAAAGATAATAGAGTTGCTGAAGAAACAGCTCGGGGTAACCTTAGAAAATTTTGAGGTGAAAAAATAGCTTGAAATAGGTGCATATGGAGGAAGACTGTATCTGCTGGACAGTTTCTGAATCCTAAATTTTTAGAAGCTGTGAAGAAACAATGTCTTCATGCATCATTCTAAACTGTTAGTGTAATTTTGGGGAGGAGGGAGTCATTAAGAAAGCTGTCTATCAGCCTCTAAAAGATGGTGAAAAAATAAGCAAGAGTACATTTGATATGTGAAGACATTTCCACCTTCCTCCCAAAAATTTTATTTATTTTGGGCTATTTTTTCATGGGGTGAAAACTCCAGGTGCTTCTGGTCAGCTCAGCTGCTTGTCATTTAAATAAAGAGACTATTCCTTCCAGCTGAATGTTGTTATTTTCTGCTATGTTGACTTGCTTTAATGGTTGAGATGCAGTGCTGTCTCAATCCTCTATGTAATTTGGGTTTGTAGCATATGAAAGTTGTGTGGGAAGGCATCCTTAAGATGAAAGGAAAACAACTGTATGACAGCCATTGTGAAGGAGGTGCTACTGAAGAAAAATCAGGTGTTTTTTATAAAAGATGAAAGGTCACAATTAGTAAACTCTCAAGAGGTGGCATCATGTGAACTCTTACTAAAATCCAAATAAAACTCCTCTGCGCTACTTACTGTTTTCTGTTTACTTGCCTCTTTTAGGCCAGGTCTTCACTTTTAATCCTCGTATAATGAAAACTGGTCAAAATAATGAATGAAGTTCATGTGGCATATGTGTATAAGACTGTTGGAGAGTATTTGTAGTATTTCAGGTGGCTTTGCTTTTTTCTTTCAGAATTTGCTGTGGTACAGCTTCAATTTGCACTACTTGTAAATGGATGGTTTTGTGTACTTTGTATTTTTTTTCTATTCTATATTGAATTTATAGCAATGCAAAAGGCTTAACTGGACTCTGCATCTTCAGTAGTTACTAATAGAATGGTTGAAATTGGTGTTCCTATGTTTGGTTTCTGGGCATAGAGGATTTTCGTTATGTCATTTTCTCCACAAGTAGATTTAGATCTTTGTTTCCTAATTGAAATGTGGGTCATGATATTTCCACAACTTTGTAAATATTTTTTTTTAATATATTTCTGGGTCCTCTCATAAGCTTCACACAATAACCTATAAAAGGTTTCAGTTCCTAAGTGTTAGGTAGCACAACACTTGTACTTGTTATGCCTTCTCCTGAAATAAAAATAAATTCAGTTTGTAGGTTTTCTGGCATTTGTGGGAAACTTGGTACTGCAGCAAAATGGTCCAAGACACGGATGCACTACTTTGTAGAGTCCTATGAAAAAAACTTCAAGAGGGATATGGTTTTGGAGGCCAGTGTCATTGTTCCAGTTACAGGCTTCTAGTCCACGTTCATCTTGAAACTTATTGTAAACTAATGGCTGATTTGAAAGAAACTGGAGTTCTTTATATCTATGGATTTTTAGCTTGAAAAAAGCCCTGAGAGCTATTGCTTTGCACAAGCAACTACAGCACTCTTAGAATGTCCCTTGTATGAGGACTCTCTTATTACAGTGACTATGCTAGAAATCTGAGCTTCCAGAACTGTGAAAATAAGCCTTTTTTTTTTTTTTTTTTCCCTTCTCTCACAAAAATTGGGTAAAGGGGCAGGAAGAACTTGAAAGACTCAGACCCTCCTTCAACCAACTTCTCTATACATCATGAGTAAGTCTTTGTTGCAGAAAAACTGTATATAATTTTGCAGCTTTGCCATTGGAGTAGGTTATAGCCGTCAAAGCAGAAGCATCTGCAGAGGTTTTTAGATGATAAGCAAACATGGAGAAAGAAGTTTGGTCTACTTGGTTTATGTAAGTAAAGAGTACTCATGAAGGTGTAAACATATACATGTATGCAAGTGGTGCATGAATGTGATATTCAATAGTTTTGCTGTGAAAAAGTATATATTCTTCAAAACATATGCTGATCTGCATTATATTCTTGTTTGAACTTATATTTCTATGCCAATGAGCAGAACATCATATTTCAGATTTTACTTCAGATATTTTATTACGTAGTAGCTGATGAGAGAATGCAGTGAAATTATAAACTGCATAACAGATTCACACAGATACTTTTTTGAAATACTTCCCTCATGGTGGTGCATGATGGTTGTAATGCCTAAAACACCTCGTGATAACTCACCAGTAGTTTTCTGTGTGAACTTGTTGCAGGATAAAGTTAGGTTTCAGAATTAAATATTTTAGTTGCATTGTTTTCACCTGATTCTGTCTCAAGGCTTTCATGGTGGTTATCTATTGTTAACTGGCTTAACAAAATCTGTATTTTGCTGCAGCAGTGCTGTATCACATTCAGCTGAATTCAAAACAGTGTCTTGCTAAACTGCAGGGACTTAAAATCCAGTGTTGTTCTTGTGGTTTGAGCTGACTTTGGTGTGGAACGTGCCCTAGTGCAGGGCATCAAATTAGTGTCAGCTGCTTTGCAGAAATTGCTTGTGTGTACATCTGTTAAGTCAGTCACAGTAAGAGATAGCAAGTAGTGTTTTTATACACAGAAGTAGTTGTTTGTGCACGTTGACAACATAATGAAATTTTTGCCATGAACAGGTTCTTGGAAGGCTCCTTGTGTGGCTTCTTGATTTCACTCTGGAAAAAAAAAAAAGGCTGGATCTGAAAAGCCTTTCCTATTAGGCATGCATTTAACCTGAGATTCTCTGCTTTTCCTTTCTTTTCCTTTCAGTTTTTTTTCTTTTTTTTTTTTTTAATGTGTATGCTAGCTTTCATCCTTGCAGATTCTCTCTTGATTGTGCCACCAGTTTGTCTTTATACTTAAATTCAGTTTGCCAGGTCAGTGTTAGCAAATTGGTGAACTGGTGAGACAACAATATATACATTTACCAAAAAATGTAATGGAGAGAAAACTTGATATTTGTTTGCTTGATATTATTTTAGGTGTCAGCTAGGATTATTATTTTTAAAATTCTTGTTTAAAGTTGTTGTATGTTTTTAATAAACAAAAACCAGGCTTTCCTTAAGAGACTGTTTAATGATATTAAAGATATTTAAAATATTTTGTAACTATATGTTTGGGTTTTTTTTTTTTTTAAGAAGCTTGACAAAAAAACTCTATGAGCCTGTTGAAAGGGAATCATAAATCTGTGGACATTGAATGATAAAACAATAGGGGAAACATCACAGCTGGTTTTAGTCACAAAAGCAACTTTTAGAATTTTTTTTAAACTGAATTTACTGAAAGATTATGGATAATTTTGCTGAGAAATAAGATAAAAATCAGTGCTGCTCTGTGTCGTGCAAGAATGGAAGAGAAACATAAAGAGCTTATCCTTTGTGGAAAAATTTCCAAGGGGGAACAAAATTGTAGAACCTGTGGGCCTACAATTTAAGTTATGCCATGTTAGCTAGAACTTGATATAGTTTCTGTGGCATACCTGAAGATTAATTGTGGTGTTTAATAAAAACTAGTATTTTTTTGTCTTTTGATTAAAGGGCTTAGTCATAATATTCCAACTTTGTGTAATTATTAATGCTGTATCAAATTAGGGTATAAGTAAGCATGATTTGATTAGTAAATTATCAGGAAAGAGATTCTATGAAATTCAGATCTAATCTCTCCAAGCCTGCTGGAACAGTGTCTTCACAAAAAGAAATCCTTGGATCATCTCTTATCTCCTTATTTTTCTAGAAAACAGATAAGCATGCTTTAAGTGTTTTTGTCTACAGTTACAATGGTATAGAGAAGAATGAAGAATCGTTTGTGTCTGACAAGAGTTGAATATCGTGAAAGTTAAACTTAACTCCCTATTTGAGACTAGCTAATGTTGTTGGGTTTGTTGTTGTATGTTGAGCAACATGGGTACACTGGTTTAACTGAAATGCCAAGTACAAAGCCATTAATTGTGAAGGGAAAACTTTGAAGGAGTCTTTCATAATGTATGATACAAGCCTTGCCATAATTTCAGTATTTGAAAATGTGTATTACAAATGCTTTAATTATTTCAGGCCTTTTAAAGGGAACAAATGCAATAATTTAATTAAAAAACAGTATGCTGCATTACATATGCTTTTGTTACATAGCCATATGGTTATGGCAAAATACAGGTATTTGTGTGAAACTTTTTTTCTTTTTATGAGGAATGAGTGTGTATTTGAAAACATGCATTTCAGGTACCATTTGATTCCCTCCACAAAGGCAAATCCTTTGGAATCAGAATTCTGGTACAAGGGCAAAGGTTTTCACATGCCTATGAGACTCATGAAAATAAGCCTGTTTTCCATAACTTTGTTTTTCACAGTCACATTTGTTGAATATGAAGTTCAGTGAATCTTTTGACAACTCTGTGTTCCTGTTTACAGGCTGTACATCTGGCCCAGGCAAGTTTCCAGATTGAAGCCTTTGGCTCCAAATTCATCCTTGACCTCACACTGAATAAGTAAGTATGTGATTTGAGGCTTCTTTTGTTCCTGCTCTTGCTATCTTTAACTTATGGTACAAGATCAGGGCATGTGATATTCCAGGATCTGTTGAAAAGTATGCTGTTATCCAAGTTTACTAATGTAAAAGAAATTTAACCTTTTTTTTAATGTGAGGTAATGTTAACCCTTGCTGACATATAGCAGACCTTTAAAATTTTATTGTTCTTGATAAAGTAAATTATGATTGGTGGAAAAATTCCAGTACTGGTAGTATTTGAGAAGTGTGGATTTTCTTGTGTCTTTTTTAACTTGTTGATGAATTGTCATGAGATGTTTTAATTGCTCAAGTCAGTGTGTAGGAATATGGTAAATACTTGTATGAACATCTTATCTTTGATCTGGAAAACATGCTGTTGTCACTACAATAAAGTAAGTTCCTGATGAGGTGGGAATCTTAAGGGTGTGGCTGTACTGAAAGGTGTAGCTAGAATCTCTTTATCTGTGAGACAGACAATTTTATGTAGTTGTCAGGTCTAGAAGATCTGACTTGTAGTACAGGTCAGTGGTGGTTTAGTTGTTGTATCACACATGCTTTTATATCCACTGCTGAAGGTATGGAACTATGTGATTTCTAATAGCTTTTCAAAGCAGCAAGCTATGCCTTTATAAAATTTGCAGAGCTGTTATGTTTGCATATTTTGCAGCTTGGCTGCTAATTATCAGATGTTTTGCTGTAAAGGTGAACTGGAACCATTTTCCTTCATCCATGCATAATTTAGAAGTTAAGTTGCATTTTTGTCTTTCAAAATATTATGCAAAATCTTGAGTGGCTGGCAAAAGATGAGTTAATGTGACAGCTGGGAATGCCACACAGAATTGCAGGAGAAAGAAGGCTTGAAGATAGCTGTGTGCTTTCTGGACTCTGAAAGAGCTGTAGTGTAGTACAAGACTGTTGTTTTATGAGGGTTGGACCCATGCATAGTAATTCCAGAAGATAAACATGATGTATTTGTGAAGGGAGCCTATGTTTAGTGGCCTCTAAGCTACAGTGAATTTCTTCTCTTGGTCTGCTTTCCACTGTTCCTGTCTGCATGTCCCGCAAGTAGTGAGACTGAACACACATTCCCAAGATGGCACTATATGTAGGGTATGGCTGGTCACACAGACAATCACAGAGGACAAACATTGCCTTTACCAGCACCACATATAAATGCAGACAGCACTCACATGAATAAGACTACAAACAGCCTGATATAGTTCTTCTCCAGCTCATGAGAATTGAAAGTTTGCTGGTGAAACACGTGCACCGACACTCTCCTGATTCACAGGCATGCCCAGTGTTCATTGATGCAAATGTTAACACAGGCTTTAAGTTCATCCAACACTTGATGCCTTGGCCTGAGGTCTCTTATTCAGTCACTGGCATAGGCCTTAGTCTTTCTGGACACAGGTCTCCTTACAGATAATGACAGACTCTCAATATTACTTGCATGTCACACATATGCGGAACAGAGAGCAAAGTCACAAAGGAAATATTGCTAGTAGGACTGAACATGGAACAGACTGCAGTGATCAGGTGCAGGGCTGTGCCAAACAAACGTACCGTCTTGCAGCTTACACTAAGTATTCCTTCTTATGCCACTTCCTCTCTGTTTTTCAACACTCATTCTGTCCTGATTCACCTTCCCTACCTTTGGCACAGCCCCTGAATTTTCCATAAAAATGATTGCACATATCCACAAGTCCCTACAGGCATCCTGAAACAAATTTGTTCCTTCCCAGGAGACAATGATGATGTTGTTTACCACTTCTTTTCTAAAGTTCTGGCTGAACTTCTTCAAGACCATGCCAAAATAACTTTCTTCCATGGCTTATCAGTCAGTGACCTAACAGAGATAATAATGAAGAAACAGAACTCTTATCTCTGTTCATTAGGGTTTGGGTTTAGGTTGCATTTCCTGTCCTAGTCTCATGCTGAATGACTATTATCCAACTACTAGTAGCCTTACATTCCCTGTATTCTTGCAGTGTTAGCCATTGCTCTTCCCTGCTGTTTGTTCATGCTTATTTTTAACAGCAAACAGTTCATAAAGAAGATGAATATTTGCTCCCATTGTGGCTGTTTATCAGCAATCAAGAGATGGTAGTGCCTTTCACTTCAAAAAGTGAGAGGGAGATCACTAGATGTGCACCTTATATATAGAAGTTCTGCTTTTGGGGTAGCAGGAATTTCCTTACTGCCTATATGTAAAGGTGCAGGGTGTTCAGATGCCTTACTGGTGTCCCTACTCCTTCCCTCTTTATAAGCAGGTCTTCTCCTAGCTTCCTTAGTGGTTTTTGACTCATAAATGTTTGAGTCTTTATTTGGTGCTGCTCCAGAAAATGACTTCAAAAACCTGTCCTACTTTTTGTCTGCATATAATACTCCAAAAGTGTAAGTCATAAAACTTGTAATATACATTGTAAATACCCAGAGACAATGATTTGAAAAAGATCCATTCTCATATTTCAGTTACATTTATGTATTCAGTAAAATGATGCCTTTTGCTACTATGCTGGATTACAATGAGTTTTAGTTGGCATAATGGTATTGCTAATGTCTAGTCAGAAGGAAAGGGAGAACAACAGGGCCAGACTTGAACATGCTATTGGACAAAATAATCCAGTCGCATGTGGAATATGTATTAAAAATCCTGAAATACTCTTGTATATGTTGAATATATGCTTTTATCAGTTGTTCTAAGGTGAGTTAATGCCACCTACTCTGTGTTCTTTATATTTTGGTTTTGTTTTTGTGGTTTTTTTAATCTTCTACAAATATACCAAAATAAAATTGAGGATGATTGTTACCTAAAACAGGTTCTAGTTTGAAGTTTTCTTTACCTCGATTGGAGTCTGTGTGATTGCCTACCTTCTGTGTTGCAGCTGCTCCATTTTTCACAGCAAATATTATAAGCAGGCAGTGAAGAAAACTGGATATTTGCTTTAATTAATAACTCTTAAGATTTTGTGAAAACAACAGGTGGCAATCTGAAATTTTCTGGAGCATCTCACTTGTAGGAAATACAAGCCCTCAAATCCTTGAATCCAGTGACAGAGAAAATTAACATGTAAGATTTGTAAGGAGTTTGAGTAGGTAACCAACTTTGCTGTTGCACAATGCCTTTTTCTGACAAGAAGACTCAGGAATAAAGAGCAGTTTTGAACTCTTTAACAAAGTGGGCTACTCTGAGGTTTAAGACATCTTGCCCCTTGTTACGCTTAAATGTTTGGGCAGTTTCAGGCTGTCAGTGTGACGTCACTTATGACAGTGCATAATAATTGCAGATATGTGTATTATGGAAATAATTTGATGCTAAAGGAAATAATTTTTCTAATTAGTAATGGATTAAATAATGTTTTTATTTAATGCTCTTAGATAAAAATGAAAGTCTGTAGGGTACTAGTGGGGTAACAATCCCATTTGAAAAGTTACTTATAATTCAGCTATGATTGTCTGCCCAAACTCAATAAATTCCCTGTGCAACAAGTAACATGTAGCTTTGACTTAAAACACAATTTCTATAAAAAGTTTTTAAAAGTGTTTGTCAACTTCAGTAAATTCACTTTTGTTGTTAAATAATTATGTCAGTCCCTTTATTGTATCAATGCATTTGCATAATCAATGATCTTGTATATCCAAACAGTTTCTTATTTTTCATTGATGTATTATATACATAAACAAATGTTTGTGAGGTGCTAACAAATTAGTTTTTAATGATCTCTTTTTCATCAACATGTAAAAAGCTGGTTTTTTCTGTTGAAAGATGAGTTTCTGCAGGTAACTTATATCGTGTTTAAAGGTAGCAGTTCTTATGTTCTGATGCAGTACTAAAATACATTAAAGAGCAGTACTACCACAAGCAGGGAATTAAAAATGTCTCCTGGTGTTTTTTTAGTGATAAGGGGAGTTAGCCATATTGTCTGGCAGTTTTCAGGCATGGTCTAGTACCAGCCTCTAAATAAGGAGGTCCCCACCAGCACAGGGTGAAGGGCTGTACTGTAACCTTCACCACGGGGACTGTGGTGGCTGAGACACATACAAGGAATAGAGAATTAGTTAACTGAGTTGGACAAAAACAGAAGGTAAACACCAAAGACAAAAAGTTCCCTCCCTTCCTACTGAAAATTTGCTTAAAAATTGAGGATTTGGGGGCAAGGGGAGAAAAAAAAAAAATCACCAAAATCAGCCTATATTTTTCAGCTTTTCCTTCTTTTCTCTGTAGAAGTCCATCTTTTCAGGAAACTTCATTTCCAGGAAAATGGATGTCTTTTCAATGAAGATATATGAAAAATAGTTGGCATCTTTGGCATGAACTGAAAAATACAACCCCACCACATTTGATTGTTACATAACTTACATATTTGAGACGTTAAAATATGAGTATTGTGAAAAGTCAGTTACTTATGTGAAGTGCAGCCAACGTTACAGCATATTTTATCTATCAGTTTAAAGCATATAATTGATGTTTAGTTTTTGTGATGAATGTTTCTTTAGGGTTGAATTAACATGAGAGTAGTCCCAGAGGTGTCTACGTTGTTAGCCTAATTTAAAAAACATTAGGGCAGTAACTGGTTTATTTGAGAGACTATTTGATTCTTGTGTTTTTTTTTCAAAAATCTGTTTTAATGGAAATGTGAAAACTAGTCACATGTTTTTCAGAAAGAAACTTCAAATATTTATGATACTTTCTTAAATGAACACTTAAACATTTAGAGTATTAAATGGATCCTATAAGATAGACAAGCTGCTAATTTAAATGTGACAATAATACTGTGAAAAGTTTAACTCTAGTCAACTTTCAAAAATTTATTATAGATGAAATGCAAAGAACTCAGTGTTAGAATTTTACAGCAATGTGTGTCCCTTCCTGTAAGTGCAGTCTTTAGTTTCTCAGCTGTAAGTAATGGGGCTTTATTGCCTTATTTGCCACTCCCAGTTGGGAGCAACCTATTAAAAGTTAGCATTTGCCTCAGTGGGCATTTCATGTGCAAAAAGTCTTAGGGCAGATGTAAAAACCTCTTAGCACCCTCACAGTAAAGAATTTCTTCCTTGTATCTAAATCTGTCTTCTTTCAATTTAAAGCCATTTCCCATTGTCCTGTCTCTATATGTCCTTGTCCTACATGTAAAAAGCGCCACTTGTCAGACAACTTGCTTGTGGAGTGAAAAGACTTTATTCCATGCACTCCTGATCCTGGATTTTATTGAATGTAGATCTCTCATCCTTCTCAACAGGATTTTGTATGTCTGTCAGCTGATAAGCAACTGCAGCCATTGGTTTGGTGGATTCTTAGGGTCAACAAGCCTTGGGCAAGGCAAATACGCATCTGTGACAACACGACAGTGCTATAAAATTCTGTGGGGCAGGCTGAGGATGCTTGTTGGCTCCTCCCTCCCATGTAACAACCTCAGGTATCAAATGGAGGAGGTTTGAAAGAAGATGCTTCTCAGAAAAATAATTAAAATGTTAGTCTTGTTCCAGGATGCTGTACATATTAAACTACCCACAGGAATTACAGATTGTAAGAACTTACAGAAAAGAAAGCTACTGAGAGCCATTGAAAACAATTGTACTAATTCCAGTTTGAGAAATCCTGGTGTCACAGATCACTGGGTGCTGAGAAACTCCCTCAAAGGTTGCTACATGTGCGTATTCACTGTCAGACAATGTACTAAGCAGTTGTCTGACTTGATGCATCCTTTCTTCAATTATGTTCTTATTACTTGCTGACATGTAACCACTGTAACGTGACAATCGTGAAGAACTGTTATCCTTCTAATCTAGTAGGTGTTTCAATCGGTTTTTGATATGGTCCAATCTTGTCAATAGTGAGGTCTGTACTCTGATTTTCTGCAGGCTGTCTATCATGTTCCTGAAAGCTAACTTGACTACTTGTATATGAGATATATTTTAGTCATTTCATAGCCTTTACCTACCCAAATCAATTCTCTTCATCAGGATAGTCAGATGCCAGCTGAGGTAAGCCACGTTTCACTCCGCAGCCTCTCTTGCTAATGAAAACATCAGCAGTGAAGTAGGTGCCAGGGAAGTGGATGTAAGTTGTTCAGAAAGCATCTGCTGCTTGTTTAACAGCTGGTCTGTGTCTTCAAAGACAGTAACTGCTGGGAATGGCATATCCCTTGGCTGCTTGTTTGGCATTTCTCAGTGTAACTCAGAAGAGTGGGGATGCAGGACAGCTTAATAAGAACAATTATCTAAGACAAAGTAGGCAGGATGGAAGGAAGTGTAGAAAAGGTCTCAGCAGACAAATTATTTTGTCATGAAGTATTCAACATGTTGCAATTTGATGTGCTCATTGTAAAGGATCATACTAATATGTCATTACATAAATATACTTTTGTCTGATGTGTTCATGACTGACAATTTTTTCAGTTAAATATTGCACTGTTTCTGGTGCTCATAATACTGAAAAACAAATTTTCTGTACTGGATGCATTTCTGCCCTAATCAAAATGTAAATGACTCAAAACGGATCAAAAGTGGCAAAACAGTCCAGTGTAGATGAGGTATAAATGTATTTTGTAAAACTCAGGTCTGCCTTTCAGAGGTGAATTTATGTACTCTGTAAATGATAATGAAGGAAGAAAAATTATTTTGTGGAGAATCCTACTTTATACTTGAGTTCTCTGCCCCATTCCTCAGGAACTTGTGCTTCTACATGAGCTCTTAATCAGTGTATTCTAGGCTTTTCTTTTTGATGCCACTTGCATAAAAAATCCTGTCACACCTCCTGGTGAAATTACAGTGCTCTTCTGTGTATATCTTTTGAGTAGGAAAAAGTGTTTGAAAGTTATTTTGGTTAAGTGTTATTTTTTTTTTCTTTTCCTTAAGTAATTTCTCATGTCTTTTGTCATATTTTCAGCATTAATTACAGGTAAAAGTTTCGGTAGGGAAAATTTAGAGTAGCAGTTTTATATGTATTTTTACAGCTATTGTTATTCCTGGAGCTTTAGCAAATTGTAGAACAAACTCCCTTACCCAAATTCTGCCTTTTTCCTTTGTGGCAGTAGTGGAACATTTTTGCTGAATTTTTTGGTCATAGGCTACTCTTTGCAATATCACATTTCAATACTAACCATTTATAAAGACAGCTGTGTTTGCACTGATTTTGATATGCATATAGAGAACAGGACTCAGGTTAGCTTTATTATAGAAGCAATGGGCTGCGTGTACTAGCAAAGCTGTATTACAAAAAGTCTGCAAAAATACTGTTCTGCTCCTGTTCCCTTCTCTTTCCTTGAAAAAGCTTAGTGTTCTCTCAGACTATCTGTATACATTGAAAGGTTTCTGAGTGATTGCAAATAAGGTGTTCTTAGGACATTTGCTGCTGCAGGCAGATATTTGAAATAAGAATAGGTACCTGACAAATATCAGGTACCTACCATTGTAGAGGCATACAGTTTAAGGAGCAGCTGACTGATTTTTTTTTCAATGGAATGTTCCAAATTCTTGCTGTCCTGAGGGAAATGTTAAGAGAAAAATGCCCTTGCATAACATTGGTGGTTATGTGTGGAAAGTTTAAGATGTAATAATGATCAAAAACTAGTGATACCTACCCTGTTCCAGCACAGCACGAGAAACAGGTTTGTGAAAGACAGAAGACTTATAGCAGATTTTCTACTCCAACTTCTAGGTGGTGGATACAAAAGGTGCTTCAGAAATTAAAGTGCATTTTGTTTACAGAATGGGAAGTATATAATGAAAAGCAGGCCTCAATTTTCATTGCAGGGAATCAGGAATTCCTTTGCAGTTAAAAGTAATGATAAGCTAAAAAATGGGAAAGGTTGGCAGATGAGGCAACCAACTGCGTTACAACAGAAGCTCAACTAAAACCCAAGAAAAGAGTACTAAACTTTGGAAAAATTCTTCAAAGAGTGGACTAAAGACATTTTGAGCAGCTCTTGTGTCACATGAAATAGGATAAATCTGAGACAAATGCTGTAATTAGACTGTGGTTGTGAGTCAGTACCCAGAGTGTGAAATCACCTACTTCAAGTAGGTGAGATGCAAAAAGCACTAGATACGACAGAAAGCAGTTCTGAGATCAGTCATGCAGTGTGGCTGGAAGATGACAAAAAAGAGGTGTTCAGAGTGTGAGCTTGATTTGGAGACAGGTAGATAAATGCTGACACTGGATCCTGGAATTGGCTTGAGGAAACCTAATGGTCTTGGTGAATTCAAGTAGAAGTGTCTAAAAATCTGAGTCTGGTCAAGGCCATATGAAGTTGAGCATTGTTCCTGTGGTTAACCATCCTCTGTGATTTTTTTCTTTTTTTTTTTTTTTTAATACTTTTATCCTAATCAGAGGTTTTCATTTTATTACTTGTGCCAGTTACCTGTAGCCTGGTCTGTACCATCCTGGCAAGTGTAAAAAATGTAAATAATAGAAGGACATTATCAACGCTCTAAAGTTTAATTGTTTTGTATGTGTAACCCTTTTTAGAAGCTTCAAATCTTGCCATGCTGAAGAAATGAATGTTTGCATGGTGGTCAAGTGGTTACACTATTTATACAGCATTTGTATTTTCTGCAGAACGTTTATAGCTTGCTCTGATACAAATAGAGATCATAAAATGATTTTATGCAAGTGGATTTATTTTTATATCTGTGCTTTAAAAAGGTATCTGTTAAATACTGCCTTCAAAGTGATGTTTAAGACAAATTATGAGACTTTAGTAATTATTCAGGGCTATTAGCACTGGTTTTGCCAGCACAGAGTGCCCATAGTGTGGTCTCTCAGTTCCATGAAAAAAGACTTTTAATAGAACCACTGGTAACTGACTTCTGCAGGATGCTCTCTGAGCGTAGTGCCTGATAAATGTGGCATGAAGAATTGATTTTATGAGCCACGAGTCTTGGAGTTGAAGTGTTATCAGGATTGCTAATAGCCTAAACTGAGTTTGAGATACCCATTATCATAAGTTGTTGTTAGTCATGAATTCCCACCAGATCTATATTGTCAGACCAGACTTTCCTAATGATATTTTTTATTTGTAGCAATGATAGTTTTGTTTTGATATATGTACCACTATCAGACCCTTTAATGATTTTTTTTTTTTTTAAGCTGTAAAGGTACATTAGAGACTTCAAAAATGCTAAGAACTCTGGGTTGCATTAAGTAAAATGCATAGCTCACATATTTGGTGGGGCCAGTTAACATATTTAACTGCTTTGCTCTCCCTGGGCGCTGTGCTGCAACCCTGGTTATAAAGGACTGGGACGTGAATGGGGCATTGAGATTACCACAGGATATGTACAGGCTAGCTAATCTTAGTTAAAAAAAAAAACCCAAAAACCAACCAAACAAAACCAAAACAAAAACAACAAAAGGAAAAAAAAAAAGAAGAAGAAATCTGATCTAGAAACTGCACAGTATGGGAAATATTTATGCTTCAGAAATTTGTCTCCCAGAGGAAAAAAAAATTGAGTGAGAAAAGTATCTGAGAATAAAAAGTGAAAGTAAGAGAAGGGGTATTATGGGGATATTTTGTGTTGTACATTGGTCTGGGTTTTTTTTAAGGAACATCACTGTTTTGGGGAAAAAATGGAGTATTTGCAGTTTGTGAAAGTGAGTATACACTCTTGTCTTCAGAACAACCATGTATGTATTTGTTCAGCCTTACATATACTCTGTTTAGATTTAAATAAAATGTAAAATTTAATTGAAAATGTTAATAAATGAAATATATATTTTGTGAGTTACTGTCAGCAAACAAAGTTTTAAAACTGGAATTTTTTTTCTTTGGATATTTAAAAGGCTAATAATCTAATTGTAAAGCTAAAATACAGGGGATTATGTTGCAGAATAAAATTCCTCCTTCTGTGATATAATCTGACTTCTAGTGCACCATTAAACCATTTGCTGGACACAAACTGCTTGCTTGATTTTTTAAAACTAATGTATGGTGAAAATAAAAATAGTTTGAAAATTCTAACACCTCTCCCCACCCCAAACCTCCCCATCGCAGTAGAAAGAGTATTCATATCTTGATTTTTCCTTCCTTTGCCAGTGACTTGTTGTCTTCCAATTATGTGGAGATTCACTATGAAGATGGAAACCCAAAGCTTTCTAAGGTATTGTGCTCTTAAATTGGTCTTTCTGAGAGAACAATGCCACTAAAAAGTTTAAAAGAAAAAAAAGGAAAAATGTTTTGCAAGACTTAAACCCACCAGAATTCTTTTTCCACACATACAAGGTAACTGTGATCTGTCTAATTTTGTCAGGGTACCTCAGTAATACAAGAGGAATTGTACAAAAAGGAAAGCTGTGTTTTGGGCTGAGGGGTAGGTGGTAGTAGTGAAGATGATCCAGTTACTGCCAGAACAATTACATCTTGTAAAATGTAGGAGGTGGAGGGTTTGCAGTCACCATCAGATTAATCTTCATTAATTATTCACATGTCCTTAGCACAAAGTGCAAGGAGAAGGGATAATGGTAATGTAAGACATTCAAACAAACAAAAAAAAAGCTTGAAGTGACTTTTTTTGGTAAGAATTATACACTTGTGAAACAGAAAATGAAAGACTTAACTGAAACCTTAACCTCTGGAGTTATTACAAAATCAGCACATTGCTTGATATCCAATTAATTATGTTTGTCAAACTAGCTGCCAAATTGAATTCAGTGCAATAGGCTATTAATCCAAGGACAGATTAAAGTTATGCAGGATAGTTCAGCCCTAAGGGAACCAGAACTGTCTTTTTGTTTGTTGTAGTAACAAAATGAGGGCTGCTGCATTCCTAGGAAGCTTAAAAACTACATTTTCAGGGAGTAACTTTTTTCATATTTGGTATAAATGCCATAATATTTGTTGTGAACTTACCATGTGTGAAATATATCTCTACTTACTGTGGAGGCAAGCAAACATTCCAGTTGCATTTATGCCTTCAGAAAGTCAGGGCTGTTGTTTGCCCAAGTATTAGATACCTAGTTTATTATTTTGCCCTTGTTATAGTGAATCTCAACTAAAATACTTTACAGATAAGGGCAGAACGAAACAATTAAATTGCAACGTAGTTATTGAAATATGCTGGTTTGTTTTCTTCCACTGAAGAAGAAAAACAGTTTCATGTAACATACAAAGGAAGTTGTTTCATTAAGACTCAGTACTCTGCAGAATAGGCAAAAATGCTAAATGATGCAAGAAAACAATTCCCACTGGCATTTAGACAAGCTCATGCAATTGTCAGCTGCAGCATCAGTATTGAGCACTGCGGTTGCTGAATCATGAATCTGACTGGAAAATTATATTAGAACTTCAGACTCAGCAAATGGGCTACCTTTGCATGCTGCAGTAACTTGATCCAAACTTCCTAGGGGAGGTTTTCTGAATTGTGTTGTTTAGAAGCAATGATAGAGCTCCTGAGGTCACATTAATCTGTAAAAGGCTTCATTGTAGGTTCAAAAAATATACACACAATTTGTGTAGGAGGTCAAAAAAGGACTGTATTCTTGTCTTTTTGCAGTGTTTTATAATACCTTTTAGGCCTAAGTAAGTAAAAGATTGTTTTGCTTCCTGATGTGGATTTAAAGAAGTGGGATCTTAATGAAAAAACCCTGTATTTTCTGGAAAGGGATAGTTTATTGCAAGAATGACTGAAGAACAAACAGCAATTTCTTTACTTGGATGATCATCTATAAAAAAAATTCTTGAAAAACTTTTTGTGGGAAAGATAATCGCATTTTAGCTGTTAAAAAGCATGGTTTATGCATTCTCACTATGGAAAGCTAAACACATAATGATTACTTTCTGTGTATCACTTTGATTTAGTTATTAGCCTGTTAGGAATTTTATTCAGAATCTGAATAACTCATTAAATAAGATGCAAAATGGAAGTAATGCTGTGGATAGATAGATGAAGAGCATTTATGTTTTTGGTTCCTTCTTGGGTTACAATAATTGCATAAGGAACGGGTTCAATTGTTAGAGTTCAGAGGACATGACACCAGAATGAAGAATATTTTTTTGATGAACTGTAGGTTTTTCTAACAGTGTGTGAGAGGCAACCACACTTAAGGGTTTTTAATAAAACTTTTTGAGAATACTTTTTATCTTCAGCTTAGCTGGGCTTATTGCTGATAGACAGTAAAGACAATTTCTTAAATCAGCTAAAATCATATTGTAAGATCTTTTTTTTTTTTGCCTTGGTTTTAAGCAATAGACATTAAATTAGTGTAATTTTTTGTGTGTTTGCTTTTTTTTTTTGTAAACATTGTTAGGGGGGAGAGCATTGTTACTACCATGGAAATATCAGAGGTATCAAGGATTCCAAAGTCGCTCTTTCAACTTGTAATGGGCTTCAGTAAGTACATGTTCTCATTTTTCAAATAAGGCTGTAACTAATTATGACTCTTAAATATTATCACTTAATATGTGAGAGACTGAAATCCTACAGGTCCAAAGGTTTTTGATGTTTGGAAATGCCAGTACCAGCTATGCCAAACTGCTAGCAATTTTTTTTTTTAGTATCATTGGAATTAGTATTTTCATGCTGTTTCATAAAACCTTTGAATGTGGTAAGTGTAAATAAATATTTTCCCAGATAATTTATTACGGTAAAGAATAAATGAAAATTGCACTTTACCAGTTTGCATGCTCTGTATTCACGTGTGATTCTGCCAGCCAATAGAAAATTGTTGTTTTCAGATTGTAAAAGGAAAAAATGTAAGAAATTAGTCCTTACTAGAACTAGTTACTGTTAAGTGCAAGTCAGCTGTTGATTATATTCTGCATGCTAACGTGTATCTTAATACTTCCTCTTTCCAAGGTCAAATCTTTACTCTTTTTGGTACTTTATTGCATTGCCATTACATTTAGTGTTAGTTCATTAATATGTGCCTAATATCTTAAATATAAGTACTCTTAGCTTTAGCTACATGTGGTAGTAATGAACGTATCTGGAATTTATTTTAATATTGATCAGTTTTCCAGCTCTAAGTTTGATTTTGTCTCATCAAAATCCATACCCAGGAGTCAAACTAATTGCCATGTAATCCTAAATATCACTTCTTTTTCTCCATGTTCTAGTGGCATGTTTGAAGATAGTACTTATTTGTACTTGATAGAACCAATGGAACTGACCCACAGCGAGGTAAGTTTATTTTTGTCTAACGTATCTGGTTTGGGACAGTGCTCAAGGAATAGCAAATAAAAGTATTTGAATAAATCAGTAAATGAGTGATGTGTCTCATGCATTCATATGAAAGCCAAAAGTATTTTAAAACACTTGATTGGAATTTATTTAAGACAGGAAATTTGTAAGTATGATTTACCTATGATTTTTCTCTGCTTTTCTTTAATCTTTTGTTTTCTACTTACTGTTGATCATTTAGGTGCTGGGAGTACACTAATAAGACTGTTTCCACAGCGCATGGTTATGAACTGTCAAAAAGTGTTTATCAATTTGCTCTAGTACTTGAACTAAAGTATTTATAAATTCCTAGAAGAGATCTCTGGAACTCGTTTATACATTCCTCTCTAAATAGTTGCATCAGATTGCTCTTGACCTACTATGTTTCCACAAACAGCTTAATTAAGTAGATGATTATATCTGTGTATCTTACACTTAGTATGTGTTAAGTCAGTGGTCACTGCATAGCTTCAATGATTCTGATACAGCATATTCAAATATATGACTATGCTGGATCAGCATCTAGGACTACATTTATGCAAATATCTTGCTATTATTATTTTTCTATTTCATATTAAGTATAATACAGCTGTTTTTAAAACTTTAGCTATTAATAGTGCTGACACAATTTCATAGACCGTAGTAAAACTAGGTAGATTTCTACCCCTTGAGTGATTCAAGTATTTGAGTGATTATACAACACTGAGACAGAGAATTGTTAAGGTTTATGTCCTGCTTGGTCTGTAGGATGTATTCCAGATGCTCTAATCTCAAGCTTGTTTCGCTCTATTGCATAGCAGTATATGACAAATAACTGAATACAGTTACAGTTTTAGTAACTGTAAGGCTGAACTTATAGTCCAAATAAAGATCTGCAAAAATCATTGACTGATACTGTCAAGTAAACTGGACCAGCATCCAGAGGAATCAGCATTGATTAGATGGCCATTTATGGGGCTATAAATGAACCTTTAGAAATATGGGTACAGCCTAAAAAATCTCTGTCTTCCCAGGAGCAATATTGCATGCCATGTGTCTGTGTTTGATGTAGCACATATTCATAAAGGTTGTATGTCTGAAAACTGACAACATGGACAAGTAAATTGGAGATTATGTTTATACACCAGTATCCATATAGTTGGAAGAAGAAAGAGAATTTGACTAAACTGTTTTCTTGCTTGGGTGAACAAAGGAAACCAGTATCTCTCTCTCAGTGTAGTATTTCAGTAAAAATTGTAAGAATAGCAGAAGTTCTTGTTATAAAAGTGATACCGTTTGCCAATTCTGTTGAGAATTCAAGTTCGATTTAAACGTTAAGACAAATGAGATGCATATTTTCATCAAAACTACTGAAAATAATACTGCTATAGAGAGCTTTGAGAGGCTCATTTTTTGATTACACTATGCAAGAAAAATATTAGTATGTAGTTTATTCAGCTTGATTAATCTTAGCTATTATAGATACAATATTAAACTCCCTCCCTTCCCCCCCCCAATCCAGTAAAAGTATACAGTATTGTCCTTCAGTGTGTTATGTATTTCTTATGGAAGCTACAGAACAGCAGCATGCTGCCCTTTGAAAAGAATTGCTTGTTTTGGCAGGCTCTGCAGAGGAAGTGTTACGGAAGAAAAGCTTTCTTTTCTAGAATAGATACTCAAACGTGATAATTTGGCATATGTCAGACTTCTAAAGAAAATATGCATTAGAGTGTTGTATAGAGCAGTAAAACAGGGTGAAATAATCCTCTTAAGGATAGCATATTGATTGATTTCTTGCTTTTTGCTGCAATTAGACAGGATTTTTTCATAAATAGTAATAGTTGCTTTTGATCTGTGGGAGGAAGATTTCAACCAGATATAGACTTCCTAATTTGATTTATTGGAATAAATGACCTGTGTTATCTAACACTAATGCTTTTAAAGGCCTTTTTCAGGTAATCTCAAAGACATCTGTGATGTTTAGTTTTGTAGGCTGGTAAATGTGCTGAAGCAGAGAGGCTCCAATATTTGCTTAGGATTGCAGATAGATTGCTTCAAATTAGTCATATCCCAAACAGACACTATGGTTGCTTGCATTTCATAGAAAAATAATAATTAAAAAAAAGATAAATACTGAAAGAAGTGCCACATCTTTCACTTGAAATTATTAATTAGAAGAAAATTTCATGTATATTTCTTCTCAGGAAAGTAAAAGTAGGCCACATATCATCCAAAGAACTTATGGAACACAAGCCTCCAAGCAGTTGCAGGACCTTGGTATGTTTTTGCTTATGTTTTGATTTTTTCAGTATTGGAAATAATCATGTATATAACTTGAAACATTTGAATATTAGGCTAACAGCGTGTATAAAATTGCTGATTATTAGAAAAACTTGAAAATTAGATACTAACCTGACTTTTCCCACAATTACTGCAATGGAATTTAGATTTTTCAAAAAGCAGCTCAAAGATTTTCATCCATAAAGACCTGTATTTGACTTTCCTCTGCAAATCACTAAATTTAATCAGTGATATTAATGCTATTGAGGACAGAATGGAAGAAAACATATATTCTAAGCCCAGACTGCAATCTCTTACCTTACATGCTTTAACTCTTAAGATTTCTAAATTACTTGAGTTTTGATATATTTTATATATTTAAGAAAATGAACTTTTCAATAGCAAAATTCATTCTAATTTTGGGTATCTTAATTTGTTTTAGATGTGGACAGTGTACTTAAGTAGTTTAAAATAATACCATGAAATTTTTAAATTGTAATTTGTACAGAGACTGACTCTAGTTCTGAATGGCCCTTTCTGTCTGAACTTCAGTGGCTGAGGAGAAAGAGAAGAAAGCGAGCTGTGAGTAAAAGTGTGACCCTGAGTTAAGACCATTTATAAAACCAAACACAAACCCACTAATTTCTGTATTCTTTAATGTCAAGATAACATAGGCTTTAGGAACTAGTATTTTTAGTAGCTTAATGTCATCACATAATACAATTATCAAGTGAGAAAACAAGACGGTTCTTTAAAAATAGATTATTCTGAGAAAAGTTGATAAACTTTCTAAAGTGATAGCAATACTACACATCGATTAAATGGAAATTTAGTAGTGAAAATAAATTCAGAATTTTAAATTTTGGTGTCTGTTTGAGGATAAAAAATAATTTTGAATGAACTCTTGCTACTTCGTAGATATCTGACTTTGTTTGTTGTTTGGCTCATTAAGTAGCATGATTAAATCAAAAATGCAAATGAACACACCCAGAACTGGCTTATTCAGAGAACCTAAGTGGGCAGTCCTCATGATCTTCACATGCATGTGTGTCAGTTAGGGGAGTAATGGAGTTAAAGAAGATTAATCTGCATTTCTTCACTGAGTTGCATAATCCTCAACGTATTTTTGAGGGTGCAACTGTTTTTAGTAACTTCCTTCCTTATTAAATCTGTGGTGAATAGTACACAATGAAAAGAGGAGGGAAGCAGTGGTGGTGTCTGCACTGAACCGAAAAGAGTAGACCCTGAACATTCTAAATGATGCAACTCAGATTCTCAGCCAGTCTCTATCATAACTCACAAAGTTACCAGGACTATGATTCTTTACTGTAGTTGAGTGTCTGACCCAGTTTTTTATGGGTTTACACACCTTACATAATATATATGTAATATGTATATCTAATAGAACTCAACTGCAGATATTTTTGAAAATCACTACATCTTCATGATTTCTCAAAGAGTTTCTTTAATCCGTCAGATATCTCGTGGTGTCTTTGAAGAAATGAAATATCTGGAGCTCATGATAGTCAATGACCATAAAATGGTAAGTCTGTCAGGTCAGTGATAATTTTCCTTTTGGTGACAATTTGTGGGCTGATGTACAGCAGTGTGCTACATCAGCTACTTTTGGGTCCAGTGTTTTGTTTATCAGCAGCTATTGACATTTGTAGTGTAAGACACTGTATAGGCTATAGTACCTAATGAAGCTTAATGTTACCTAAGATTTTCTATGGCAATTGTAGATTCAAATAAATCTGAAACAACTTGGTATCATATGCATAGTTTAATATGCCCATAATGAACAAAGTAAAGCAACAAAGCATTTATGTCCAGAACAAACACAGTAAACATTCTAAAATTACATCCTATTTTTAAAATTATATAGAAAGAGGTCAAAATTTGTTACTTTGAGTTTAGTTTTACTAACTTAAATTTTAATGCAGGAAAACATACAGACAAAACTCTGATTGTTCTTCCTGGCTATTCTGTACTTATAAACAGGATTCATAATGAAGTGCAAGGTAAATTGTTTGTTTAATTCAGAAAGTATTTGTCATTAAAAAAAACCAAAACAGTGGTGGAGGGAGTAAAGCCCACTTTTTTCCCATTTTGTCCTGAGGGATGACTGGAAAACATCAGACCAAGTGACGTTTGTGTGAGTGAGACCTGTTGGTTTTTTTTTTAATAAGTGTCAAATTCTGTTGGTAAAACAGGTTTTGTTTATTTTATTTACAAGTAGAGGGCTTGTTGCGCCTCTCATTCTATTGCGTGTTTTCCCAATGCTTTATGTTGTTGTGGGCCCTTTTGCCAGACTGAGGGATGATTTTTAAGAGCAAGAAATAGCAGATACCAGAACAGGATGCAGTAATTTGTACGTGTTCCCGTGCTGAATAGAGAGATAATGTACCCTTCCGTCATCTGTCTAATGAATCATAGAAGTGGTCTGGGCAAACATAACCTATGTTTTATCCGTGTTAATTCAGCAGTGTGGAGGGAATCTGAAAGGGTGGAAAGAGTAGGACAGAAATTTCTTGAACTGTTCTCATTTGTAAGGCTACCCGGTAGGAAACTACTGTCAGAGGGTTTGGGTGTTATTTGTTTGGCGGTAGAGCACAGTAATTGAAGTTGTGGCCCATTGTGTTGTCTTGTTTGATGTCTATGGTTGATGTTCCTTAGGAAGAGAAGATATTTCTATGTCTGTCTGTTTCTTCTGGCCTTTTGTATTACAGACTTTCTTAAAGGACAACTACTGTGTTCTCTACACTTGTTACAGACACTAACTGTTGTCTCCCCTCACACTTTGTTTGTTAGAACTTTAGACCACAGATTTTTTTTCATTTTAGAGTTGTCAGTGACTCAGAAGCAGGTAATAATTCTTTTCAAGGATACTCCTTGAATGGATGTACTTAGGGAAGCATTCACAGTTAAGAGTCACAGCCTGCCACTTCAGGAGCTCACTAAGTCTGCATTCAAGGTTTTCTGCTTACCAGGAGAGGGCAGGTTTCCCCTACAGCAAACGTCTGTGTTGGAAGAAGTATCTTAAACCTCTTCGACTTGTGTTAAGTGGTTAATACTATGTATTTCGACATTTTACTTTCCTGTAGCAATAAAGACACAGCTAAACACCTTTAATTAGGTGGTTGCACTTTTTACTGGCTTAGATTAGTTTCTAGTTTAGGAGGTGTGTTTAAACACATTATGTGGTATATTGCTATTGATTTTAGCATTTTAATACTTTCATGAAAACCAAGAACATTTTCCAAAGCATATTATTTTACCTTTTGGGTTTTTTCCCCACTTCTGCAAAGGTTTGAGATTGGCTCAAAACAAAAACCCAAAGCTCCCCTTTTCCCTTGCCCCATTATCATGGATCCCTAAGGAGAGAGTCTCGTCATATGCACAGTCTTCTCAGTGTACATCCTAAGCACCTACTGGTACTGTACCTGAAAGTGCTTTGTTTTGAGAAGAGTTATAAGGGCATGGGTCTCTGCAAACCTATGTTGTAGGATCCTTGGATACTAAAAACTGCTGTGGTTGTGCTGAAGCATTGTGGAACCTAACAGTGAATAACTGCATATGTGAAAAAATTTATCTTCCTGCAGTCAAATAAGTGTCATTAAGTTTGATGAACTTTTTTTTATTCTATGGCATTTCATCCATTTAAAACTAGGTTGATTGTGCAAAAATAAATTGAATTTAAAGGAATGGCATGTTTCTTATAGTGTGCGTGTGTACCTGTGTCACTCTTCTGCTTTCAATTTCAGAAACAGATTCTTTAATTTTAAAAGCATATATATCTCCTGGTGTTACTTTCACCTTCGGACCAAGCATAAGTCTGGAAAACAGGATTTATCTGTTTTGTAATTCTAATCTGGGAAGGCAGTTAATCATCTAAGTTATTCAATGAGAGTAGCTACTTAATTGCTCAGAGTCAGACCCTCTTGTTTCAAGGCCTCTTTTAAAGTACTGTGTTTCATAATGGGAATAGCTGGCACTTTCAGGGAACTTGGTAATGGTTGCTTGTGAAATGATGAGACTTGTTGCTTTTAACTTTTTTTTTAGTTGAAATTAGTAAGTTTTTTGGTGAAGACTTTTTGTCCTCTTTTTTCTAAGCAATATTATATGCCTTTTCTGTGAAATTTTGAAGGCCTATTTTTCTGTGTGCAAATCATATCATGTAATGTAATTTTGGGTTATAATTTTATGGTTTCTTGAAAGTTATGGATTCATGTTCAGATACCATAGCTGCATGTCTAAAAAATTTGGGTTGGAACAGATGGGACTTGTGGGACAGGATGAGGAAAGACATGAAACCATTATAATGACATGCACAGAAATTAGTAAGCAGAACTTGTAATACAGCTCATTGAAGTCTATAAAAGTAAAAAAAAAAAAAAAATTGAAGTTAAAATTTAAGATATTCAGCTTAGCTCTTTTCACATTCAAATACATATGTACTTTTACCATACACTCTCTCTTCCATTTTGCCTTTTGATATAACTAATGCTACTTGTCATAAAAGTCTTGTGCTGTTGTGGAGAAAGGATGTCTTTGCAAAGAGCTGTGCACAGGACCAAGTGGTAAATGCTTCATCTTGATATAGTCATGGAGTGTGTCTAGTACAGCCTGATAGGTAACTCATTGGATTAAGCACAGTTTTAATGGGTACAGTATCACCTCAATTTTGAGCTCATGTTTATGTTCATGTTTATCTGTAATTTTATCTCAAACATTTGAACTCTGATTCTAAATAGTGTATTTCTTGAGGCTAAATGTGTCTTTTACAGATGTGAAAGGCTGTCTAGCATACATGGCTTCCTTTATCTTCCAGGGATTCTTGAATATGAGATGTAGGCTGTGATTTGAAAAGCTTTTTGAGTTTTTCCTTTACTCTTTCTTAAAATATTAATTTTCTTTTCATGCTGTAAAAATAAAGAATTAATAATAAATATTTAAGTTCTCACTGTGTTCTACTTTCTCTTCTCCTTTTAGTTCAAAAGGCACCGTTCTTCAAATGCATACACAAACAATTTTGCAAAGTCTGTGGTAAACCTTGTAGATGCTGTAAGTATCAATGTTTCTTCTGAACACTGATTCACTGACTTTTAGTTTAGCACTGTATTAAAAAAGTTAACCTTTTTTGGTACCAGAATAAAAAAAAAAAAGCACCCAGCTATGAAAGTTACCTTTTAAAGTGCATTTCCAGTTCCTCTGCAGAAGACTAGCCTGGGGTGAATGTACAGGAAACCACCACATTTTCTGTGGCACTGTTCTCAAAGCCTGCAGCTGCCAGAGTTTGCCCTTAAGCAGGGGTGATTTCAAACTTAAAGGAGATTTCAGTATCGGTCACCAATTAAGAATTTAAGAGATTTAAGCAAGTTGAGATTTGTGAAACAAATCTAACTGCAAGTGATTGAAACTGCGAGTATAGTCCACAAAGGATACACATATCTATTGGGAGAAAAAGAGTGTGTGAGTAAAAAATTCTCCTTTATAAGTCTGTATTTGTAGCTTAACAAACAAAATTCCACTGTAGTACATTACAAATGGGTGTGACACAGATACCATACTTGTATCTGTGTCTAAATGTAGAACAATCTTGCATGCAGCATATAGACTAAAAGTAATATTTGTGGTAAAATTTTTTTCCACTTTTTGATACACATATAGTGACCACAGGCATTTCAGAGCTCTGTTTGTGCTGAAAACAGGATAGATTCTCTAGTAGTGATGAATACAAAGGATGCCAAATACTTGCTCTGAGTCCTTTTCCATGTGACATTATTGATACCAACAGAATGGTGTGATCTGATTCAGTGCAAAACATTGTCAATGTTTCGTTTGGCTTGGAGGAAGCAATACAATATTTGTTCTTAGTATCTTGCATTTAAATGATATTGTGTGTATATTGAAAATTCAGGTGAATACATTCATGATGCATGAAATACCAGAAGTGCTTTGGAATATTTTTCTGTAATGGTCTGGAAATGCCAGTAGTCTAAAGAAAAGTTACTAGAACAGATAAAAATGTAAATAATTGAAATAATATTTCTGCAATTTATATTGGATATTCCCAAGGAAAAGGTGGCATCTTTATTTTTTTCCTCATCTGATCGTTATTTCTTTGTATTTTTCTGCACTTTAACAAAAGTTACTTCATCTGTCTTTCTCTGACTATTCCGTCTGCTTTTCCATTTTTCTTTGCTCTATGTGTGTGTATGCAGAAACATTCAACTTCACTCCAGTGTAGAATTCAGTGCCCTCATAGAGATCTTCCAAAATGGCATCTTAATGGCCTTTTCTTTAAATAAAGCATGAAAAGGAGCAGGCACTTCCGCCTTGTTGTTCCCTTGTGTCCATAAGGAGTAGGCTGTATTTCCTACTGATTTATTAATGGCAAAAGGATCTTGGCATTCAGAGGCTCTCAGGTTCTCTGCCCCCTTTTCCATTCTTTCCTTCCTGTTTGCTTCAGGAAATAGAGTTTTCCTCTCAGCAAACAGAAGTAAAGTCTTTATTGATCTCCCCATAGTTAATTTCAGGGGGGTTAATTTTATTGATTTTTCCCATTTAGAATTCCATTTTCTGTGTATGTTGTCAGGCTGTCTTCCTCAGATTGAAGCATGCTAATAATCTTTTTCCAAGGGTCTTGAACAAAATTGAGCTTAGCTGGTTGCTCCCTCTTGCTCTTATGTTTATTGTCTTTTTTTCTAAGATGAATATTATACGCTTACTTTTTAATAAGGATAATGCTGCTATGATACAAAAGACTGGCTTTCTAATCAGGGTGGATAAGAAATGCATCTTCTGTAGATCTGAAAGTTCTGCATAACCTTAGTTAACAAAATTTGACATTTTTTGACCTGAATCTAAAGAGAGCAGCAGTTTTATGTCAGAATCACGTATTACGCATGAAGTTAAAAAGCTTATTTTAAAACCATTTTGTTATTGTTAGGGCCTGATTGTTGTTTCCTTGTCTATTGCTACAGTGACGTTAAAATTAATAGAAAAATGAATATTTTTACTTAATTCTCACATTGCTTGAGTGATATTAAGTGATCCTAAAAGGAATTCAAGCATTATGTGAATTAAATTTTGGATGTACTGGGGAACAGAAATTATTTAATCTCCACTTAAGGATTGTCTTTGGCTATTCTTATTCTTTGAGATCTTTCTTTTCTTTTTCTTTGAGATCACCCAGTGTACCTTTGCATTTCTTCTTTGCTGATTTTTTCGCAGGTTTTCTGCAAAACTCAGTGGCAAAATTATTTGGCCTGAGAATTTTAAAGAAAATGGTATGGCTAAAAAAAAATAAAAGAGCAACAAGGGTTCTTTTTTTCCTCTAAAACATAAAATTTAAGTTGATCAGAATGTTAACTTTTAGGAAATCCAAGGTATTACTAGCTAACTGTTTCCCCATGTTTTCCTCCTGCTTTATCCCTCTTGTCCTTCCGCTTTACACTTACTGGCTAACTGTGCATGTTTGACCCAGTGTTCTACTCCTGTGCCTGTCCTGTCTCTGCCCTCAGATATACAAGGAACAGCTGAACACCAGGGTGGTTCTTGTTGCTGTGGAAACTTGGACAGACAGAGATCGTATTAATATTCACCCTGACCCTCTGCAGATGCTCCATGATTTCTCCAAATACCGGCAGCACTACATCAAACAGCACGCTGATGCTGTGCACCTGCTCTCGTATGTACCATTGTGCCATGGCTTAGAATATCAGTTTGATATGCTTTTCTGTCTACTTGGCTCTTCTTTCTTTTTTGCTTAGTATTCACCACATCAATCAACTTCTGCCTTCCTTAGGAAGCTTAACCCATATTTAATGTTAGACTGTTTTTAATAGGTGTGGTATATACTATGATCATGTTGATATACATCTATAAAGAAATGTAAATGTCTTTATAAGCTGGAGACAGAGTGTAACATATCGGAAGTGTCTTCTCATGAGCCCTTAAGGACACCTAGCTCTGCTAATCAAGTGTGTAATGTACTGCTTTCCCAGTAAAGATCAGGAGGGGGCAGAGCTGACAGTATTATGTATTGCCATAAGAGCATTCCAGTTAGTATATTTATTCACACATATAACTGCAGTGATGATTTCTTAGTGGAAGGTCTCCTTTAGAGCCGGAATGAATTGTTCTCTGAGATACAATGCATTTTGAGGGGAAATTCCACTTGCATCGTTGGGCACAACTTCAACCTTGAGCAAGTATTTTTTATAATTCACGGAATTGTAAGCAGAGAGGAGGAAATGTGCGTTCCCCTGAGCACCATAAAGATCTTAAGGCATCCCCCAGCACTATGACTTACTATGGGGATGGAATGATGAATTATAGGAGAATCCCCTGGAAGACATTCTTCTTCTTCTGCAGAGGAAGATAAAAATAGGGGATGAAGAGTTTCCTCCAAATTTCCTTAATACAAGCATCACAACTAATGCTAATTGCATTTTTTATAACATGGGCAAAATGCTGCTGATGTGTGCTCTTAATACTTTCATGCACGTGTCATGTCACTTGCTGAAGAGTTTGCCAGCAAGAGCAGACAGACTTTTCTCAGTGGTGCATGGTGAAAGGTACCGGATACAACCTGAAATAGAGGAAATTCCATTTAAACATAGAGTAAAAAATGCTTTTCAAGTGCTGGTGGTTAGGTGCTGGAACAGGCTGCCCCAGAGAGGCTGTGGAGTGTGCTTGGAGATATTCCAAAGCTGGTGGAACATGGCCTTGGGCAGCATGTTCCAGCTGAGCCTCCATGGAGCACAGGGGTTGAACTAGATTGTTTCCAGATGAGCCTGTCAGCCTCAGCCATTACTGCAGTTCTATGCAGTAACCATTTAGTTAGGCTGCAGTCTGAGAGTTCTCATGGCTGTCAGAATGTTCTGAAGAATAAATATATACCTGTATGGAATATCTTGTCATTTAAAAAATAATTAATTTTCAAAGCTTGTGGTCATTTGTAGATCATGCCAAGATCATTGTAGGTCATTTACAGGCTGTGTAAATTTGTTATTATTACTATGAAGTTAAATATAATTCATAGTAATTTATAGACATTTCATAGAATAATTTAGATCTTCCAGATTATATTACTTAGCTAAATTATTTGGGGCTTTTTATAGTAATTGAAAGGAGGCAAGGTTGAAGAGCAGTATTAAATTACTTTCCCTTTTCTTTTGGAGTTGAAACTGGAACTTGAATTGGTTTGGATTGAGATAATAATTAAAAAAATTCTCAGCACTGATACATTTCAGGATGAAATTCCTTCCTAACAAATTATAAATTGGAATGTATTGTTAACTTTTAAAAGAAATGTTATCATTGTATTGTTTTCAGAGTCGGGTACTCTAGCTTTCTGTGCTTGGTTTGTTTGTGGGTTAAGACTGATTCTGACTCTACCAGATAAAAATGGTATTTTTGTCAAAACTTGTAGCTAATCACCTCTTTCAATGTTAGTGTTCTGTTTGTAAACTTGCAGTTGCTTTTGTTACTAGAAGAAGATGAATGTACATGCAATCTATCATAGTATGTGTAAGAGTATGGTCTTTCAGTAAGCTCTTGGTGCCCAATGTCAATGTGTTATATTTTCTTCATTTTTATTTTATTTTTTTGTAAGGAATGTGACATTTCATTACAAAAGGAGCAGCTTAAGTTACTTCGGAGGGGTTTGCTCTGTGACCAGAGGAGTTGGAGTAAATGAGGTAATTATTTTTCATTACTAAAGGGAAATATAATAGGATCTGTACATCGTAACCTCAGAGTTTGTGTTTCAGTATTCAGGGCTTTGAAGATAACTTACATATTAAAAGGCTAGAATTCTCACAACTGGCCTTCTTGACCATCATTAAACTACTGCTCAGCATGATTTTCTTTTTAAAAAGCATTTTTCCTGCCTGCATTATTCTCTTAATAAGAATTTTAATTGTCTTTTAATATATTTGATAGAAATTTAGACCCCAAAATCTCAGAGTGTTTGAAACACAGCCCTTAATATCTTTTTGGGTCTTCTCACTGGAAGAGGTTTTATCTTCTGAGGTGCCAATGATGTGTAATTCTTACTTAATTTTTTTAAACATTGAATCTAGAAAAAAATTGTCCTGGTGTATTGAGTTCTTTATTATTGTTGGTTTTTTTCCTCAGTGTAATGTTAAATTCATAATGAAAGTTTCCTATTTTAACATGGGTTAATCATACTATACAAAACTGTATTACATGTATATCAAATAGGCTTCTTTTTTTAGGTTAACCAGAGGGGAAAGATTCCCTGAGGTTAAGGGAGGAATTTTTTTTGTTAAGTACTTTAATGAGTTTATTTTCCTTATATGCACACAGAATTATGATTGAGTGTACTGAATTACTGAAGTAGTAGGTATATGGTAAGCCAGAATGAGCCAGTGTAGTGTTTGTTACAATAATTGTTTTCTTTTTTTTTTTCTATTAAATCTTTAATTTGCTCCTCTTCAAATGCAGTATGGCCTCCCTTTGCCCATGGCACAGGAACTAGCACAAAGTCTTGCTCAGAACCTTGGAATACAGTGGGAACCAGCTACAAGGAAACCGAGTATGTACATGGACGTGGAATCTTCTTTTGTCTTCCTTAGCTAAATAACGTAAACTCTTCCTTTGTAATGGTTGAAAGAAATGCCAAAATTACTGTAACTGTAGAACAAGAATTGCTGCTTTTGGAAATATATGCACTAGAATTTGAGTTTAACCAAAATAAGAGCCACCAGTTTAGCCCTCACTTTACAGTGACTTCAGTGATGTCCTGTATCAGGAGGTTAGATTAATAATCAACGTTCAAAGATATATTGTTAAAAGCACCATTAATTTAATTTAGAACTGCTTTTCTATCATATTGAATTCTGTAAACCTTATAGAACAGTCACTGACTTCTTAAAATGCAAAACTACCAGAGTTGTAATTGAAAAAATGGTAGAGCTGTAACCTACTCCAGTGTGACATTTGCTCAACTTGTTACTCTGCTGCTTCACAGTCAGATTAGATTTGTGTGGCCTTAACACATGTAGTGTGGGTACAAAATCTGCTGCAAAGCACTCTTTGAGGTTAAAATAAAAATTGCTAGGATTTTTTGATTGCATTTTGTAAGCAGTTTGGCTACCTTTTCTCTTTGTTTCTCCTTTAAAAATATGAATTAAAAAGTTGACTTCATTGTGGAATCAGTTCAGCAGTCTGTGAATTAGGAAACAATGTTTAGGTAATGTTTTGTAAAGCATTACTTTTCAATTGTGTAAAGTGGCAAATTTCTAAAACTTTTCTATATCGTTATTTTTTGATTACAGGTAAATCAGTATAGTTTGAAAATCAGTATATTTTTTACCTTTAAGGTAGAGGCTTTTGATGTGATACCCTAGTTTCCTTATTTGGATGCCCTTTATAGAGAAGAATTAACGAAAGACCTGGATAGAGCAGAAATAATCATGTAAATAATCTGTGAATATTTTCCATGGGAAAGCAATATGGTTTTCCTGTAGTAATTAAGATACGGAACCTTTCTTCTTGAAATATTACTTCTTTGGTAGATAATTTTTTGTGTAGTTTGTAACTTGTTTTACTATCTATAAGATGTTGATCTTTAGTTTTTATGTTATGAATTTAGTCACTGTTGACTTACATGCTATAGCTGTAAGTAAACTGTAAATCCATTTTCATTCAACTACTTTTTCTGAATGTTTGATTGGCTGTTTCATGTGTTACAATTAATAAGTCTATTCCAAAGGGATAAAAACTGGCCTGTCCAGTAACAATTCTCTTTTGGGGTGTTCGGTATAGGTTTTAGGGAGGAGAAGATGCAAAAATTTAAATCATCAATATTACATGTACTGCACATAGCCTTGTGCTGCCTGTTTTGAGAGCATGTAGGGAAAAACATTGGCAGCTATTTTTAGCTTTCTATGCTACATGAAACTTTGTGTTGAGTCTAAGAAGATGCATGTATGATAATTTGAAAGCACCATATTTATTAAATATCTTAGTATGTCTTGAAGTGGGCTGGCTTCCTTTTTGGGGCTAGAGTCTGTACAGCCAAGCAACCATCAAATCTTTGTCAAGGTCCGTTTTTATAGTGAGTACTTCTTATTTATTGTAAGCATGTTTATAACTTCTTTCCTTTTCTGTTGTCTTTTGATCTTGTCTGAGAAGAGTGTGACTGCACTGAATCCTGGGGTGGTTGCATCATGGAGGAAACAGGGTATGTCATAAATATCAGTAACTGAGGACTCTAGAATGAGTTCATAGTTTACATTATCTCAGAAATATTTATGTTTTGGGTTTTATCCATGTGTTTTAGTGCTAATAAATGAAAAACTAGAAGCAGTTGGAACTTAATGGTTAGCTAAATGGTCAGGGAAGGAACCACATCTATATGGGAGGAATTTCATTTCCCTCTACTCTCACAAGTTGCCAGAGATTCTTTTCTCTATACTATAAGCAAGTGATAAAACTTTTGAAACATAGGGTTTCGAGTCTTTTAAATTGATTCCTGTCAGAATTGTACTCACTGTGGAAGCTTGATTGAAAAAATCAGGCAGAACATGAGTTACAAATAAGATAGAAGGAGCTTGTTTTCTTCATGTAGTACTTGGAAGTTCGGTCTTCAGCAGAGTAACTGTGTGGCTTCCCTGTAGACTCACAATTGTCAGCCACTGTATGAATGCAACAGAAAATTATTCCTTAAGTTTACTTCTGGAATCCCAAGTAAGGCATCAATCAGAATAGATACTGGCTTCCTTCTCATGGTGATTTCATCAAAGTATCAATCTACTACTGATACCTCAGTAGTAGTAGAAAAGGTATAGTATAAAAAAGGTAACAGTAAACAAAAATGCCAGGAGCAGGTAGTCACCCAGAAGCTGAAAAAGGACTGACTAATGAAATGAGTGAATAATCAGCTGTGGTGTAAAACCTTTTCACATAACCCCATCAAGTGTCAGAAGACATTTTTTATATATGGAATAATTCAGTGGGAAAACGGCAGTTTGTTAGCAGTGAGCTGCTAGGAAAGGAATGGAGAACCTCCTCATGGTATAGTTACCCTGTTCCTTAACTGTGTGAATAAATCTCATTCCCAGATCTCAAAACATGACTAATAAAATATCAGACAGTTTCTGTGTGAGAAATTACTAATAAAGTATGTTTTCATTAGTCTGGGAAAAAGATGGAGGTGAGGAAATATGAGAGAAGTCTGTAACATCATGAACAAATGATGACTTTCTTCCAGTGTAAGAACTAATGCTACATGAAATAAGATTAGCGAATATGACAGAAAAAAATGGAATGAAATTGTTCTTCTACCAGTCTGTAATTAAGCTGTGAAACTTCTTCCTATAGCATCTAGTAGATGCTAAAAATGAACCCAAAAGGACACTGGATTATGCATGCAGACAGCAGGGTGCATAGCAGCTATTTTGATAGGGTGGTTTCACTTTGTTGAGAAGATTAGAAGACCCCGTTTTATATACTGTACATTCATAAAGTAGAAATAGAAAGATGCAAAGTGCTCTAAAACTTTTTCTTTTGTTCTGATTTCAATGTTTGAGAATAAAACTGAGCTGTCATACTGTTGCACACAGTGGTTGTAAGAAACTGGGATTTACAGTATTAAAAAAATGTTGTGACTCCTTTGCCCTCTTCCAGTAACTGATGGTATTCCAAGGCATTTACTCAGCTAATTCCTTGCTGTTTTAGGGTATACCATTCCAGGAAATTCTCCAAATGCAGCATTGCAGAATACAAAGAATTTTTGCTTCGTGGAGGAGGTGCCTGTCTTTTTAACAGGCCAACAAAGGTATGTAAGATGGTAGTCAGCATGTCTGCTAAACGTTGTAATGAAAATGTAATAATTTCACAAACATATATCTGTTCTCAAGTTTATTCAGACGTCTGTCTGGGTATTTTCTTGAGGTTGGTTGTAACTAGCTGACTCTTCATTCCTAGAGCATTTAAAAATAATGTTGACAAGAACACAGCTTGTTTTCCATCAATTCTTCATGCTCAAATAATGACAAGTATTGCAGTTGATTTTTCAGAGCTAGCTAAATCGCCATCAGTGTAAATGCACTACTTATTAAGTGGGAAGTAGTGCAAAATAAATCCAGAAGTGAGGTCATAGTATATGCTTCACTCAATTCTTGGACTTTTTGCCTGAGGTTGTTAAAAAGAATGCAAACTATCAGGAAATAAAAATCCATAGCTCATTTCATATAGACAGTAGTAGCTCATGGTTGTTCTCAAAGTTAACTTCATTTCATTTCAGCTGTACATCTAGCAAACTCTGTAATTCATAACTGTTTTCTTGTACCATCCAATGCTTTTTTTCACCTAAAAACTTCCCAAGATCATAGTTTTTTCTAAGACAATGTTAGCATGACATCATTCTAAAGCAGAGTAGTATAAAAATATTCCATATGGCTCTTTTTGCCAAGTAAGAGCAATCCAAAGTATTAATATTGTATTTAATCATGGTGTCAAACTTGCTGTCCTTGTAGAATTTAATATCTCATGAGGCTATTAGGCTGTTCTGTTTTCTGTGCTATTATCCTTTAGTAGACCATCACCTTGCACAATTAACTAAAGAAAAATTTTGCTTGCTTGAGTGTTTTTAATCTTTTCCCAGGGTAACAATCTTTCCTTATAGAATGAGAATGTAAGAATTTTTACAGAACGGAGTAAGTAGGGAAATGGAAAAACACAACTTCATTTTTTAGTGATAGTTGTCTAGCAAAGTAATGTGAAGAATTTATCAACTTGACTGTATACAGAATAAAAATCTGATTTACTTTGGGGAAAATGCTCCCAGGATAATGGTTGAATTCTCTGTATACATTTTGTGTCAGTGTTTCACAGCTTTGAGGTTAAAGTATTTTTGGGGAAAAAAAATAATCATACAATGTTTAGAACCTTATTTGAAGGTTAGAAGGTAAGGTAGAAAATGGTGCGTTTAATCCTTAGGTAAACAAAACATAATTCTTGTTAAGCAGAATTGTGATGTCATTTTTTAAATTATAACCTGAGTTATGCTCTGACATGTATATGAACATTCGATGGTTCCTGATTAATGCCATAGGAAATTTTTGTGTGTGTATGCTTCTGTTCTGTAATTTTCTTTGACAGAGAACTGAGTTTCAGTTTCAGAGTAAGAGATCTTGCGGTTTCCACTGAAGAGTAGTAGAAACAGTGGCTTATGGTGGGAGGGGGAAGAGAAATTTCAGTGCTTTTTTAGTCATGTCAGTATTGCTAGTGAAGAACAGTACATGTGGGTCTTGCTTCAGTATAGTTTTGCTTCTGACACCCAAAATTGTAGGTGTTATTGGTTACATATGTGGGTTATGCAACAAAAGTTAAATGTTTTATTTCTTTTTTATTAGGCATTATGATTCCCCCCACCCTTCCCCCCTCCAAAGTATCAAAGAAGAATTCCATCCCAGTTTATATATAATTTGTATTGTATTATATGTTATGTTTCATATCTGCATGATCCTCAACAGCTGTGCTTCCACTAAGATCAAGCAGAAAGAATGTTTACTTGCATCTTTCATCCTTATCTAGCTGTAGATTTATCTGCTCTCATTTTAACTTGTTAACTTCTGACTTCTCATTTCAACCATGTTCTAGTGAATGTGTTTCCGCTGCTAATATCCCAGTTAAATTGGCAATTCCTGATATTCTTACATGATTTTAAAGCAGAATTATAATTGAAAATGGACAAGCTTTTTGCAAAATGATTTCTGTGACAGCATGTGTTTGTAACACCACAGAAATGGGTTGTGTGTGACAGAAAAGTCATTTGACACTAGCTTTATTCTTACTTTGGGGTGGGGGCTTTTTTCTTTCAGCTCTTTGAAACCACAGAGTGTGGAAATGGATATGTAGAAGCAGGAGAAGAATGTGATTGTGGTTTCCGAATGGCAAGTTGAGATATATTATTCCACAAATCTTTCTTACAAAATATATTAAGATAAACTAAGTGATTGGTAAGGGAGGGGGGAAATGTTATGGAAATTAATTTGTTTTGCCTATTGTTTGGGAACAGTTTCATTAAAGGACTGTGTTAAAACATGTTTTCAAATGAGAATGAGTCTAAAGACAGCGAGTGTCCTCAGAACAGTTCCTGTTATACTAATGACAAGAGGCAGCTGTTTCACAGCAGCTTTTGAGTTGTGCTGTAGAAGTGCTTTACCCCTTTACTTTTCCTGGTTAACATGGCTGGAGTGGTAAACTCCTTACTGATACTTTGGAGATTGGTGCCTGTGTTCAGGCAGAACAACTGTTGTTTTCTTCTCTATTGCAGAAATATTCCAATAATGTTTTTGGAAAAATATGCCAGGCAGATTTGAATTCTAGTTCTAGTATTTAAATATAATTGTTCCCATAATTAGTTTTCTTAATCTTTTTTTCCTTCCTTGAATACAATTTGATTAAGCAGCATGCATTTGGCACAGGCTATTCCACGCCTGTGAAGAGGCTTCAGTAGATACGAATCCCTGTGTTGCTATAGCGTTATCTCTTTACTTTAGTATTTTAGTATTGCAAAGGCTTCTTCCAGCTGTTAATTTCAGGTCATCAGTGCTAAACTGATTCTTTTGTCAGCTGGTATGTAATAGTTTGTTGCAAAGATTGTGAAGAGAAAACCAGCTTATAATGGAAAACTAAACTTTTTGCTTAAATGTTTTCTTCAGGAATGCTATGCAGACTGTTGTAAGAAGTGCTCTCTTTCTAATGGAGCTCACTGTAGTGATGGACCCTGCTGTAATACATCATGTCTTGTGAGTGTTGATGCCATATATTGTTCTTTTCAGTTGTCCATGGAAGTCACGTGCAGCCTGTTAAAGTTCAAAGTGTGTTTTAGGTAGAATATAAAGGGATGGCTTATGTCAACATAATCGTAGTCCTGAACTATATTCTTCATTTTCCAGTTTTTCCCGCGAGGCTATGACTGTCGATATGCAGTGAATGAATGCGATATTGCAGAGTTCTGCACTGGGGATTCTGGACAGGTATGTATGCAGAAGCCTTCCCTTCTTACACTATTGTCTTTGCACTCTTTTTTGTATTTGTTTAAGAGGAAAACTGTATTAACAAACTGCACATTCACCAAAATGATGGGTTGTGTGGGTATTTCTTAATCCTAACAAAAAAATTTAAAGAAGAACGAACTATTGTAAGCTCACAGAAAATAGTCTAAGTGGACTCAAAATATTACTTCTGTGGGCTTATTTGTTTTTTACAACTCATGAGGTTTTGTGTGTAAAATGTGTCAGATATCCTTCCTTACTCTTTGTCTGGTCTGTAACTTAAATAATAAGAATATACTGCAAATATATTTAAATATACTCAATGTATTCAAAGGTAATAACAGTACAATTTTATGAAATAAAATAGTTTAAAATATAAATGTAGGGAATTGCAGCTAATTAAGTATAGAAACATAGAATCTATGATTGGGAAAGCCTTTAAGATCATTGAGTGCAACCATTACCCAGCACTGCCCAGTCCACCACTGAACCATGTCCCTGAGTGCCACATTTACGTGTCTTTTAAATACCTCCAGGGATGGTGATTCTATCACTTATCTCGGCTGCCTGTTCCAGTGAGTGACAACCCTTTTGGTGAAGAAATTTTTCCTGATGTCCAAACTAAACCTCCCCCAGTACAACTTAAGGCCATTTCCTCTCATCCTGTCACTTGCTACCTGGGCAGAAGAAACCACCCCCCATCTGGCTACAACCTCCCTTCACAGGGAGTTGTAGAGAGTGAGAAGGTCCCTCTGAGCCTCCTTTTTTCCAGGCTAGACAACCCCAGCTCCCTCAAGTACTCCTCCTAAGACTTGTATAAAGTGTTACAGTTTTTAAGTGTGTGCACATGTATGAGAGTTTTAAAAGTTGTGGATCTTATTGTGCATTTCTCCTGAAAATATTTGGCTAACATGCAAAAGCATAGGAAAACAAACCAGCAACCAAAATGTTGTTTTGAGTTCTTTTAAACAGTATTTATATATTTATTCTGTTTATAGAAACTTCAAGTTTATATAAGAATTTCATAACTGATGCAGTCATCTGCTGCATCAAGTTTTTAGCTTTGGAGAATTAAGATTCAGGAACATCACATTTTCTTTAGGCATTGGCTATAATTATAGATGCCAATAAATTAACAGTAACTTTTTTTCATTTTATCCTTTGAGACATCCACACTTAGAGATAAGTAGCTGTTGCTGATATTTTATTGTAAGTCTTTTATATATTCTGTAGGTGGAGCATTTTTAATGTGAGGAAGAAGGGCTTTCTCAAGCTGGCAAGGCTGCCCTCAGAGTACTGACTAATACAATACATTGCAGCTGCATACCAATTTCCAAATTTTCACAGGTCCGTTTTGTATGAGGAAAAACTTTGAGAGTTTTCTTCATTTTAGCAGTCTGAGGTTTCTGTACCTAGTGACTTATTTGTACCACAAAGGTTTCCAGTGCCAAGAGAACATAACAAATAATATCATGAAAACCCCCAAATCTCTGTAAGCAATAGACTGGTAGGCTACAACTACGTGCTCCCTTACTTTTGTACTGGAGCTGAAATGAATGCATTGGCAGAGTTGCAAACATGGACTTGGTATTAGATACCAGATGTCCTGTTACTGAATACATTTGCTTTAATTTCTCCTCACCTCTTTAATTTTTGCTTGGAATATGCAGAAAGTTAGACTCAAACCATGTATTTCATGGCTCAGGATGCTTATTTTTTCTTTTGTATTTGCAACTGTAAAGATTTCTGAACTAATTATATTCTCTACCCCCTTTATATGTTGTGGAGTTGTCTTAAACCCAGGAAAATTCCATATGTGATACTCTGATGTGTTATTACACTATACATGACAAAAAAAATCTTAATCTTTTTTCAGTGTCCACCAAATCTTCATAAACAAGATGGGTATGCCTGTGATTCTAATCAGGTATGCTATGTTTAAAATCACACATCAGTAAATAGAAATCAACCAAATACATAGTTTTGTTTTCTTTTGGGGTTGAGTTTTTTTAAAAATTCTGTATTCCATATTTCTTAATACATTTTATCCTTTCAACATCAGTGTCGCTTGTGCTTTATGCACCCTGTGAGTAGTACAGATTTCTACTTTGAGTAAAATCCACTTGGTATCTACATTTTACATGTAGATCTTTTATTACACTCCATAGTAGTAAGTTCTTTACAACTATGTAAAGGAGAAGTATAAAGCAGCTGCTGAAATGTCAGTATGTATTGGACACCAGCTGACTTTGGGAATCTGGGCCAAAATGTGTACTCCATCTACCCAAATTAATGAAAACTATTAGACATCTCCACATGTGTGAAAAGTCAGAATGAGACATTTGTTGTGGGAGGGAAAGGAGGTGAAGTGTTCAGTTCTCATTGCTAACATGTTATGTTTTGTTTAGGGTCGTTGCTATAATGGCGAATGCAAGACAAGAGATAATCAGTGCAAATATATCTGGGGATCTAGTAGGTTGACTTTAACTACCTTAAATGTGTTTTATTTATGGTTCATTCCTGCCTTTGTTTTATATTTCTAGTATTTTTATTTTTTGCTCTTGTGACTCAAAGTTTTCTTATCAGTACAGTGAGTAGACTGCAATGGGAAACTGTGGCTTGATTGCCAAGTGAAATTCTGAGTCTGGGAGTGGTGTCAGCGAGACTGTTCTGGAGTGGTTTGGCTGCAGAGCTGGGTAGGCCTGCAAATGTCACCTGAGTGAGGGGGATTGAGGATTTTTTGGGTACAGTTCAAAACCAGACATTTTGGGGGTTTTTTTAATGGCAGTTGTCAATCCCATTTTCCCAGCAGTGGTTCATGCTCCTCCACCTCGCCTCTCTTTGCTATACCATCCTACAAGTCAGGAAAATGAGTACACTGGTGTGAATTTAAATACGCATAGTAAGGATTTAAGTCTGGAGGGGGGTGAATGTTCTGTGTAATGACTTGGAGACAATTCAGCAGAGCAGAACTACCATTTAATGTTTTCTTGTGCATATTATCTAATCATAACTACCATTGAAACAACTCTGTCTTATTTACCTTTGTTATTTTATCTTGCTCTATATAATTGTTGTGCTTTTCTTTCTTTTGTTTTTTTTTTTTTTTAAATTCATTTTCAGAAAAAACAAATGAGCTTGTTAGTAAATAACTGTGGTTTTTAAACATATTAGTTCAGATTTTTACTCTTACAAATAAGTAGAAATTCACTTTGGCTGTTCAACTTTGGTTTTGCTGTCAATAAATAGAATAAAATAAACACTGAGTTGATGTCAGAACATATGCCTATCATAAATGTCATATATAAATCTTTGATCTTCTAAAATTCAGTTCAGGAATAACTGCAGTGAAAACAGCTGGATTTAAATCTTTGTGCAACTGTTATGAAGTGAACAAAATTAGACCACAAATAAGTTTCATATGTAGAAGACAATACAGACACTGTGGAGGCTACGTTTTTAGAAGTTCAGAGCAAATTTTGAATATTAAGCATCAGCTTAGAAAAGCCATCAGTAGGTATTTCAGTTTAGCATGGCGATTTCCCACTGTAGTCACTGGAAAATAAGATGTACACATACACATGTTTTGATTGATGTTTTGTATTAAAAGAATTACAAAGAACTGCTGCAATAAATTATGTAGGTTTCAAAGCTCTCATGTTGCTAGTGGAAAGCACGTTTCCTTTTTCTTCACCAACAGAGTCTTCAGGATCTGACAAATTTTGTTATGAGAAGCTTAATACCGAAGGCACAACAAAAGGAAACTGTGGAAAGGATGGAGACCGATGGATTCAGTGCAGCAAACAGTAAGTTCAGCTTGGCAGAGATTATTTGTAATTTAAATAGTTTGATAATGGTTTAATATTGTCTACTTTTTTTACTTTGTCATGAGTGTTTCAGCAGTTTATTTTGCATTATTTTGAATCTTCTTTCCCTCGCAGGGTTTGCGTCTCAAAAAAGTGCCACTCTGACAAATCCATGAGTGACTCAGCAATGCACTTGTAAAGGCTGCCAGATTTTCAGAAGAATATACTGTGACTTTTAAGTATTTCAGGGGAGCTGAGGGACAAGGCAACAAAAAGTCTGAAGTTCATAACGTACAAACACCTCAGACTTGATAGGGATACATTAGGCTGCAAATGCACATGTGCTTTTGACCTGCTTTGGGACTACCAGATTATGCTCTTTCAAATTCATTCCAACCTTTATTTTGATCAGAGAGGAGCATTAGAGATTTGGATGCTATAGAGAAAAGGGCTGATTCGTTTGCATGTGATCATTACTAGATAAATATTTGATTAAATTTGCCTTTCAAGTTAATGTTCATTAGTAGATAGAGTTAAAAATTCTAAAACAGTAAGTAAATCAGACAAAATTTAAGTATGCACACACAAATTTCACTCTATGAATGGTGTTTTCCTTCTTTGACTATTTGATGTTTGTCAAGTGGCTTTTTTAAAAATTATTTTTCAAATAAGATCATAAGGAAAGGAGTTGCTTAATGGATTTTTTAATATTTATATGAGAATAATGTTGTTCTGGTGTGCATGTTAAAAACCTAATTTCTCTAAAAGCTTTTCTTTGTTGGTAGAGGCAGGAAAATGGTCTAGCAGAAGGGCTATTTACATTTTATCCAGTTTTAACAAAGGCAGTTTCCATCAGTCATCCAGCTGCCTCTGTGACTTAGGACAATTAGTATTAGCTGCTGTCCTTCTATTGAAGATATAAAAGATATCTTGTGTATTTTATATAAGATAAATTTAAATATATGCAGATATAAACCAACAGAAAATAAAGCGAATTCTTTATGAAATTTTGGGCACACAACTGCATGGTAATAATTGTTATTATGATTCTGTTCTGCAAGGGAAATAAAATTCAATTAAAAATTCAAACTTGACATTAATGTATGGCATGTAAGCTGCTAGAGAGAGGGAAAAGTAATTTCGCCTGACATGACAAAGCTTTGTACAATTCAGCTCTTCTTAATTGTACTGTATTGTACTTAGAACACAGATATATTCTTTGTTCATGTGAACATTCACTGGTGCATTACAACGAACAATTACTTGTTTCTGCCTCTCATCATTTATATAAAATAATATTTTATTTCCAGGCTTATACACTGAAAGTCTATCATGTGGCTTATGGTAATATATTACTGTGATCAGCAGCATCATTGCCAGACTTTCTTTTTTGTGAGTCTATCTCATATTATTCCAGTAATATTTTGGTTTATGTTTTCATTTTACAGTGATGTTTTCTGTGGCTTTTTGCTCTGTACTAATCTTACTAGAGTTCCACGAGTTGGTCAAGTTCAAGGAGAAATTATCCCAAATTCTTTTTATCATCAAGGACGCATAGTGGACTGCAGGTAAAAGATAATGCAGTATTCCAACATGATTTTGCTCTGCCAAGCCTAATTGAATTAAGAGAAACATAAATGTAAAACTCTGTCAATTTTAGGTAATTAATATATTGCAGCAAAATAATTATTTTAAGTGGTATTTCTTTTGATTAAAAAAAAACACCCTATAGCCCAATATGCCACATTTAAAGAGTGTGAAATGTGAGTTGTCCTTGTGATTACTCTATCTGATCCCTCCAATAGCAGAACTTCACAATCAGAGCTTAATGATAACGCTCAGCATTATATTTTCCTGGGGGTGGAGAAAGTCTGTAATTGCCAGAGACCCATATTTTAAACATAATGATTTTGAGTATTAAGTACTCAACAAAATAGCTGTTGGGAAGTGAAGACCAAGAGGAAGGAAACTGCAGAGTTGTGGCAGGATAAGATGTTAAGCTACAGTTCAGTTAAAGGACAGATAAATGGGTTTTAGTCTGCTTTGCACAATACTGGGTTTGTATTTTAAGGACATTGGCAACATTCTGGTCATACTAAGAATACTCTCTGACATAGTTAGGTCCTCAATAAACAGTGATTATTAATTCTTCCATTATCCCACTAGTGTTGTTATTTAAATGTTATCATGTGAGAAGTCAGTTTTTAATATTTTTCTAGCGATAGCATTTCACAGCATTGTTGTGGGGGGTGGGAGGCAAAAAAAACCATGGTCTGTCAAAGACTTTAAAATCCCCAAGGTCTTGAGCAGTTAAGTCATTATCTAGACTTTTGAGTTTGACAACTGGAACACCTTGCCACTGCTGTGGACATACAGAAAAACTTTATGGTTTTGTTCATTCTATCTGTATGCTTGAATGAAAGACAGGTATGAGTCTTTTAGTATCTACACTAACATGTTTTTAATATTCTCAAAGACTCTAGTCATAGTACTAATAGTATCTTAAAACTTATTTCTCCTAGTGGTGCTCATGTTCTTTTAGATGATGATACAGATTTAGGTTATGTGGAGGATGGAACTCCATGTGGACCTCAAATGATGTGTCTGGACAAAAAGTGCCTGCCAATTCAGTCCTTGAACATAAGCAGCTGTCCCATTGGTTCTAATGGAAAAGTCTGTTCTGGTCACGGGGTGAGTCTGTACTGGGAGTGAGCAGCTCAGCTTCCCCAGCTCTCTGCTCTACCTGATCCTACTGTACAATGGGCAGTTCTTTACCTGAAAGGGTTCCCAAGACCTGCTGATCTGAAAGCAAAAATGTCAGATTCAGGAGAAAAGTGCCATTTTGTGAAGCACAGATAAAATTTTAGAAAGCCAAGTTGTCAAACTAGTTCTGCAATTGTATCTAAGTGTTTGGTTTGTTACTAACAAGAAAGAACTTTGACACTAGTTATTGTAGAGACTTCTGTAACGTACTATCCATATTTTAAGCTACTTGCCACCTTTAGTTAAACTTTTTCCTATGTACCTTTATAAAGTTGGTCCTGTGTTCATAGATTCCAAACTGTGGGTCCTCAAAAAAGAGGATATATTCTTCTTGAACAGATCCAAAATGCATCATTTTACATTCAGGCACATTATATTCTGTTATTCTACCCATAACTCCATTTGTCTAAGATGTTAGATATGTTTTGATGAACAGATTCACTGTTTTAAATACCAATAAAACCTTTCCGCTATGGGATTCAGTGAGACAAATACTTGCCTAAGGGGCTAGACTTTTATATAAGAAGGTGCATTTTTTCTTCTTGTTGTCTGTAATTGAATATGAAATTGAGTGTTTAAAAAAAGAGGGTTAGGTTCAAAATCAAGAAGAAAAGCTTTAAAATTAGAAAGAATCAAGGAGATCTAAAAATCATCTTGGACCTTTTTGAGAGTGGCATGAAGGGTGAATGAACTATCTTAGCCGTTTTGTTTTGTTTTAGATTATTACAGTTCCTGATTTTAAAAGGGTGTTTTCAGTTGATCAAACCTGCCTTAAGGTTTATTTATCTTCAGCTTCTTTGCTCAGATTCTTCAGTGAGTACTTTAAGAAGCAGAGTGTGATACAAGTTGAATTAAAAAAAATCACATATGCTACTTACTTTTAAGTGTTAGCATGTAGGTTGTGTTCTGGAGTTTTTTCACATTATGTTCTGTGTCCAAAAGACATTACTAGCTGTTTGTCTAATGACTGACTTCACTTCTAGTCCTATAATCAAAACTTCATGCTTGGCTTTATGTCTGTTTCTCATGTCATGCTTTTTTCTGTAGTAACCTTTCCTAGCAAGACCATTCCATGTTCTTTTTCATATGGAAAGCTTTATAGGTGTTAACTCTCACTATTGATTTGATGTTTTAGGTTTTGTCCTTTGGATAGGTTTTTCTGTATCTAGTAAATGTATTATCAGTTTTAGAGTCTGATGTCCTTTTTTAGAGGTCATTCAACTAAATGTAAACTAAGGAAGAGCTGTTACCTCTCTTTTAGAAGATGAGCAAGCACTCCTCATTGCTGCTTAGGAAAATTGCCAGCAAACCCAATGACAATATATTGATTTTGTTCTACATGTAAGCAAGCTGTAAATGAAAGGTAGTAAAGTGTAACCATGTCTTGAATCTTTTCAAACACAAATGCTTGTATTCCTTTTGGGTATCCAGGCTCAAAGTCTGGAGAGTTGGTTAGTCAAGATCCAGCTAGTCTAGACAAGGGTTTTTGGATGAGAATTTCTGTTATTTTTTACATCCTGTGCAGGCTGTAGTGCAAGTGGTGGTAGAACCAGTTCTGGTTTTCCTGGCATCTGCGTGTATTAGGAGTGTTAAAGCAAACTTTCAGGTTATTGATGTGTTACATAATTCCAAACAGTCAGTGATGTTGTTACAATTAAATATCTAATTACCTTTTAAATAACTTAATAAAATGTAGTTAAAGTCTAACTGCTGTTACTTATTTTCTTTTCCAGGTTTGTAGTAATGAAGCCACTTGCATTTGTAATTTCTCTTGGGCTGGGACAGACTGCAGCATAGATGATCCTGTCAGGGATACTGGTGGCAAGAAGGAGGAAGGACCCAAGGGTTTGTGTTTTGTTTCAGTTTTGATGTTCTGTCAAGTATTTATGACATTTTTCCATTGATACATGGTAGTAGAATTAGCATATAAAAGAGAATAGTATTGTACAGCTGTATTTAGACAGTAAAATTCTGCTTCATGTAGATGAGTATGTTTTTCTGCTTTGAGAATTGATGAAACTTATTTTTCTAAAATAAATTTGGGGAAGATTTCAAGTAGTATTGTTTTTTCCTTCATCCCTTATTCTCTTTTTTTGTTTTCATGATCTTTTTTTTTTTGTGAGTGCAATCTGACTAAGTGTGGCTCTTATTACTTTTATGATAATTAAGTATTTATGTTTTACTAGAGATTTCCAGTTTCCTTAGTTGTTCTCAGCTAATTCAGAGGACTGTGGCATAAAAAAAGGCAGAAGTGGAATGTCCCTGGTGAAATCAGATTCCTTGAAATCTGAATTTTAAGAACTAAAATTATTCTTCCAATCATTGTTACATACTCTTACATACTTAGTAGATATTTCAACTATGTTTGTAGTATAAATACAAAGAGGAGGTATTGAGGAAGTAATTGATCAAAAACGTTTTTCAAAAGCACTTGAGATTCTCTGTGACTTCTCTGCCAAAGAATATCTTTGGATTGTGCTGTCCAGTTTTTTTATGTCTTTCCTGCCATCAGGGCATTGTCCAACATCAGACTATATTAATCAAGTGTTATGCATTTGCCTGTAAAGTTCCCAATAAACAACCGAGAAACCCAAACAAAATTTTTCTGCTATGTTCCAGTTACAGGCTCTTCTGCCCCTTTTACATAGCAGATGGAAAAAAGAGTTGCTTAGAAATTTAGTCCTTAGGGCTCAGACTGTCATTGATTACTCTCTAAAATATCCAAAGTTTCAAGGAAGGGCAGGATTTTCGTATGTCTTGTGTGCCTTTTTCGGTTGCCCCTTAGCAGAGTGGTTCCAGTAGACCTTTACTAAGAATTGTTGAAGATATAGTCTTAAAACAAGTTACTGTTTTGAAGGGGGCTCTCTAGAACAGTCCAGATTTGTATTAGGGAACCTGTGCAGGTGCATCCTGGACTCCTAATGCCACCACTGTTGAGCGTAGAGCTGCCTGTTTTTTACCCTTTACACAGCTACTTGTCCCCTACATTTCCCCTAAAAATATTCCTGAGTGTGGAATGCTGCTTACAGTCTTAGAAAAAAACAACTATGGAGACGAGCACTATAAAGCTGTTCAGTTCTCTGTGTGTGTGGATGAGGAGAGCAGTGTTTGCAGCTGTGACATTGAGAGTACATGAATTTTATTCTGCTCATTTCCAAATCCTTTAGGTAAGTAATAATTCCCTCCTCTGTAAAAAGGCCTGTCAGGAGAGCAGCACAGAAGGTGCACTTATCTTGGTTACATTATTGTAAGCTAGATTAACTCATATAGTTAAGGATGGAAATACCTGTGGGGAAATTAATACACTTATCCTGAAACATATTGGGCAAAAGCCTTAAATGAATAGGATGTACATGGATTTCTGCCTGTAGGTACAAAGTTGAGACTCCATTTTTCAATTGATTCCTCTTCAAAAAGGCAGACTGTGTTTTCCTACAAGGTGGCTCAATGATCTCAAAAGATGCATTATTTTTCTTATGTTGTTGAAATAATTTATTAATGTTGAATCCCCTAGAAAAGAATTTAGGAACCTGAACACTAACACAGCTACTATGATCTCTTTCTGCCTGCTTATAGAGGAATTGCTTTGTAAGAAGATTTCAGAAGAATACAGGAGTGCTTTTCCCTGTTGTAAAGATGCAACATACTCAAGTAGTTTCCATTCACTTTTTTCCCCTTGTTACTCCCTATGTCATATGCCAGTTTACAAGTCTGAGACAGAAACCAAAATACTTGTTTTTCCTTAACCATAAGTTTGAATTTTCTTACGTTTCAGAAATTAAACACTCATGATGTGAAAATGAAAGCCTAATAGTTTTAAGTTTTTCCACACCATAAATCCAAGCATTTTTCTTACTACAGTTAGAACTTCTGTGGTTAGGAAGTATTGCTATTTATTTATGTATTGTTATGATAACTGACAATTGGCTACTACTCCTGCTGCACTTTTCAGACTTTTCCATCATCCATCAATTGCCTTTTTGGCTCCATTCTCTATTTCAGGTTTAAAAAAGTTAGTGGTCCCTAATTATGTTGCTATTAATACATGACTCTTGAATTACTCTAAACTCAGCAACCTACTGTATCCTGTACTAGGGGATGTACACAGCATTTAGCAGTCTGGGGAAGACAAAGAGTTCTTGCTGTTAGTTTTTGCTTACTGCAGAAACTTTGAATTATTTTAGAGTACTGGCTAGGTAGTTTTGAAATCAGTGGGACTCCATACGCACATGAGATTCTTTTACCATTTACTTTGCAGAATTAGGCCTTTATTTGACTAGTGGAGTAGTATTTGTTTATTTTGATAGAAAACTTATGTCTCAAGTGTGTGTGTGTTTGTGTGTGTATATTTATGAAACTGGAAAAAAATTACCAAAGCATTTTGTAACAGACTTAATTCAGCATGAAGTCTATAAAGTATTTGTTGCTTGCAAATGTTCCCATTGGACAGGAAATTCAGCTTCTTGCTTGTGGCCTATTAATGAATCTATCAAACTTTTAATCTCTAACATAGGAAATGTACAGATGTTTTTTCTCAAAGGAATTCCCTTAAAAATTGAAAATAAGGGCTCAGTGTCTTGAGAGACTGCCTGAACATACCAAAATTTCGAGAGTGTTACCTGAAGCATATTTCTAGGGTACGTTTTTGCTTTCAAAAGGTGTTATCCGTCGTTAGGTAATATGGATATATACAGAGTCCTATTGATAAATGCAGTAACAAAGGAAATTATTACTAGCTAGTAAAGGAATGAATTTCAAAGCTGTGGGGCTTTTTTCTCTTTTTCCTGTGGTGGAACTGTTTCCAAACATGTTTCATTTGCTTAGTTATATTATGGATACAGTAAGTTTCTGTTGATCAAAAGGAAATTTTCTTATTGGTGATTTATTTACATTTTGGCTGTTATAAGTAAGCAGTAGATTGAGGATGTTCCCTGTGTAAGTAAATAATAGAATCATAAGATAAAGGAATAGTCCTTCTTTTACAGGAAAACTTCTCATTGAAATATTTGCAAATGTTCAAAGAAAACCAAATATAGCTCACTTCAGAATTCTTCAAGTTACAGGATTTGGTAACTAAAGGTTTCTCAGGAGATTTGAATTGTTTATCCAACAGTGGATTATGGCATAAAGTATTCCTTTGAGGAATTATTTCATGTTTTCATTTCAGACATATATGTGATAATTTCCTTAAAAAATCTTCCCTTTTCCCTCCACACAGTGAGCATGGCCGCTAACAGGCTAATAGGTGCAGTGGCAGGGACCATTCTGGCCTTGGGGGTGATTTTTGGAGGCACAGGGTGGGGAATAGAGTAAGCATTTTTCTTAGTTTGAGTTTTATGTTTGGTGCCTAGTGTGTGAGGTAACCGTATGCACCTGAGCCCTGTGTATGACCCTGTTAGCTTTGTCATGTGGTGACCGTATTTGTCCTGTGACTTGACTGTGTCTGTGTCATGTGGTTTGCTCATGCAGTGTTGAACCTTCTCCTGTCTGGGAAAATGTGGGGCATAAAACAATAAGTTTGTGAATTTTCACATTGTCACCCTAAAATTAAGTGTCTAAATGTTTCCATTACACCAAATTACAAAAACAATGCAGAAAAAAATGGAATTTTGTGATTATTTTGCAAAATAGACTGAGTAATGTGGACTATTTCATAAAATGCAGAAATAGTTTATTACAGTCTGTGGGGCTTTCAGTCTAACGATCAAGCTAGGCAGATGAAAGCTGATGATAGTCAGACAGCTAGTTTTACAGTAAAGCTTCTGCATGTTCTGTTATTAGGACTCTCTTACCCCAAGACAGCACAATGCTGAAGTATAATATTCACATATAGAGAATATGTATGAGCAATTTTTGTTGTCTTTTCATAGTTTTAGGAAACTGTAATGTTAAGTGTTATCCCACTACCTCCACTTTAACAAGGGCTATGATTTATATAGATTTTATATATGTTTATCTATGCACATACACACATAAAAAAACCCATGTAAGAGCTGTCTTCCTTCTTCATTCACTGTGCAAACTACAGCTTAAATTACTGTTATCTTGCTTCTCTGAGATTTCCAACTTCACCATGTTTTCGGGACTGTATATTACATCTGTCACATGGCAGTGGCACCTCTCTGAAGAGGGACTTGTAACAGGACAGTCTGTGATTTCTAATCAGGCTCTGTGCAAAGGTATCCATGTGCAGTTCTAGTCTGGTAAGGCAGCGTTCTGTGTGTCTGAGTTCGCAGCCCTAGGAACCTGTCCGGTACGTGCAACTGATCTCAGATTCTCAGGAGAGTAGAGACCTTTGTGTTCACAGAGGGCAGCTAGTAGAAAACAAATAGAAGGAAGAAGGTAATAGATCATTTGCTTGAGAAAGATCAGATCTGTGTTTTGTTAGTGGCTTCTACAGCTCTTTGCTAAAACCTGACAATTGTGAAGGTTGCAGAGGTTTGGGACACAGATTTGGCAGCAGAAAATTTACCTATAGGCTGAGGACCACTTGCCTTCTGCTTACATTCTGCCTTGTACCCTTCTGTTTTTCTCTCCCCTTACCTGGTGTATCAAGCCACTCAGCTCTGACCAATGTCCCTGGCCATTTGTTCTTGCTCCTGTATGCTTCCACACTAATTCTTTGTTTTCCCTCTGCTCTTATCACTTACCTGAATCATTCTTTGTGCTTCTATCCATTCTTCTTTTCTGCATCCCATCAGTCTTTCTCTGTTCTCTGGTTCCTTCAGGTACAAATATACATTCAAGGCAAGCCAATGCTACTTTTTGTTGTTTGGTTTACAGAAAGCACATGGGAATGCACATCTTTTCCTAATACCCTTCAGGCCCTGGTGGCTGTTACCATCAGTGGCTGCAGGTGATGGCATGTTAATAAATCACAATCTGGTGCCACATCCTGCCCTTCTTCCTCCTTCCTCAACACTTCACTTGCAAATTGTAAACATTCAAGTTCAAAGTGCTGAACTTTAATTTCTAATACTGGAAAGGTTTCAAAGAAGTGTGTATTAATTCTTGTAGAATCTATCTGATGATGGTGAAGATTTAGGGAATAGTTTGAAGTCTACTGAAATTATAGGTGTCTGTTTTTAATACCTTCAGTTGGATTTGTCTTGGGGTCCTAAAACGTATGATAGCTTTGCAGGAAAAGGTGGTGTGCTAGGTCATGTGCAGGAGTTTCCTCCTGACAAATCTGTAGGTTATAGCAGTAATATGGTGGAAAGAACAAATATACCAAAGTGGTGCATCTTGTGATAATCTGGATGGAAGATGACCCCACAGTATGGTGATTATTAAAAACTTCCTCTTACCTCTGGTTTCCTGTCAAGCATCTGAGTTCAGTGAGCAGAGAGGCTTATTGAGCCAAAATGTATGGATTTATACTTTTCTTCATAAATGTCACTTTACTGGTAGAAAAATTCTGGTTTATTAATAATACAATTTCTTTGATAATGCTTAATAAAACATAAGGCAGAGATCCCTAAGGTAAGCTATAACATATAAAAATAATCCCCTTGTAAGTGCTTTCATGTGCACAGTCTGTTGTGGTCTTAAAACTACTTGCCATTGCCAGTGATCTTCTTGAATCTCTGTATTTCAAAACTGAAATTCAGCAGTTGGAGGACTCCATTCTCCTAAACAAGTGGTTGCTGTTTTAGTCATCATACCTATTCTGCCAGCTTGGTTTTTTATACTTACACTTTGCTATTAACTGAACCTAATTGTTTTGTATATTATCTTCTTCTGATGAAATTTTTACCAAATTCTTCCATATTTATAGTAAATAAAACCAATATTGATTTTCAATATAGAAAGAACAAACTGTTGTTTGGTGAATGGATGTGCACTATGAAAATGATACACACCCTCTCCTCCCTCCCTCCTCTGTTAATATTTAACAGCCAGGAAACATAGTGAGAAGCAGGATGTAAAAAGTGGGGATTTGGCACTTCTTTATCTAAGTTATGACTATGTTACTATCGATTAATCTTTGCACCTCTTTTGTGGGAAGATAGCATTCTATGGCTAGAAAGAAATCAGCTTTAGAATTTTTTAAGGCTTCTGAAATTTATTACAGATAAATTACTTGCTGTGTTGTCAGTCTTTTTTTGTGTTAAATCATTTGATGAAATCCAGTGTATACCATAGATCTCAGTCAGACACAGTAGCTTCATTAGGCTCATTACACTGCTGTTGCAAGCAAGCCTTAGTTGAGAGTATAATGCCTCTGGAATGGCATTTACCCTCCACCCTGCTCACTTCTGTTGATTTGAGCCAGGTGTGACTTTAAAGGTAAGTCTAAATAAGGTTAATTCTTCCAAATTGTGAAAAATTACCTTTTGATTTTCATTGTCAAATTTGTGCACTGCTCATCTGTAACACTCACTGTATTTCTTTTCAGCCCAAGTATTTCATTCATTTTCCTCAATACTCTTTTGTGTAGGAACTGCAGGAAGCAATTTTTAAAACTTGTTTTCTTTTGGCTCCTCAGATCTCCAGAAGCACTGATGTGGGAAATGTGTAATGGGTGCAATGAAGTTAGGTTGCTGCAGTAAATTTTAAAACTTAGGGCATGTGCTTATTGTAGTGTGTGGGACTGGGCAGGAGGTTTTGTGATACTGACCTAACAGCTTCAAACTTTGAGTTGTTGCAGCTGCCCTTGCTCTTTCTTTGCTGATCTCTGGCTGCTCCTCTTTCTTCCTTATGTTAGCTGCCTGACAGTTTTCAAGTTCTTAGAACAATTAATTAGGAAAATTTCAATTGCTGTCTAGAAGTGTTGGTTTGGGGAGACTGGGATAAGAGCTATTTCTGAAGGCTATTCCTGAAAATGTAAATGTTTAAGCAAAAAGTGTACAATATGCTGCAGAAGAACTGTTGAGTTGGTTTCAGTTTGCCTTGCGTTCAGATGCAATTAGCTTTACATCAAAGACTGTGCAATAGGAAGTTTTTGTACAGAGCAATTGAAATGTTACTCAAGCCTAGTGCCAGTTTTCCTCTGCCCTGCGTAAACAGAGCACTTAAGGGTCAATTATTAATATCTTACTTAGGTGTTCTCTTGCCCTCTTCAGAAAATTGCACAAACATACTTTGTGCTGCTTCTTTTTGTTGCTCTTTTTTCCTGCTCCACCCTTCCCCACTTTGTTGTTCAGTCCTTTCTTGAGGATAACGAAGAGATGCTTTGATGTTTGGAAAGTGGGAATACAGCTTTTATTTCAACTTTTGTTTCCTATTATATAATCCTTTGCTTTTGTCAAACAATTGTTTGTAAATTGAGCATTGATGTAACTGTAGGGAGTTTGGACTATGATTAGCAAGTGGCACTAGATGCTATCAGCTCAAATTAAAGTATCTACACCTTTCAGGAGCTCCATGAAAAAAGATAGGGCTTTTTGATTTATTTTTCCATGTCTCATTTGCTGTACTCTTAAAACATACAGCATTTATACTTCTTCCTATAAGTTAGGGGTTTATTCACATTTGTCTTTACTGTCCTCAGCTGACTCTTCACTCACCAGATAATAGAGTAAGTTACAATGGAATTCACTGTCTAATACTAGATTTTTATCTCCAGTGGAAGTCAGCATAGCACAATGCAGAGACCAACAGCTTTGTTCATTCCTATTGTTAAAGAAAACTAAGTTGAGTTGGCTTATTGAGGTTGTCTAGAGGCATCACCTTGTGTGCTGTCTGTATTCCCTGAATTGTTTGACTACCCTTCAGATGCTTTATATAACATGAAAAAAGTCATTGGTTCTTATGTCTGTCTTACCCTAATCCTTTATCACAGGTCCTAGTGCCACCAATCTTATAATAGGCTCCATCGCTGGTGCCATCCTGGTAGCAGCTATTGTCCTTGGGGGGACAGGATGGGGCTTTAAGTAAGCAATGCCGCATGTCTTCTCTTTGGTGGCTATGGCATTTCTATTTCTTGCTTACATCACTAAATTTTGAGTTCCTGCTACAAGATTCCCAAGTTAACCCCCTCCCCCAAATACCAACAGACTGCTTTAAACAAGAAAAAGATTACACGTGTACTGAACAAGAGGAGGAAATTGATTTGAAAATAGCAGATGATATCAGAGTGCAAAGTTGAACAGCAATAAAATAATTTACTTTTCATTAATTCACCTAAGATTTAGGGAGGAGGGTCTTTTTTTCATCTCCGGTTAGTAGTGTTGTTCTCAGAAGCTGACTACAGTGGTTAAAAAACCCCCAAAGATACATATTTGAGGAGTGTTTCTGTTGAATGTTGTAGTACTTTCAAACTTCTCAGTTTATTTGTAATTAAAAATGTCCTGTAAGGGGTCAGTAGTGGCAGTAGCAGAGTAGTTTTCAGCAACAAATGTGTTGACACAGTCAGCTCAAAGTACCAGAGCTAACTTGTGTGGGGTTTTTTTTTTAAGTCTCAATGCACAATTTAAAAAAAAAAAATCAGGTTTAGAGAGAACATTTTGAAGTCTTGAGCTGTTTCCTGAAAGATGAAAGCATTTATCTCCCACTTCTAGTTATTTCTCTCCCAATTCTAGTTCAACGTGTTTTATAACTGTGAGGAGTAACATACTAGTCATTCTGCTTGGCTGTTAAAGCAAAGAGAGAGTCTTGAACAAAGCTATTTAATTCTTGTTTTTTTATAGTGTCCAGTAAACCTACATGCATGGCCCATAATGGTAAAAAGGATTTCACTTCACAATCAATGTTTATAACCTTACAAATCATGGAAGCATTAAGCACAAGTAATTTTTCATGGCATTTCAAGTTGCTATTTCTTTTCAATAACATGAATTGAGATTAAGTTGTGATAAAACAATAAGCTGTAATTCTTTGAGGTTTTTATAATAATGGAAAGAAAATTTTCCATGGCCTCTATTCATATTTAATGTCTGAATTGAGAAGAATAAAATTAGTCCCTAGTTGATTAAGGTCACTATCAAAGCAGATTCTAGTGATCAGGTCTTATTTTTCTGGTAATTCATTTTCAAAGGTCACCTGAAAATGTTTACTTCTGTTTCAAACTGTTAAATTTTCAAAGTTTCAGCTGGCCTTGACTAAACATGCATAAAGAAGCAAAATACTTCAAAATCTCTTTCAGCCCTGCTGTAAACAGCAAACATGTGGCAGCTCTGGGAGTCACTGCTTCTCATTTGTTTTAGTAAGAAAAGATTAAATACAAAAGGTATTTTAAAAAATTTAAAAAAAACATTTATCTATAAGCATGGGTATATGGTCTTTAAAACCTTTCTTAGTTCCTGACAGTAGACCTACTTTCAGCTGCTGGATTTGTTGTGGTTGTTGGCTTGGTTTGTTTTCTCTTATATCTTCTTAGTTAAACAAATTCAATCCACTTATTTGTACAATAAATAGCACTAAGGCAGCCTCCAGTATTTGTTACTATAGGGCAGCTCTAAACAAGTAGTTCTGTATCTTTTGCATTGTATCTCATATGCCTAGATTTTCCATATTTGTAAACCATAAAATAATTTAGTATTTTGTTGTCTTTTAAAGTAAATACAGCATATAAACCATACAGTAAAATGTCAGTAAGTTGCAGATGTGGGGTTTTTTCCCCCTGCACTTCACTACATGCAGTTATATTAAAAACATGGATAGTCCAAGTTCCCATGCGAATTAACTAAGCTAAATTTTGTAGGAAAATAAATGTCATCTTATATTTTTGGATTAGTCTTCTCCTATAAAAGACATATCTGCTATTCAGCAATTCACAGACTTTGCAGAAACAGAGCGCTCATCCCTAGATAGTATTACAAATGTATTACACAAAGTAGTAGCTTGAAAACATAATATATGTCATTAAAATAGGGAAAAAAAATTTAGTCACTTTCTTCCTCTGAGTCTTTTCAAGCCCTCTTGTGCCCTGACCACCTCTGCTCTGGTGCTGCAGCCCCTGCTCCCCCCTGCACAAGCAGGTGGGTTGCACACACAGCTCCAGCTTGCATGAACACAGACCAGCAAAGGATCCCTCGCTGTCTGAAACAATGCGGTATGGAATTCATTATTTCTTCTTTGTGTTCCACGCCTCTCAAACTGCTCTCACAAGTGTTCAGCTTTGCATACTGATGTTATTTGTTTGCCCAAATGTAGAAACTTGTGCCTCTAGAGGATCTCTATTGGAAATGCCTCCTGAAGCTCTTATTCTCACAGGAGCGAGATACAGCTGTTTATTCTGTAGCAGAACCTCAAATACACTGGCCTGGCCTAGCTCACAGCTTGAAGTGCATGTTTCTTCTGGGGGTCAGAGGGGAATTGAAAAGGCTTTTCAGCTTGTCCAAAAAAGAGGGCTAGCATATGTAGACCCCCTGATACTTGGCTTCAGATAGACCTGGAGGCACAGATGAGGATAATAAAGAGTGATTTTAACTTTTCCTTTTTAAAGCAAGTGCTATGTTTAGTCTCTGCAAATATGAGAGAAGGTAGCTAATGCTTTACAAACTGGGAGCTGTGATTTCTGTTTCACAGGTTATCAGATGTTCATATGAACATACGGTACTGTGGTGTCAAGTCCATATCAAACGTAAGCTGCAACTAAGCAAACTTTGTTCATGAACTGAGGTGGGGGGTGGGGGTTGGAGGGGAAGGGTAAAAGAAAGCTTGATGCAAGTTTGGAGAAACAAAGTAAAAGCAAATCAACAAAGAACAGCCAGTTTCAAGACTGAATATGAAGTTAATTTTTCTAATCAAGGTAATGTGTGGACAGAATAGGAAAGAAAAACATTGACAGTTTAAGGGGAGTGTAGTAGACCCTCATACATTTCAGGTGGCTTAGAGTTAAAAACTGTGGGTGGAAGTAGAGTTTACTTCAGATGGGTCTTGCATAGTACTTTTAAAACTGTTGGCATTTAGACAGCAATAAGAAAAGTCTTTTGTATTCCTACCTGAACTCTGCCAGGTAATGTACAGAAGTACAGCATTCACGAAATGTGAAGTTCATTTTGGTGTAGCAGGTTTGTGCAAGTTTCAGTATACAGGGTTTAACAGAGGAAGGACATTTTAACCTTTAGAATAGCTCAGTTTTCTTTCTAGCATATATTCATCACTTCTGCTATGCTACTGCAGTAATATAAGCCAATTAATGCTTTTGTTACTGACTTTAACAGTATTAAAGCAATTTTGGTTACAAAACACCACTGCCAACTAGTAAAAGTGATGGGACAATGCACATGAAAAGCTGCTTCTTGTTATAGCAGAATACAAAAGCAGCAGATAGAATTGTGCCTACAGTCAATTTCCAGCAATTGTTCTTAGCTGAAGAGCTGCAGGGTTTTCTGTTTCTTTAATAGAAGATTAATGGAGGAACCAAAGACATACCCAGATATAAGAGATGCCAAGGTTTAACTGGTCCATGCAGTTGCATTTAGACCCTAAAGATTTCCACAGGATAAGGCAGTCGAATGCTGGTGGCAATGTTGTGAGAAAGGAAGTTTTGATGCCTAACCAGCATTTCCATTAAGCATGAATCATGGACCAAAATACAATCATTGCTACATAAATGTCAGCATTAGAATCAAACAAAGTATTTTCCCTTTTTTCCCCAAACTACTAGAATAAATGGAAAGTCAATGTCTAATTTTAAGCTGATAATTTTAGTCCCTCATTTTGTTAATGTGAATCAGTTTTGTAGAAAAAGTTCATTTGCTTAAGCTCTGCTTCAACATTTGAACAATGCTTTAGAAATGCCTGTGAAGACATTAGCTAGTTAAAGTGGTTAAAATCTTTAAAAACTTAAACAAAGCTTTGTATTTATGTGATCACAAAGGCACACATTTGCTAGTAATGTACTTTGTGATCACATTCCCAGTTAGCTGCATTAAAAAAAGCAGCAGATTGCAAGGTATTACTTGGATACATTCAGCCTTTTCTCTTTTCTGTAATAATTTTTTTTTGTAAAGATGACCATATGAGAGAGACAGTGATGTGCTGTAGCATGGTGTGCTTTTTTGATTCAGAATCACCTATAATTTTCTTTGTGTTAGAGACCCTTTTCCTAGTTGGATTACAGACTGAAAGGCTGACCTTCATTATTTAAAGATGCATTAAAACTTTAAATGCAAAAAATAAGTTAATGTTCTAAGATGTTCCACATAAACCATCAAGAAGCAGCATCATTGTTCTATGCGTCCTCCCACAGAGGACTTTTCTGTCCCACCTTATCTTTGAACTGAAGCATACCAGAAGGACCATTGTAGCACTATAACAAGTAGCTATAAAGAGGTGCAAATATCCAGGACCTGGTACTCACCTAGTTTCTTTTTACTGTAATTTTCTTGGAGAAGAGAGAAACTTGTTCTATTTGCCAATTTAAGTAAATAAGACTACTGTCTTCATTTTAGTACTGTAATGGTTGATAATTCAGCATGAAATTGTTAAAGCAGGTCAGGGAATCAGAACAGAATCTGGATTCCTGCAGGGTAACACCTAACTGCCTACCCCTGAAGTGCTACAATCACAGCAGATACAGGGCAGGTTCTTGTTAAGCTTTGTACTATGTTCCCTTTGTGACACTTTACCTCATGTTCTGTATTTTAGTTCTTCACATGTTTCTTTCTCATACAACATTGTTAGCAGAATATTCTAAGTGAAGAAAGGCAGTGGTTTGGTCAGTATCTTGTTCCTCAAAGTCTATATTTCTGCTGAATAAAATTAGGAACTATATGGTTTGGACAGATCACAGAATGCACATCAAGGTTTCTGCTGGAATACTGCACTAGTGGAGATCATGTTAGAAAAAAATTGATAGCATAAAAGTCTAAAGAGTTTTGTTACAGAGTTATACTGGGAAGCTGGCACAGCATCTGTCCTCTGTACCTTGTTCTAAGTCTTATAAACTCCATTTCTTTAACTAAAATAAGTTCAGATAACAGAATGTAATTCAGCATCTGTTTTAATCATGCCCTCTTCAAACAAACTGGAATATGGTACTTTTCTATAGAGTAGGAGGAGGACAAGTTACATCATCTGGATTTTTCACGTATGTTGTTGATTTCAAAGCACTGACTAATTAGATGTTAATGGGTAGTGCTTGAACTCAAGTAGGCTAGACAGTATTTAAAAGGGGGGAGGGGGAAGAAAAGCAGCCATGTCCTTTTCCCATAGAAAGTTGCAGGGCGAGCAGATGCGCAGGAGCCTTTAGCTCACATTCAACCATGTTCTATTATATTCATACTTCCTAGCACGCAGTTCTGCAAGTTGGCCTGAAAATATAATTTGGTCATCCCAAATTTACCTGTAGTACAGAGGAGGACGGATTGGAATAGTGAAGTAATGTCCTCATTCAGAAGGAACTTTAGTACAGTACTCCTGGAGGGGAAATGACTGAAAGATGAACTCGGTGGTTTTCTTTCAGAAACCCACAATTCTTAAGCATTCATCTTGCAAAAATCTAGGCACAGGTGTCCAAGAAAAAACAAAACAAAACAAAGGATTGCCAAGAACCACCAGCCTCTGGAAGTCTTCTCAAAAAGAACATTCATTAGTTTCTTAAACCACCAGACAAACCTTGTGTATAGAATATTTATAAATATTGTAGCAGTGGTAGTGGTTAGCAGGGGCACAGAAAATAACAAATCTAGGGGTTGGTCTGTACCTTGAGGGAATTTATGAATTCCTGTTCTGTATTTTTTGCATGTTGGTTTGGTGGCGGTAGTGGTGTGTATGCCCAATGTTAAAACTAAATGCATGAGCCCCTTGCTTGATGCCCCACATAAAGCCAGATACTGGGGAGGTTGCACCCAACTTTTGTTGTTGCTTCCTGATGTCTTGCTGTTTGACATAGGACATCAACATCGCAGGAGATTGGATATCACCAGCTTGCTGTTCACCTTTAACATTCAATTCTAATCACACGATTTACAAAACTGTCCAGTCTCCTTCGAATGCAATGTCTCTTCTATCTTTTTCACCTTACTAAGATTCACTTATGGTCAATAGTGTGGTAAGAGCTCACAGAGGCACTCACTTTTCTCTCACAGTGGATTACAGACACTAAATTCCGGTGTAGCCAGAGATGGGCACTTGGTCTGACAATTCAGGCCTCCATGGGCTGACGTATTTCCAGTCCTGGCACTTATGACTCATTCTCTTTAGCTGTACACATGCACTCCTGGCCGTGGAGACACGTGTTACCAGGAACTGAAAGTTTCTACAAATATAGAGCACCACTTGAAGTACACAGAAATAACTGAGTTCTCTATGCCAGCATGATCTTTAAACTGCATAAGGAAACTGGTACTTGATATTACGCTACAGAAAGCATACAACCAAATTCTTTAAATGGTTAGCCCTTGAAAATGTTATTGGTTAAACTGTCTCAGTGTGAGCCTTTTACTTTACTATGACCTTAGCAATGACTTTGTTCCTGTTGTATCTAACTAATGTCTTGCGTTTTTCTGTTTTCATCACCTTTTGATGCAACCTGGAAGAAATGTCAAAAAACGAAGGTTCGATCCAACTCAACAAGGCCCTATCTGAAGAAACACCATTCAAAAAAGCTGCTTCTTGCACTACTGGATTTTGGGTACGATGTTTTTGCTGTAGCTGCACAGGAACTAAATCTACAAGGAAGAACGTGAGAAACAGTAACTATAAACACAATGTTGGGATGTTGTGATTTGAGTTGGTAGAACACTGTCCTTTTTGGAGATAAGTTGGAAATACTTCCTCTATTCACCTTTCTCTTGTTAACATTAACTGACAAGTGTTACAAGCAAACTGTTTCAAAATCAGGTGTTTTTTTTCCTTTTCTCAAACAAAGGAGACACACAGACCAAGTGCAATAAGAGAACTGTTCCAAAATAACGGAATAGCAGAAGATTCTTTTCCCAGCCTGCTGGCACTCTAACTTCACTTGAGTTCGCATGACTTCCTTTTTCTTATCAAACTCCAGTGGCATGAGGAGCTAATTTTGAAAGGGTAACCTGCATGGCTCACATACAAACAACCAAGTTAGCAAGCTGACCCGAAGCAGAATCTGCAGCCCAATAAATACAAACCACTGGGAAGCCAGTGCCAGGCTTCAGTAGCTTCTCCAGCCACGCAGTGCATTCTGCTGCTGGACTTGAGGGTTCCCCGCTCCATGAGCTCGCTGTCCACTTTATTTTGGCCTCCTAGGTCAGGAGTCTGTTAGGTATAGAAGCTAGTGAATGATGGATGGAATTTTTCCAAGAAAGAAAAAGTGTAAATATGGAAATAAGATTTTGATGTATCATTTTCACAGATTATATATAAATATATATATGAGAGAAAAGAATTTCCATATAAAAAGGTTCTATTCTTTATGTAAATCTATTTTTGATGTTGGGTTTGGTTTCGGGTTTTTTTCTTCCCCTTTTTTCTGTAGCATGTTGTACAGTGGATGTTCTGGGCTTGCTCAAAAAAGGCAGATAATAGCATGCAGATGCAGGGAGTTCTGACACCAAACAGATGTGATCTAAAGTTTGTATGCTTGAAACCAAAAACAATTAAAATGTATAAATGCATATCTATATATTGACTATAAGCCTGGGTTACTTTTTTTGGCTATTATACAGACTTTTCCATAATATAGTATAAGATAAGTAACACCCTCTCAAGCTAATCACAGAAGTGCCAAGCTCTGTTTTTGTTTGCTTTTTTTTTAATATAGCTAGGTTTTTTCCTGTCTAGATCCTGTAAAATAAAAACTTAAATAAGCCTTAAAGTACTCACAAAATGTTAAAAGCTTGGAATGAATTGTTCTTCTCTTGCCTTCTGCCCATCTACTCAAAGCAATGTGCAAAGGTGACTGACATTTCTAACTCACTCCCTGTATCTCTTTGATGCATCTCACTTTTCAAAATTTAATGCAAGATTAATACTTTGGCCCTTGGCTACTGATAGCCCGTTACCATCACAACATGTACAAAATGCCATGTAATGTCAGGGTTTGTGCGTTGGAATTATTTGTAGATACACCTCGTGTACAAACAGATTTTGGCAGAGAAGTCCTGGGCAGCTGTACCATGCCCTTAGGAACCAGGCTAGCCTGGCTGCATCTGCCTTGGGAAAAGTATGGGAAGATGTCTAGTTTAGGCCTCCCTAAAAGTATGGAGCTGTACAGTCTGGCTCATACTTTTCATTTTGACTTAAAACTTAGGTAAGTTGGTTTGTGTAAGTGAAGTGACTTGAAAATTGAATTGCTGCATCTGATAATCAGAATTAAAGATTTTCATAATTTTGGATTTGATTTGAATGTTGGATATTAGTAACAACAGAAGCCCAGTTATTCTACTTAACTCCATTTCTGTTCAGTGGAAATCCATTTCCTAAGCTAGCTTTAAGAACCAAAACATTAGGAAAATGCTGCAGATTTCCCAGTTATTTCAGTTGTTTTTCTTACTATAATAATGTTAAATTCAACAGTCTCACAAGAGAGCTACAATATATTGTTTTGCTTGATAGTTATTATTAAATATTTTTGATCAGCTTTAACATAATCACATTAGCACTTACTACATTATGAGTTAAAGGTGCTACACACAGGTAGTTGACGTGAATATGAATTACAGATCTTATTCTGAAAAATTCCTGCCCAGTTTCAAGCAGAACTAAATTAATGACAATCCTTTGATGGCAAACCAAAACTATTTGCATCTCTGTTATGGTTCTCTAAAAATGCCTTGCTTTGGAAGCAGAACCCTAACAAAGTATAACCCAAAACAGAAACACTAGTGGTTACCAAAAATTAAAACAAGTAAAAACAACTGGATATACATAAACTACCTGTGTAATAAACCTTGAAGAAGCATTTCACAAACAACATTGTTAGTGTGTGATGTGATGTTTTAAATCAGACCACAGTGGTCCCCAACTACTATGTACATATGTTCAGTGCTGGAGTAACTTTTTTATTTACACCAGCTATTTCATATGACTTACAATTTCTTGACTGCATTTTTGCTCCACTCCTCAGCCATTGTGTATATTTGGAAGAACACATTTGCTTTCTGCCCTGTGTGTACACAACACAAGTGACAACACAGCTCAGACTACATACAGGTTGAAATGTTTCCCGTGGTAGTAGATAATTAAAAATTGGGTTTGGTAGGTGTTGATTTTCTACATCCCACCTTTGCTGTGCTTTGGGAAGTGCATATCCATTTAGTGTTGATTTGTTCATCGCAAAGTGTCGTCAAAAGAAGACCAGGTTGACTCTGCCTCCATTTCATCCACTCTACATTTGCTCCATTATTTACCTACTCAGCTGGACAAGAAACTGTGGTAACTGTATAGCTCATTCTAGTATGCTGCATGACCTTACTGATTTGATCTGATACTCCTAAAGGAGAAATCTGCTAGGCAAATTAACAGCTGTATAGGTGCATGTTCAAGGAAACAGATTACTTAAGGCTGGAGTTTAACCAATTTTTCTTTACTATGCAAAGATGGGTGTTGCACAAACAGATGAGACAAATAACTGAGAAAATGCCATAGAATACTTGAAGCTATGTTTTAAGCCTAATCAGTCATGTTTTATATTCATTACTGCTTCCACTGTTACTCTTCCTTTTAAAAATGATTTGTAATTATTTTTTTAAGTGCACAACTTGATGTTATTATAAATCAAGTTTTTGTTTGAAGTTAATACTCATTCATATCCTGTTGGCTGCTAATGAATGGAAATTCAATAGTCCTTGTTCTGCATCTTAGCAAGATGAGTATTAAAAATGTCATGAACATGGAATGGAGTAGTTTTTAATTTTTAATAATTTTTTCCCTGTATTTATTCTCTGGTTTATTTAATTTCTGTGTTCAAGGAGTCATCACCTTTGTAGTAGTGCAGACTGACTGGAGTTCTCCTTTACCAAAGGCCTCTAAAGCTGTGTGGAATCTCAGAGCGAGGCTGTGCCTGTGAGGGGACATTGCACGCAGGCTTTCCCACATCCATGGGACGGGCATCCAGGGCGTGCCGGGCCTGCTGCAGCCCTGCCTGCTGGCTCCACGGAGTGGAATGGGACCTGATGCTTTTGTCAGGTGAGGGGAGCCTTTTGCACCTCAAAAATCTGAATTGGATAATACCAAGAAGTCTATAATTAGGCCTTCACAGTATTTTTTGAATAGTTACATCCTAATAACCAGATAATGTGATCATCATTTCAATGGATTACTGAATGAAACTCTGCTTCCCTTTTGGGTTTTTTTCCCAGGCTAACTCCAGTGCAGCCAACCTGGGCAAGCTAAAAGCATGCATTGTCACAGTTACCAGATAACAACTGATACTGTTTTGCTTTCTCCAGCTCCAGATAGGGAAACAAACCACACTTTTGTCTTAATATCTCCCAAGGTTATGTACTGAAAGCATTTTTCTCATTTAGAACTATAGAGTGAGGGAACACTCTCATTAATGGAGCCACTATCATCCACTTTTATTTCCTGTCATTTGAATATGGGACTTTTCTATAAACTCGATATAAACATGCAATGTTTTGGCTACAATTAGAATAGATAGTCATTCCTTAAAATAAGAGTTATATATTTTGCAGCATATAAATAGAAAAGCAATATAGAGATGGATGCATACCCGCTTTTGATTTTACAAGAAAAAGTTCCTAGAATTGTTTTTTAAAACTTTCACAATTACAGCACAAATCACTGAAGAGTGATCTTGCTGGGGCACTTACTGCCAAGAACAACACGACAACTAGCTATGTTTTACAAATCTAAAAAATCCTCTTTTGTTCTCAATACACTTATAGATTCCTACCCATAAGAGATGAAAAGTTAGTTTAACATGAATCATCTATCAGTAATACCACACAGACTGTTTAAGCGCTCTTGGAAAGCTTAAAGAAAAAAAAAAAGTAAATAGGAATTTTAGTAGTAGTGATGCTCAAAATGGTACTATTGAAAGCAAAAGGTCACAAAAACATTAACTTTAAGCTGCACATGCTGTAATTCAGTTCAGTGATTTATTGTTCAGAACTCAGCAAGCACATTTTTGTAGGTTTGTTGAATAAGTTATTTGGTGGGAATGTGTAACACAAGAGGACACACAACCCTCAGATAAGTACAAGGACTTCACATCAGACCAGCAACAACAGCCACTTAATGAACAACCACAAACTGGCTGAGGGCAGCATAATTCTGAATGTTCTAATTTGTAGAAAACCTATAATCAAGTGTCAGTTGATTTGTTCTTGTTAAAATTTTCTTTTAAAAGATCTTGGTTTTGTCATAAGTCACAAGACACCCCTCATCTTTACCATTAATAAAATAACAGGCCATGCTTCAGCATAGCACTTTCTGAGCCAGTGTAAGAATTTCCCCAAAGGTAGGAACTCAGAGCATGAAGGAACTAAATGTTTTTTGCCTGCAGGATGCAGCTCTGCCCAGCATCCTCGTACAGCCCCAGGGAAACAGGTCAGTGCTGAGTGCGCTGACCTCACCAGTGCCTCTGTCTCCCAGTAGCAGCCCAACAAAGGCTGGGTTCAGTCTGTAGCACTGACCCAGCATTTTGTCCTCTTCAGGATACACACTGTTACATGACACTGACATGTGGAAAGGCAGAAACCAGAACAAAATTCCTGGTCCAAGTCCAGCTCTAAGATTATATGTATATACACACATATCTAATCTATCTCACACATTCACAGATTTCTAGAGCCATCAGACCAACTATTAAAGGCTTGGAATTTGCTGTAGAGACTGTGAAACAATATGTTTGCATCTGCACTACACCAAGAAGTTGAGAGTTTATTAAAACTATGTTTTAACTGGTGCCCAAGGTGTGAGCATGACACACTCCTTACATTGCACACTGGTGACACACTGTGGTTTATAACACCTGTTTTGCCTCCTCTGCAGAAAGGAGGTGTCCTCACACACAAACACACACTGCTTCTCTGCAGTCTAACTCGGGCAGTGTCCAGCTGAATAATGATACAAGCAAACAGTACTTTTGATAGGCTTTCTATCTCCAGCTGAGATGGCAACCAGTTTGTTCTCAAAAAAGAAATGTGCCTAAGTACCTCAAACCTAGCACTATCTGCACAAGCTTTAAGAGAAATTTTAAAATGGTAACTTCAAGACAACTGTGCTAAACTTGCTTCTATAAAAATTGCAGGAAGCACTGGGCTAACAGCTCCCAGTTTCCCCATTTGATTCCTTTGAAAGTATTTTGTGCATATTGGAAACAAAAGTCTATATACTTATGAATGTTGCCCTCACACTTTAGATCCAAGATACAAATTTAACAATTCACCTTAAAATAAGCGCTGGGCTTATTAATTCAGGATAGTTTTGCATAGATTGGGTCTCTGGATTGTTGAGGTTTTAAACATCTACTATGTACCTGCTCTTTAGAGGGGATTCTTCAATCACATATTATTTAGGATGCTCTGGATTCACAGCACAGTGGAACACTCTTAGTCAGCACATAGAAGCTTTACTGTTTGAAGAAAGAGGTATTTAGTATTGCAGAAACCTGAACAGATCTATCCCTACTGTCTAATCCAGGTGATGGGGCACCTGGATGCCTTGTGGAGCTGCAGAACAACCAAACAATTCACAGTACTTGTAACAGCAGAGGCATTTTCTTAGAGAAACAACCCCTCTTCCCCTCCCAGCAGCACCAACTTATATTCTTGGGACCCTGCAGCTTTTACTCAGCACAAACAGTGTTCAAGGACCTTGCACAAAGGTGATGGGAGCTGTGCAGAATGGTACCTTGTGCTGCCAAGCTGAAGTGCCCAGATCATACTGGTACAACACCCCCTGCGTTCCCCTGCTCAGTGTGCTGTGCTGTATGCCAGCAGCACGGTGGACACAAAGCTCCACCTCTCTACAGCACTCAAGCTCGGCAGAGCCTGACTTTCAGCCTTAGTGCAGTCACACAAAGTGTGCTTCCACCCATCTCTTCAGTTTAATTTAAACAGAGACTTTATCTCCCTGACAAGGACCACTTCCCCAAACCTGATTTATGGCAGTCTGGTTTGCTCCAAAACACACCAATAACTGCATAATTAGAGAATGGCTGTACAGCTCCTGCTGTAGCAGTGCTGACAGTCACCTTTAGCTGTCTCGATCAGTGATTTCAAAGAAAAGGCTCAAGTTACTTTTAAAATACAAGGACCACAGTCTAAACCTCCGTACTCCATTCATATATTTATGCTGACATTTGATATGTTTTGGCCATCCATTTCCTCCACAGACCTTTTCCCTTGTCAACATGCCCTTCTCTAAGGGTGGCACAACAATGAACTCGGATGCAAAGTGCAAAAACAAGCCCTTTTGCTTTGGAGTTGGTCATTTCACCCCTATTTCCTTTCAGGCATATCTGAACTCTGTTGCTATTGCAAGATTTGCTCCATTATGAAGTTACTCTTAGAGATATTGTTAACCATTGGTAACAGTAACATAGTTTACAGACAACGCATGCTTGACTAGGATTTCTGTGCAATGAGAAAGCAGTTCCAAGAAAGTAGAACTATTATAGTGCTCTCCAGCATTCACTGAAAAGCTTCAGGAAATTAAAGATTTTAAGTTCTCCATTGTGTAATGTGGAGGTCCTGAACTCAAGACTGAAAACTGCCTCATTTGCAGAAAGAAACAATTCCCTCACACAGCAGAACCCTGTCTATATGCTGCTGGATCAGAGTGCTGGACAGGTAGGTAAAAGATTCAAGTCCCTTATATTTTTGCTTCAGTTTTCCTTCCTCTGATTTGGCTGGGCATTTTTCAGTTCCAACATAAGATCTCTAGGACAGGAACTGTCTTAAAGGTGACCTTTAGCACCAAGCCCAGGGAGCTCTGGTTTTAGGCAGACCTGGTTGGTTAACAAGTTTGAGACAACCTCCATACATAGGTATTCAAAAAAAATTTACAGTCTTTGTGAAATATTCAGCTTTTTAGCCATATCTAATTAATAATAGGAAAGGACCTAGTTAAATCAAAGTACAGTCTTTCTAGAAGCTCCAATATAAGATAAACTTATTACATAAAATTTTCACTCTAGTATCACCTTTGTAGCATCCCCTTTGAGAATAGCTTTCAAAGGGCACATTTGTGAAATAAAAATTGGAGTTTCAAAGGCTGAGTGGTCTGAAATAAATAAAAATGAAGGGGTTGGGGTTTTAAAATTAAAACCACCAATAATACTCTATGTGCCTCTATCACACTGTTCCCTACTGAAAACATATGGGGTTTATCTCATCTAAGTATACTAAATGACAGAGCTTGTACTACTTCACTCTTAAAAGTCATTCAAGAAGGCAGATTTCTCTGCCAGTAAATTATGCATGACAGATCTTGCACAGAAAAAGACATTTTCATCTGACAGAAGCAGTATCATTAGTGTATGTACAAGGCATCACATCTGTGCTTTAAAGATGCAAGTACTTTACAAGTGCCAAGGAACCCCAGGCCAGAACTAGTAGCAGAACATACAGTAAAGCAGATTGTTTGCTGGACTACCTGAGAATGAGCAGGTAACCAACAAAACCCAAAGGTCCCACACATCCATCCCTTTCACAGAAGATAGAATATTCCATTACTCTCCAGAATCTCCTGTCACCTACTTTTTGGCCCTAATAATTTGCTGTCTTCATTACAATTTCTTCTTATTTTCCCCAAACAGCTTTGGGTCCATACAGGTTCCCAGCATCAGGCCCTGGCTGCCAGGGGAGTGTCTGTGCTGTGGGGCCAGTGTGGCATGGCACAGGAGCTGCCCTGAGGCAGGCATGCTCAAACACCCTTTTCTCCCAACAGCTGCAGGAAAGAAACACCCTTAGAGCAAGAAAAGGTAGGAGACACCACACTGCACTCCTACTTGCCTTCAGAAAAGAGCGCACTGTGAATGTGTTTTTCCTTCCCAGAAGATTTGCCTGTAACACCCTGGAAGAAATTGATCCCATAACGGCCATGCTTTCTTAGATGCTAGTGGCAGTTTTATGAAAACACGTGTCACTGAACCACTCACTTAACCGTGACATACCCAGGGTGACTCCCTCTCCTGCCTGGAATGCCTGAAGGTGAGAAGAGTTTTGTTGCTGCCTGTGGGTACACGAGGAAGGAGGAGGGCTGAATCAGGAAGAACCATGACTTTATTGTGGAACAAGGAGATATCAGTCCAGCACCCAAGCAGCAACGAATCCCTTAATTCAAGAAATAATAATTGTGTGTATAAAATATCCAGGATGCCATTAAAATGAATCAAAAGCTCTTTAACTGCATGGTTAACATGAAACAACCTACCCACAGGAACAGTTAACTTTTAATGTACTATATTAATCAGTTCAGGGATTTTTATTATTTTCTTGGAATGTTTTAGTCTAAACAGAAATATGGTCACATTCTTTACAAGGGTCACTTACATTTATAGTGTCACATGTCACCAAATTATGTTTTCAAAAATATATATTAGTTTTCTAACCAAAACTGCTTAGCTTGCACTTGTAAAATACCTGTTCCACACGTCTTTTCAAAGCTTTTGTTACATACATGTGCCACAAGTGTTACCTCCTTCACAATTCATTTAAGTAAGTGTCAGCAATGAAGACACTTAAAACTTCTGACAAATGTCACCTAAGTTTACCCCTGGGAAAACACTCCAAATACTGTCTTGCTGACAGCATTCCTACCATATAATAGGTAGTAGACAGGGAGAGAGAGAGAAACACATTATTAAGGGAAAATAGATCTCTTGGAATAAGGAGTTGCAGTTCCTCGAACCTGGCCAAAGTAGAAGCCTGTAGGGGTCAGAGAATGTGCGCTGGACCCATTTACATTGAGGCCAAAATACACAAGTGATGCAAAAGGCCCTAATAAGCAAAGTCCCTACACAATGCTGAAATGGGATGACAAGTTCTAGCAGAAAGCATTAAACCTCTGAGTGCTAAGATCTAGAGATCTGCCATACAGGGGAAACCAGAAAAGGAACACAAGTCATTTGATGGCAAGCAGGGAACGAAACAAAACACACTGCTTGGCTTGAATGGCACACAAATATTCACCTAACATCAGCTTCCTTGAGAAGATATCAAGGACTACAAACCCTGTGAAAACTAACTTTGGCATGGTTCTCTTATATAAAATACTAACTGCATCACCAGCTCCTAGTGAAGATCTGCACACACATTTCTCTGAATACACAAGCAATCATGAGTAGCAACTGGAAAAACACAATGGTATTCCAGACAAATAGCACAAAGAGTTGCTCCTGACTCAAGTTACATTCTAAACTTCAGTGTCACAAAAATCTATGCATTCAAATGGTCTAGAAATTAACCAGGGTTATTAGACTCTGCATTCTAGAAAGGTTTAAATGTAGGATTTAACAGCAGTGGAAACAAAGTCTTTTAAAGCTACAGGCAAGGAGAGTAGCAGACATAGTACACACATCAGGAAAGAAATACTGCAATATTGCAACTTATAACTGGCTAAAGTTTAGCCAAAGAAGATGACAAGTCAGAGGCACTACCAGGCTCTGTGAGGTGAGATATTGAAGCCCTTTGACAACAGTGGTGTTACATACTCTTACATAGCCAAAGCAACATACGGCAACAAAGATGTTCTGCTACCTCATGAAGACAGGCTGAGGTAACTTAGCTTACTTGGCCTGGTAAAGAGGGGGTTAAGGGATAATCTAGAGAGTACCTGTAGCTTCCCTTCAAATAACTGCAAAGATAACAGAGCCAAATTCTTCTTCATAGAGTCATACAAAGGGCAATAGTCACAAATTAGGAAACTCAAGCTAGACAGTAGAAGAAAAAAATTACACCAGGGTCCAGCCACAGCCAAGTTGATCTAGTGTCGGTAACAGACCAAGCAGACAGAGCGAGCAGAAGTTTGAACTACAGACTTTCAGAGAACTGTTTTCACCAACACTGCTCACTTAGCCAGGTTTCACACAAAGCAGGAATAATTTGGAACCTAATTCAGCAAAAGGTAAAATGTTCACCTAAGAATACGTCTTTAAACCTTTTTTGAGTAACAGGCAACCTGTACATACCATCCCACATTGCTGTCTCTTAGTCTCAGTGCTGAATAATTTTTTTTTTTAAATATGTAAATGCTTACCTAGCTCAAGCAACCCTAAGCCATTGCCTATTACCTGCTAACATTAAACCACATCAGAAGGTTTGCTGGGAGCAAATGCAGGAAGGAAGCAATTGTGCACATAGTTGTTTATGTGTTTGTTCTATTCAAATACAAATACCAGTGAAATGGCCATCTACTTTCATCACTTCTCATCACCTATTCTTATAAGCTGATTGTTCTAACTTTTGCTTATATTTTATATTTTTCTGGTAGGAATAGCATTCTTTCTGTAGTGTTACATCACCTGAAACCTCTGTCTCATACATGAGTTAAAGAATCAGCTTTTCTTTATAAAAATATCCTTCCACAAATGACTCTGGATATGATCTACAGCCCATGTGAATTAAGTTTATAAGACATGTAGACCCACTGAAGATGTGAACACTGACTGCCAGGGGAATATATCATGTACTGCAATGAAAGAGCAATTACTGATAGCCTAAAAAGGGCACAGAAAGCTTTACTTAGGAGAGTACGTGGAACTGAATGAGATGGCCAATCCTTCTATGTTTCTTCTCCACTAGGAAGCTGAGGTGATCAATCTAATTATCAAAAACCTCTTTCCCAGAAATAGAATATGAGTGCTCTGGTTCAGCAGGAACACAGTGCAGTAGGCTCAGGAAGTATTTGTGGAGCCACGTATTTTATCTGCAGCAGTATTTCCCTTGAGCAGCAACTCTCATTTCTGTGAGAACCCCTGGGTTGGCACCCTTAGGTCTATCAGGATTCTGAGTGGAATGAAACCAATGTTGTTCTTGATCCAAAACTAGATAAAGCACACCTCAGAAGGGACTCAATTAAATAAACTCACTTCTTGACAACGAATCCACAAATGTTGTAGGTTGACAGAAATGCATCAACTCAGAAGAAATATTTTACCTTTTCCTTTCCAGCTGCAGCATTTTGTTCTTCCCTCAACAGCACAGGACAGAGTACTTAGAACAATGCACCACAGACCCAGAAACATCAGCAAAACCTACTCCTATGGCATCTTAGTCCTGCTCTGGTCTGTCCTCCTGTACCCATGCCATCCATAAACACAAGCTGACTTGGACACTTTTCTACCCATGAGCTGCCTTTAGGTCACATCACAACACCTTTGTCTTAAAGGCATACTTCCCTACTCTCCCTTGCTCTGTTCAGCCCCCAAACACAGAGGCTGGGAGAAGAATGATGACTACTCATAGAACCCAGAATCAGCTCCTACAGAGCAGACTTAAAAAAAAAAAAAGGCTGATTCTTAAAGATCATTTCATCCACAGAGTCCAGAAGAAGAAGTCTATTGGAATAGCTTGTGTTCAAATAGCACAGTAAAGAAACATTGGAGATCCCATATACAAAATGCCCCCACCACGTTACAAGAGCATTGCACTCTTCAGTTCATCCTGAAGTCTATTTCAGCAGTTGGTGATTATTACTCTCCCATTCCCAACCCCACACTTCTTGATAAATAAATGGAACATTTGCAAATTTGCCAAAGTCAACAATATTGCTATTTACAGGGATTCTAGCCAGATATTGTCCAATCCCCAGAAAGTTTTTTTCACATTTGCTAGACAGCAGCATTACTTACACAAAATACACCTTCAAAGGGATTGCTTATTGAGGAGACAAAGCACCAGGAGAAAAGAAAAGCAGTGTTCATTGTCATAGGTATACCACAAGCTCAAGAGTCAGAAAAGGAAGATGTTTCTTCATTTACATGGACTGAATGCACAGAAAGACTTCAAATTATAAAGGCATTGATGAACAACAGTAAAACCAGTGCTTAAACCAACTTTTAAATGATATAAACCATTGTGGCCCCATTGACTTCAACAAAGATAAGCCTCATGTTACTGAAGCACAGGTGCTCTCCTGGAGAAGGGATTATGATTCCAAGTGCAAAGACTGAAGGGAGTGTGAAAGTCTTGGAAAAACAAATGGATTGCTGCCCAGCTGGTATGAACTGGTGTAGCTGCACTGGCTTCAGACAGGCAGCAGAGTACTACATGATTTGGCTTATGAACTGCAGAGTTAGGACAAAAGAATGGTCTCACCCTCCCTATTGCTTCAAATAGCAAGTGTTAACAAAGTTATGCCCAACACTGGTTATTAGCCTGGTCTGGAGCCCCAGCTCTTCAAGTTGTATGTCTTATGTATGTCAGGGGGTGGCTACAGCAGGCACAGTGAACACATGTGGAGTTATCACCTGTGGAGTTGTACTCAGGCTTTCCTCTCTGTGCTGCATGTACCAGGAGACAACCCTTTCACTTCCCTCTTAGCTTAGCCCATTTCTCCAATACCTACAGAGGTTTTTTCAGCAGCTACAAAGAGGTAACAAGGGAGACGGGCTCCAGCCAAGAACCTCACAGAGAGAAAATGCAACAATATTAGACTAGATTATTTTTCTTGTGAAGGAAAATGTAGTCAGGGCTCCCTTTGGTAGGAGAGTGCAGCCCTCCAAGTAGCTCTTCTTTAGGTAAAGCCGTGTAAATTGAGCTGCATTGAGCAGCTCAGCCCCACCACTGCAATTGATGCCTTCACTGGCTTTCTTCTGTGACTCTGCTCTTCTCTGGGTCTCTCATCTCCCAGGAGAGCAGGACCTGCTGCCGTATGGGCTGAGCCCTAGCCAGCAAATAGCTCTAGTTACGGCATACAGACTCCAGTCCTCCAACAGCTAAGCACATAGAGATACCTGAGGGCTGAGCCAGGTCTGGACAACTTGAACTCCAAGGTGAGGACTTGCATTCTACATTTTCCCTCCCTCAATGCAACACTAGTAGGAGAGGGGGCAAGGGGAGGGCTGCAGCTTTGCCACAGCTGGTACTCTGGGCGCAGCTTCCCCTCGGCAAGAGGCAGTGCAGCTCGCAGGCTGCCCCCGGGAGCGCCGGGGTCCGCCAGCACAGAACAGGCAGGACAGAGAAGCAGAGCATGCTTGGAGCAGGGGCAGCCCCGAACAGGAAAGGAGGGAGCTTGGAGTGCCCTGGAGCAGCCGCCGGGCCCCAGGGGTGGGGGCTGCTCCCCAGCCCTGACGTAAAAACCAAGCGGGGCTGCCCGCTCCGGCTTCTTAAGGAGCGCGGCGGCGGCGGGCGCGGAGAGCCTTCCCTGCCCTGCTCGCCGGAGCGCAGAGGTAAGGGATGGGGGAGGCGCCGCAGCCGAGCGGGATGGGATGGCATAGCATGGCATGGGGTGGGGTGGGGACCGGACGGGAGCGGGAGCGGCGTGGGGACCAGCCCCGGCAGCTCCGAGGTCGGGGAACTGTTTGTAACTGAGAGCTCCAAGTCAAACGATGGTAACGAATTAACTAACTTTTTACATTGTTATTGTACGGCATTTTCATGACGGGGAGTGGAAGGGGAGATGAAACTGCAAGAAGGGGGGATAAGGGGAAAAAAGTCAGAGGCAGAAGGTGTAGAGAGCACAGACAAACTTCAATTTATGGACAGAAAGACGTCAAGATTGGAGAGCATGGGGGGAATTGCATGGAAGCATTCACCACATGGACAGGTAAGAGATGAATGAAATCTGGCATTTCCTGAGCATCCCTTCAGTGCTCAACTATAAAAAAAAAATAAAAACCTTAACCTTATGTAAGACTAACAGTACAATGCTACCTGAGTTTGACCAGACTATAAGGAGTAGTGGCCTTTGCTACTGGCTCTGACTAATGGCATTCACATCACACCTTCAAGGGCACCCACCCTCATATTGATGCCCTACCAGCTCCCTGTCCAGACCTGTCTTTCTTCTGCCAAATCCAGAACCCTTATCTTACTCGGTTTTGTAACTTTGAAAGTTTCTGACAGGTGCTGGGGAGCAGAAAACACAAACCAACTAGTTCAGTAGTTAACCTGTACAAACCAGATGGGTCCTGTCCAAGTCACAGAACCAACTTTTGAAGGATTTATTATTATTTTATTATTTAGTATTATTAGCCATTTATTATTACTCCTTTGTCTGAACTATTTGGTGTTGGGGCTCCCCCCACTCCTGCTGTACCATATTTGTCTCTCCAACCCACTGGTCATATCTGAGATCGACAAGTTGTTTACCAAGCTTCTAGTTTCCAAAGCAAAGTTAATTACGTCCCTTGAAAAAGTCTTAGTAAACAGACAGGTATGTGAATACGGCACAGTATATATGCACAGGTGCCTGCTGCCCAGTGGAAGGGCTCTGATGCACAATCAAGAATGAAGTAGTGACTCACAGGATGCCCTTTGGTTTGCTTCCGAGAAAGCAATCAAAACTTGCCTTGTACAACAGGGTACAGAAGATTGATGCTTCTGGAGACCTTAAGAGCAGCATGAGGACAGCCCCATGACTACCACCATCTTAAGTTGCATCCTGCTAGGGAGAGCAGGATGGGAAGAGCAAGCTGGCCCTCATTCATTAAATGGAAGGTTCAGAGCCAAGGCTGTCAAGCCAGTTCTTATGAGATCCCAACTAAGATTAAAAAGTGACTGTAAGCAGTTGGAGAGTAAAATATAAATACCTCAAAAATATTCCCAGAACTTGACTAGGTGGCCAGACAGTGGGTAGGTAAGAATATCACTGCCAGGACTGAAGTCTCTGAAGAGTCTTTTACCTCTACAATGAAATATGTTCCAGAAAGCAGCTTATTCTTCCCTAGTCTCACACACAGGTTTGTGCCTGAGCTACCTTTCACGTACAATTCCTCTGCACATCCATACCCTGCCTTTGGCATTCTTCTTCACACAGCAAAGGGACATTTCTTTTGCTCCTCATGATCATTCATGGAGGAGACTTTCTACACAAAAAGCCAATTTTTCAGCTTCTTTTGGTTTTCTTATCTTTTAGTGCCACAACAGACCTTGGGAGCAGAGGAAGAATCCACTGTAACATGAGACTCACCTGCTCTCTGCTGATCATGGCAGCGTTCTGTGTGACACCTTTCCTCTGCTATAGTCAAATTGATCCACTAGCTCTTGGGCGGGCAGACCCCCAGTGCTGGGAATCCTCCTCAATTGTCTTACTGGAGATGAGAAAGCCTCGCATTTCTAACTCTGTCAGTGGCTTTTGGGACTTTATGATCTTTCTAAAATCATCAGAGAACTTGAAACATGGGGCTTTGTTCTGGGACCTGGCTCAGCTCTTCTGGGATATTTATGTGGACTGTGTGCTCTCCAGAACCCACGGCCTAGGGAGAAGGCAGTTAACAGAAGCTGAGCAGAAGATTGCAACTCTACATTCTCAGTTCACAAGGAGAAACCAAGGTCACTACTCCTTTAATACAAGTCTCATGGGCAACAACTAGAGTCTAGTGAGAAGGAAAAGATAGAGGCTTATTGTGTTATGTGGCAATAGTACAGAAACAGAGGACAGTGCTGCACAAACTCCTCCTAATCAAGCACAAAGCTGTGTTTATGTTCAATGTGATCTCAGTAAAAATTTGACCTTCTAACAACCTGAACTCTAACAACAGCTTTTAAGTTTCAGTTTGATGGGGAAGGAGGGGCAGCAGAAAGTAAAACATAGGAGGATTTGGACAAAGAAGGCAGCTCAGCAACTGAAAATACAAATATATTCTTCCACACCAGCATTCTTACCACTATTGTTCTATGAACAGGCTAGTTCCAAATTCCCCATTCTGAGAGGTGTGTCACCCCAGGAATGCCTTGCACTGGTGCTGTTGGGGAGCATGGCAGTCTTTCAGCAGAACAGTAAGGAGTCAATCACTACTTTTTTCCATTTTCATACTGGTAACTTTACCCAACACAGAATGGAAACAGACCTAGGATTTAGATGTGTGCAGCCTTTTGGACACAGCTACAGCTTCAGGCAGGACACCACTACCTGTGACACTATATGCTGCAATTCCTAATCTCCAGGTTCCCAGCCCCAGACTTTTTAAAGTATTTCCATCTGTGCATCACTTAGCCTCCCCATTACCAGAAGGGAGATACAGCATAGCTTTTTCTAAATCTCAGTCCCTTCCAAGGCTTCAGTTCTGATCCTGCTGCCAACAGATGCATCCTGCCCTTGAGAATATCCACTTTCAGACATGGACAGGTGCTATAATTTAACGGAGAGGTAAACGTTCCATTGCCATCACTGGGCCTACACCTGAACGGACTGAGACCCTTATCTCCACTTCCTAGGTCAGTATCTTAGTTATTAAGACTTTTAGGGGACTGTCCACGGAATAATGAAGAATCTCTCTGGGCAATTACTTATTAAAGTATCTCTAAAAAATGGACTTGAACTCAGGGTTCTTGCACCACAGGGATACCATAGCACTGGACAGCCTAGCCCTCACCCACAAACTTTAAAATTATTTGAGTATTGAAAGCTAGGATTTGAGATAGGAAGGATTGAGAGGTCCTTATTCCTATTACCTACAGACAACATCATAGCCCTTAAGCTAGGACATAGGAATTGTGTTTGAATCAATCCCCTGAGACTGAAGAACTCACACACCCAGGGTCAGTTTCTAAAATACAAACCAAATAACCACTACTTGCATTTTAAAAGCAAGGAGTGTATCCTACCCTGCTCTGCAAAGAATCTGAACTATCACACAGCTCTGACTGGACCTTGACTGTGTTGACACTTCTGGTTTCCAATCAGCCTTAGACATCACCAAGGCAACAAGTTGCTCAATCCTTATCCAACTGATGCACTTTTGGGTGCAAACAGAATGCAGCTTTAAAAACTGAGAGGCCCATCAGGCTAAAGCACACAATTAATTTTTATTTTCTGGATTGCAGCTTTGACTATCACTGTCTAAACTCCCACTTAGCCTTTTGTTTACATCTGGCTCTTCATACCCATATCACACTGTGTTTTTCCTAAACAAAGAGCTTTTCTTCCACTCAAGATTAAGCCTAGCAGTTTGATGTACTTTGAAGAACCAAATTATGGATTTTGTGATTAATACTGACTTTTGTTTACACTTATATAGAGCAATTTTAAGCACTAGTAAGTATTCATACTTTAACAATGATTCCTCCCTTTCCCTCTTTGTTTTGTGAATTATAATCAAGTAATCTGATTTCTCTGTACAACTGATTAAGATCAGTCTGTACAGCAGGTAGCTTATAGCAGTGACAGTCTAAATTTTATTTTTGGAGGAGCTATCAAACTTCTTATCCAAGTCTCCCAGTTTCTTAACAAAGCCAGCTGTTTTAATCTTTGCAACCCTTGATCCTACTGCCTTATTTCATCACTGAAAGAAGAAATCAATTGGTAATAACTGCAGAGAGAAATCAGAGTCTAGCAAGTGATGAGAAATAGAATTACTGCTGCTTATGCATAAAGAGATGTTTTCTTAGCCCCATGAGCAGCACTAAGGGCACTTAAATTACCCTATGTACTTCACATCTGCATGGGTGGGTATGAACAGCTTTCAATAGCCTTGTTCTAGAAATCAAAAACTAGAGCAAGTTCTTTTGCTTTATACTATTACTCTTGCAACTACCAATAACAACTTTATTGCTCCATACCAAAGTTTTTCATCTTATTCCTCTAAGAAGTCAAAATTTCAATATTTTTTGTTGGGTTCAGTTTTTTTGTTTTGATTTTTTTTTGAAGTGCAAACAGGATCAAAAATCAGGAGCAATCTGTAAGCTGCATTCAGTGTAGTTCCTTAAACATATCACTGAATTGGAAAAGCAAGACAAAGATCTGAACTTGGCAGAGAAATAATGATGCTAAGGTGTTACTATTAGCATTACATTTCAGAACTAATTGATAAATCCCATAAGATTATTCAGAAGACAGAGTATCAGGAACTGAAATTTTCTGAGAATAAAAAAGTTCTTCAAGCAAAAAAACCTAGCTAGCAAAGTCCTTGGTGAAAGCTTTTCAGTAATACCAAACAGAACTACTTTGTCACATCTTAGAAGCACTTCCACAGTTACCCATACTTGGTCCTCCTGGGGAACAAGTCTCTGAGCGTGCACCAAGACAGAAGTAGCTCAGTTTCCAACTGTTTCAAACACTGTTTTCTGAACCAGCCTAGTCCTGCCAGACTCCTGATTGTAGTTGTTATCAGGCATAAAGATACTCTTAAACTCCACACAATCCACACAAGAGACAACAAAATCAAAACAGCAGTATTTGAGTAATCCGACAAACTGATTCAATCCACTGAAAATACTACTTAACCCAGCAGTATTTCAGCTTCCCTAGATATTCTGCAAAAAAAGCATTAATCAGCTTTAAACTGAGCCAGGTAGGGAGAATCTTTCACAGTTACCTGGCCAAGGTATCTTTAGTAACTCATCTCTTTCCTCTGACAAAATTCAGACACTATGAACAAGCAGGTTTCACAAATGTATTTCCAATATATTACAGCAATGTAGCTACATAATATTTATAACAACTCTCCATGAACCAAAATGAGCCTTTGGAACCACAAGGCTCCATAGCTTTTTTTACTTACAGCAAAACTTCCTGAAGAACAGCTACACAAGATCCTCCTCAAAAAGCCACGTAACACATCCCCACTATAAACATTTGAAAAGTACAAACACAAAGCCCTCTCTGCCCCTTTTCTCCTTGCCCTGCAGTCCCACTCAGTGGCCACAACTGTGCACACCTCCCTCACAGGTGCAGCTATTTGAGCTCAGATTAGCCCTTGCACCTGGCCCAAAACAGACGTAACTTGCTGTCCCAACTGTAGAGTGCTGGGGTCGTAGTGGGGTAAAGGCTATTGTACATTTGAGGTCTGGTGTATAATCAAGTATTGTGTTAACCAGTTACTTCTTCAGAAGACAAATATATCTAAAAGAAAGAAGGCCAATATGCTGGTCTTTGGAGATCATTGCAAAGAAAATGCCCCATAGTTCCTCAAGCAAATAATAAATGTGCTACTAAACAGTGTGAGAGATCCCATGCACTGTGCAGGGAGGTTGATAGCAGCTGGTGAGCCCGTGGGATTATGAGCAGACTTAAGTGTTTTGACTCTGCTAATTACAAGTAGAAGAGTTTTATATGAAGACTGAAGGGAAAGGTCCATACTAAGGGAAAAGATCAAAGTGATCTGACACTGAAAGGCAGCTCTTGCAAATGGAGGGATATGGTTATCACCAAAGCAAGAGGTCTGGGGACAGTGCTGATAAAATTGGGACCAGCAGCAGCAGGAAACTGAATATTCAGCTGCTCTTTGCTGTTTGGAAATTATTTACTTATATGCATTTTCATGTCACTTTTCAGGGATTTTTTCTCATATTCAGAGGTCATCAGTTCTGAAGAAGAAAGACTTATTTGAAGATTTAATAAGTATCCACATTTATAAGAATAGATCTATGTTACTTGGAAGAATCATCGGAGATCTAGGAAAAAAGAGGAAATCATACATTTAGTCCAAGATCTTGATTTGTAGATACTTTTTAACTACTTCCATTTATTTATTTCATTTTAATCTTCATTGATGTCAATTTACATGGTGGAAGAAGGCCTGTAAGCATGGGCACCATATCTCTGATTAACTTGGACTTTTGCTTTTTTTAATCACCTATTAATTTAGTCTCCTTAATAAACTGCATGATTTATAAGCAGTTGCCTACTTTAACCTGTGTGTATGTCAAGCTCTCTGTAATACATGTGACCCATTAACATGTGGCACCATTTTGGGTGCCAAACCATGAAATAACTGATTCTTCAATAAAACATAGACAAAGCAGAGAAGAAAGTTGTCAGAAAACCCTGTACTGGCACCAAGACTGGATTAGAGTGGAGATGGTGATGTTTAGTTGTATGCATAACTATGCACTTGTACAAAGCAACCACTGCTCAGACATCATCTTACTAAAGAAAAATAGTACATATTTTTACATGAAAAATACCTTCAAAAAATGTTTTGAGCTTTCTAGCAAAAGTAAAAAGGTTAACAGATCTTACTAGCTCCTCTGCTTTCACATATTGTTATGATATTTTCCCTAAACTATTAGTTATTAAAAACACTACTTAAAATGTTACATATTCTCACTTAAAGTGTTTAATCACAAGAAATCTCATCTATAACTTACGATTGCTTATTTTTTAGTTTAAAAGCTCTTTGTAGAAAAATCAGTTTCCTCCGACTGTTATTTATAACTCTAATAGACAATGTGAAATTAAAATAATGCAACATAACTTATGGCAAGGTAACATTTCATGCTTTTATGATATAAAATATTTCCATTGCGTGACTGGCTGAATGCAACTACAAATTTCAGCTTCCCAGGGAAATTGCATTTAGTAGCACATTCAAAATTTCTTTCAATGAGTATGTAGCAATATTTTATTGCTCTTTTTTCTTTTTTTTTTTCCTTCCAAATGCCCACAGAAAAACTGTTTGTTCATCAACTTGCAGAAATAGGTCCAAGTAACCAAATATGTAAAGGAAATCTTAAAATGGTTACTGGGCATGAACAAAATAAAGCTTAAACCCAGTCCCACTTGTTGAAATCCTGATCTTAAGGAAGCAAACAAAAAACTGTAAGGGGACTATCAACTTCAGTGGTACTGGATTTGTGCTCAAGTTAAGCATGCAACAAACCATTTAAATGTTCAAAAGTGGAGGGAACACTAAAGCAGGATAAGCACAGGAACACATACTTTAGTGTACTCATCAATAGCCCCTACAACTGCAGCCACAGCCTATGAGTGTGCTCTGTGACAGCATGCAAGGGTGGCGAGAGCATTGTTACAACAGATCTGCTCACTCCTGTAGCTATGATGTTACTTAATTAAGTTATATTAATATATCTAGAAGCTTCATTGTGTGCAACTTCATATCAACATATGAGACACATCTTCACCCACAGCCACTACAGGTACTAAGTCCAGCAACTGACAAAGAGCATGTTAAGAGCTGGATGCCTCAGCCAAGAAGCATTGGCATTGTAGTAGACCAGATCTTACCTGTTCCCATATGCTCTCCAGCTCTAGCAAATGTAAAATCTGACAGGTACTGTTTATCTTAGCTGCTTTTCCACAGGGCCCTTTAGGAAGAGGCTAGTGCTTCCACCTTATGTATATCCCATTTGCAACAACAGCATCCCTTATGAAATGGCTCATGCCAGCTTTCTTCCTCCCTTCAGAGAGCAACACAAATGGTGAAATACCACTATGGGCCAAGATGATATTTAGCTTAAACAAATTTGCAATACTTCTCTGCTTCAGCAAGCTTCTTAATTAATAGGCTGTAGCAAAATTTGGCCTTCGAGGCAATGGGCAGGAAAGGATGTAGAGGAAAGACTGAGAAAACAGAGGAATCTCTAGCATAGGACACACTATGGAGAACACTTAGAAATGGATGGTGTAAAGGAGACGATCCATGTTATTAATTGTGCTGAAATAAAAAAGGAGAAGCAAGTAATTACATATAAACCTGCAAGTGATAAAGTGCAAGTGATAAAAGGTTGGTCGTGTTAAGAAAAAGCAAGGGCTCTGAGTATGAGATGAAAGTAGATCTGCTGTACAGGAATAATTCAAAATCTTACTATGTTTAAAGACATGTCACTCTTCCGTATAAACTTCATGGCAGATCTTTGAGTGAGCTAGGATTGGTTTTGCAGATACTGTTCCTGGCTTACTGTTTCTCAGTCTGAGAGTGTCAGAAGGATAGAGTGAACACGTTTGACTGAACTTGCTTCCTTGTCAGCTGAGCTGAGTAACAACTAAAGAAAGACATTGTGATTTTGTCCCTTTCATCTTACAGGTATCTGGGAGCTTAAAAACTGCTTCTTAGCATGGGAAAACACTTTGAGTCTTTACACACTGCTGTGAAGTGAGAGTTCATGGTAGTTCAGGAATATATATGTGTAAGAATTTGTGCTCCAGATCTGTTCAGTGTTGCATCAGACCAAACCAGTGTTTCTCAGCTGTCACTGTTTCCAATCAAGTTTAATTCAGACGCCCACACTCAAAGGAGATTTAAAGCCACATCAGAAGTTTATGGATATCCTCCCATAATCAACAGTTAGATTTCTTGGATTGTTGTTTGTCTCTTGGCACTGGCATATTGAAAAAGCTATTAAGCTGCTATCTCACACATATTGTTTATGTGATAATATGGGTGTATCCACTTACTAGTGACCTCATCACTATTTGTTTTCCGGGGTCCTCCCTCAATAAGTTTCTTTTCACCCTCTTCACACTTCCATTGCTAGAGACAAACCACTTCTTAGCTTCCAGTATCTAACAAATGCTGTAAATTCTTGAGTGTTTGCAGTACGTGTACCTCAGGCCTCCTGTGACCAAAACTAGGAGAAAGAACCAGGAGTGTTCATTAATCTCACCACAGTGTAAGATCTTTCAAGAAGATGGCTGAGGTGCTGCCAACAGAAAATACGACTTCTAGCCATTTTAATGAGTCAGACAGTCCCTTTATCACCTCTGTTTGATAAAGGGAATCCAGCTGATGTAATCTTTTTGGATTTCAGTAAAGCTTTCAATACTGTCTCTCCCAAGATCCTTCTGGGCAAAATGTCCACACACAGCTGGGTAAACACATCATATGATGGGGGAGCAGTTGCTCATGGATTGAGCACAGAGGGCAATAGTGAATGGGGTAACATCAGAGTGGTGATCTGTCACTAGTGGGGTTCCACAGGGCTCCAGCTTAGACCCTGTGCTCTTCAACATCTTCATAAATTACTTGGATGCAGGACTGGAAGGGATATGAAGCAAGTTTGCAGATGACACAAAACTGGGAAGAGCTGTTGACTTCCTGGAAGGCAGGGAGGCCCTGCAGAGAGACCTCACAAATTGGAGGACTGGGCAATCACCAACTGTACGAAGCTCAACAAGGGAAAGTGCAAGATTCTGCACCTGGGATAGGGCAGCCCTGGATGTACAAATGACTAGGGAATGAGATACTGGAAAGCAGTGCCATGGAAGGGCCCTGGTGGGTCCTGGTGGATGGCAAGTTGGATATGAGTCAGCAGTGTCCTGGCAGCCAGGAGGGCCAACCCTGTCCTGGGGGGCATCAGGCACAGCATCACCAGCCGGACAAGGGAGGGGATTGTCCCACTCTGCTCTGCATTGGGGTGGCCTCACCTGGAATATTGTGTGCAGTTTTGGGTGGCACGATATAGGAAAGATATTAAACTATTAGACAGTGTCCAAAGGAGGGCAATGAAGATGGGGAAGGGCCTTGAGGGGAAGCCGTATGAGATGTGGTTGAGGGCACTTGGTTTGTTCAGCCTGGAGAAGAGGGGACTGAGGGGAGACCTCAGTGCAGTTACAACTTCCTTGTGAGGGGAAGAGGAGGGGCAGGTGTCTTAGTTTGAAGGGAAACTAAGATATTTTATTGGCCAAGAAATAAAATAATCGCTCTTCTTAAATTTAGAAA
>JAWWEW010000169.1:26730641-26763192 GCA_035583185.1 Anabacerthia variegaticeps
ACTGTAATTCTGACTTACAATATCTCTCGTGGTAGGTCCATTTCTCCTGCCAGTTTGCTTTTAAACCAGCACACCTTGTTGCTGGCATCAACAAGAAATACAGCACAATTCCAAGAAAGTAACTTGATCATGGGATGTTAGCTGAAGAGAGAAATGGCAATCATTCACACTCCTGAGGAATCCACTGCACAAGAGCCAGAAATCACAAATAGAAAAGGAATATTGTTCTCCAATATCTTCCTGGTAAAGCCCGTAAATGCAGAAATCTGTTATGCTATTACAATGCAACGTCTGCGACACTTTAAAGACTTTGACATGGCATTAATTACCTTAAGTAGTTCAGTGAAGCTGAATGGTGGTTTCCATCATTTACAAGCTGGTGAAATTACTTGGTTGATGAGGTCAGAAAAGGACCTGTATACATGCTCAGCTGCAGAGAACAACTCCTGCTGCAAAGCAGTCTGTTGGACTGGAAAGTAGAAGAGATTTTAAGTCTTTCTAAGTTTTTGGATGCTGCCAGAACCCTGGAAAATTCTTTATAAATTTCTAATTTAAGATAGTGCTGTAGAAAAAGCAGCTTTTTCTGTCATATTCCTGATTACATCCTCATTATCAAAAGTCAGGCATCCTGAGTGTTGAACGAAGCTCTGCTGTGTAAGACCATCGATTACACAGGGATTTTGTACTGCTGGAAGTCTGACTAGGGCTAGAGTCATAGTTACAGTGTCACAGAAGTGGCATCAGCGGAGACTTCCAGTGCCCTCACCAGTATAAGTTTGCTCCTTAATTGACTGCTGAGACTGATTTCCTCTTAGGAGCTTTGACTCATCCAGTTTCAAATTAGTCAAGTATTAGAGGTTATATTGAGAATATGCTCTACCTTCCAATATAGAGCTAGAACACTCCTACAATGACTAAGGCAAGATTCTGAATTTCCTTGGAGGGTTAAATGATTGTGAACAATATTAGAGAATAAACTGGATGAAGGTGAGAAGACAGTGTCAAGATGACTAGGAGAACTTATACCTGATTGGGTTTGGAGAAACAATGCATCCTGCAGTTTCATCACCAGCTGCTCCAGTTCCACTTCCTCTCTGGCTTCCTTCTCATCAGGTGGTATCTGCACTGCAGTGGGAGTAAGAACTGTATTTCTCATGATGCCACTGAGAGAGTTTTCTGTCAGTTTAGGCAGATATTTTTGATTTTTGTTTACTTTTTTATATTGTCCCATAAAGGGTCTGTCACTCTGAGGGGACACTGACTCCAATGGGTCGTCTGAAAACATGAAGTCCACTGCAGTGGGAACCTCAGGTGTCTGTAGAAGCTGCATAATCTTTGCAGAGTTGGGGGAATTAAAAGATTTCCAGTCTGCACATCCTCTGGAAGTAGGCCTTATTTGGGCAGGATTTAATCCACCCTGCATTTTCCTTTCCAACAGAGCATGTGAGTTTCTTGGCATTGTATCCTGACACAGTCCAAAAGGACGTTCTGATGACTGTAACATTGTCTATAATAGACAAAACACAGAAAATGCATTCTGAAAATAACTGATACTTTGGTTTGGCAGTAGTACTAAAGCAACATTGCAGAAAATGCTACAAAAATGCTGTAGGTGGCAAATATGTATTAATTCTCTGTGAAATAAGGGCCTTTTTAGAATCTCATAAGTAATTTTAATGACCAAGGATCAATAAAATTGAAAAGAAATAAAATATTTTTTGTAAGATGTGTTTATTACTTCCCAGTAAAACACGGTAATTAGGAATGATAAAAGAGTATTTAATTTACTCAACGCCAACACAGGACTCTTCTCTGAAGAAAAGACTGCAGTGAAGGATCTAACACTTCTGCTGGAAACCATTTCCTCACTCTTACTGGAATATTCATTATTTTCATTGCAGTAGTATCTAAAACTCCTAACATGGGTATCTGTGCTAGATGCTCAATATACACAGAATGACAAGGGAATCCCTGTTGCAAAGATAACTGCTTTCCCCGAAAACAAGAACCTAAGATGGCCAAAAATACTAGTGGAAGGTGCATGAAACAGTATCAAGAGTGCTGGTCTGCAGGAAAGCCAGTAGTTAGTGTTCAGTAATTGCCCATAGCTCTGACAATTCTTCATATATTTATAACTATACCTTTACTTCTTGCTTCATTTGCTGCAGCATCATTTGTAGGTTTTCATGGCTTACTCTCAGTCTTTGGAGTTTTGCTTCTATTTTGCAGCTTTTTTCTTCCTGGCAGTTGTGAAGAAATTGCATTTTGTCCTTCCATTTGTTGAACTGCTTCTTCATGTACCTGCTAGAAACAGGTAGATCACACATACACAAATATATGCAGTCATGGAAAAGAGCTAACAGTTTAGCACAAACTTTATCCCCTTCACCAGCTCAGAAAATTTTTGTCAGCTTTGGGATTAGAGGCCAATACTTCAGAAGCTGGACGGTATCCATGGAATTATCAAGAAGAGGAGTATTCTAGATAAGGAAAGATGCCAGCTGAATGGAACTATGGCCAGTACTGAACCTGGCATCTTGGAGTTTTACCTTTTCCATAAAGGTGGCTTCAACAGGAGAGACATTATAGCAGTCCCTCTGTCTAGAAGCAAATGTCTTATGGCAACTCCCTGAATTGAAAAAGACTGCTATTACATGCCTCGGACAAAAACAAAATAAAAACAGCCTGTACTCCTTTGATAGAGTTTCTTCTTGCTCGTGCTATTCTATGCAGTTTCTTTGATTAGTTTCTGCACTGGCTACTTGTCCTTGAACAGACACTGATTTTTGCAACAAGAAGTGCCACCCTTCCATGCATACCAGAGATTTAGAAATTACCTACTCACAGCACAGTATGACAAAAATACCACACATAATTCTGTTCTAGTCGGGATTTCTCAAAGAAGTCAGGGTAGAAATAGTTTTACCTTCCTATTGGCTGAAGTAGAGACAGAAAAGTTCACACTAGAGTAATAAACCAACCGCTTCATATCACAGAGCTGAAATAGTTATCTGCCTTGCTTAGTTACTGCCAGAAGTTCATCTGATTCACTTTCTTTTTGTTATGCTTTGTCTTAGAGACAAGAGCCCCATCAGTTTCACTAGAATTATGCAAGATTTGTCTGAATGGGACAAAAAGTCATATAATTTAAAATTAAGATTACAGCAATCCCTTATAACAGCATTTAACAGATCTTTGCTGTAAAATGCTGACTACCTTCAACTCACTCCAAGCCCAGTTCTGTGAACAGGCATATAAATGCTGGAAGTCAGTCCACAAATCAGAATAAAGAGCTTCCCATGAGTACTGTGATTCATTCGTCCACTTACATGATAAGCTCTGGGTCAGAGAGTGAGGCAGCATTTCAGGAGCAGCCTTCCCAGCTATCCTCTCAACTATTGCTAATCTAGACCAAATCTGAAGATCTTTGCCATATCTCTTTATTTGCCCAGGTGAGAACAGAGAGTGCAGTAAGGACACAGGCCTAGAATGAAACAGGAATTGTTTAGCTCTGATCTTGGAGTGCCCTTGTGCAAATCTGGAGCAGCAATTGTACTTAGAGTGAAACAGAACAAGAGGGAACAGAACACACTGAAGGAAAGAGAGAGTAGATTCAGGATCAAATTCTACACTTTACTGTAATTCCACTGGTTTCAGGGGTCACAAACATGGTTATGTCTAGAGCACATTCATATTAACTACAAAAATGAAGGAGGGGAAGACAATAGCACAAGAAAAAGGTAAGCACCATTGCCCAAACACCAACTTCCCTCAAGAAAACAAACCTCCCAAGAAATTTGTAGATTAGGAATTAATATTTTATGATGTCAAAGATTTGAATATCAGAAGGAACTTCTGTGATCATTTGTCATGGATTTTATACCAAGAGTTACTGTGTTAAACCTATTAATCTCTATTTGATGTACAGCACATTTTTAGAAAGATATCCTACTTTGATTTAAAAACTTCATGCAAATTATTAAATTTTTTTTGATTAAGCCTTATTCAGAGAAAAAATTGAAAAAGTATGGTATCCTGGTATTTTTACGTGAATTAACATCTTTTCCCTTAAAATTACCTTTATAAATACAAACTAGGGATTGCAGAAATGCTGATGAAAGCAAACTAAAATGTTTTGCTTTGCCGTTGTTTTTTTCAGTGATCTCAATTTACAATTTCTGTTGCTGAGTTTTTACCATCCATTCTCATTTGATAGGCTCTTCATTTAATCTCAAAATCTCCAAAGTATGGAAAAATCATCTGTCTTCTTGCCCTTCACTGGAGCAACCCTGCCCACCAGTCTTCAGTCAGTGTATTACTGCATTTACATACCTGCTGTCACTGTGAATGCTTTTGATAGATTCATGCATTTTTAACATATCTGCTTCAAAGGACGCTATTGCCTAGAACAAAAAGAAGTATCTGTTCATAACTTTATCAGCAAAACCATTTCCTTTTTATATACAAATTTTACTATGAGAGGGCATGGCAAATTTTGGATTTGGTCTGTTTTACACATCTACGATTTACCTTTTTTAATTTAACTTATTACAATCAACCGATGCATTAAAGATTTTCTAATGGCTATCAGAACTGCGAAAATCATTCTATATACCAAATTCTTTGTTCTATAAGAAATTCTGAGTGTACGAGAATTTGTTTTAAATTAGAACAGAGCCCACATTCCCTAGAATTTCTGTGAAATGGAATATTCTGATTTGGGAACAGTCTCTCCCAAGTCCCACAATTGCTTTGGGACAAGGAGATGGAGAGAGAGACTGGATGAAGAAGAGAAACTGCTTGTCTTTGCATGGAAGAAGCAGTCTCTGGGCCATGCAGGGAACAGTAGCCCAGAAGTCAGGGAGAGAAATGCTTTACAGCTAAGCTGCTTTTGAGGCATAAGTTGGGCTGGAATCAGGGCTGCCAGGAAATTATGAGATTAAGAGCTGGGTCCCCAGGACCTCCACACTCATGAATTCTGTTAAAAACAATAATTGAACTTTCTGTCCATATCTTTTGAAGCAAAGTGGAAATAATCTGCACCATAAGATGCTGGAAATCAGTATAAAACTGCTCAAAAAGAATTCTCAGCCCAGACTGAAAATGAACAAAAGAGCAATGCACAACAGAATCACAGTACAGGGATCCAAGTCCTGTCTCCCTGTCTTCTAAAATGACAAATGCCAGCTGTAAAAATTGTATGTTTAAAAAATGCCTGCCCACAACTTCTCCTGCAGGTATCTGCTGGCTGGCACTATACCTTGAGCTGGGCACCAGAATCCTAAAAGACAGGTCTTCCAAAAGGCAGCGCAGGAGTAGCAGCCAAAGGAGTGACCTGACACACAGAGGCTAGTTCTCAGTTACTGCACCCCTTGGCTCCTGAGAAGAACAAGATGAGTGGATGACACAAACTGGTTTGAACATAGCCCAGTGTTCCCTATATTCTGAGTATGTGCAAAGCTACCAATATCTCAAATAAATATAGAAACAAAAAACTGCTAAGTACTTATTTTTAGCTACACTGTCCTACCCACTCCTCTAGCATTGTTTCTATGCAGGGAAGCTGGAAATAGACTAGTTGAGACCTTTTGTGCATTGGCTATTTTAGTTGGAGTGGACACTATTATAGGTTTATCCTAAAAGGGGCCCATTCTGTCCTCTTGCTATTACCATGGTAACAAAAATGGCCTGAACCTAATACGAGTTAAGGCATCCTTCTTTGATATTTGCTTGCAGTAGGAGGACATGATGGCATTTTTTACCGTCAGAATAGAGAGAGAACTCCCATCTTAGCTACTCTTTAGTGTGCTCCTCTAAGACAACCAGAAAAATCCAAAACAGGTCCTTCTGAAGGTCATGGAAGCCAAGGAATTAGTCACTAATCTTGGGAAGATATCAAATTCAAGCTTCACTAAGTTTTCAGATTCCAAATTTTTTTCCATAAGTGAGGAATTAACAGAAAGGTGAAACTGTCCATTACATTTTCATTGGTAAATAGAAGACAGATAGTTAACTTTGTAGGTCTTCACAGCTTTAGCACTATTACTGCTTCATGTTTTGCTCACCTGAGCTGTTGTCTTGCCTTGTTCTGGTGTCTTTTTGTTATTCTTACTCTTCTGCATTACAGTTCTGTTTTTAGCTATGAACCTGGGTGACTCTGGGACACAACCATCCACTGGGAAAGACAGGTTTTCAGGGTCAGGTAGTGGTGAAGCACTGACTTCTGCAGGAGGACTGTATACCAAGAGAGAAATAATGAGTAGAGAAACGATTGAGACTCACATGGTTTTAGTATTGAGAAAGAACAAAATAAAACTAATGCACTCTAAGTAGACTGACAGATGTGCTATTGACTAAGCAAGAAGTATGCTTTAGCTATGCCTGCTGGCACACTTGGGCTGAAAGATTGAAATTCCTGAAAACTAATTCCATTCTCCCAACAGAACCTCAACAACAGGTTCTTCTTTCCACTCACATAGTCTCAGTGCAATTTACTGCTGCTCTTTTTTACTTCCTTTAGCCAAGAACTAAACATATTGGGAAATTCAACTACAAAAAGATAGTAAAGTATCCTTCTGTTTGGTTCATTCTATGCTAGGAAAAGGCCAGATATTTATCAGCCCCACAGTGACACCTGTAACAGCAGCCCCAAATTCTTCTTTGTCTCATTTCTACCCGAGCAGGAGGTAAGCAAAACCCTACAGAATTATGGAGAAATCTTGATTGCTCACAGAAAAATTAAATGACATTCAAAGTGATGAAATCACTTTGTTTTGTTGATGAATACAAAAGAGGAAATATTAGTAATGAAAAATGTTTTGCATTTTACCACCTTTTAAAAAACAAACACTGAAATAATATTCTCCATAATAATCACTGTAACTATCATCCATTGGTCTGTTTTCTAAACACAAGCCTATCAGAGTAGCAAAATCCAGTTTTATAAACAGATTTTTGTCCTACTTCACACAAGGATGAAATTAATTCTTTTACAGAGGGCTGATCACTTTTTCCCTATTTCAGTCTCACTGAAATCTCATTTGGAGAACAAATGTGAGATGCAAGAGAGTTGCCAGGTCTTTATACAACTAGAAAGGAATCTCACTCTCTCTTTGCATGTTTGTTGTTCGTATGCTTATCTCCTATAATAATTTCCTTCAGTTTCTACACCTAAATATCAACCAAAAACTCATAGCAAGGAACGAGAAACTATTGGGAAAAATCACAACACAACCTCCAAGGCTCATTATTAACCACCGTGATCAATGCAAATACAGTAATGAATTTCAATACTAACAAAAGCACACCAAACAACTGGTCTGAAAGTACTGGAATGGTGAGGTTAGCTCACTACTGTGGGTAATCCCACAGGCCTGCAATTCAGTAGGACTTGAATAAAATGACTGTCAGTGAATGCTCTGTGGGTCACACGTGGAAAGTATTCATAGTTAATTTCCAGTGAATTTCTCACCAACCAGGTGCTTAAAACCCCATGCAGTTCTGACAGGTGCTAAATATTTGCAATGCTTGACCCTAGACTGAGCACAAGAAATGGCACAGAGCAAGAGAGACAACATAAGGAAGAAGGGAAGGAAGATACAAACATATTTTATAAGACAATTGGTCATTGGGTCGTCAGCATGATAATCGTGGTTAAGCTATACGACAATGTGCAGCAACTTCACGGTTATTTTTTCCCTTTTAAACAGAGAAATCATAACACAGTATCTGTAGTAACAAACTCCCTTACTCAAAGGGCATAATCCAGCAATATTCCACATCCTGAAATTTAGAGATGAAATTGAAACTCACAAAGTCTTGCTGTGAGTAGGGAAGTGCCTCTCCTCCACTGTCTCCAAAGTCCTTCTTCTCTGAGCCTCCTTTCTTCTGCAGCGCTCTTGAAACACATTGTTCCTGATGGTGCGGAGAAAGTGCTTTACATTCGCCTTTGCTGACATCTATTGGAATGTGTGATAACAAAGAAGGGAGTGAATTTCCAAACGGGTGCTCTACAGAAGTAGACACTGTCCAAGGCAAAGGCAAGACATAATAAAGCAGAAGTCAACCTGTTCAACAACTGAAGAAGCTTGTCGCTGCTATCTGAGCCCTAGAAGGGGAGATGAGGTGGATGATGATGCAGGACCACAGGCAAAAGCAGCTCCAATTCTCTAAGGTAAGGCAGCCTGGAAAACCCTAATGACAAATTTTGGCAGTTACAATGATTAAGCTCACAGTCTTAACAATAATTCTGCCCAACTAGTATCTAAGTTCCCTCTTGATCAATAGGAAGAAGTAATTTTATACTTGTATTCATAGATGTAGTCTTCTACGGCTCATGTCCTCCTTCTCTCATGCAATACAGTAGAATAGACATCTGTTTGTCACAGCAGTGTCAGGCTCAGGTACAACAACTAAGCTCAGTAGCTGTATTATAGGAGGATACAAACCAATTCTGCCCCAGAAAGTGACTCTGCAGAACATGGGGTGAGCCTTGACAGACTGAACAGGAAAACACAAAGCACACCACATGCCTTCTAGTATTTCTCAGCGTGGAAGTAATATCACCACAAGGTGTCAGCACAGACAGGAAAAACGGTGCTGGTATCTCAAATCCTCATGCAGCAGCTCACTCCCTGATAAAGACAAAGTGAAAACTTACACAGATAAGGACAGCATCTGTTAAGAGTGGATGGTACGGGGATAGTAGCTTACTATTGATTCCTTTGTGTTCCACACAAAGGGTATAGAAGCGGTATCTGTCATAGTGAGTAGCTTATCTTTTAATTTTGGTATAGACTTCGGCCTGTATTGTAATATTTGGCCTATAAAATGATATTTACAGGGTTTGTGTTAGAGTAGGCCTTCCTAAAAGAAAGCCAAGTTCAGTGATCTAGCTGCAATATTGCAGCAACAATATCGGAAAGCTCAATGTCAGACAGTATAGGTGAGGAAAGGGACTTCACTGTACAACAGAACTGATTTCACTCACTCATACTAACTCACTCACAAGCACTAAATACATGAGTGCCAGTACTCTTTCCAGTATTCACACCCCAAGGTGTATGTATACACACGGTATGACCATAATGACTTGCAGCGACATGGAGGACAAGAGATATCAGGTTTCCTTAAGCTTTCATGATCTTAGTGTGATCATGCACTGGTTTTTGGATGCACCTTTAGCTCCTTCAGGAGCTGGCAGTGATTGTGATCTTTTGCCTCCTTATTTGGGTGTCTTAGAGGTCTTGTCCTTTAACTTTACATCATCATCTCTTGTGATGACATCTTCAGATGGAAGTTTGTCTTTTGTTTCAGGCTACCTTTTGTTTTCCCAATTTGATTGTCCCGAGAAGCTGTGTGTGGAAGTGCTGTGATCTTGCTGACCAACTTACTTAGCCTGCAGCATCTCCTGCCTTGTTATACTCCTCTTGCCCTTCCTTCTGGTGCTTCCACATCCACACTCCCATTCACTCCAATCTTAATGTCTCTACCAGAAATCTCTACATGAGGAGATCAGTTGCCATTTGATTCTTCTACTTATGCACAGACGGAGGATAAGGAAGAATATCTGGAGGAATTAACTGGTTTTAATACAGACATTGAGTATCCAGATACAGCTTCTCACAGTCTTAGCAATAGGTTTTTGTTTTCAGAAAGAGAACAATGGAGTGGCAACAGTTTAATGTTCCCTCAGACAAAGGGTGACTACAAAAACAGTCTAACATTTGTAAGTTTTTGTGCAGACACTGGCTACTAAGGTGTCTTTCATGTTAACTGTGGGGTTTTGGGAAGGAGACCATGAAGTACAGGAAACTTTCTTAAGCACTTTTCAGCTCATTTTCTGGAACAGAAGAATACTGTTATCTAGATCCACAAAAAAACCCCAACAACCAACCCCGTCTACTGTTGTGTATAAGATCTGGAACCTCCTGTTCAGAGAAGAAACTGAAATTCCAAACACAAATTCTCAGCGTTGCATTTCACCACTAGTGTGGTGAAAGCACAAGTTGCCCCTGTAATGGAGTCCCAGTAAGTGAGCTTGGCTGGACACATGCCACCTCTTTGTGCCACATCGCTAACTGACAGAGACAAATGGATCAGAAGGGTTTTCAATAAAGTGGAAAATCTCTGGAAGAAAAGCATTTCATGCAGGAGTTTGAACAACTTTAGGATGAACTAATTTCTGAATGAGTCTGTATTGGGACTGGGATGAAGGAGCACCGGGATATACTGAGGGGACTTTCCACAGATTCAAGGATTATCTACAAACAGCAAACTTGCCATACATGTCCTTGAGAAGAGGACTTGCACTAGGATAGTTTATGGCTTTATTCAGTTATTTCAGAACCAAACAGTCTAAAGTTAAAAGCCACCTTTTTTCCCTCTCCTGTCACACTGTTCCCAAATTAATAATGCTAATATGTCATGGCCATTATGGCTAATCCACATATAATTTTACAATTAATGTAGTTCAAGAATCTAGTGCCTACTTGCCTACAGGAAGAACCTGAACAGGGAAATGAATCAATACAATGGGACTCTACCTGCACACAATGTTCCACAACAGGATGTGACCTTTTATGTGGTTTGCAGAGACGGCCAGTGAAAAAGCAGGCTTGGCAAAGGTCAAAATTGAGGCACTTCAAACAGCGATACCTGTGAGGGAAAACAAAAGGATTCAATAACTTTCCCACAAGTAAGGATTTGATGTAAATGAGCTTGACTACTGAAAATCCAGACCCCTGCACTCTGAAATGCAAAGGAACAGCTTTGTTAGAATTTTCCACATCATTTGCTGAATGCAAGTTATTTTGTCCAAATAAGAGTGGATTATTCTCCAAAGCCACTAGTGATTTTGAACCATGGAAGAAACAGAGGCTCTAGTACCATCTTTGAGAATGCAGTTTCAACTTCATATGTTTCTTATGCACCAGCTTACCTGTATTTGGTGCCCTCGTGGAACTGTAATATTGACTGACATGTAATACATGACTGACATAGAATTTGCAAGCAAAAAACTAAAAATGCAAGAAACTAAACTTGCAAGCTTACTATTAGTGAGAAAAGAGGAGGCGCAAAATGATTTTCTGAGCATCTGGTGAAAGATAATAGATAGTGTTCTTTTTACACCACTATACCATTTTATACCATTACTTAGATGCTAAGATGAATAACCTATCTAGCCATTTAATACAACTGGCTATGGGACAAAGAATTAAGTAATTAAATGCACAGGTTTAATCAGCTTTACCTCTGAACTGCCTGTTTCCTTTCAGCAAGTTTTCATAATCATGCCTGTGCTAGTGAGCTAAAGAGAGGCAAGACGCAGGCTTGAGCACTAGCCTGTGATGGTTCTCTTTTCCCCTCTTTTACTGGTTAAATTATATTACATCCAAAGTTTGTTGCTTAATACATCAGTTGTAGCCTGTAAAGTATGCAAACAATAATAAGAACTATTTATGGGGATGCTAAAAACCACTGACACACCTGAGGCCAGTAATGGGGGAAACTTTGCAGACTCTGCATCTAGCTTGGTGAGAAACCATTTCCGTGGCTGATAATCTGTAACATGTAGGGAGCCACAGGAGAACAGCAGGCTCCGATCTCAGCCAAGACAGGAATTTTTCTTCAACAATAGCTGATTTCAGAACCTAGAAAAAATACATGTCTCAAGTTCATGCACTGATTTTAAAAGAAATGGTGTCTCATCTACAATTCATAATAAAAACTCGAAAATAGTGGACTTTGTTAGCATAGATTTTCCATTCACATAAAATATTACTGGGTTCCAAAGGTTTTGGAATAAATGCAAGAGTCTTCAGTAGTATCTTACTGAACATCTTTTTTACAGATACAAATGCTCCGATACTGTGAGAAGGATGATCAGCCCTGCCCCTTAACAGCAAATACTTGGGCATGTTAGCTGGTGATACACTTGTAGTTTTTAATCAATCAGCAATATTCAAAATAATTTCCCAGGACATCAGAATTTCACTCACCCCATGAAAACAGTCATGAGTTGCAATTTCCACACAAGACAAAGGGCAGCTTTCTCCCACAACGGCTGGGATCTGCGTTAAGAAAGGCTCAGTAACAGCTCAATAAAAACCAGATGTTCCCATCATGCTCTGTTGCGATGGTGACAGCATGCAGATGGTGAAGCATCTATAGAAATGCCATATTGCATACTATTCTGAAGAAAACCCACTCATATTCATACTATCAGTATGCGGTTTCATAGTTCAGCATGCCTCAGAAGAATTTGCTTACTGATATGGATCAACATACTATGTTGCCATATTATAATGTTGAAGGACACTGTGTTCGAACCTCAGGGGTCATTTTCAGATCCCATTTTCAGCACCAGATCAGCAGGAAATACCTGTATGCTGAGGCACCTTCCTGCAACTGCAAGCTATTCTAGTGAGTACAGACATCTGAAGTTTGGAGTCACCTTAGGAACAGTTGTACGTAGCTGTTCCCAGGATCTGTAAGCTCAGGTAACATGAATGCAGAGGCATTCACTGACACACGCAGTTACTCTGACTGAGAAAAGGGACTGAATTTGATTCTTTTACCTACTTTGTAGGTAGTTCCCTATTTTCACAGCGTTTCCTACAGAATTCAGCCCCATAAGGTAATCAAACATAAAATGTATCAATCATGTATTTTTTCCCTTACAAAATCTGTTGTGTAGCAGCACTGCAGTGGCATTACCTGAGTTAAGTCTGTTAGCAGGCTTCTCAGGGCACTTCGGGTAATCAAGGCTGCCTTCCCATGAGGGACAGCATATAATTGGAACAAAGCTGAAAACAAGAGGAAAGAAACTGGAATCCTGGCATAGCCAGAAGTGTCTTCAAACTATCTTCAAACCACTAGGGTGATTGCAGCCTACCAAACAAACCCCTCAAGAAAGTCACACTTTATCATCCACCTAACAGGCTCGCAGTGACTGCTGTGACCATACGTTCTTCCTATGACAAGGGAAAGAGAAGGAAAGCAAGGAATTTATGGCAATTCCTTATTGCTGGCATTTAAGACAGGTAAGGAGGAAGGAAGCAATGAGCTCATTCATTAAGAAAAATATTTAAGAATGTTTATATAAGAAATGCCCTATTTAAATTGTTAATTGAAAATTTTAATTTGGAAGGAAATACACAATATGCAGTGGGAGAGTATGAGACGAATATTTCACTTGTGGTCCATTTGTTCTCCATTTTGATCATTTAATTCAGGCAGACATCTTTGTGCTGCACATTGCACTGGGCTACCTTTATCTGTTATACTGAGTTCTTTAAACCTTTGTGTCTAATGTCTAAAAGCCTGATGGATCAAAAATATAAAATGGTTTCTTAATCCAATGAAATGTAAACCTAGGGGTTTTCTATTCTTTTCTGAGGCAAATAGAACTTGGCCTTCACTTTTAAAGCCTACTTATTTTAAACTTTACTATGATCTGTTCTAAGACTATACAAAGATGGTTACAGACATTAATTGAAAAGTATTATTCTGCATCAGCCTTTCTCTACAACTAAGCAGTCATTATAATTTACTTTTTGCATGGCAGAACTCTATTCTTCTTTAAAGTAAAAAAAACACAAGGGAGATTTTTCTTGGTGTTCAGTATTTCAGATACTGTATAAAATCATGTATTTCCCACCTCTGTATTTAGCCAGTAGAGTGTCTCCTGAAAGGGCAATTAGAGCAGCTGCAGCAGATCTAATATTGACATACCCCGTTCTGGATCTAAAAAATAAAATAAGTCGCACTACATACACCAAGAATGTAAAACCTGAAATTTTTAAAGAAAAAAATATTGCTATGTTGGAAGACAACTTCAAAACTCATATCCTTTTATGTGTGTAAATACAACTAATGTAACATTTCAGTGATATTTTATGTCTAGAACCTTTTGTCACCGAACATAACTTCAGACTTAACTGTTCCAAGATACCAGGCAATCATAAAACAAAAAGACAAAATCTCCTTCAAAGACCTCACATTCCAAGTAAAATATAATCTTACATTTACAATACACGTCCTAAAACTGCTCTTCACTTGTGGAAAGCCTTCTCAAATATGAAAATGAATATCAAATACAACCTGGTTTTTGCACTGTATCAGCAGGCAGCTTCGCTGTGGCCCCAGATCTACACTGAGCTTTTCTGGGGCTGATTCCATTTAATTTCACTGCAACTCAATTTACTCAAAAGGATATATGCAGGAGCAGGACTTTAGCTCTGACTGTTAGATAGTAAATAACATAAGCTTAATTTAGAACCCAAGTTTGTGACATAGGTACCTAATAAAAAACCCCAATTATTTCTTTGTGAAGATTATGCAGACATGAATTGGAAACCACAAATCAGGGAATCTTAGAATTCTATATTTAAGATATCATTTTTGTAAAGTTCTATAGCACTTCAAAATATCATTACATAAAATTGTTTCCAAGAGTCTTTAAGTAAATTCACTCTGCATAAAGCTGCAATATAGTCTTCAAAGTATGAGCTGCATAGGAAATTGTTGGTCAAAAGCTTCTAGTTTTGAATTTGTTTACTTAGTTCTTACAGAATTTTCATAGAAAAAAGTACAAGACTAAAGCTAAAGTACACAACCAAAACCCCTTAAGATGTGTATGCAAGCTTATTAAGTAAATAATTCCACAAAAACATGGAAAAGTCTTATGTGCTCCTCCTATGAAATACTTTCCTGTGTTAATAGTGGAGAATAGCACTCTACAGAGAAAACACAATTGGAAGAAAATTACAAGCAGCTTTTTCTATCCTATATACATGTCAAGAAACTTGTAAAAATAACTAAAAAAAAAAGCAGTAAAAAGAAAATTACACAATCCTAAGAAACCAGAATAAAAGACCAAGATAGTCCTGCTAAGAAGATTTTTCTAAATTATTTCCCTACAGTGCATACAACTTAGAAAATCCTCTTGATGTTTCTAGCTTTGTTTCTTAAAACACCAGTTTATTCTTAGCCGTAATTTGACTTTTCTAAGTACAAAAGCACTGATAATATGGGACCTTTAGGAGTAGCAATCATATTATTAATGAATACTGATTCAAGAAAAAGTCCTGGAGACCACTTACATCTCACTCACTTTCAGTGAAAAACTTTGCTCTGATGTATAAGGGAATAAATTTCACTCATGGTAAATAAAACGTACAATGAACTTAGCCTTTCTCTTTTAAATCAGATACAATCACAAACCAATCCTGCCTTTAATGAATTAATTCATTATTCACAAACAATACATGAGAAAAATACACTCCGGGAGCTGTTTCTTTATATACTCCCAGAAACTATTTGCTATTCACAGGAGCTGATCAGCTTAGTTATGAGACATCAATTTTGTTTCATATCTGGTTGATGAAGTTCTTAAGCTGAAGAAAAACGCATAATGAAAAGTGACTGGCAAATTCTTGACCTTTGCACGGGTATTGTCCCTCAGAGGCAAATACGGATTCTTTTTTACGAGTGTATCAAAATATCTTGAAAGTCAGAAGAGCTACTCTCTGTAAAGCTGCTCAGAGGAAAAGTTAGCATGGAGTGGCAAAATCCTGGATTTCCAGATATTTTTGGAAGCATTTAACCACTGTTTCTCTGGTACAGCTTTGTGCCTCATATTCCAACAGCTGAACAATTCCCAGTTTGTGTACCAAGCAAAAATCCATCAAATGTGAATTTCATACAGAAATTGTGTAAGAGTGGTAGACATAGTCTAGCAGTACTTGGGGTGGGAGCTGGATGATCTTTAAGCTCCCTTCTAAAAAACCAGTCTTCACAATGGATTTACATTTATCCTTCTCACCTGTCATACATAGCAACTAGCAGACTCAATGTGAATTCAGTCGCTCTTGGATCTACCTGGCCTGGTTTTTCTAATCTTGCCCTTTGGAACAGTTTCATCAACATTCTGGAGATTTGCTGCATGTTCAGAGAAACCTGCTCTTCCCTCCGGCTCTGTTCACTTGATAGGATGTGCTGAATCAGAGAAACATCAAACAAATCCACTGTGGGAAAATTAAGGAAGAAATGAATGAGGATCCCTGCCTTTTCATGAATGGAAGCATGATAATTTTTTATTATAAATGCCTAGCTAGGAAAAGTCTGTAAAATAAAGTCTAAAACAGTATGCAACATAAAAAGGAAATAATCTGAGAAAGGTCTTGCTGGGTTTATGGATGTAGCAAAACTTGCGAGGCTACAAAGACAGAACAGCTCAACTGAAATTCCCTGAATGTGGTTTTGGGATAGATAGAGAGAAAATAGCATGCTTAATTGCATCCAAATTATAGAGGGAAATAGTATGATTAACAGCCTCCAAATTATAGATGAAAGTTTTATTCTGTACATAGGTAGTATAAAACTACACATCATTTGGTACTGCAGGAAAAAGCTCACCTGTGAAAACAATCTTTGCTTTGATGTAAGCGTTCTCCTCATGCACAAACACAAAGAGAAGAGGGATGCTACAGCAAATAAAGCGGTAAGCAGGTTGTACTACAAATGTCCCGTGGAATAACTAACATCCCATAGGAAGAGAGCTATGGCTCCTTATAGGCCACCTTCAGTACTGCAGAGGCATGATCAATTAGCATTAACTTCAGAAGAGAGAGATTATAGTAGACTGGAAGTCTGTAGATTGCTGAAGCAGCAGAGAATCTAGAATATGTCACTAGAAGTCTTTCCAGAACAGACGGGAAAGTTACAGTGTGAGTGAATCTCATTCTGGAAACCCATGTGCAATTCTGGTCACCAAGGTTCAAGGAGGAATAGAGTAACTGGGGTAGATTCTCTGAGGGCCTAGAGGAGACATGAAGGACTAGGCAACAGAGGTAATGAAAACCAGTACCTGTGGTTGTGCCCAAATGAAAAAAATACGTCCAAGGCCAACAGCTAGTCATCTTTTCTATATTACCCTGAAGACTTCACTTGCAATATAGTGCATTTTCAGCAACAGACTGTTTCAGAGGAGAAAGTCAAGATTTCCATGAAATTCATCTCAACAGGGAATTTACATCCAGTAATTTCAAAGTAAGCTAGGTGATCAGGACTTTGTTCCACAATTCTTTGCTTGCACAGAATTCTCTCTCACTTCAAAGACAGGGAGAATGAATGCTACCCACGGGTTTTCTGGTCTATCGTATTTTGCTCTCATTAATACTCATAATACCAATAATAGTGCCAGTCAACACGTTTTCAGTGATCCATGATTATTTCCAACAAATCAACTACTAAGAAACACATGAGAATTTGACTTTTCATGAGCATAATAATGCACAGATAAAGATTACTAATTGCCAATGATTTCTACATAGCAGTGTTGAAGATTGTAATAATAATTTGACTCTCCCATAAGCTTAGAATTTTACTAATGTATTTCCACTGATACTCAAAAGGAAAGAAAAATCAATTGTATATGAAGCATTATCTAGATCTTAAGTGTTCATAATGCATTCTGAGATTCTCAGGTGGAAAATGAGAGAGCAAAGTAGCATAATAACTCATGGTGACAGCAATGCAAATTTTTTTACAGATTCTTCTCCCTCTAAAAGCACACAATTCTCTTTGGCTACTAACACTGGCACAGACTTTGTACTGAGCGGAGTTTTAGGGCTGTTCTGTAGACGGAGCTCTGAACATCATTGAAAGCCTCTGTGAAAGAAAACAAACACACATTACAACAGAGTGGTTCTTTTAAAACTAACTATAAATCAAAACAACCAAGTTTGGAGTTGATCAAAACTGAAGGAAACTATTGAAAAAAAAAAATCTTTTTTGGTGCGGAAAATGGTCTTCTTGTAACCAGTGACATGATTGTAAAAATAGAACTAGAGAGCACACCTGCTTCTTTGGGAATCAAGTTTACTCATGGATCAGAAAAAGCATTATGCACTGTGCATACTTTTAGTCAAGAACATAATGAAAGAATATTTTTTCAGGCAAAAAGGTTTCTTGATCAGAGATGCTCTTCTACGAGGAGCAGTTTGTCAGTTGGAACAGCAGGGTTATTGTTTTGGATGCATATTGTTTCAAGCATTAATGCAATCTTCTGTCAAGATTAATACCCGTGACTCTTGCAGAAGAAGATAAGCAATTTACCAGAGCAACTGGCTTTTGACATTTCTGCTTAGGAATCCCACTCAAGCCGCTTGACTAAATCCCATACCCTTAAATGATTTCAGCTCATTTCTTTCATATCACTAAAGGACGTTTTACTGAGTAGAAAGTAAGGGCTGCTGAACATGACCTACATCTGATACTTTACACACATACCTAGAACTTAAAGACCAAAAAAAAGGTTTGTTCACTAAACTTTAGAACAGGATATATCAGTTATCCTCCTGTCCTCAGAGACTTCTTCTCCCTGTAGTTCAGAGAGGAAGACTTACACACAGTTGATTAAGGTTAAAGATAAGCAACAAATGTGCATAACTGAGTGGAAATAACTCACAAAACACTTTACCTGTTCAGTCTGGAAACAAGCCAATCTGTGTGCAATGGTTTCCCACAAATACACCAGATCAATATTAATAGCCAGCAAATTATGGGCTCTACTGGTTCCCAGATGCTGCCTAAGCTATAGAAAGAAGCCAATAAGTGCTATACCATCTGTTTAGTCCTGCTCTTGTCATACTATGTTTTGTGATATTATTTGGAGATGTAGTGTAGCATGTCATACAATGTGAAAAATGAGTTTTGACTTCCACGCATCATCAGTTCTCTTTCTTCAGTAAACTGATCCAAAGCCCTTTTGAAAGTATCAGAAAGGCTCCCACAGTTTTCAGTAGGCTGTGGATTAAATTCCAAATGCTTATTTTCAAATACAAATGCTAGAAACATACACATGATCCAACTCAAACACCTTTCATGTGCAAGATGACTTTCTAAGTGAAGGGAATCTGTCTCAGTAGCCATCTGCTACTCAATTCAAGTCCATCCTTACAGACAAAATGTGGCCTCAAAATTGGGCATTCTGTGCCTGTCAAGCACAGTTCCAGAATCAGCTTGTGAGAGCACACAAGTAAAATAGCAAAGATAAAAAGCCCAAATAAAATACAAAGCATTTTATTATTTTTATTTGTGAGAGGCTATTTGGGGGCATTAAATCTTTAATTTCTCATAGAAATGGAGTTTATTCTTTGGACAGAAAACCAGCATGTAATCATTCTGCGGTGGGTCAAATTTCACCTCAAGAAGCAAAAATGCCCTTTGTGGAGAAGCTGACCAAGTAGCTCCTGCACATATAGAAGAGCATGTTCCCTGCAATCTTCAGCTGGTTACCTGCTTGCTCTGCATTTGTGCCACTTGCTCTGTAGCAGATGAATATCTGCCAAGATTTTGCACTCAGAAAGGGAGCGTATGGCCATACTTCATGCCTATTCAAAAATGTAGGAAAAAAACTTAGCATATATTATAAATTAGGGAGCATGGCCCCTGTGTGCCTGACCATTCCATGAGGCAATGTGAAAATGGCAAGGAAGGTGGCAAGGCAGATCCAACAATAAAGGTAGGACATCACAACTGCACAATTTGTCATTTATGTGCTACAGTACAGATTCTGAAGGTGGCATGACTTCTTTACACTTCAGTAGTTTCTACTCAAAAAGACACAGAAATGGCTCTTGAGAAAAGTTGGGAAAAAGTAAGAAAAATACTCACCCTGCAAGTCTGGATCCATTTGAAATGAACAGATGGCATTAGGCATTCTATAACAAAACAAACCAAAGTGTAAAAGCACATATTCCAGACAGAGACATATCGAACCATTCAAATAAAATGTTTTAATCTGAACAATTTACTGGTTGCATTTCAGACATTAAATTAAACAGAATTACTTTAAACAACCTAATAGTTTTGGTGCCACATGCGGAGAAACGCGAGCAAATTGCAAGCTCTCTGCTCAGCATAAAGCAGGAGTAACTCAAGTAATTGCAAAATTGTAGCAGGGCAAAACCAATTCTTGAAACAGTTTCAAGTACAGGAAATGGAATCTTTCACTGTAAGAGTACAGTGTTTACATGCAGGATTACTACACAGTCCATAGTGTGCAATTGCAGGTCACAGAGGGCATAACTTTAAACCAGACTCTTCCCAAGATTCATTGATTGCACTTGCTCACAAGTGTTTTCTAAAATTCTCAAACAGAACTTATGTTTTCATCTCAGATGACATTATTTCTTATTGAGCTGACATGGAAAGGAAAAAAGAAGCATATCCATGAATCTACTTATTTAAACAACTCTGAAAGCAAAAGTAATTACGTATCTGATAATAAGAATAACTGAATGTCTCCCCTCAGGATATATTTCATTAATGCTCTAAACTACATATTTTCAAATACAAATATGAATATGAATTAATTATAGTAACTATCTTTCAGTTAACACTACAGTTGCAAAACATTACAGATAATGAATCTAAGCTTTATGAGATTACAAAGGCCACATTAATGGCTTATTGTGGTGACAAAAAGGGAAATTTTGCTAGAATAAACAAAAATTAAATCAGAAACAATTTAAAACTTAAACAATAAACCCAAACTTAAATGAATGTTCACTTATTACATTTTTCCAGTGAGAATCATTGATCATTTGTCATAAACATGACAGAATACTGCCCAATTATGAAGCACAAACATTCAATGATCTATAATTGTTGAGACTATAAAAAATATGCTTCTCACCATTTTAACTGGTGAAAGCTGCCACTTTGTGTTTCAATCTCTAAATAACCTATAAATACTTAAAACAATGGGATACAGATTTGCTTTTTTTTTTTGCAGTAAAGACTACAATGCCACAGTTTTTAGTTCTTTTCCACTATTCTACTATTTTCTTCCTTGCTAAGATTTAGAGCTTGTACTCAACACTGGGTTCTGCAAGACTACAACCTTGCCCAGTGTTTACACAGGTATATAATGGTGCATATATATATATATGTATATGCAAATATATATGCAATATATATGCAAATATTATACAATTACACCTAAAATAGATGCAGTAGTAGATGCTTTGCACAGTCTGATGGAAAAGTCAATGTAGGCAAATCAAGGAAATCAGAAGATTCTAAACAATGAATTAAACATGTGTTTATTGAAAGCTACATGTTTTGTAAGAAACTTAGAAGATAAACTTACAAACACACAGCTTGCCCGTTTTCCTTTTTTTCTCTGTACCAAATATACATAAAATAAAGAAAGAGGATGGAATGAATGTAAAAACATACAGGTTAAACTCACTTTAATTAGAACTCATTAGGATCTGCTTACTCAAATATGAACAGATCCTTACTGAATTATGCAGCATGCATAATCTATGAGCACTTGATACTTACTGTAAGATGACAAGAGCTCTATCCAGTACAGTGCAATGTCTAACATTTAAATGACCCATATGAATAAAGACACTATAGCCTTGTATTAGGGTATTCATGGCCCCAAAGTTAAGTATGTGTTTATGTGTTTTACCAAACTGCCCACCATTATACAACATCATATCTAGCAATCCTCCCTCCAGAAACTTAAAAAAGGCATTATTAATGTATGTTTAGTCAACATCTTTATACACAAAACCCTGTGGACAATCCAGATCTTGACTGGAGTAGGAGTGCCTGGCTGAAATTAACAGAATCTACTTCAGTGTTAGCACATCTACTTTATAATGAACAGAACCTGAAAGCAGAAGCAGTATCTGCTGGCCATCAAATCTGAACTAACTTTGCTCATTGATACACTATTTCAGTCAGTGTGTTACAGTTCAGCTCCTTGTGCCCTTTAATAATGAAAAACCCTTACAGAAAACAAACAAACAAAAAAATAAAATTATGTACAAATGTACACAAAATAAATTTTTACAGTTATAAATCTTGGTCCCATTAACATGAATACTCTTATGTGCAGAACAAGAGCAGCGTTTTTCTTCAATCTTATTGGAATGTGAAAAGACAAGTAATGTTTCATTACTTATATGTACTTTGTTTGCCTTACAGGTTCTCAGAACACATACTTTAGCAAATAAAATGCATTTTTAAACATGCTGCATAATTAAGTTAGAGTGCAGAGAAAGACAAGCCACATGAAGCAAGGTAGAAATCTCCCAACAGATCAACTGATTTCATCACAGAGACTTTTCTTCTTTTGAAATCAGACAACATATGATCAACATTTTAAATATGTATAAAATAACCTACAATTACTTTTGTTTCCTGTGAAGGGTGAACACCTTTTATGTTTTGCTCAAAGGCCAAAATTACTCTCTCCTCTTAAATACAGTAGATGCTCTTACCTTTCTCTCATTACTTACTAAAGGCCCAGAAATCAGACGACACTGCCAGAGAAGTCCAGTAGTTTTATAGCACTTAAAAGTTGACTTCAAGACACAGTTCTAAAGGTTTTGCTTTTAAATTAATGCTGCTCACAACAAATGCCTGGCAAAGGCCCAGATCAAAGTATCAGGTAATTGTCTAAGCAGTGAAAACAGAGAACACTAATTAAATAGTAATAAATATCCTGAATTATTAAAGATAAAACTTCTTTGATCTTTGTTTCAAAGCATTTTTTTTTACGGTTGGAGTGCAATATTTCTAAATTGAGGGACCTTTACTAAGCATCTCCCAGTTGCTGAGAAACAGTGTTGCTATAGAGACTGAGAATGAGGTAGAAGCTGGCACAGTAATTCAGAAAGCACAGTGTGCTGTAACAAACAGTTGGTGCAGCTACACAAAGAAGAAAAACAGTAAGCCCTAGTGGTAATGTCCTAGAATAAGAACTGTTCAGACCAACCAGAAAGCTAACACACTCTTCACAACACCCAAATGCTAGGGTTTATGCAGAATATATACAACATTTGTAAGACACAAGCATTTAGCTTAAAGCTCTTTTTCATAAATTTTTCAACAGCTACTCTAACATCCAGGTAATAGGAGTCATCAGTGCTATGAATATCCTGCATATATGGCATTATGTGGTAACTTGTGAGAAAATGTGTACTGGAAATTGCTTATTACGTAGAGAAAATCCAAACTTAGTGATGACTGAGTGAATTGCTGTGTTACAACTGTACCCACCTTTGAATATGTTATCATATTTTAGCTTTCCCACTATTTTTTTTTTCTTTCTCTCCCAAGCAAAAGCTAGGATAAGAAACTCCTTCATACTATTACACTTCCAAGAGGGAAGACCTGAATTTCCCTGCAGGCCACTAGGCAAATCCAGTTAGAATAATTTAGGATACAAAAAACATCCCAAACAATTTTTTTCTTTCTTTTCCCAGCCTCTGAGAAAGAAAGGTTTTCAGCTAGTGACTCAGAAGTCTCATAAGCCTGCTTACACATTGCAGAAACAGTTGTTTTCCTTCTCATTAGCAGCTGTGCAGTATTGGTGCTTGAATTGCAATTTGTTTGAACTATCTCCATAGGCAGAATAAAAGAATTCAAAGACTGCCAAATGACATTACATATAGAAAAAACGCCAAATGTAAATACACATTAGAGAAGACAACTTTTTCTCTTCTGTCTCGGAGGAGTTACAGAACAAACCAGGTAAAGACTGCTGGTAGCATCCCTCCCCACTATGCTCTCCTGCGATTTCTACCTCCAGATGCTCCTCAGAAATTCAGTCAATTTTCTGTGCAGATAATAAAAACTAATTCTGTGGAGACCACTTCCTCATGAAATTAATGATTCCTAGCCCTTTCCTTCAAGACTTTCTACTACACTTGCCTCTAAAATTTCCATGTGAACATCTCCTATATATAGCATATAGTCCTCTTGGTTTCCTCATACAAGAAGGCTATCCTTGTTTGGAGCTTGAACCTCCACTTGAACAGAAATAATGAATTTATTCCAATTATATACATATATTATTCAAAGAATGTGAAGCTTTAAAGTTTTGCTTTAAACATAATGGATAAAAATTTAGCAAGTACAATAAGATTCATTAACGGTCTCCATCTTTTAAGACACCAAAGACATGCAAATGAAAGTGGTTCCTCAACAATTCTGTTCAGACAAGGACTTAATTAATTGCATGTTTGACTTAGAACATATGAGTATTCCGTTGAAACTCATGAGATAAATAAAAACCCATGGGACAAAAATGATCTTCTCACTAAGGAGATGGACTTATATTTCTGTGTTAAAACTCAACTTTGCCTAAGAAGTTATATTATTACACAAGTACTGTATTTCAATACATCTGAAACAAGTATTTGGAGTTAGAAAACTGCTACTCTAGGCACGACAGTCCTGCTCAATATTTTCATAATATGAAAATTTTAGACATTAAACTATGTTTTTGCAACAGTTTATTGGTCAGAAGAAATAAGTTGGATGCAAATGAAATCTCATTCAAAGACTCATTAGAAGGAGTCTCCAGATTAAGAATGTTGCATTCACATTGGTTTTGAAATATTTTTCTGCCTAGAGATTTCTTAGTTTTTAACAGGGAAAATACTGCAAAAGCTATGACAATGTTTAAACTTTTTTTGTAGTTTGCTCTTTTGAGCAATGAAGGCCTTATTTTAGCATGGGAATTTCCAGCATTTTCTCTTCCCAACAACTCCGGCTAAAGTGACCCAATAGGCAAGGTTTCCATTTCCGTAAAAAAAAGCAAAGACATTACATATGTTTTCCCAGACTCCTAAAATACTTACACATGCAAGGAGATAAGCAGGACAGTTTGGTAATATTTGAACACCTGATACTGACACCACAAGAGAAGGCCACAACTAGGCAGATAGTGGGAACTAAGCTAGCAGTGGGAAGGCCTCTTGGAGTTTAATGCAGCCACAAGATGAATGGGGCAGCTCTACAGAAGAGCAGTGCCATATAAGTAGAGAGCACACAGGGAAGGACACACTTATCTTATTGGGAAACTCCTGTCTGGGTTAAACAAGGTCGTGATTAGCCAAATAATTAAACTCGGCATTATCAAGATGATCTTATTGTGCCTGTAGTCCTTTCCTGAGAAACAAACATGGATAACTGAAAGGTTTCTGTGCTCACTACAGGCTCTGGGCATCCAGCTCCAAATAGCTTTAGCCATCCTTCAACCTGTCCTTAATGGAGAAGAACAGCTCATAGTATGGTAAGCGCTGATAAAATGTACTGGAAAGAATTTGAAGGAAGGGAGAAAGAAAACTAACTAGAGGAAAGGTCTGTAGGACTAAAAAGTAGAAAGAAATAACTAGAACATTGGAAAAGTCAGGGATTTCAGAATTTGAGAATAGGAAAGAAGTGACAAAACAAAACTAAAACACACTTTTAAGTTCATCTGTTCTTATTTTGATGAATAAGAACAGAGAACTTCAAAAGCAAATTAGGTAGGAAAAGCAGCACAGGAAAACTTGGGAAAAGATGTGGGGGTTTTAGCCTTCTCCATATGGATGTATTTCTTCTATTTCCTTTAGTGCAACGCGCTTTTCCTAAATGGGAAAATAAAAGAGGTGGTTTTAATATCACCCATTCTTTTAATCTGCTCTAATTTCTAGCACAAATTTAAAATATGTAAAAAAAAATAATTCTTACACTTTATCACTATGACAGACGACCACAAAACTGATAGAAGCTAGAATGCAGTTTTGGATCAGTCTTTTTGGTATTTCAGTAGTGAAAATAAATTGGGTTTGCCTCACTAAGTGACAAAAAGTTCATGATGAAATTAGTGCTCATTGATTTTGTATTTTCTGAAAAATCCCTAATTCTAGTAATATCTGGCCTATTCATGCAGAGTCACAGCTGTAAAAATGACAAAAGGTGTTTTCTAGCATAGAAATACTCTGAATGCACATAAGTATTACTGGTACAGAAGATAGAAACATTAAATGAAAGGTAATTCTGTTTCACCCAGAGCCTGCAGAACTTTGGAATGAAACTTCTCCACATATATAGGTAAACTTATTTTATAATCTCCTTTTTGGGCAACAGAATTGTTAATTTCAATATACGAATACTATCTTACACTTATACATACCTGGTCTTTATCATGCCTAAGTGCATGTGTGCAGCGTGTACATCTAACATTTAGGGTAAAGGTCTCAGTGTTCAAGGCTGTACCACAACGTGCCTATAGGTGGCAGAATGGACGTACGGGAAACAGGAAATCCTCACCTGAATTAGCTCGTGGGCTAAGCGTCCCAGAACTTCTTGGATCGTTCCATCAATTTCTAATTCTTCTATGACTTTCCAGCTACCATTCTGGAACCTCACTGGCATAGAGAAGATAATTCCTTCGGGAACACAAAACTGACCTGAAGAAGAGGATAAAAATGACCCAATACGTTATTTTGTAATAAAAACACACCCTCACCAGTGTCAACATTAAGTCCTACAGACTGGCAAAAGTCTACAACTGCAAGATCTCAGTATAAAGGAAGACTGCCTTTTTCAGTCTACAGTTCAAAAAAGAGTTCCCCTTTTACAGTAACTCTGTACTTTAGTTAGATGTACATGAATCATAGAACACAGACTAGTTTGGGTTGCAAGGGACCTTTAAAGACCACTAGTCCAACCCTCCTGTCATGGGCAGGGACATTTTCAAATATGTGAGGTTGTTCTGAGCCCTGTCCAACTCGACCTTGAATGTTTTCAGGGCTGGGGCATCTCCCACCTCTCTGGGCAGCCTGTTTCAGTGTCTCACCACCCTCATTGTAAAAAATTTCCTTTATATCTAATCTAAAGCAACCCTCCTTCAGTTTAAAACCATTAGCCCTTGTACAGTTGTACAATTTTAAGATGTACAATTGTACATATTATAAAGGGGAAAAAATATTTATTTCATACAAGGTTAAATGGCTGTTGTGAAATATTCCATTTATAGGTCCACACTATTACACAAAAAGAACATGCTGTTCTATCTTAGGTTCTAAGACCTATAAAGAGTTCTTGACCAAAACACATATATCAGAAAAGCATTTAAACTAAAAGACTTCAAGACAATCTGCAAAAAAAGACAAGATTAACCTAAGAGATGCTTCTAGTAAGTGAGTATCAAATCACATGCCCTGGAGAGCAAAATTGCTTAGATTTGGAAGTTCTTGTGATGAAACAAACTCTCAGCCTCACATGATTTGTTTTACAAGTTTTTATTAAATTAAAAATATTGATTAAAAAATCATGTTATAGATAGGGGAAAGGTATTATATGAAGGGCAAAGCTACAAGAGACCATGTGAAGCAAAACCAGATTTACCTTCACTGAGTACTCCCACAGAAATGATCTCCTCAGGAGGAGAGCCATGATACCAGTATTGCAGTACAGTGGCTACTGCGTGAGCAGGTAACATTCCTGTGCAATGACCGAGTCGGAAACTCAGTGAACTCTGTGCAGACAGAAATTCTGAATGGATCCATTCCCTACCAACAAAAAAGGGGGAAAAAGGGATTAAAAAACCTATGACTGCAGGAAGAGTCATTTCCTAGAGAATAAAAGAACTAAACCTGAGGAAAGAAAATAGTCAAAACTGACTCAAACTTCACTGCTGAAGGCAAGGTATTTACTGCCAGCAAAAAAAAAAAGGTCTAACAAAAAGCAGCTCAAAAGGTAATGACAAACACCGCTTTACTATGAAAGTTAGGTCATTTACTCAAGTCATAACCTCTATTTTTATTGTAATTTATATGTATTACTATTTGCTGTAAGAACCCAGCCATGAACCATAATCCCCCTGTGCTAGGCTCAGTACAAGCACAACACAAAGGAAATGTCTGCTCTCCAGTAAATGTCAGGTTTAGCCCAGAGCAGGACCTCCATAGAGCCGGGCCTGGGTGCATCTCACACCTGCTGCCCTCTCACTGTACCCATCCTTCCTCCACTACTGGTCTTTTCACAGGGAGCTATCTGGCTGCCAGCCATCCTTTTCACATATGTTAACAAGGTGTCTGTTTGGGAAACTGACAACATTAGTGTGCTTAGGCTCGTATGTACCATGTAATTCAGGTATAGATATCTGGTTAGTACTATTTCTAAGTTTCTTCACGCATACTAGACATCTAAGTCACTATCTGGCCTTTCATTACTCCTTATAAACTGCTCATGATAAGACAGATGAGAAACCTACTTAAAATGCAGGAAAATACAGTTATAAACAAAGTTGGCAGGAGAGTCAGAACTATGTACAGTACTAGGAACTACTCAACTTCTTTCACGGATGGAATACCTCAACTTGCATTTCCCTTTATGTACAGCACTAATCAGCAAAGACAAGTCTTCGAAACAAAAACCTTTGTTGGAAACAAAAACCTTTCCTGATGTTTTATCACCCCATTCAAATAAATATGGATTAATTTAGTTATGTAGTCTTACTTTAAAGAAATAAATCTGTACGGTACCTATCATAAATCATTTTCAACAAAGGACGGTGAAAATTAGCTGGGCCCCAAAGAGCAGAGTCATATCCATGAAGTTTTGCATGTGACAAATCAATGTAGTTAGAGCCACTAATATTGCCCCAAACAATCACATCTTTAACTCCTGTAACAGAGAAAAATATATACAGTAATGAAGGGACAAATACTTTCACAATGTACACTGGACTAGCTGACCTTCAGAAATCCCCTCCACGATGCATTATTCTTCAATTCAGTGCTCTGCCTTGCTAGCAGAAATTACTTGAACAGAAAAAGGCAAACAAGTTCTCCATACCATATGAAACCTTATCACAAGCTGAAAAAGGGACTTCAATTTATATCGTGTTATTGTAAATAATAGACAAAAACTAGTAAATACCTAGCTCTTAAAAAACAAAACAAATCATATTGCAAACATACAGCAGTGTCCATTTTAAAATCCTGTAAAAACAAATACAGAAACAATAAAAAAGTCAATTAAAAAATAAAAACTACCTTCTTTGGTGCAAAAGGATTTTCTCAAATAACATGCTGATAATTCAGCTTATTAACTTACTTTTTCTATTTTATTAGGCTCAAAAATATCTAGACTTGTCATTAATGACTAGTTCTACTCCCCCAAGACTGAAAGAATCCTGATGGTGAGCAGGCTGTGAGAGCAAACCTTTGCTATGCAGTGCAGAACTGTGCAAATACAACCAAGCTATAACAATTGACCTGAGAAAGACAGCTAATTAACCCCAAAATGGTACTACAACAGTTCTACTTTACTCTCATTATCTGCACAGCAGTATGTTGTCATGTTTATTCACAGCTAGTTTGTATGTCTCCAAAATAACAATGCACTACAGAGTGCAAATGCTACCTTAAAGTCCTAGCTCCTAATCTGCAACACAACTCAGACCTTCTTAGTATATTTCCAGCACAAAATACACACCAGAATGGCAGGACTGGATTCCAGAGCTAGCAAGACACCCTGGCATTCTGTACACCATGCAATTCAGTGGGTGCATTGCTGTGCTTGCATTTCTGCATGAACATCCACCGTGTTCTGCAGTGAAATATGTTCTCCCAGAGGTGGACTGAATTCCCCAAATGCTACATAAATATTCACCTGCTGTGCTCATATTCAGTTTCCTGGCCAGCACGGCTTTAGCTGCACTTTCCCAGGATGTTGCAATGGCAATGATATTTTCAGGTTTAATGGATGGGCCATATGTCATAATCATCGTTGCCTTAAGGTTTACAAAGGTTTTTCCTGATGAAATTACTTTGACCTCACTCTTGGCATTCTTCTCAATCAAGGGAGCATACACTTGACAGATCTCACTCACTTCTCTGATGTAGTTCTCTAGGGATTGGACTTCAAGGTTTAAGGAAACATCATCAAGAACAATGATAATATCAGCTTCAATAAAAGCCTCATCTATTTTAGTGTGCTGTGAAATACTGCGGAGAACTGGGAACGCCATGTCTTCAGCTTCCATTACAATACCACAAAGAACTTCCTTAAACTGGTCAGCGTCAAGCAAATGGATACTGATTTCTGTGGTCATCCCAAACACTTCTCCATTTGCCAACAGAGGGATCAGTTGATAACAGAATGGACCTGATGCACTGGTAAGAGAAGTATGTAGAAAAGTTAACAATGAACCACTGCTTGTTTGGAAGTATTACATAAACACAAAGGTGTTTATTTTATATTTGATCATGTTTAAATAGACCATCATCTTGGATCCTTTACTGATCTGTCATTTTAACAGGTCAACAATTAAAACAGTTGGGTCCTCCTTTCATTTGAAGGTTTTTCTATCCTATACATTTCAGACAATGCTGTCACTTAAAAATTGGCGTCTTTATGGAAAGACAATTTTTTAAGATGCTCTCTTAGAACTACTAGAAATACAGAAATTTCTAAAAGTAGAACTGCAAGAGACTTTAGCTACTTAAATATTTACAACAATATTTACTGCAAGGTAGTTGCACTACAAAATTTACAGCTTATTTTGTAAACACTTGCTTTTCCCTAAACTGATCTGGGGTCTAAATGTTGCCTATTCACACCCCTCACTTAAACCGGTGCAAATGTAACAAAAGTAGAAATTATTTCTAAATTATATACTGATTGCTCGCAGTGAGAAGTGCAGAACCTAATTCAAATCATCAAATTACAACCCTTTATGCATAACTTCAGATGGTTCCACCTGTTATATATGATAGGAAAAAGTGCATTCTTTTGAAGCTGAGTGAAACTTCATAGATACTGTCTTTACTCTCACCTGGTGATCCAGATCTGCATAGGCTTGATAAGACTTTTAATCTCTTCATCCTCTTTTACAATTTCAAGATGTGTCTGCAGGTTCTCCTCAGCAACACCTAACATTTCCTCATGCAACATCATTGAAGTGATGCCATAATATTGCTAAGAACAAAAAGGATGATCTCTAATCAAATGGCAGCCCACAGCCAGCAAGGTAGCATTAGAAAAATAGCTTTATTTTACATTTGAAGGAGGAATAAAGACCAACACTGTTATAAAACATGGCTTTACAGTATTAAAGGCAGCTCATTACCTGGGCATATTCCAGAAACTCATTAAGTCCTCCCAGAAGTTGACCCTTCCCTCCACGGTCCAAGAGTTCTCTCCAAATGATAGGAGACTGTCTATGTTCCCATCCATTTGTTACACAAGTGTTATGAAGCCACTGCTGATGGAAACATCCCCACCAAAAGGTTTTAATACCTATCATATTTGATAACACTTAAATGTTACAACTGTAAACATTCTTACTATTTCCTCTCAATACATAATTACAAGGTGCTTCACGACTTACACCAGTGTGTGCAAAATGGGGGAATATCACAAAGCATGGCATGGTGACACACTGTGATACCTCACCTAAAGGTCTTACTTATGTTTGATTTTACTGCTGTGATCTTGCTTAATTGGCTTAGTGATACTGAAGCAGCAACTAATATCAGGATTATTTAGCTGCAGAAGATAAGTAAGGTGAAGACGTTAGTTGCTTTTCCCTTAACTGTTTGAGTTACTTGGCTGAGGTGTCCAGCAAAATATAAGAGGTAATAACCATCATAGTACTATCTGTCTCATGAAGTCAGACTGCAGGTTTTTCAGATCCTTATAGAAACTACAGTACCATGTCTACAGCATAAGTACTCAGAAAGGCCCATCCACTTTGTAAACAAATATGTGATATTTAACATCATACTTCCATTGTAATTCAAAGCCCTTGAACGCCAGAAAGGCTCTTAACAACCCCGAAGGCATACATAATCACAGTGAGCACAAGATTTACAGGCTGAGTTGCCCTTTATACATAAACCCCCAGAAAACCAACCAACCAAAACCACTGAACATTTTACTGACAAAGCACACCTTTAGGCTGGCCCACATTTTGTGCCCATCTTCTGCGGTAAGGCTCACAGTGATGTTTGTTGCTCAAAACATTCAAACCTTTCCTCTGGCTGGCCCTCACAGCCAAAGCCACTTCTGCAGCACCTCTACCCATATATCAAACAACTAATAAAGGAGAATAATAAACATACTACAGATGTTGGTTTGTAGGGCACTGAGGCACCTACCACAGACTTGACTTAGAACCCCTTACCTCCCACTTGTTGGGGTGCTGAGTGATCTTGTGAACCCTGAAGTTGGGCAAGTTGGCCTGGAGATAGTCCGCCAGGTGTTCAGCTTTGGCATAGTAAGGGCAGTCCGCCTTACCTGTGAACACAGCAACAGCAGCACAAATGGGTTACTTAAAATGGGTTTTAAGCTGATACGGGCTTAAAAGGCCAAACGCTGTTTAATGCGAGCCAGCAAAGGGAAGGTAACTCCGCAGGTGAGACAGACTCTTCAGGCAGCGCTGGAGGGCCGCTGTGGGCACAGCGGCGGGGAGGCTGCAGCCCCACCGCGGGCGTGAGGGCACAGGCTGCCTCGGGCCCGAGGCACCCGCGGTCCCGTGTCCCCTGTACCGTGTCCCCTGTCCGGGGCCGCCCCACCCGGGGTGTGGGTCCCGTGGCCCCTGTCCGGGGCTGTTCCTCCCGGGCTCCCGTGTCCCCTGTCCGTCCCACCCGGGCTCCCCTATTCGCTCTCCCCTGTCCCGGGGCTGTCCCACCCGTGTCCCCTGTCCCTCCCTCACCCGCCACCACGAACTTGGCCATGC
>JAWWEW010000169.1:26763224-26784708 GCA_035583185.1 Anabacerthia variegaticeps
GCTCAGCAACGCGCCGCGCGCCGCGGCAGTTTGTCCCTCGGCGCGCGCCGTCCGTGCCGCGATGCGCGCCGGGAGCGCGCGGGGAGCCGGGGCGGTGTCATGGCGGCGCCGCGTGCCAGGTACCCACAGCGGCCGCCGTCGCCGGAGCCGCGGCCGCACCGGACGGTCCGGGCGGTCCCGGCCTGCCCTCCCCTGCCCTTCCCTGCCCGAATCGGGCGGGCGGCGCCCGCGGCTGCTCCAGCGTGCTGCGGGCCGGTGCGGAGCCGCCACAAGACCTGTGTCCCCTTGTGCCGTCCCGGCCGGCCGGGCAGCGCTCCCCGAACCCGGCGGCGCCTGCCGGGCAGGCCGGTGTGCCCTGGGGCCCGGCGGGCGCGGCTCTGTGTCCCGGAGCGAGAGGCGACCCTGCAGAGGCCGTAGGGAGGCGCGGCTGCCCGGGGAACGTGTGTCTGCCGGCAGAGCCTTTGGTTAGAGCAGCACAGGGGAGCAGGGAGTTGGCACACGGGCTGTTTGGCTTGTGCCGGGGTGTCTGACTGAAGTGTAGGAGACCGAGGAAAATGCTCTCTGCAAATCGTTTTCCCGGCATCTTTTCCCGAATCTTCTCCCCTATTGTAAAAGTGCATAGACTTGGTAATTGAAACTATGGGAGTTCGAAGTCTGGTAGCTAATCCTTAATTTTCAATTGTTTTTACAGATGAATGCTCTTATGCAGTGTCCCCAGAACTGTTTCCACTGGTACAGTTTCATCGGATCCCTCATTCAAGTCTATTCATGAGGCATTAGCAAAAATGAATAATAAAATAAGTTATTTGTTAAATACTGTTAGATACCTCCATAGGTACAGTTCTGTGCTGACACCCAAATCTTCAGGCACAACAAGAAAACACACTTTATGGATCAGCATATACAGGGATCCCTTGGGAAATGTGAACTTCAGGGATTTATTTTTAAATCTCTTTCCTTCTCTGCATGGATCGTCTCTTCGATTTCTGTCTCAAAAGACAGAAGTGTTTAGCACGGGTGCAGAGGCTTTGGTGGGTGAGCAGGCTTCGCAGAGCTCCTTGGAAGCTGAGAAGTTGGATGATTCTGGGAGCTTGAAAGCGAAGCGTGCAGTGGATCACAGTGACCCGTTCTTCCGCAGTCTCCAGAAGTGCACCTGTCCTTGTGACGCACTGGACTTGGCTGCAGAGTCTGCTCTTTCCATTAAGCACTACACAAACTGTTTAACCACAGCGTGGAGGCTCTTCAAAAGCCTGTCGGAGGAGCAGCAGCGCTACGAGAGGCAGCTGATCTTTGAGCACCCGGCCTTCGCCAAGCTGTGCCAGCAGCTGCTGCGGGACTCCCGCAGGATGACGCGCGGGGACCTGGTGTTCAGCCTGCACGCCACGGTGAACCTCGGTGTGCCCCAGAACACGCTCCTGGTCCAGACTTTGCTGAGAGTGTGCCAAGTAAGTATGAAAGTCCTTCTCCTAAGTTTGGGCTGAAACCTCGTGGGTAATTCTGGGATGCTGTGCAGCATCCGTGAGAACTGAGTTACGTCCCTGGCCTAGTCTGATGTTCCATGGAAACAGGGTTCCCATAGTTCATTTGTGTGTGCTTCTAATCTCCTTCATTTTTGAAATCGCTGCCTGATTTCAGATTTAACAAGTCTCAAAAATCATTATGCCTTTCAAATCAACTAAGTCTGATGTGAATCCTTCTGAGGGTCACTGCAGAATTAAAGCTTGTGTATTGACTTTTGAGAGGAAAGAGAAAATGGCAGGTACAGATTAAAAGTGGTCAGTTTTTCTTTTCTGAAACACTTGTTGGTTTGAAGTAATCTGACATTGTGAAAACTCTTACAGGAGAAGCTCAATCAACTTGATAACCGATGTGTCTCAGTTTTGGCAACTACTTTAGCAGGGATGGATAAAGACAAGAATGTGAGCGCTCTTCAAGCTGGATTACAGTGAGAAAAATATATCTTTAATGTGTCCTTCCTACTTAAATGTCGTTTGAAAACATGTCTGTTGGAAATCATCAAGGGAATGGTTGTGCGTAGAATACATACTTTGCTTTTAGGACTTAAATGATTGCATGAGGTAAGAGCTGTGCTAGACCATAACTTTTGGTGTTGTCTTCACAGTTTCAAGCAGTAGGGCTTCCAGTGGTATAGGGTGCCAGTCTGGTCCACAGGAGGTTGTGTTCTGGCTGCAGCTCCACCAGTGTGGGTTTTTTGTGATGTTGATCAAGTCCCTTCACATATATATTTCTCTTTTATCTGTATGTAGACAGGAGATAATGAGACTAGCTTACTTTATGAAGTATTTTGATTTTTCATGATTAAAAATGCTGTTTAACAGCCTGAGAATATTTCCTTTTAATTTAGTAAGTAAAAATTAAGATGAAGAGTAGTTGTATCCAGCAAGTCACTCTGTGTAGTGCTTTTTCAGACTAACTTTGACTGCAGTGAATTTTTTCTGGGCCAGTGTGATTTATGTGGCTAACCAATCTGCTCATTCCCATGAGATTTTTCTTTCTGAGGCTGTCACAAAACTTGCCATGGATTAGTACTTTTGATCCTGTATCAGGTTCTGCTTTGAGAAGCTGGATGTGCAAAAACTAGGTTCTCCTGGAAGCATAGGTACACAGTTCTTAAAAGTTGGTGGAAAGTAGGAGATGCATCTGGAGCTCTCTCTCTGTCTTGTTGTCTGGAGCTTTTGCCTATTCACAGGGGTGAATTTCAGACCAGTGCACTGCCTTAGAAAGTGATGCTTCATAATTTTGTAGCTGTGTAGATATATTTAAGGGTGGTTCAGACATAAGAATTAAAATACCACTCTGAGCCAGAAAAGGATGTGCCAGGAATGCAGAATTCCTTCATCTTGTGCTTATGATCCCTCTGTGTTGTGGTATCCCCTTCTGTTTTTGCAGCCCACAGCACTGCTTGTTTGGTTTTTTACCTTGCTTGCACCAAATTGTGTTCAGTGCCTGTTCCTGACTTTTCTGGTAGTGTCAGAACTTTACTGCACATAGATGATTCTGAGATAAAAATATGCAGTTATTTTTTCTGCAGAAGGGTGTTAGTTCCTTGACGACTAATGGTCCTCACATCTACACAGTTACATGAGCAGTCTGGTCAGGTGCCCCTGCTGTTAATGTATCAGCAACAACATTCATCTATCAGGATAATGTTAAGAAAACATATGTAACTGTTTCATCTGTAAAATATCTGTGCTGCACCTACATCATATAGAGTTATGCCAGCATTGCAAAGGAAAGGAGGTGGGAGAGCAGCAGGGAACTGCAGCTTTAACTTAGGGATACATCAGTGAGGAAGAATGGGAGTACCTACCTGTTTCTGCTGAAATGAGGGAAGTTTTGTATGTGTTTCTTCATCAGGTTACTAGTGGAGCAGCGCATTTCAAGTATCAGAGACATCTTTATTCTGCAAAACCTGATGAAGTGCATGGGAAAAGATGTTCCGATCTTTCTGAAAAAGAAATTAGAGGTAAACTTAGGTGGAGACTCACTTTTACTTTCACAAAGCCTGTGCTCTTGCATGATTTTTAAATTGTGTATGGTTCTTTGCAGACTCTTAAAATATAACAGAAAGATGACTATCTGCAATATGAATCATAGTCCAGATATGTCTGCAGGAAGAACTTAAATTTGGAGGTTGGGACGTTGAGGACTTGAGGCAGTAAAATAACAGTGCCCTCGCCTCTTTGGGTTGGCCACATAGTGTTTCATAGAAGCGCTGAAAGGCTGTTCCCTGATTCGCTTGCCCAGCTTGTGACTGGAAGAAGAGATGACAGAAAACTGGTCTGTGATGGGGCTGTGTCCAGTAATGGTGAGGGGATGGAGGACTGATGGGAGTGAGATGCCAGAACTCCCCTAGCTCGTGGCCTAATCTTTCTGTGTACTGAAAGGCCCACTGGGAAACACAGTGTTTGGGAACAGGATTTAGGTTTTAGGGCAGGTTGTACTGGGTTTGGTCCCCTGGTTTAAAATCCCTTTTTGAAACCACTTTTCAGACAGGGCCAGGTAGCGTTCTCGTCACATAACTGAAGGGCTTGGAGGTCAGAGTTTGTAATGGCATTCATGAAACATTATAAAAGGAAAGTAACATTTGTGCTTGTTAAGGAAAGGGGCCTCTTAATCTTCTGAGCCCACAGGGTGCTATTTTTTACAGTGTAATTTCTATTGTAGATGCATTTTGTATTTAACCTTTGATATGCATGCAGTAAGAGTATTGTATTTTAATAGCCAGTATACTTTGTAGTCTCATTTTTACTGTCATTTATATCTATCTAATTACTGCTTCAATAAAAGGAAATCTCTTGTGGCATCAGAGCTGACCACCACTGCCTCAGTCCATATTTGTAGCCAGGTGTATTAAAGACAGGCCACTCGGTGTAATACTGGGTCACTTTGGAGCTTATAGCCTTCATGGGCATGCAAAACAGTAACTGAAGTACTATTAAACAAGTTAACTGTGTCATTTTTACTTCTGCTACTCTTAAGAGTTGGCAGAAGATACATATTCACAGTATTGGGAAATGACCTTTACTTCTTTCTTTTAAAATAAGTGTTAAAGGCAAATTGCTGGGAACTTGCATAGTGGCACATCTCTAGAGCACTTGACCTGTTAAAATTGTATATTAAGAAATTGAGAGTAGTTACTTTATGCTTTTGCTATTTTTTTGCTTTTTTTTCTTTCATATAAATCTGAACTAAGGAATTTGGGAAAGTTGTGGTGAAAATGTCTTCACCAGAAAGCAGTGATAATGTACCAGAAGAATGAAGGATTTAATAAACTCTGATTCACTTTAGATGGCAGTTTTGAAAGAAATAGACCATCTGACCTTTCCGAACGCTCTGCGTGTGTTTTTCGCTCTTGTTGCAATGAATTATTGTTCCTATCCAATCCTGAATGTCTGCAGTAAAAAGATCCAGGGTAAGGAAAAATAGTATGTTTATTAAATTTCCTTATACCAAATTCTTCCTAATTATTGTCTCATCTCCCTTTTCTGACTTCCTTTAAAACTCAGGAAACATCTTTGATTTGCAGGATATTATAGTTATGTGGAGCCATTTGACAAGCAGCAAGAGAGAAAATTACTGATCAATAATGAAAGCAAATAGCTCTTGTCGTCTTTGCCCTTCTTAGCATTTACCTGAATTACATGTTTTTGTTTATGTTTTTCTGTACACAGGATTTAGGAAAAAGAATTCTAGCAAGAAAAAACAGATTTCAAATCAAATATTAACAGAAATCTGAATTGGAAATGGACAACTTACAGCATGGATTGGCACCTTAGTATGATTAGTTGGTGAACTAAATGGAAAATAGTTTCCCTGATGAACTGTATTTAATTATTGAGTACTGCTTAATAACTGACCTCATGCCATAGCCCATAAAAACATTAAATGAAAGCTAATGCTTTCACCTCTCTCCGTATCTTTACAATACATTGCTTAAGCATATGTAGTCAATATATTTTGATTCATGCTTAAAATACATATGCTTTTGTGTCTCAAAAAGCATTAAGATAGCAAAATAGCAGTTTTAACATAAATAAACCAGAAGTGTTTAGGCTGCTTGTACAGCCTTTATTTGTCCCGGTTGTTCATATATGTTAGGACAGTGTTTATTGACACATACTGGCTTCTCCCATAGGACTTCTGTCACACTCAGGACACAGGCCAGGTGGCATACACAGAGTGAGCAGCAACTTTTTTCAGCATTTTTAGTGCATGCTGAAAATCAAGAAACCTGGAACAGATGATGTCCTGGGAACACAATCTTCTTGCGTACTTTAATTTGTCCCCTTTTGCTGATTAATGTATTCTAGCTTGATTCTGACTCCATTTGGTTTCATCTGTCTCAGTTTTTTCATGTGTTTTGGCTCAGCTGAGCTTTGCCTAGCTAGTCTCAGTCTGTTCCACAGACTTTTATCCTCTCCATCCCTTAACTAAGCTGTTGCCACAGAGTCTCCAACCTACAGCTCCCAATCCTTTGTATCATTTGTCCTTTTTTGATCTTCTGTTACAGAAAATGTCCATGATGCTCCATTACGGCAGTTAATTCTCATTCTGGAAGCTTGTCACACCCTCCAGTACCGTAATATGAAGTTGTTTTCAGCATTAGCAGACTACGTTAATTCTACTGCCTGCCTTTGGGACAAAAGACAGGTGAGTTTGAGACCAAATAATTTATAGCAGTACTAATAGAGTATCTGGTGTTTTCCGTCTTACCTTTATTCATGTTTGTGTTTGATCTTTGGAGAATTTTAGGAATAGCAATCTGATGAAGTTGATAGTTAAATTTTTAAAATGCTCTTCTATTTGTTGATAAGTAAAGAAACAAATAAAAGTGGTGTTACAATTTGAAAAATTTGCTTTCATTAAAATTGCCTTTCATGAAATCAACAGGTAGGATTTACTTCACTGGTTTTCTTGACCTATAAAACTCTTTTTTCTTTTAGATTGTCCTTTTTCTTTCTGCCTGTGAGACACTTGGCTTTCAGCCTAGTGAGTTGATGGAGATTTTTGCTGAGAAGGTGACAGAAGACCCCGGATTCCTTGACTTGAAAAACCTTTTGATTGTTCTCCGAGCGTATTCACGACTCAACTATGTTCCCAGAGTCCAAAAGCATCTGTAAGTTTTCATTTAGAGTACCTGATAATACGTTATATAGTTGTTAGAGAGTAATGTATGGTAACTAGTATTTGATTTCAGTTGTGGAAGAGTCATAATCCTGTTTCATTTATCTGTGAGGTAAATTTGCTGTGCCTTTTCACGGTTTTTTCTACATAGGATTTTTTTTCCCTAACTGAAGTCTTTGGTTCTAGACTGACTAGGCTACTAACTCTGTTGATAGGTAGCTGTATCCTCAAAGTAAGAGTCAAGCACTAATGTTAGATAACAAAAAATATTATTGTCCAAGATAACAAAGATTTCTAACTTGTATTTTTGTTTGAAATGGGCATTTTGTATAGCCTTATTTGTGTATTTAGATAATTTTCTTCTGATTTTGGAAAAGGTTTTTTGAGATTCTTCAAAGCTGCTTGAATAAATGCCTGCCTCAGATTTCCGACACAGAACTGCTGAAGGCTGTGTATTCACTTTGCGTCTTAGGACATCTTCCCCATCAAGCACTTGATGAGCTGCTGCGAAAGGACAGCAGGAATGAACTTATACTGTCAGGTCAGACCTTACTTTGTCATGTTCTTGTTTTAACAGGGATAGTCTGCCTGTGTACAGAATTTGTTGTAACTGTGTTAAAAGATTAGAAATTAAAGTACAAAAACAGAATAAATATTAAAATTGAAGTCCTCTAGACAAAGCTAATGTGATGATAGTGTGAGTGATCTGGCTTTGCATTAGGACATCAGCCTTATTGTCTTAGGCCCTGTGGTGGAAACAGTTTAATAGGTGATATGCAATTAAATGGAGAGAGGTGAAGAAGGGATTTGTGGAAATGGTAGAAATATGGAAGACTCAGGGGTTCTACAGTCTAGAGATGTTCAGGCATTTTTAAAAACGTGGGAAGTCTTAACCTTTATAAACTAACTAGTACCTGGAATCATGAGTAAAAGTGGGATTTGGACTGCTCTGAGTTATAATGAGGTACTTGTAGTGGTTTGTAGAAGAATTTGGTTTCCACATTAAAATTTTGTACAGCTAGTAGAATAGTCGAGTAAAATAGGAATTCAGTGTAAATACTGTGTCTTGCTGTTGAGCCTTCTGTGTCTCAGCCTGAAAGCTGTAAAGCTGTAACTGCTTAGACTTTGCTCAGTTTAATATTCTTCAAGTACAGTTTCAGAATTTTGGCTGAGCCTGATATCCCTTTTTGGTTTATAAATAGCGCGCTGGTTGTCTGGATTTTATGAATGGTTTTTATGCATGCTCTCCCATGTTAACTGATAGCATGCACAGAGCTGTGTAAGTAGAGGGGAAAGACTGCATAAATGGGCAAGGTCCCAGCCATAGGCTTTAATATTGTAATTAGTGAATTGATGGTGTATATTTAACAATACATTGAAGAGACTCAATAGTATTCAGTGAAAATCAATGGGGTTTTGCTTCTTATCTTGAAATTCATTTGCTCTTCTAGAACAGACTATAAATGATAATAAAATGAAAAATTCTATGGGATGATACATTGTTGTAATATCTTTTATATCTTTTTCAGAGGATCTTTACAAAGAACCAAAGGAAATGATGCTCCGCTGTGTGAAAACATGTATGGAACTTGACAGCCCTTCCTTCACAAAGCCTGCATTTGTGCTGACTGTGAATTTGTCCTCATTGGTATCTCTTAATCTCAGAAAGGCTCAGGAGGCACTGATAGAACTTCTGGGAGATGAGACCATGTTTATGCAAAATGTTCAGCTGCCATATAAATATCACATTGGTATGAAGCTAAATAACTGTCATATTCTTTTTAATCTAGATTTATAATCCTCAGAATAATAAGGTGGTAATAAATTTGCATAGGATAAAATGGGATGTAACCTTTTGGCAGGTGATCATTTCAGAAGGTTTGGTTTCTTTTATGTTTTGTTATTGCTAAATTTTTTTGTCAACCATCCAGCTTACCAGTTTTTCCTGTACTTGTAATAATTTTCTTCCTAAATATTTCCAGTGAGGAGTTGGACTACGGGAAAATCTGGGTAGGCATGACAGCCTGTGATCAAGACTAGCTTCTTTAAACAATAATTGCACTCTCATAAAGTTACATCTACAGTGTCCAGAAATAAATTTATTGTTTTCTGGAGATGTGCAAGCTATAGCTGTTTATATTGGTTACAGGGAGGGAAAAACTATCCATAATAATTATTAGAGAACTGCAATTAGAAACAGACCAGTGATGATGCCTATTAACTTTTTTCAAAGGGACTGTTCATTTGAAAATAATTTGAACAATTAATGCGTTTGAATGAGAACGTTAATTGTAACCTCTTGCAGAGTTAAATGTTTTGTTGTTTTGTTTTCAGATTTTGAAATCAGAATGGATTCAGACAGAAAAAAAGTGCTCCCCATAACTGCAACAGATGATCATCCTGACTCAAGTGTTCAAAGGTGTCACTTTTACTGCATCTTTTTTCTAGCAGGCTAGTTTTATTTGTATGCGTTCCATCCAGTTTCTTCTTCAGTTCGCTGATGTGCAGAAGCAAAGTAGATAACTACATTGTTATTTGTGGTCACTGAGATAATATGCAAAACTTGCCATGCCAGTTCAGAGCAACAATTCATGCAGCTCGATACCTTCTTCTAAGAGAAGCTAAACTTAACATTTCACAGAAAGAGGCAGGAAAACATCTCAGTGATCTGAAACTCTTGTAATGGATGCACATAGCGATTTTAAAATTTCAAATATTTGTGTGTCTCATTAAACATTCAGTTATTCTCAAGTCTTGAAAATGTCCATCTCAATGGTATGTTATGGCAGTTAATTCAGCTACTGAAACATAATTTAAATAAAAAGGATTGTCATATGCACATTTCAGGTGATTCATTTAATCTCGTGTAGAAGAATGACCTCCGTAACGCAGCAAGACGTATCATTTAAGTAATGCTTGAGTAGAACTGGGTGATACTTGACGTTTGTGTGCTGGGTCACTGCACAGCAATGTGTTTTATACAGTTTGCTTTTTGGTAAAAAGAGAGCTAGTAAACTGTGTCACAGAAACTCACCCTTCCAAGTAGGTTTTTATGGCAGGAAGTAGCTGATTCTGAATATCATTAGCAAGGGATCAAAGTAAATGCAGAATCTCTCAGATGAATTGAGAGTGCTGAATGATCTATGACCTTCTCATTGTGGGAGAAGTGGAGATCTAAGTATTTAATTCTGCTGTAGGTACTTGGATAGATGGTATTTGGGATGTATGAAACTCCTGGAAGAAGAGAGGGTCTAAATTATTTAAGTCTGAAGAAGGAATAGGATACTGAACCTTGTGTAGTCCTGGTATTTTTGCCTACCAGAGACAGCTGTATATTCTTCAGTATTAACAGACATAATTGAATGATTGTCTTAAAAATGCTTGTTCTGCATTTGTACTCTTCTGGGTTGTAGATTGGCTCTTCTCTTTGTTCCTCTGTCTGCCTTCTGCATGGGCACAATGCATCCCCAGGGGAAGCTGGCAATGAAGAAGCGGCATCTAAATAAACTGGGCTATCATGTGATTCTGGTAAGAAGAGTCCTGTTATTCTCCCTGGGTCCTGTTATCAGTGCAGTGATGAGTGTGTTTGGTACAACAGGCCATGTTCTACCAAACATGAAGGCTCACCAGGAATGGTGGGCCTTCTCCAGAGTGGTAATTACATATCTTTGCTAGTTAAAACACACTGGTGGTGTCACTAGGAAAAAAGGCCAGAGGAACTCTTAAGACAAGCTACCACTTACCATTATCAGGGAAATAAATATAATTATTGTTGAGGGAAAAACCCAAAATCAAGCAACTGAATTCCTTTGTACCTAAAAAACCTATGTGTCTTTGGCTTATTTCCCTGATTTCTATAGAATGAATGATTGAAATGAACTTGTTGTCTAAATACAGCAACTCCATATGGCCTTCCCATCACTGAGCACTTGATTTGTAGGACAGGGTAGTTTGGACCATATAAATAATGTACCCTTTCCTTTTACTTTCCTCCAGATCCAGAACAAGAAGTTTCAGGATATGACAAAGGAAGATGCAGTTGAGTTTTTGAAAGGAAAAATTTATTCAGAAGATGCTTTCTCTTTATCTGAAGCAACTGTGCAGGATAATAATTAAAATAAAATAACTGGTTTGGGTCTCCTGAGCTCTCTTTTTCCTTTGTAATTAATGTTAGATTTTAACAGAAGAGACAAGTAGTTTTATATACAACCGCCTATCCAAAGTATTACAGATTAAGAAAGTTTCTGAAATGAACAGTGCCTACTGATAGTGGGGGCTTTCTTATGTGAAGTAGGAGCGGATTTTTTCCCCCCCAACATCCCATATAGTTCTTTATGCAGAACTATATATGGTAAAGCAGAAAATAACTCAGCCTAAGTGATATATTAAAAGATCCGGCTATGTGGAAAGTTTCTTAAGAAATCAATCTCCTTCAATTTTCTGAGGTTCAGGCCAGTAATGGTTCAGTAAGCTGAACCCTTTGCTTCACTGCTACTGTGACAGATTTTGAGACTTCTCTCACAACAAGACCACAGGTCTTCCATGTGTTTACAAACTGACTCCTGATCTCTGTTTCTGATATTGGTGTCTCCACAATATTCAAGGAAATGTTGCAATACTCAGATTTGGTCATTACATACTGTGATGCATCTCTGTTGGCCTGTTATGTAGTGGTGCATTATGTTGGCAGAGTTCTAGAAGTGCACAGCTGCTTTGAGCCCTTATCTGAAGGAGCAGAGAGAACTGATACATCTTTTCCTTTCTTGGTAACATGTACTGATAAAATACATTTTGTTCTGCTGGAGTTGCTGAAGTACTTGGAGCCTTGAAGTGCTCAAAATACATTTGCCAGCAACAGCTTGCTTGTTTCTGTGGTGTAATCGCATCTTCAGTCATAATTCTGCTGTAGCACAGCCACAGACCCATGGGCATGAAGGGAAACAGCAATACTTTTCTACAGTGACTGTGTGCTACCTAACTGTGGTGCCCTTGCTTCACTTGCTGTGCTACAAGCACTACATTCTTTGTCTTTCTGAAGGAGCATGGACACATGGTTAAGGTACTACAATGGTGAGGTAACAAAGGTATTGCAGTGATAAGGTGAAAAGAAGGACTATGCTTAGGAAAAGTCACTGCTCAACTGGAACATTCATATAGAATACAGTGCATATTTATGAAGGACTCAGTGCAACCAAAGCAGCATTGTCACCCCCTGTCTGGCATAAAAAGCAGAGTGAGCTGTTCAGTATTTCAGTCTCTGAAATGCAGTACATACAGGAAAACAGGTTTGATGCAATTATAAAACTTAACAACCAGAGCAAAGTTCATCTGCTTAACTTGAGTAGTTTGTTACGCCTCCTTTTTGGATCTGCTACTTTAAGAAAGCATTGTCTGTACAATTTCATCTGTGAAGCAGACTGGTCAGTGCCATTCTGTTCTGAGCTGCCTGACTGACTCATGGAGGGCCAGGTAGTGCACAGAGCTGTGTTTGTGAAAGCACTTGGTGCTGTTTAAAGCTGGAGCCCTGCAAACCAATAGTGCAGTGTCAGCTGTGGCTCTCACCTGGGCTCCCGTCTGCTTTCAGCTGCTCAGTCAGGTCCTCTGTAGTAAGTATGTAACTCCCGTCTCTTCAGGAACAAAACAGGCAGGGAAGTGTACTGTCCTCTTGGATGCCTCTTGGATGTCCAGCAGCCTGGACAGAATGAACCACCAGTGGGCACAAAGTGGTACAGCACATCGTTAAATTAACTGATCACCATATATATTCTTTGTTAAACAACTTATAAGTAGGTAAAAACTAATACAAGCGGCATGGAAGTATAGCAGTCTGCCATAATGATCACTGTGCTTACAAAAATGTCTTGCTTTATGCTTTCTTAATAATTTGTGTTGTTCCTATGTCATCTACACTCATTCATAGTTCCAAGCACTATGTAGCTACTGCCACAGATTTCAGAGCTCTGGATTTCTTGAATCTTTACATATGCTAAAAAGCTAGTCTGCTGAAAGTAAAGCCAGTTTTTTCAGGTGTCTAATTAATGTAATGAAGATCTAGTCCCCCGTTGTGTGCATTGCAATCTGTATTTAGAATACCATTCTCCTCTCCTGAATCATTATTAAAAATAATGGGATACTCGCAATGAAGATCAACAATAATTATTTTGCTCCTGTGCTTATGGGGATTGTCACTGCATGGTGTGAAAGGTGCAAAATCCCCTTTTTAAAGCAAAACATACAAAATAGATGTTTTTAGCTGACCTGCCAGTGAGGCTAACTGGAGACGCAAGCTGCATCTTTCTCTACCATTTTCACAGTCTGCCTGCAGACTCAGGAATGTGTGTTTCTAACTTTTATTCATACTTGGAACACTTTGTGCAGTGCAGTGGCTGGAAATTTTTTCTCAATGAAGAGTGAGGAACAAAGAAGCTTAATGTGGCTTTATTTCATACAGCCCGTGGGTGTATCTTACAAATGGATGGAACCCAGACATTTGCTGTGGTGCTTGACTGAGTAAAGGTAATTCAGGGGTGTATCCAACTCATATCAGGGGCAAGGTTCCCAACTCCCTGTAAAGTGAAAATAGGTAATTTATTAAGTAAACTAAATTGCTGAAGCAGGGAAGTATATTCAGTGAATTGGAGGCTTGTTAAAGCAAGTATAGGGCTTAGAGTAATTAAATAGCTATGACTTAAAGACAGTGGACTCAGCCACAGAAAGCAACCATATATTTGATCAGACTCTTGTACAAAAGAAGAATATTTTATTTTTGGGTCACAAGTCTGAAAAGTAGAAGCATACCAATCTTCCCTTCATTCTGAGCTCTGAAATATGGACTTCAGTATTTGTTCTAATCTCAAAGAAACAGATACTGCCTTTTATGATTCCTGGTTTTTACATACTGTTCCTGTTAGGCAATTTTTGATTCATAAATCTTATTTATTACAAAACAGTAAAATGCCTTTATAAAGCTGGCTGATCTGGTAAATTTTTCCTTGAGAATAATACATATACTGTTCATCCTATGAAATCTCCAGGTCATCTGAAGGCTATCCACATACCAAAGGGTGTCAAGATTAGATCATTGTCATATATTACACAATCAAAAAGAAAACACGGAGAGAAGGATTTACAAATGTAAGGTATATCGCAAACTTCACTGGCCCAAGGATCATGTTAAGCATTGCAGGATGCATGAACAGATCTAAAATGAGAGCAAGAAACAGGAAGGCAGAAAATGTGGGTTGCAAGGGTCAGGAATTTTTTCAGGTTCTTGCATGAACAGAAAATAAACTAGTACCATCTGAGCAAAAATAAAACAAAGTTTGTGAAGTAATGCAGAATGAGAACAGTGACTGTTTGGAAAAACAAACTGTCTCCATAAGCAGCTGATGATCTGTAGTTCTCTCTTGCTTGGATTTCCTTATCTAAAACCATTTTTGAGCCCTAACTCCAGCCTTCTCACGGTATCAAATATTCCAGCCACTCATTCACAAAAAACATCCAGAAACTCTCTTTAAAACTTCCACTTTGTTCTCAAGATGGTCAAAATATTCAAAAGTGACTGGGAAAGAGGGACTAAAAGTATATTGAAAGAGTTTGGGTTTTGTTAAGAAATCAGATTCTAAATAAAGCAGAGCTCAGATTTTAGAGAATTAAAATCTATTTCTCAAGTACTGCAACTGTTTCTGTGTAGGCAAGAGGGTTGAATAATGCTTTGTATGTGAATACCTAGAGATGTGGTTCTGGTTAATTGCTAAAGTGAAGAAAATACTAAGACTTCCTTCTAATGTCCTTTTTTCCCCCCCCAGTTATTGCAGTAAGTATGATTTTATATTGCCATTTGTTAATAAGTCATTCTCTTTGCACACAAATCTCAGAGCACTTAAGTTTGCGTGAATGAGGTTCTAGTTTCAATACCTCTTTACTGACACTAGAACATCTGAATGAAAATAGAATTGCAGGTGTTTTGTAGAGCTCAAAAAAGGGGGAGTATTCACACCTAGGTGAAATTGGCTGAAATTAATTATTTCAGAACAAAAACAACCAGAGCCATGGTTATCTGTTGGTTGTGACGTGCATACTTGTAAAGTGACTATGGTACTTAAGCATGGGTTTTACTGAGTATGTAATCCTGTGGTTCTGGTTTTTAGCTGGTAACCACAGGGGTTTTAGTACTTCTTCATTGTTCACCTCTTTAAACTGATGCAAATATAATGGAACTCTGATTAAAATGAGTCCTTATAGTTGTAGCAGATTTCCCCTCTTTTTTCATTGTTTTTGGGCAATAATGGTATAAAGTGAAAGCATGGATGTGGTGGCAACTGTAATTAGCCACCCAGGAACATGAAGAAGGAGAATCTATTTGTGTCTGCAGCAAAAGTCCTTGAGTCCACAGAGCAGTGTGCTTTTTGATTCACAAGGTTCTCTCTCTCCAACAGTGCTCCTATGCATACTCCAGTAACATTGTTGCCATGGCACCTATTAAAACCCAGAAACGCTCTTTACGAAGTAACATGCCATTTTTTTTAAACAGGAGAATTTATTTTCACTGCTATAGGTGAGGGACTCTATTCATGCCTACAGACAGGGGCAATAATTTTTGACCACTCTTCATTCTTGAGTATGTGTCATAATTTGTTCTTATTAGTACAATCCACAAAGGGCACTTAGTAATCTTCTGTATTTACCCATTTGATTGTCACGGTACAGATTCTACTGCACATAAAATATCACCTGTACTCCACCACCTATTCAACAGGTGGGGAACTTTGTGGGGAAAGGGGGAGTGGCTCATCAGCTGTTTTAGATTATAGTCAGGGCACTACAGCAAACATACACCAGCTGAGGGAGCAGCTCTACATCTTCAAGGGACAAAACTTGAACTGTTGAGCTCAGTCTTTTCCTTCCGCAGTGGGCAAGAGCTGGTGAATTGGCCTCTGGCTGCCCAGAGGATTGTGTCAGTAGTGAGAATTGTCACTGAAGTCTTGACTTGGGCTGACACAGATGAAATGTGATTTAGGAAATACACAATGACCTGTTGTGGGGAGATTATATAAACATTTGTATGTTTAGAAGTTACTACACACAATAGCTGTGAAGGGAGGGGAGACCAAGCATGGAGCCCACATTTGAAATGTCATTCACATGATAAAAGACTTCTTTAGTCTTTTAAAATATACATATTGAAGGCCAATGCTGGATCGTCACTTGCCTTTGGAATGGCTCAGCAGTTAGTTATCAGCTTTTTTGACACACAGAATTCTCTAGAAAATGCAAAAGTAACCTACACCCCTTGCACACCACAGTGTACAGGGCAAGATGAGGGCAGAGATTACTGATGCATTTGTATCTCTTGGTTTAGAATATGCTCCATTTTGTCAAGGAGTGATTTGTCCCAGGGATACACCATCTTCTAAATGAATCTTCAGTCTGGGTCACTTCTGTATAAATGTAAGGAAAACAATGGAGATCTGAAAAGTTAAGTAGACAAAAACATGTGTGGGCATGTGGGTTTGGAGATTTTCTTCACATCAATAAATGCTCGAGGAATAGTACAAGATGGTGAATGCCTCACTGATGTCAGCAAGAAGACTTTCTTCTCAGTAGGTAGTAATTCCCCCTAAAGGGAGTACTGAGGAGGATGAAGGTTGGTTTAATTTCTGCTGATGCAGAATAAAAAAAAAAAAAAAAAAAAAAAAAGAACTTTTCAAACTTTCCACTGCTGGTAGTAGGTTTGATATTCATTTGCTGAATCTAATAACTCAATAGTTGAAGGGGGCAAAAAGAGAACAAGAATGAAGGTAACAAAACCATTCTCTCTGAACAGAGATAAAATTATCTGATATTAAGGTAGTACTCAGAGACATGGGGAATCTGAGTTCAGCTTCCTGCTTGCCATTGCTTATCTCTCTGATCACAGGAAAGTCACTCAGGAGGTCCCTGGGGCACAACCAGATTCCTGTTGTTCCATACCCATCTTGGTAGTACATGACTCAAAGGAACGCCTTGTTTGGCAGCAGGGGCACAGTTCCAGCACAGCCAGGTGTCTGTGTTCCCTGTCTGTATTATGGGAACACCCCCATGTTGAGTTGCTTGGATTTGTAAGCTCTCTCAGGCAGAGCTGGCTGATGTTTCAGATCCCTTTCTTGTACAAAGAGTAGGAACAGTTCAGACATGAGAGTGGAGAAAGTCTTGGCTTCCTTTGCTGAAGAACCCCATAACTTGTGACCAATGCAAACCATGTCTACAGCCGTACTGCAAACCTACCCAGCCCTGTCAAAACAAGCACTTCAAAGTGACACTACCCAGTCCCTTCCTCAGATACTGTTAGCAACTGTTTAACAAAATCAGACACCAAAATACAAGTTGTTTCCATTGCACGTCACACGCATACATATACATCACTCTTCAAACCTGGATTATAAATTATGTAGAATGAACTTGTTTGGCTCAGACAAGAACTGCTTTGAAATCTTTTGTTGGATACTATGGTTTCATTAATAATCTCTGAAATTCCTCAGGGACCTCATAAGCATTTTTAACAGATTGTGAGAGTGGTTGAGGGGTTTGGAGCATTGCCCACCTTGCATGGACGCACATAACTGCATGTATGCAAACAACACTGTTATTACACTCAGTGATGCCGTCACTAAACAGAAAGCTAAGTGTGTGTGTCACTGTTGATAGATAGAAGAGAGGACAAAGGTTAATATGAATATGTTTTATAGTTGCAAAAGCTAGTTACTTTATATACAGTGTATATTGATTGGGTTTAAGGAATTGCGTGCAACCATATTTACATCTAATTGTAAAGTATTTTAGTGCTTGTAATAAACTCATTAAAAATCATGTTGGTTATTCTAGGATGCAGTGCAGTTAGCTTGGTTTATAACCAGGAAGCAATAATAAAGACTTATGTGCTGTCCTTTACAATTCTGCTAGTAGCAATAAAATAATACTAACTTATTTACATACAAAGGTATTTATATTATTGAAAAATATAAGCCAGACCTTTAATGTTACATAACATCATCTTTAAAAAGGCCTAATTAAAACAGTGTATTACTTTGACAGCTAGAGCTTTACAAGAAGTTTTGTTTTTACACAAAATCAAGGATTCTTGCCTAATTCTTGCCCACTCAGAACTTCAGTACAGGATCAAACACTTCTGAAAATCCTTTCCCCCCAGAGCAATACCTTTGAAATCATAAGTTCTAATCATGTCATCAGAAGGTATTCTTATAAAGGGAAGCTTTCAGGACTGGAGAAGCTGAGTGAGAAAAAATAACTGGTTTTTGTGACAGTGGATTCAGGCACATTAAAATCTATGAGCAAATTGAGTCTTTCCTTTGATCAAACTACAAGGGCAGCATTTTGCAGCTTGTACATGTGGACTTTGGGTTCAGCAATTTGCCATTGCACCTGAAATACACTACTAGTATTTTTTAAAGCTAATTGCACAATCCTTATGCAGACAAATTTCCCAAAAGACTTGTGTTTATGAAAGGACTGTAGGCTTTTGTGCACAACTCCTTGTAAATGTGATCACTATTAACTCCTAAAACTGAGCCAAAAATGTTTGTTACGGGTGACAAATGCAACTTTGAATTCAGACTGTATGCTAAAGCTTGAGGTCCTTAGCAGTGATATTTTGCTGTCTAAAAGATGAAGTAAAAATAACCACTCGGGCCACCTGTTGTTAAAGAAAGACAATACAGTAATGACATTTTTCTTTCCTGGTTAAAGAAAATGGTGTCTGAAGAAGCTGCTCTGCCAGTCTAATTAAACCAATACAGATTTTGTCAGACTGCTTCTGCCTGGCTCCATAAGGAACTGCTTGCTGAAGGGGTACTTGAAGCTCCTCTCTGATAATAAAGCTGCCTAAAAACTGCATCATAAGACTTGTGGAGAAAAGGTAGGTGCTATTTCCCACACTGACACTACACACTTGTATTTATGGTTGTACTCAAACACATGAGTAGGCATGTGTATAAATTCTGTAAAATCTATGGAGGAATCTTTGAATGTATCTGTAAATGTGTATCTCTTGAAATTACCAGATCATGTGCCAATCATTGAATTAGTTCCACTAAGCTAAAACTTACGTATCTTGTGTCATTTGATGATCTCTGCAGGACGTTCAACTTTCACTTAATGAAACTAATTTTAAGGTTTGATAGTAATGTCATTCTAATCTAGTGTATGTTGGCTGTAATTCTTTCTGGCTTGTGATTATAAGTTTCAAATGTAAAGTTGATGGGGTGTTCCCAGGGTAATGTCAGAGAAAGAGAGAGAACAAGGAAATCTCAGCAAGATGACTCTAGAACAAAATTGTAACTCATAATAGTTTCCAGTATACTCCCATTTATGCTAGGATTGTTGCTGGAGTTAATGAGGTTTGAGAACAGTTAGCACTGTCAAATCACAATGGAGTCCAGAGACTTTCAGTAAAACCTTTCTCTAACAAAGCTGTGAGAGCTGAAGACTTGGCATACTGAGAGGAACAATGATTCACACTGCAGACCACACAACATATTGCTGAATATATTTATGCTATAGAATCACAACCATGTGTTTAATCTTCTAGAATGAATTGAAATATTTTGAACATTGCTCAGAAAAAAACAGAAATATCTTTAATACTCACAGAAAAAGACAATACCTATAGAATATGTTATCTACTCTGACAAGACAATGGGAGACAGAACTGTCTACTCATTGTGTGCCTCCTCCAAGTAAAGCTACAGTGAAAACCAGAGGATATTTTAGTAGAACAGCTGAATTATCTATCCCCCCCTTCAGTGGGTCAGAAGACTGGGATTTAAGGCACATTAGTCAGCATGATACTGTTTCGACCCTATTGAGTGATGATTCTGTTTTGAACACATACTGTGAGTTTTCTGCAGCAATGAGAAGAGATTTACTGGAGGATGATTTTCTCAAAATCAAAAATGTTGATCATGCTGAATTCTTTACAGTTCCATTAGGTTTTCAGTTCAGATGGAGTCAGCATGGGATTTAGCTGTTAACTCAGAAAGCTTAAGATGATGAACTGATGTTTGTGGAGAAACACCAGTGTGTACATTTTTTTTTGGTCTTTTTAATAAGCTCTTTGTCCTTGCAAGTTACATGCAGCTCGGTAGGAAATCTGGGTGGTGGCAGCTACCAGGATCAAACTCACTGCTATGTGATAGTTGTTTAAAACATGTGGTGTGCTTCGGTATGGAATCTTTAAACAAAACTGTTCTAGCTTGCAGCTATTGCTACACAGACTGTATGCAGATAAGTCACAAATAGCTGAGCATATGTGTGGTGCAAGGTTAAAACAATAACAAGCAGGTCGAATCATTCAAACACTGGAAATCACTTTGACTCCAGGCCAAAAGCTTAGCTTGAGATGATATCAGTATGGGATAGAAAGAGGATAAACTAACAGGCTTAGCAGCGAGCTTGTTGGAGTCAGCATATAGTATCTATACTTCCAGCAGGAGAGCAGATGGTCATATATTTAAGGAAGCACCAGACAGGGAGTCAGGAGATCTGAATTCTATTCTTGGCTCTGCAGCAGTGTTCCTATGTCACCTTGGGGAGCCACTTTTCCCCCCTTTTTTCTTAATCTTTTAAGAAGTGGAAATAATATTTGCTTCTCTAACAGGGCAGTTGAGAGGCTAAACTGTTGCTTTAAGAAACAGTCTGAAGCTCTGAGAAGAATACATGGAAGCACTGCAAAGTAAACTTGTTTGAAAGAAAGGACACCACATGATTTCATATGGCATGTTTGTGCCACATGTTTATGACCTTTCCTCTCCCCAGAAAGTCCCATGTCTTTTTGAGCACAGTTTTCAAGGAGGGAATAAATGGATTAAGCTGTCTTCCACATATACTAGGAAGACAAGCAGCTGCCAGTAAGAACATGACCAAAGAACAGACTTTATTACTGAGACAGACATTATTTATGCCCAAGAGGGCAATAGGCTTGCTGAAGTTAACTGTTCATCCCAAGATATTTTTTTGCATTGGTGGCAGAATAATGTCTCTAATGGCTTTTATTCTGAATTCAGCAGTGCTGCTTGCAAGCTGCACACAAGTACAAAATTAGGTATTGTCTTTTATGAGCAAATCTTCTGTTGAAATCCCAAAACAAGTGCATTTCTTAAATCAGAGGAACATCCATGATTATTTGCACAGGACTTTTATCTAAAGCTCATTAAAATCAACTAGCCTTCAAAGGAATCTGAATCAAGGACCTAGCAAGCAACTGTCATTTTGTCTGAATTCTACGATTATTAATAAAAATGACCTTATCTACCTTCATAACTATTTGGTATCATAGGAATAATGTTTTCACCACAGAATAAGCAGCTTCTGCTTTCAACGTGAACGTGTATCCTTTGGGCTGGAGTTCATCTTTAGTCCTTATCAGGATTTGGTCCATTTCTCTTTATGTCTCCATTTTTCTTGTTACTAGATTCTGAGCCCCTGTCAAGGGAGTGAACCCCAGTTCAAAGCCAGTCTGTTAAAAGGGTACAGACAACACTGCAGAAGTCTTAAAAACATTAGTCCACCTCATAGCAGTGGACAAAGGAAACAGAAGCAAAGATTATCTGAGCAGGTGTGCTCAGTGTCAACATGATCTTCCAACATGAAGATTTTTCTGATTGCTCACAAATGAAGCTGTCTCTAATCTGGACTTCTCTCAGTTTTCTGTTAGTCATTGTGGGTTGGAAATCTACATGGAGGGAAATACTCAGTGTTTTCAGGGTGTGCTGGTTTTAAAGGTAAACCAGCAGGAGAAATGGACCCACCACAAGAGAGTTTATAAGTCAGAGTTACAATT
>JAWWEW010000169.1:26784808-26795714 GCA_035583185.1 Anabacerthia variegaticeps
ATAGAGGGGGTAGAATACATAGCTTTGATCACCCCACACACAGTGATAACCGGTCCCACCTGCTGAACTAGGACACAGGGTCAGGCTGTTGAGCAGGTTACAGTGTGTTGCAATAAAATGGAAATGGCCTGGTGTGATTTATGAAGAACATACTCTTCTCTTGCCTGCAGCCTGGTTTAGCGAGAACACACTTTTGATTTAAGCTGTTTCTCTTTTATACTGGGACAGTTCTGCTGCCTCTTTCCTTGATAACAGATTATTGGAAATATAAAAGGACTTCATACTTCAGTGAGAAAGGTTTACAAAGATCCCATGATTAAAGTATGGTATCATGTTCATTGCACGTGTACACAAACAAATTGACTTACTGGACTCTCTTCACCAAAAATCCATGAAGTTATCTTCAAAAAATCACCATGAGATAGCTTTAATCCAAGAGAGAAGATGAGTGAAACAATTTCTTTCTGAAGAACTGTGCTATACGTCTAACTGTTTACTCTTGATGTATAAACTAAACGAGAAATTAAATATTTCAGATAGTAACCAGCCCACTGTTTTGAGTGTATAACAAAGAGACACTCTTTTTGGCAGTGTGGAGTTGTCAGTCTCTGGACAGAAATTGATTTGGTTCAAATTACAGTGGTTTAGGTCAGACTCTGATGTCCCCGTCTTTCCCTTTTACAGGAGTGTTGTCTATTCTTTCATGCCCTCTTTTTAGTTAGGTGTCAGAATGGCAGTTAAAAGGTCCATAAAGACACAACACAAGAAGAAAGAGAGTAAGGACGGAACTTGTTTTACCACTGTTCTTTTGTTCTTCCCCGCCCCCATGATTTTTATAAGCTCATCTTCACTAGGTGCTGTGGTGGATCTTGCAGGTAACACTTTCTCCAATTACTACTGATTCTGTCATGTAACATTTTTAAAGATAGAAAGGTGACTTAAAGAAAAATCTTCTTACTTCTTAGAAAAAGTGTTTCAGTGAGAATGTTGCTATGTTTGTGTTTTGGGGTGCGGAAGAGAGCTTTTAGAATTAAGAAAAAACAGAACTATTTACAAGTGAAGTTAATGATTCAACAAGGGCGGGTTGCCTTCTAGGGTTAGTCTAGATAAATATGTATCTATAATTGTACAAATCAAGTGTTCAGTCCAGATCTATCCTCCTCCTCTCTAGTTCTGCACTGTGTTGCTAAAGATGTGGCTTTCTCTTGGGATCATCTTTTCTCTGGGAATGCTAATTCCTGGAAAACTCAGCCTGAAATTGCAATATGACAGGTAAGTGTGAATGGGGTATCATGAAGAATTGTGCATGGAGTGAAATTCCCAGGAACTGTGTAAGAATAATAACAATTATGAGCTGAAAACCTGGAGACAAGCTTACTAAGCTGTAAGATTTGTAAAGAAAATATAAACATGAGAAATGAAGAATGAGTGGACCATATCCAAGGCAACAAAGACATAACAGCACTAGGAGCCACAGAATGGTCCTCAAATGCATCTCAGGATGCTCTGTCTCCATTAGCTGAAATTTAATTGGCTTAGCCTCTTTCACAATGAACCTTGAAAACAGATGTTGTAGGAAAAAAAAGTCTTTTCTAAGTATAAAGCAAGGAGGATGACTGAGCAAAATTGTATCTATTAATAAAAGACAAGTTATGTGAAAAAGATAGTGAAGCCCTGTTGGAAACCTGTAACAATTACCAAAAAATGCTAAGGGAGTTGTTCCAGACAATATTCACTCAGAGAATGAGATTATCACATTTTTTTATAACTGATGAATGTTTTTGAAAAGTATGAAATCTCTAGTTTTGCTGTATTTTCCATTCTCCATTCCACTTCTTCAGAAAATGAGTGATGTAAAATTATGCTGTTTGTCTAAGCTGTTTTTGTTTCATTCATCCTCAGTTTTCAAGGAATGATAGGTCACTCTGCCGTTGTGGCAGCTGGGATTTGCAGGAGGGAGATAAGCACAGTGTGGACGCCACTCTCCACATATAAGATTACACAGCTAATTTGCTAAAGTAAACAGAGAAAGTCCAGTTCTGAATGCTTCTAGACTAATTTTATTTCCAGAATATAATCATAAAAAGGACAGAAAACCAAGCCATACCTACAACAAGTAAGTTCCTTCCTAGTATAACCATTCAGCAGCTCTCCTGGAAAATCACCTAGCAGAGCACACAGAGTCACTACCAAAAATGTGTTATTTCCCTTGGACAATACGTAGTCTCTAGATTTGTATTAGGGAAACAGTCACTCTGTTGATGTCAGTGAATAGAATTCAACAGACCCTTGGGCATGTAGTGTTAATTTTTGTTCCTAGTTACTGTCCAGAACATACTGAGTACTTGAATGGAATATAAAATCAAGTATTGAATGGTCAGTGTGACTTTGGGTGAGCAGCACCTGCACAGAGATGAAATTATTAGTAAACCTCATTTTTATTGCCATTTGCTCTGTTCAACAACTTCCGTGAAAAATCCAATCTACGAGCACCCAAGGAACACAGCTAGTGCTGAGAACAGCCCTTTATTTTGGTAAGAAAGCTTAACTAGCATTTTAAAAACTGTAGTTCTCACGTTGTCACAAGGGCTGACTTTGCATTTTTCCACTGAGAAACTTAGTCCGTAATCATAAATGAATATGTGCTTTCTAATCTTAGTTTACTATTAAAGATTATTTGCCTCCACACTGGCTATTGTGAAAGGTTTATCAGTAAATAAGAGCTGGCCATCTGGCAGCAATCTGACTGTCTGGAATTTCTCTGATTTGGTGTAATTAAGACATAATGTCAAAGAGGATAGAAAGATATTATAGGATGTTGTTTTCCTTTCTGATAGACAAAGAGCAAAGCAAGCCCAGGCATTTAGAGAGAATAAACTCTGAACTGCAGCTGAGATGTTTATTCTGCTCACAAAGATGTTTATCCTGCCTCTACAAGGTTTATTACAAGGATATCATGGCTGTTGTACCAATTGCTAGAAATGGAAATGTAACTATTTTGCCCCATAGACAAGGGTTAACAGCATCTCCAGAACCAGTGGTAAACTGTCCATTTTAGCTATCAAGTTCTCTATCAAGAAAGGCGGTATTTTCAAGAGAGATGTTAAAATAACACAAATCCTCCTATTTCTCTGGGGATACAGTGGATGAATAGTGAATTCTATTTGCATGTCTGTTAAACTGATTGTACATTTCTGTATGGAAGGACAAATGATGGCAGTTGCAGTTCAGGTGGTGAGAGCATATTAATGGCTGTAATGACCATGACTTTAACAAAAAGCCACACAAGGTTTTTGCAATATGAATTTCTGTTACAAAAGCTTTAAAATGTAAAATGTCCCTTTTTTTGTGCTTGTCCTGTAAAGGCTCCAAGGTCCATTGAAGTCACTGAATGAGACTGTGAAGCAGTAGCTGTTGGTTGCTAATAAATAGGTACATTTCTAGGATTACCCATTCTATCACAGCAGTAGTGGATAACTGCTGTCTCACCTTGGAGTAATGCAATGTAGTCATCATCATCCGTTCCTCACTGTGAAACCCTTTCATTAGAACCATCACACTTGCTATCAGTCTGGGAAAGCCCATCTGAATGAACACTGAAAAAAAAAAAAAAGGAAAATAATTACAAGGACTTTTTTAACAGAACATACAGATCTGGGGTTTTTCTGCGTTTCCAACCATAAACTTTCGGTATTTTTACCAGATTAAGCCTGTAGGAAATGAAAGTTTCATCGAGCTTCATGAAAATAAACGCAAAGACACTAGATCTGTGTGTCTTTTCTAGAAATAAAAAATTATCAATCCTGTACCAGAAATTTTTATTTCCTGTGAATTGAGTAAGAATATGAAGTTCTGGAGACCACAATATTCGCTATTTGTGGAATAAATTGGCTATTTTCATGACAAGCAGTTTGTGGACATATCAAGCTTATAGCAATGTTCATTTATCTTGACTGTCTAATGTTTTTGCATGCTGAAATAGATCAGCCAAGCACCAAGTCAATCTGGAATAACTGTACAAATTCCAAATGAGAGAACAAAAGTGTGACATCTTAACAAATAAATAGTTTATCATATATTACCAGTGCTCTCATTTTGGCCTGGTCCTGTGAAGGCAGAAAAACACACCAGGGCTCATGTGAGCAGTTGGCTTCAGTGAAGCTGGTGTGGTGAATAAAGGATTGCCACTGGCAGAAACCCAGAGTGGCTAATGCTCCAGTGACAGAAAACTCACATCGCTTAGTCCTCTCTGCAGCTAAAACATTCCAGGAATTCATCACTCAGACATGTTTTTGTGGGAACAGCACTCAGTTACATGCTCCATCTTCCTTCTGCGTAACAAAACATCTCCTTTTGACTTATGAAACCATGGATACTTTAACAGACATTAAAACTGATCTTGTTTCTCTGTTGAATTTCCAGGGATCAGGTTTTGCATATTGTGCCAGAATCAATTCAGCAAGTCCGGCATCTTCGGCTTCTTTGCAGTACTTTACTGGTGAGTAAGAATAACCACACATGCCCAAAAAGCAGAGCTGGGTCTTGGGCTGTAGAACAGGTATGCATGTAGCTTTGGACAGAAATGAAGGTTTAAGTAAACTTGAAAAAGCTTTACATAATTTTTTATTATCTTAGTGAAGGATGGAATTGCCCTTCTACTATCCGAAGGAATTTATGTGAAGAAGTTACTTTCCTTGTATGGCTCTCTGCAGGTGTTGCTTCTTATCAGTGCTTTCAATAGAAACAAATGACTGGAGAGTTATGGGGAAAATTTGAAGGAAAACTTCTTTCATTTATTGATATGCAGCTACTCTATGTTAAATATATTTTCTCATTCAGAAGACAGAGCTTCACTTGTGCAATTTTTTCTTCTCTGCACAGCTGGACTTGTGGAAACCCCTGATGCCTGAAGAGATCAGGGCTGGAGAAGAGCTGCACGTAAGGGTCCCAGCCCTTCTGCTGTCAGAGGTGAAACACAGCTTAGACCAGCATATGATCTCTTATAGGTACAGCCTCTAATATCCTGATGGAAAAGGCAGGCTCTGACAATCTTCCTTGCTATCACAAAAGGACCCAGTCCTTTCCAATAAACAGTCAGCAAGTACTGGCAATAGGACCCAAACTTTGTTCCAAATGCCTCCAACTTACCTCGACTAGCCAAATGCACAGATATTATATAACCTTTGAATTTTAAAAGCACATCTCCCTATGCCCTATTTATTCACTTTCCAGCTATCCTGGACTGTGAATTTGGAGCTGGGACCTGAGAGAGCCCAGCCTTTCTTGTTTCCTGCTGTTGCTTTCTCAGCGGCAGAGGATGGTATTTGGATGTATGAATCAGTTTTTTAGTCTAAAATCAAGAAACCAAACTTGGTACAACCACTATTTATAGGAGCATGCTTTGCTCTTGGAATATTTGAATGCAGGTAGCTCCCTGTTCTGGAGATCCCAAAGATTTAATCGGTGTTACTGCAGAAAAGCAGTCTCTAGCTCTCCTTTTCCCTTTCCTGTCTTTTGTTGCTCCTGTGGTTTGAAGAAGAGCCCTTTCAAAATGAATTATCAGCTGGTTTCTTCAAAGCTGCAGTTTCCTAAACCTAACCCTATCACCAGGCTGGTAAGAATTTCCTGGCATCATCCAGCCAAAGAGACATCCCAGCTTGGGACAAAAATCCCAATGGCAGTTGCACACTGTGCACGCAGTTGGGAACCATGACCTTCAAATGGCCCATGATGCTTTACCACACCTACCCAGCCACATGTTGTCACTAATTGCCATGCTTCTACCTCCAACCAGAAGATCTAATGCAGACACAAAGAGTGTTTATAAAGCCAAATGGGATTAAATAACATGTATTCCTCACACAGTCCCATTCTCATTTGGAACTGCCTCTTTCAGGAAAGCAGTAGCTAATTTAATTTAGCTATATTTAATATAAACAATCCTGCAGTCATGCAGGGCTGATGACAAATGGCCTATGGACATACACTGACATTTACCAATCAAAGATAAGTCTAAGGACAATTGGTGCCACTTCAAAGGTGTTTTGAGTTAAAGCTGATCTTGACATCTTGCATCTTAACTGATGAGTTCTTTTAGTAAGTGTGATGCCTTGACAACCAGAAATGAAGAGATATGAGGCTGGAGCCAGTACAAATGATCTAGCATCAAGTTTAGGTATTCAGGACTTAGACAACATTTCAGAAGATATTTAACCTGTTATTTATGTCAAGACTCTTCATTTCCTAATGGCTTTGGCTGATTCCAGTGGAAATTTAAAGACTGAACCGAAATTAGCAGCTTAACTTTGTTTTTCTTTGGACAGGAGCCAGAAAAGTACCCTCCGTACACAGGGTTCTAAAGAAAGAGATGAGTAATTAATAGTCAAGCTGAAATTGCGAAGGGGTTGAGATGAGTACGGCAGCGTTAAAGTTCCTATAACAGATTCAAAGCAGGACCCACCTTTTAGAAGGCAGTTCACATGCAAGGAAGGCAACATGACAGTCAGGTATATAATGATAGAGACATAAATGACAAATTATAATCAGGACATCAATATTCTGACTGTGCCAGACTCTGGGATTCCAATTCTCCGGAGCACTGATAAGGCATTTTGTGTGTGTGGGTTCAGTTCATGGGAATTTGCACTGCCTGAATTTTAGTTTGAAGTTTAGATGTGAATAAACATCAAAGCTCAGAGTAAAGTCAGCTGTAACTACTCTTAAAAATTTCTTATGTGCAGTTTCCAGAAATGCCGACCAGTGCTACTGTCAGCAGAAAAGCCTATTAGCCCTTACAGCATTTGAGATCAACAGCGTTTAAGCTACTTGTGCAATTGTCTTATCGCAAGCATTTACAATAGCACAGATTTGTAGCAGTTTTACAAGGGGTTGATTGCAGTGATAAAGGACAGCCTGTGATCTAAAGTCCTCTGAACCCAAGGAAAAGGTTTTATTGAGTCCCTGGATCATGGAATTGCACCTGTATTGTACTAATTACAAATATAGCAAATTTTGTAGCTAAAAAGCAAAAAGAGCTATTCGAAGAAAATAAGGGGTTTGTTCTGATTTTTGCCAGTTGCAATAAGTATTTCTGTGAAGTCTTTGCAAATTGAAAATGTCTCAATAAAATACAATACAATAAAATACAATGAAACACTAATTTTAAATTTATCTCTTTCCCTTCCTTTTCCCAAAAGGTGGGATTTTCAGAGTTTTGCTCAGAAATAGCAGTGGAGAAGAAAAATATTGAACTTTTAATTTTTTTTTTTTTTGGTAGAAAATTGAGAACTTAAAAAAAAAATCTGGTAAAAATTATTATGGTATTGTTAAAACCCTGTGAAAAATCTCAATACTTTGAGCTTTGTCTTACATGAAAGTAACCATAATGCTGAAGGCAATGATTTTACCAGGCAATCCACAACAGAAGAGACTAAGTCCTTTCATTTGCTGATGCAATGTACAAGGTACCCACCACAAGAGTTCTGCAGTGACTGTTTTCTTTTCTGTTTTCCCCTTCCCCTCCCCTCAGAGTTCTAATACCTGATGTGCAGGAACTTGTGGATAAGAGCATGCCAAGGGAGAGGAGCAGCCAGGGCCAGGGCCGAGAAGGTTATGTCTACACCGACTATCACCCAATGAAAGAGGTAAAGAGGAATCCCAGTCTGCTTGTTGTTTATGTTTTGTAAAGGCCACAGCAGGCAAATCTGTGCTTGCAGAAAGCTCACCCAAATTCAGTGGACCTCTTTCTTCTTTTCAGAATCAGTCCTTACTCTTTGACTAGAATCTTGGTCGAGTTGAATTGAACATGGATTTGTCATTGATTTTGATTAAATCCTCAATTCCTCACTGACTAAAACCTAAATGCTCTGTGTGAAGCAGCCAGGCTGTTTTGCAGATGATATTCTGGGGTTCAGTTGATTGGTTTGCTACCTTTCTACTCTGTTATGCTGTATCATTATCTCTAGCTTTTATTCATTTAAACCCCAGTTTGTTTGATGCTAAGCCAAATGTGAAGTGCAATGATTACGTGGTCTCTGGAATCCCAGAGGAACAAGAGGTGAACAATGGGAGACCTCCAGAAAGAAGTAATTTAAGGGAAGGCTTTTGATACTTCAGGAGAGAATAATGTCATGAGGGTGGGCAGTGAAGATTTCTTGGTGTTTTGTTTCACAGACGAGTGGGTAAAGCTGGGCAAAAGCAGACCATGGTGGTGTTCTTACCCCTAGCTTGCATAATAAAAGTAAGAGAACAGAGTCAACCCTCTCGTATATTTTGTTTGAGCTACCCATGGGGGATGACTACTGCTGAGCTCAGATGTGGAAAATCAGTACTGATAGGGAAGAGACTGTAACACTGTTTTGAAGATTTGATGATGTGGCTTGGTGTTTGGTGAACTCAACAGGAAGATGCCCAGTAAGGTGGGCATGTTGACCGACATCCAGAATGGAGTATCTGTGTTGTATTGCAGTGATGTCCTCTTTTAACACTCAGTGAGATATGACTACACCTTTGGCAGGGGCATGTGAGAGACGTTCCCATGAGTGTAAGTGACATCACAGATTGCAACAGACTATGAGGAAAATGTTGCTTATCTAAACAAAAGAAAATGTTTTAATCTGGAAATGGAGGTGGGAAAGAGAGGGAAACTCCCACTTTAGACCAAAAATTCTCTGTAACATTTTCAGATTTATCAATGGATGACTCAGATCCAGCAGAACTACAGTGAGCTGGTCACTCAACACTTCCTGGGGATGACATTTGAGACTCGACCAATGTATTATCTACAGGTAAAGGAGGAACTTTCCCTTAATAATAAAAGTATCTAACAAAGAAGAAAGTACACAGGAGAAGACAGGATTCAGATATTTCCCAAGATAGTGCTCATCCTAATTCACTGAAATAACAGGAGATGGTTTTACTTCTCTACAGTACAGTAAGATTTGCCAACTTTGATATACACTCACCATAAACTTGCTATTGCTATTATGTAGTGAAAACAACAAATTTAACTGAAGTCTTGTTTAGAAATACAAATCAAGCTGAAACTAGCTTGGCAATAGCTGTGTGAGGACGAAAACTTTTGGTTTGTTATTTTTATTAGTTTTTACAGTGTATAGCCTTTCTGCTAGGAGTATTCCATGACATTTTTCATTGGGCACACTAGTAAAAACTGTAGTCCTAATTTTTGGTTTAGTTATTGTCTAATCTGTTCTTATCACTGAGTAAAATTAGATTTCGTCCCTTTTTGTGCTTCCCCTTAAAAAAAAAATAAAAATAAAAACATCTCCAGCTAAGAACAACCACTCCTGTGAATGACTAATACAAATAAAAAAGGAAAAAAAAAAAAGAAATTGTTCTATTAACTGTTCTATTGATGCTTCTGCTCAACAGACACTTTAAAGCTCATGTCTTATGATGCTACAGAGATGGGGTTATTAGGAAGGAAAGCATGTCATAATGATGTCTGTAATAATGATAATAATAATAATGATCTCAGCTGGCTCAATGGCATATCAAGACACATCCTTTACTTTCTCTATTGCATTAGGCTATTTTATTGTAATGTAACAGTTTTTAAATGATCATTTTTATAATCTCTCAGATCAGTCAACCATCAAATAAACCCAAAAAGATAATCTGGATGGACTGTGGGATTCATGCCAGAGAATGGATCTCTCCAGCCTTCTGTCAGTGGTTTGTGAAAGAAGTGAGTCTTCACTTTTCCACTTAGATAATAAAAAATACATATCACTTTGGGTACTTCAGTTCTCTTCTTTATCACAACACCAAGAATTATGCTTTTCTGTTAAAACATGATTTTCAAAATTAGTACATAGTTCAGGTATCTGTGGAGACCTAAGTCCAAATCACAGTTTGAGATACAGAACAATACTAGTTAGTGCACCAATTCCTCCACCTGAAATGTTTCCAAAGCCTTCCAAAATCTGCTACCAACCTCTCTTTTTTTCCCACAGTGGCTTGTGGATCAAGCCTCTGTGTATCACAAAGTCACAGTCCTCCTGATATAAGAAACCTAAGCTATGGTCTAGCAAGGTTCCATGTGTGCAGAAAGTATCTGGCACACAGGTACGCTGTTATGCAGGTTCATACCCGTAAGACTGTATCCACACAAAGTATGCTCTCACTGGATATCCTGTTACGAATGACAAAAGGTAGTTATGTCAACATAGCTGGAGATCAGGTTGGTGTTGGATATCATAGTGATATCCAGGAGTGAGTGATTCCCCAATGATAATTCTAAACAAGCTCTTTCCAGTGATTGCCACTAAATTATCTACTTTTTCTTTTCAGATTCTTCAAAATTATAAATCTGACCCAAAGATAAGTAGATTTCTGCAGAATTTGGACATCTATGTCTTGCCAGTCCTCAACATTGATGGCTACATCTACTCCTGGGAAACAGTAAGTAGTGAAAATCCACAAACTAGAATGAAAGTCAGATGTGCACATCATGTCTTGCTACTTTTAGATACTTTGATACTTTTAGTCACAGCAATTATATTTAAACAGAAGACAGCGAGACTGCTCACACAAATCCTCTCATGGCAGAGGCAAATCTGGCTAATCAGCAGTCACTTGAGACTGCAGAGCTAAAAATTCCTAGCAAATGTCATGACCATTGGGAAGAAGACAAAACCACAGGATCAATTGCTTTGGGGTTTCTGGAGATCACAGAATCATAGAATATGCTGAGTTGGAAGGGACCCATAAGGATTGTTGACTCCAGCTCCTGGACCTACACAGGACCATCCCCAAGAGTCATACCACGTACCTGAGAGTATCATCCAAATCTGGCTTGAACTCTGTCTGGCTTGGTGCTGTGACCACTGCCCTGGGGAGCCTGTTCAGTGCCCAACCACCCTCTGGGTGAAGAACCTTTTTCTAA
>JAWWEW010000169.1:26801115-26818740 GCA_035583185.1 Anabacerthia variegaticeps
ATCTTATTACTATGCAAAATTGTATGTTGTAATCGTGTAGTGAAATGTATAAAATGGCTCATTTTGCACTGTTGATTCGAAGCTAGTTTGTCCAGCGAGAGCTGGCTAGCTTACCAGCACTGCTCAAATAAGTACCTTTGCTGCTAAAAGAACAAACTTTCTTAGCAGTTCCTTTCATACCGAGTTTTTTTGGCATCACTGAACCTGCTAGCTTCTGGGTCTTGCTGGACTTAGCAGGATGCCTGTGAGGCTTAAATGTTCTCAATTCCCACTTCAGAAAATTGTGTGGCTTCCTTGGCATCCACCTTCCTTCCCTAAACTGCCACATTGGGATTTGCTAGAAAATACAGGGCCTCAAAAGCTGGTAAAAAGTCATAACCAAGAAACCATACACAGCAGCCTAAAACAAGCTGAAGATTTGAGCTGCAAGTGTGTGGGGACAGAGATGCAGACTTTGATACAGTCAGATTGGTGAAGACAGAAGTTTCCCAAATCCTTCAAAAATTCAAAAAGAAAGGAAAAAAAAAAAAAAGAATAGGGTGCTATTCCTATAGAGCAGACCAGAGAGTCGTTTCTTTGCATCCTCAAATTCCAAAACTGTGATTGGTGGTGTCAATTATCCTCCTTAAGTGAGAACCCTAAGGGATTTCATTACGGATTGTATGTAAACAAAGCCTGTTTACAGAGGGGTGTCTTTCTTGCCAAGCACCTTAATCCTTTGGGGCTGACTCTGCAGAAGGACTGAGGCCCAGTCGTGTGGCTCTCCCATCACTTGAGAGGGCGCGCAGGGATCTGCCTGGTGTCCTCATACGAAGCTGGAAGCTCAGTGGAGTGCCAGAGGAAATGAAACATTTCAGCCCATCAAGCAGGAACTCTCAACCTCAGACTCCTGAAAGGGAGTGCCAAGGAAAGAGCTTTGTGTTGTTACAGCCAACACCAGAGAATGCAGGGCATTCACTGAAATAGAGAAGGCCTGTTTTAACCTGTATTCTGGTTTTGAATCCAGGAGTCTTACATCCCAGAAATATATCCACCAGGCTTAGCTACTGCACATAGTAGACTATTTTTGTCCTTACAGAATATGAAGAATCCAGGGAAAAGAGGAAAAAAAAAAATCTATGAAATGTCTGATTTTCTTAGCAAATGTCAAGATTGTGCTTGCAAATAGAAAGTGTTTTAACCACAGATTTTTCAACAAAATGTTTCCAACTTTGTGGAAGAGAATGCTTATTCTTTCCTCTGACTGCTTGAAGGCTAGTGATGGAAAATGTAGACCACAAGCTTCTGACAGAAAACTCAGAGATGAAGGACACTGAGAGAACTAGTACATTACTGTCCTCAAGTTATAAAGTACAGTGAGACTCAGTAGCTTAAGATCCCATAGAGGGTCTGCGGGAGAACCTGGAAGATTCTGGTGTCCAATTCTCTTCCAGTGTTGCAAGCAAAGGATGTGTATCACTTCACAATGGTACTGCTAAAAAAAACCCAAAACCAACCAAACAAACAAAAAAAAGAGAGAAACACCCTTGCAGTCATTTTTCCAAAGCACATCCTATTGTCATTTTGCCTGTACTAATAGGTGAAAAATCTTAGGTCCTGTGTACATTGTCCACAGATTATTACCAGTTGGTGTAACTAAATCTGCCTAACTCCTGCAGGTTCCCCAGAGCATTGTCTTTCCAGACCAACCACTCATTTACAGTAAGACCCGTCTGTTGCTGGGCTCTGGAGCAGGTGTCACTAATTAGCACCTCCCGCCACAGGAGCATCACTCCCCAAACTTATGTTTACTTTAGGATGTGACCTGTAAGTCTTTATATTCGTATTTGTATATTCTGTCTTTGGAACAGTAAGAAACAAGACAAGTCCATCTGGCCCGTGACTGTGAGCTATATTTAAGCAAGTGAGGTTTGACCACAAGTGCTTTGTAGCCATTTGCTGGCAAACAGCAGTGAAGCTCCCTGGTGCCACCAGCAGCAGATGGCAGGGCCCTCTGGGAAACAATGCCCACACGCTCACCTTGCCAAAGCCAACCCAAGCTTGGGCTGCCACGAACTGCTTTCCAAAACTAACCCATGACTACACTGGTACAAAAGTACTGCCAAGTCAGGACTTCCTTACTGAATTCAGAGACATTGCACAGCTTCTATGCCTAGAGCCAGAGAAGAAGGGATTTGCTCTTGTTGATTGTGGGTATCTTCTGACAAAAATGTTTACCGCTACACGATACAACCAGGCGTGCCCTAAAGTTAATTGGCAGGCTTCTGTGGAACAGCTCGGTCCCTCACTAGCTCCTTTAGTTGTAACAACACCAATTGGGCATGGGTAGATACTCCTGCACATGGCATGGAGGCAAGAGAATGAGGGGGGGATTTTGCCTCCAGTGTTCCCAGTATTCAAGAATCATAGAAGTGGAGAGGAAACCTTCACTAGGAAAAAACATAGATATTGGGCAATAATCATTATCTACAAGAATATCTGCTGCTGTCAGCACACTGATTATGCCTGGGCTCACAGCTCCTTGGATCTGTTAGCAATGGCTCACCCACTTTGCACAGTGAAGCAATAAATAGAGGATGTGTAAAACCAGCACCTTGCCCCAGTGCCACTGCAGAACAGACATTCTGCAATGAAGTGCTTACAATGCCCTTCAGGAACCACCATTGCACAAGCAAGCCGCAATCACTGAAAGGCCAAGGCTGCAGCAAATTGATATTTACAAACCTTACATGGGCTCTGTATTTCACGCACCCTCCTGGTCTGCTGACTTCTCTGTGTATCTTTTGTCCTTGTAAAAATATGATATGTATGGCTGACAAAAATCACTGCAGAGAGGGTGTAGTTTACCAACCATGTTTTGCAAAGGAAAATTTTAAAGAAAAACATAGTATGGATGCCTCTACTGAAACTCCCCTTTCTTCATGAATCCTGCCTTTCCCTCTCCTGCATTCCTTTGTTGCTTTCTTTGACCCTTGACAGGTTTTGCTTTATGGTGAAGTATGGAAAGAGCTGCATTCTGGTGTCTTACATGTTAGCAGGAGCACAGCATTATCCTGCTGAGACTACAGTGTGACTTTTAATTCACTCGTGTAAACACATGCAAAATTCAAAGTCATCATGAAAAACTAGAAGAGTCTTCTATTCATTGTCATTTCTTCCCAATAATTTTATCAAGATCCATGCTGCTCCCTTTTTTTTCTCACAGTTAAATACCTGTATTGTGGTTGCTTTATTATATAATCAGTACTGCGAAGATTTAATTACTTTTGGTCAATCCGGTTACTGGAAAAACTAAGGACATCGCAATTCTGAGTAACAGTGTTCTATACTATCCTTGTTAACATTTTGTCTGTAACACAAAAATAAAGATTGACAAAAGGGCTATCAGTGATCTCATTCCATTTCATACAAGTAGCTCCTCTCTCTGTTAATTTCTCCTCCATGCTATGTTAATTTGATACAGTCCTCAGGCTCCTAACAAGTTAGTAACATTGCCCTCATTAAGGAAAGCGAAGATATCACAAGGGAACTGTAGTATTAAATGAATGTGTGTAGCCTCATTTCTTAGAGCATCACATGATGGAAGAGCAAAAACCTAGTTTTGATGGGACTGTGGAAAACACTGTCAGACGACCTTTTGGGGAAGCATGTGCAACACAAGTTGTTACTTCCTGATAATCTTTTTATTCCCCAAACATTATTCTTTTTGCAGATTCTATTCCAAGCAAAAAACTTTTGGACTTGAACATCTTATACTGTGTATGAAAATTTGAAAGAGTCTTAATCAGAACAAACCTGCTCAGAAACATAGAAAGATGTTCTCAGTGTGTTCCAGACAATTTTCCAAATGTAGTCTGGGAACCTACTTCAGACAGAAGGATGAGGCTCTGAATGAAATCAAAGTATCCTGATCTGGTTTTGGGTTCCCTTTAGGCAATAAGCTGTACGTATGCATGTTCTTGATAAGCTTTATCTCATTGCCCGTGTCTTCTTTTGGCTTCATCCAGAGGTGGGGTTTCTTAACTAGATGGGATGTCCAGTTTTATCATACACAAAAGTCACAGCAGAACCCATGCTGCGCTAACAATTTCCTTCCACATGAATGGCTGGCCAAGACTGCTTTGTTTTCATTACCACTAAGCTGAGAGGGGACAAATAATAAGAAAACATTACCAGGGTTTCTGACTGGGCATTAGGATTAACAAACTTGGGTACTCTTAATGAAGATCTTGTCTAAGATGCATTTTATATTTCATGTATCTGCCTTCCAACAAATCTGGAGATCTCTGTTGGTATAAAATATAAAGAAATAATTTGATGACAACCTGTCATCACTTGCTCCTGTCTGCCAAATCTCACGGAGTCTGTTTATGTGCATGGTAGACATTCATAAAACCCGCTCCTTTTCTGCAAGCTGACAAACAATATGAACTCACTACTCCAAAGTGAGCCAGTGGTGAGCAGAAAGAACAAATGCACTGCCATCCTTGCACGTTTTAATTCCTAAATACAACGCCCCAAGGCACATCCCATCACAGCTGCACTCTGTTATATGGGAGTGCCTCAGATAAAGGCAGTGTAATTTAGGGAGTGCTTAGGATTGCATAGTACCAACTGCAATGCAAAATCCCCAGAGGAGAGAGAGCATTTGCAAAAATATTGGAAATTTATTGTGCTGACAAAGATGGCTTTAGCAATGGGAAAGAGGAAATGGATAGGTCACAGATGGACTAACAGTGTCATTTTCCTAGCTTTAACTTCTGCATGAGCATCTAAGAGACAGCCCATCTTTTAAAAACACAAACATTTCCTGTTCTCAAACACCCAAACAGCTTTACCTGGGAGAGTCCTGGGGAGGAAAAGGATTACCGATGAATGATACTTAGCTCTGATTAGTGAGGCACAGGGCCGAAGAAGGGTAAAATTAATGAGGGGGATATCGGGCACAAGCAATAACCAGGCAGCAAGGAACACAGAGTAGGCAACACACTCTGTGATAATTAGGTGTAAAAGTCTATTTGCCAGAGACACATAACAGAAGTTCCCATCCTGAGATTGCAGTACAGGCCTTTATGTCATTTGCTGCTAGTGCCAGGGCACATCAATCAACTGACTCTAGCAAGTATTCCCCGTCCACTGCCATTGTCTAACACAAAAAATGAAAGAAACTGTTTTCCTAGTTTCTAAAAACACAAAACAGAAACACATGAATCTGTGAAAAAGGTCACTTTATCCCAAACTCTCTTCTCACTTCAGTCACTGTTTCTGCAAAGTTTTTAGACTTGTCTGTTGGGCCTTTTCTTTCCCCTAACTACCTAATTAGAAACAAATGAAGATTTTTTTTTAATCTGGTTTTGGAGGGGCTTATGTTTTAGCTTCTGCTTGGAAAATGAGTCTTCCTTGGGATTAGCAACGTCCCTTATGGTCAATACTTGTGATACTGGAACTGTCTATGAATTCGTTAGAGTTTGCTTCACCAGCTACCTGTGACATTGGTCTGAACCAATTATGGTCTTGTGAAAACACTTAAAGGGATCATTATCTAGATGTGGAAATCTGGGAAAGCCAGCTCGGTGTCAAAGTGTTGACTAGGAAACACTATAAAAGGTATATATACTATACTCAGAGGTAACAAACCATCCCACACCAGGAGAATGTAATCCTATTGGGGAAATGATTGCACAAGACTGTCAAAATGTATTACTTGGTATTGCTCCAATCTCAGAGACAGATATTAAGCTACTTGTGAACGGAGAAATATGTCCAGCTGTATTTCACCCGCTACCCAGAAAGTCCCATTCATTTCATAAACTTAGTAGTGCCTTAAATCCCCAAAACATTATCCATGCATATTCTTAGCATCCAAGCAACTGGGAATCAGTAACAGTCTTGGGAAGGGACAAAAGGGGAATAAGGGTTAGTAACAATTATTCATGGAAAGTAATCTAAACCATTTTTTCATATAATTTGGAGTGCCAAATTTAAAGGTCTCTTGAATGCTAAGGTCATTTTCATCATGATGATCCTGTGTCTTATTGGGTAGGACCAGAATATTATTCATTTTCTGCGACCCTGAATTATCAAGGACATGCTGAGCAAACAGCCAAGGTAATACAAGATTCTTAATAATAACCTATACTTAAAGTTAACATGATGGCTATTACATGATGGCTGTGCCAACTGGAGGAATATCTTCCAGCTCTGGTAACTGCTTGACTTAGCGCTTTTTTTAGTGCATGAGAAATGTTATAAAATAAAGCATATATCTTATAAGTGGGAGAAAAGTCAAGAATGTAATCATCAGAGAAATGGGAAGAACCAGCAGAATGATGGGGTGGAGAAGCAATGAATTCAAAAGCAGTTTGCACATGGTTTTTTAGGAAAAAAAGTCAGTAAAACCCCAGTGGTGCCATCTGCACACAGGACTGTCATTGTGTGTGCCAGAAGAACAGATCAAGAGATAGATAGGAGCCCTGTTCTGTTCAAGGGACATGGAAATTTGTGTAATCAAGGAAGTTAGAAATGGACAATGGAAGACTATCTATCTCATAAGACTGCTCTCTGGGGTACATTTCTGGGCATGGCTGTCTAGTTGAGTCATTAAAGTCTCAAGCTCTCCTCGTTTTTTCATCTGTAATGTATGGCTTTTGTCCAGGTTACTAGGAATCTGATATTGTGTCTACTGTATGCTTTCTTTATAATATCAGCAGAAGACTGAGTTCTTTGACTATCTACCAAGGAAAATCAGGAACTCCAGCTGAGTTCTCAAGCCTAAGACAGTTGTTGAGACAACACTTGTTCTAACCTTACATCTACCATGTAGGATCACTCAAATTAGGCAGTCTGGTCAGTCCCATTGATTTAGCTATGTCACGCTTCAGTCCAGCTGAAGGTCCTCTCAGAGGCTCTATGTTGATGTAAAAGTGACCAGAAAAGAACATGCTATTTATTTACTGAATAGGCTAATTTCGCACTTTCCCATATTGTAACCTTTCAGGGACAGACAGTTATTTCACCTCCCTGTATGTCAAATACAAAAACACCTACTGCAGAACTACTTTTGATTTCTATTTGAACACAAAAGTATTTTTTTACGTGACTACAGTACCTCCAGTGAGACCAACAGAGTGAAGCCCACACAGCTAGTAAAAGTCTTACTCTCAGCAGAAAGTGAAACTACCCAAAAATCACATGTGAACAGAAGGGAAAGAGAATCAGCTTGCATTAGGGTACCCAGTAAGATGGAGTAGGGCACAGAATGGGCCCTACTCACAACCCTGTAGCATTCAAACTGAGACACAGAGCTTTAAAATGAAAAACGGCTTCAGAGGAAAGAAACTGTTTCTAACCACAGGTCTACTCTAAAAACACACAGCATCCTAGAGTTAATCAGTATTTTTTGCCTATCCCATTTCTCTCACACAGTATTTTTAGGAATGTAGTGCTAATTTCTCATTCTGCTTCTCCAAAGAAAAGCCATGAAAAGCATTTGATAGTATGTTTAACAGTTATTCTAGTGAAATACACCCTGCTTGAAGGTCACATGTTTTTTGAGAGAGACCTTAGATTTCTATATGAAGAGCAGCAGGTTTTACTTAGAGGAATAAACCCGAAAGTTGACATGGTGCCATAGTACTCTGTGAAATTACTGGCTCCACCTCTCTCTCAGCTTCAAAACACACAGATACTTTGGAAAAACCCACCAGGAACACTAATATGAATCTGTGTCAGGAGGAGGCTGCAGTGAGTGGGTGATGAGTTCTGACCTCACAGAAAGCCAGAGTGTCTCAGAGGGCTCTTCACTAAAGAACAGCATTTTCCAAACCCGAGTGGAAACAGAAGCTGCTTAAAGAGAAATCATCCTCTTTGCTGAGCAGTCCTTTTTTCTAGATGAAAAGGAAGAGAATTTATAGAATGTACCTTTGAGAGGCAAATATTATAAATATTATCTAATACATTTAAGAAGAAAAGATAGCTGAGTATAATTTAAATGGCAGTGTTAAACTAGCTGTAGAGACTATTCTAAATTTAAGCTTGAAATTAGTCCAGTACACCAGCAATGTCTCAGAAATTTCTAAGATTTCTGTCACCATGGTAGCTAAGTGGCAATGGGCTTAATCCTGCACTCATTGAGTCCATTATCAGACTTCTCTTGGCCTTAGCAATGCTGGATCTGACCCTGTAAGTCCTAACATGCTTGAGACCACAGCATGATTTCTAAAACCTTGTTACCGACTTTCCCACGGCAACTTGAGTTGGGAATTTTGTAGAAACCATTCACTTGAAAGATGTCTGGGGGAGATTTCTTTCATTCAGCAACAAATCCCTGACTGATTAAAAGAACTATGTTGACAGCCCGACAGGAAGCCATGCCATCCACTTCTTGGGCAGCAGGCAATTTTGGCATCATGTTCCAATTTACAAGACAGGGAACAGTAAGGGAGGGGAATCAGGAGTCAGACAAAGTCCCTGGAAACTTCCAAGCTGCTTAAAATAGAAGGGAATTGTTGCCTTGGTTAAATGCAATTCCCATTCTCTCACAGCCAACTAGACAAATCAACCATCATACTAAAATATTTATATTATCCTCAATGGATGATGATAAAATGTAATTATTAGATAATATGCGGAATACATAATAACTCCTCAACAAAATCACCAGCTCTATGGGATAAAGACACCTCTAAGAGCCCAGGTCCATAGACATAAACACTTGGGCTCTAATCACCTTCAGGTTTTATCCTCTTTTCCTGAAGAAATAAGGCCTGAGAGATCATACTGTCTATCTCTCAGCCTCTCCTTAATAACTCTCAAACCAGCTGACTTTCTTCGGCCAAACTGGCAATGTGAAAGAGGTCACAAAAGGAAGAAGTTCATGCAAGCTCCATAAGAAAAGGTAGCTGTGTGGGGTACAGACCCCACTTAGTGCCTTTAAGAGGGGAAAGGGTGTATGCTGAGGTCAGTAACTAGGACTTGTTTGAAAAGAGCAAGGGGGAGCCTCTCCAAGAGAAGGGCCAAGGAAATTGCAGGCGTTTTTTGGCACTCTTATGATGGAAATTGTGCAGAAGTGGGTTACAGACTGTGTGTGGGCAGGGACACAATTTCAGAGAAAACTAGACTTCATTAATTCTGCTGCTTCTGTTTTCTATAAAAATGATGAGGATTATTAGACATAGCTGGTAATTGCATTACTACTATGAAAAGGCCTGAACAAAACCACAAGGGGATGATGAGAAAAGAAGCTCCAGTACTAAGAAGCCATGCAACGTCATACACAAAAAGAGCTAAGATCAACATATAACTTACACTGCATGTCAATTAAAGTAATGTATGGGCTGAAAGGCCTCAAAACTAGGAAAAAACCTGCAGGACATTTAGAGTAAGGGTGACACCTTCATAAATTGGTGTGTATTTTTGGACATACCTGAGTTCAGCCAAAGGTTATTCTGACAATTCCTGGATCCTTTGGAAAATTGGACAAACTGAAACACCTTATTACTGCACTGTGGCTTTCTGTAGAAGTGTTGACTCAGAACTGATCATTGCATGCTCTAGAAACACACTTGAGCAACCTTCTGTTTTGTAGGAATATGCTTAGGGAATCAGCATAAATGTTTAGAGATAAAGCAAGTGTCAGCCCTAAGAAACCACATCCTTCAGAGAGAAGAGATCTGACATGAGGCCTGTGTAGAGAAATGAGGAAGCTACACACTAGGCAGGAACTGCCCTTATGAAGTTACTGAAGAGTCAGATTCTGCTCCCATTTGTGGCTTGAAAAGCAAGAGTAAGCCTGTAGAAATGCCAGCCTTTTTTCCCATTTAAAGCCGATCTGGGAACAAAATCTGGTCTCTACAAATTTAGCTCCTGCTGAAAAGAGGACTGTCTCACTCTTCAATTGTTAAAATACTGCTTTTATAAAAGCAAGCAGAAGGCAAGGCAAGGAGGGATTTTTGCTCTACAGTTAGGAAGACCTGTCAAGCGCATACCCACGTCTTCGTCAGGTGACAGGACAATAATCCTGAACAACTTTTTCTGTTGAATAAGTGTCACAAGGCTCAAGGGGACTGCTAACTCCCTCTCCTGCAATGACTCAGGCAGGGATTTCCCTTGGTTTTGTTATTATTATTAGCCTAGTTGCTATTTTTCCTCCTACCCATTTTGTTGCTTAGGAGACTGCTAGTCATGATAAAAACTCCACAGATAAAACAAAATTTAAAAAAACCCCACCAAACCAAAGACCCAGTCTTGCCACTGTGATCCCAAGTTACAGAATGCTGAATGCTTTTTGCTCCTGGGATCTGCCTGCACAGAAGGAACATGCTTTGTTCATATAAATAGTTGCCAAGGAAGTACTTTTCCAGGCACAGTCACAGTTTACTCTCCAAAAGCCAGGTAGTATAGATCTATTTTTCGTGTCTTTGGAGCAGCAGTAGAAATTTCTTCAGTGGAACAATGTAACTGGGCAGCGATTTCTGTGGCAGGGGGTTGGTTGTAAGACAGAGTCACAGAGCTTAGCAGCAATTTCCTTGTCATTACATCAGGACTGTGCAGTCCTGTAACAATTATACTTACATCCCTATATAAATATAAGAACAAATTCTCCTTTTCCTGGGGAGGCTATTTGTACATATTCTAGTCCAGTATGATTATGGTGCCCCACAATAACTGATGACTCTTCTGTACCATTTACATCAGCAGATTTCTACCTGCTTCCTAAATCTGGTCTTCAAAATTTCCTCTCTTCCCCTTATAATTTTACCCTCCCTCCCCACCTTTAATTTTATAGAAGGTGAAAGTGCAGCCAAGAGAGCCAATAAACAATAAGAGGTGCTGAAAATTCCTGGTCCAGTCCTCTAATGGATGGCTATCATGCTCAAGTGAAGCCAGTGTTAAATGCTATACAAAACTTCACACATGGTAGAAAAGGAGTCCTGCATTACAAACCCTGTCTTTTTCTTTTTTTTTTCTTTTTTTTTTTTTTTTATTTTCTGGCTTTTCAGAAGGACCAAACACATAATTTCTTGATAATGGCTTCAAACATTAGATTTCATCCCTCTCGAAAATTCTGGTGGTTATTTTGGGATTCCATCTACAGGTTTAAGAAATTAACGTCAAGCTACTGTTCTTGACATGTGGAAAGTATGGGTTTCTGGCACATACATTTAAAAAGAGATCTGTTATAAATTGGCTTCCTAGGGTCTGAGGTCTTTGGAAAAAGACTTATTAAAAGATATGCAGCATTAGAATGCAGAACACCTTCAAAAACTGCTGCTGTACAGGATGACTCATAGGGTTATACCACTGATTTTGCTATAACACCAGAGGAAAACTGTGTCCTAGATCAAAAACACTCAGATGTTGCAAACTTGTTCCTGGGGAAGACATATGACACTTTTTACCAGACTTATTTCCTTAGCTGAATAAAGTGACTGAGAAAGTAGATAATATCAGCATATACAATACAAGCAATAGGCAATGAGGGGATAAGTTCTTACATCTTGATCTCGCTCTTATTTGTAGACGCTGATACATCTCCCTTGGACTTTAGGAAAATAGGACTGACACCAATACAGCTATCCTTAATTTCCTGCTTTCTCTTCCAATGAATTCCTCCTATCTGTAGCTCTCTGTGGCTGGTCGTTTTAGATTCCCCCTCCAGGAAGCTTGTTCTTGTCTTCTTATCTGTTTGCCTAAGCCATTGGGGCAGAATATGAAGCTCTTTGCCTTTATATAACATTTGCTTACTATCCAGTGGTATCTTTGGAAGACCTGGCACTTTCAATGATCTATCTGAAGCATGTACAAAATGATAAGACTGTTAATGTCCTTTCAAAATTACTGTCCTCCCTCTGGCAGGGGCAAGGACATAGGTGGTTTTATGTGAACCAAAATATATGAACAAGAAAGAACAGAGAGACGGAAGCACTCTTCCACAAGAAGAAAGCAGGTGAGGTTACATTCAAAATATGTGTTCCATCATGGCTTGACAATTTACAGTTGAAGGCTCCTAGGGAGAGTGGGAATATCCATTATGGGGTCATGACCAGCCCACACCTCCTTTATTGGTAAGTTGGGAGAATTTATGTATTAATTTCTATTTCTGTAGCTCTTAAGACCACTAACAAGAGGTCAGGGCCATGCTGGACAAGGTATAGTGACATTTAAAACAGAGACAGTGCCACTTCCACATAGATAGCACATACCTTGCAACCTAGACAGCATGCAGCACAAGGAGAGTGACACATTACAAACAGGAGACAAATGGGGGGCAAAGCAAGAGCTAAGCCAGGGACACTAGAGGAGGCTTGCTGCTCAGTCACAGGCAGAGGCAAACATGCTGATTGATGTCTACTGCAACCTAACTGGGTCATGCTGGCTGAGGGTGTGAAGCAGATTTCATTTTCATTGCCATCCTCTTTTGCTACAGACAGCAGGGACAGCACAGTTCAATTTATGTGAGTTCAAGAACCCACAGATAACTGCCTGGAGCCCCCAGTACAATCCCCTTGTCTCCACCTAGGAGAGGGCACTTCTTATCAAGTACTGATGCTTTAATTCCCCCCTAATTTTAACATGAGCCAAAACAGATCTGAGTCAGATTGGAAAATCAGGTCTTCTGGCTCCAACTCCTGGACTCTGAACTCCTGTGTGTCTGTCACCTCCATCAGCTGGGAACTGCTTGGCTCAGCTGGTCATTTCACATTAATTTTCTCCACTGATTTCCTTTGTAAACCTGTTGTGCATCATTTCTTTAGATAATAAGCTCTTCAGTATCCTCACTATAATCTGTATGTACAGAGCCAAGCATGACATAGCATCAGATCCCTGCTTGGAGGGTCCATAATTTACTAAAATCCAGACAGAGCCATAGGAAGGGTAGAACAAAGAGAAGCAACTCCAAGAGGTTATGGGGAGCATAAGAAGGAACTTCTGCCATGAGGAAAGGGGCAACAGCATCTGTGGTGGCAGCTACCGGGAATGTCCTTAGTAAGAGAGGGGAAGATAGTAGTTGTGGTTAGTGGTAAACAAGAGGGACCTGTGCATCTCATGGAAACACTACTTTTCTATTCACTTTAGCATCTCTTTTGACAGCTTCTAGCTTTTTTTTCTTTTATTTTAATCAAACAGAAACAGTTGGAAGTGGTCCACTTCTGAGTGCCCAATGCTTTGTTTTGGGAAGCTAGGGAAATACAGTGTCACCTCCATCTTGTCTGAAAGGGATAAAAGACATCACAGGCCTTACATAAGCTACTGCTTCTTTGTGAATTGTTACTGCAGGGTTAAGCCTTGTTTTAAAAATGGAGAAAAACTTACATGAAAAGTGCCTGGGGGCTTTTGAACTGGTTTATAAAAATAGCTGCCTAAAGAACAAAAAGAAGAGAAAAAGAAAGGTGAAAAACCAACTCAACACAAAATAGTTTCTACTGTACCCATCTATTGCAACTAGTGTGATATTAATAGAACACACAACAGCAGGGAGTGGGAAAATAAACATATTTTCACTCACATAAAGGGACTGCCTAAATGACTCACATATGCAAAAATAAATAAATGGCTCCCCATGATAATCTGAAACTATAATTTATCCATGGAAACAATTCAGCTTCTTAACTGTAACCTAACATGTTAAATTCACTTAGTTTTATTTGAGGGCATGGACAGATTGAGTGATCAATCTCTATTACCCTGAGCTTTTTTTTTTATCCCATCCTTACAGTGCCATTTTTCTTCTCACTAGACATTTTAGTTCATTTCCTTGAGTCTTCTTCAGCTTAATAGCTGCATTTCAGACTTACGTTAAAAAAAAAAAAAATAAAAAACCTATCAAACTTCCAGAAGGAAGTGAGTGTTGTGCATGGGAGGGGGAAATACAGCAAAAAGAAGGAAAAAATTGTTAGCATTGCATGTGCTGCATTTAGTGGATAAGAGTTGCGTATTCTAGTTTCATAATGGAGATGTTCAGGGTCAAACAGGTGCTGGCTTCAGATGCTGTAAAATCAAGAGGCAGGTTTTTTTCTGTCTTGTAGAATTGGCAAACAGGTATTCCCCTAGAGAAATGGAATGAGGACATAGCAATTAACTCTCCCGTTCCTGTAATCGGAGTGCTAATCACATCCTTAGCAACTGCATGGTCACTATGGCACCAACAACATCTTTTGCTCAAATCCTTTCTGATTCATTCCCCTGGTAACTTTGGTGATGGTCAGAGCAGAGGTGACATACACTTGCTGACACTGTGCTGAATGGTTCCATCAATCTCCATTCTGCAATATTGGGCTCTATTGCAAATGAAAATCAGTTCTGAGGATAAAAAGGAAGCCAGTAAGTGTCTGGAAAATCTGTGCTGTTTGCTTTTCGGAAACATTTTGCAAATGACAAACACAATGCTTCACTACAGCCTCTCTGCTCTAATAGTCTTAAATGTGAGGCTAATGAACTTTAGCTTTCAAAGCCATAGAACCTCGTTATACTGTAAATACCTTTTGTGTAACACCTTCTTGTGACTCACACGCCAAAAACAATAATGAAGCTATCAGAAAGGACGGAAAGGAAAAGGCTACAGTCTTAAAAACAAGCCAATCAGATTTGTCATTCCACAGCAAATATTTGTCCTGGGAGAAGCAGTGACAAATTATAGAGGCTGTAATGGAAAAATGCTGGATATTGAGACATTTGTGAATGCTAACAGAATCAGAAAATGGCACACAGGAATCATACTAACAATCTGTCCCTGATGGAGTTGCTTAGAGCAGTTGCTGAATCTCTTCTGTAAGAAGATCTATCCCATGCACTCCAGATAAAAACAACTGGAACCGGCCTCCATTCACTGAACATGTGGGGTTTGTGTCGCTCATCGGTAACTGCTTTGAGTGCTCTGGGGACACAGAAGAGCTGGACCTGTACTCCTCTCTGTGCAGAGAGGACTGCTGCCTCCCTCGTCTTGCCAGCAGTAGAAAGTGATGAAGGAGAACTTGTGCAAGACTCCAGCCCTTTATTTTCAAATCTCAGTGATTTGGTACACAGAGAGGCCAATCTTAGCATCAGTCAAGCAGAGAGAAGGAAACAAGGGTTTGCAGGAAGAAGACAGATGTCATGTAATCAAAGTATATGAAGTCTATATCAGCATATTATGCAGTTAACAGGAATAGGAGAAAACATTCCCTGGCAGCATATTTTCATTATCTCCTCAGCTGCAGGATTTTGTCCTCTGATAAAGCTGGTAGTGTTTTTGGAGGCAAAACAGGTGGATCTAGAATGACAAACATCTAATTTCATATTTGGGAGATAAGGTTAAAATGGAAGGTTAAAATGGAAGGTATGAGTACTGGGAGGTAGTCAATAGGAGTTGGAGTTTCAAGGGGTACTGACTGAGAAGCAGATAAATGCATAACTTAAGAAAGATTCACAGGATGGGCACCTTAATGTCAGCATTTATTAAATACTTCTAATTGGAAGACCTGAGTTTTCCATTCTCCTAGCTGAATCCTGTGCTGTCTACCACTCACTGCTTGCTGGGCGAACATTATTGGAGTGTCAATATTTGTTTCTTCCTAGAGCTACCATTGTTTGAGAGGGTATAAGTAATTTTGGATAATGCTCTACTAGTGCTGTATTAAACACACACGAAAAGCATCTTGCATGCCTGTTCTGTGCTTTTTTCACTTTGTGTTTTACTTTGTCATGAAAACAAATGCTAGTCATGTGATAAATCCAGAACTCAAGCAATAATCAGTTATAGTGGTGATTAGACAGGGTGACTGAGCTGTACAGCTGTGCAGTAATACTTCAGGTTATTCTGTTGGTCCATAGGTCATTCAATATATAGATAACTGCATTTTATATAACAGTCTCCCAAGGTAGACAGAAGATCACTACAATTTCTGGTAATAAAATGCCTGGGGAGTCTCCTGCTGCACTGTAAAGAAGACAGAAGAAAAGTGGATTGCAAAATCCAAATGCTACAGTCTTGGCTCCCTGACACAGGTCAAGGATATGTTGTTTGGATGTTGAACACATATATCAGATCTAGAGATCCACACCACAGAACCAGAAGTTTTGAAAGGACAGCTTTGTTACCCACTATTGTTTTGCTCACTTCAGTTTTTCTTTCCCTCTTCTCCATAATCAGGACATAGTCTGACCTCGTACATAAAAAGTGTGCCTTTCAGTGAGTGTTTAACTACTAACTTATGAAAGTTAGTTGGAAAGGTGTCTAAATCCAGTACACATCTTTTTATGTGTGCAGAAGTCTGGTGTCATGAACAGGAACTCCAGGCATCTGAGGTAGACAAAAATCTATGGTAAGCATCTGAGAAGAAACTTTCGCCTGTTTTGTGCTAGGAATGACATTTATATAAAACATTACCAAGATACTGCTGTATAGGAATTTGTCTTGCCGTTAAACTAACTGCTTGGTAACTGCTGGTCAGTGTAAGTCATGTTTTTCTTTGTGTGTAGTCTGAAGAGAGCAAGAGACTCTCACAACTCCAGTTGCAGAGGGTAAGTTCAAATAAAGCTCGTTATTTTAGCTCTCCATACATTCTTGGGACATTCCCTAAAGGATCAGCTATTTCGGTAACACCACAAAGCTCCTGGCTTCCTTGTTTTTCGTTTTTGATGAAACTTCCTCTATCAAAGAGCTGAGCTAATGGTCCAGATTTAATCAACAAAAGTATTAACATTTCAAAATAATGAGACTCACTCAGCTGGTAACTCGTTAATTAGTTCTCAAGCATTCTCCTTTTATCCTCTTGTGCTGCAGCCGACAATCCTTCCAATAATAAGGCAGGTAACTTGAGCAGATGTTATCTCGGAATCCTATCTTGCTCCAAGATCAATTTACACCAATTTGTTGATTACAGGAGGACTACTCCTGATTTACCTAAGGGTAAATGTCTTTATGTATCACACTGTCTTACTCTTCCTAGCAAGTATTTGCCTTTTATTTTAGCATGCTGAAAGTCTGCAAAGCAATTAGGTGCCAGAATTTATGCTTCTCTACCCCTTTATTTTTTAATAATGTTATTCTTTTGCTCTGAAGCTCCTAATACTTGAGGTCAGACTCACATTTACAGAATAGACATTTATACCAGTTTATAACTCAGTGCCATTTTTTTCTTTATTCTCACATGAAGGCACTTCTATGCAGCTTTACAAACGTACCGGAATGTAAATAAGAATCTTTTCATTACTTTTTTGTTCTAGCACTCAGATACTTCCAAGTAGGGATGGATGTAAGGAATTTCTGTCCTAGTGCTACAGAAATACATGTGCTGGGTTTCACAGTCTTCTCCAGCAGATCCCTTAACAACTGGAAAACTCCACCAATTAGTCTCCAGCACAGGATATGCACCAGCTGACCTGCTGATTATCAGTTGCCCCAGGGCCTAGATCAATTTTGTGCTGTGATTTTCAATTCTCCAGTCAGATAGAACAGACAAGATGTTAAAGACAAGAAGACGTTTTAAAAAATAAAATTAGGATGTTCTACTTAGCACACAATTTCCCCCTATATCCCAATTTTTCAAGGCACATAAGTGTGTGTTTAATGTGATTAACCACCTCTTTAGGAACAGGAAGTTTTTCCAGAACTGGAAGCTGTCTTTTCTCTTCTGAAGTCCTATA
>JAWWEW010000169.1:26820000-26879917 GCA_035583185.1 Anabacerthia variegaticeps
TAAAATTAGGATGTTCTACTTAGCACACAATTTCCCCCTATATCCCAATTTTTCAAGGCACATAAGTGTGTGTTTAACTTCAAACATGTGATTAACCACCTCTTTAGGAACAGGAAGTTTTTCCAGAACTGGAAGCTGTCTTTTCTCTTCTGAAGTCCTATAGTTATGTGCCTTCTTTTTTTTTTTTTTTTACATTTTTCCTTTTCTTTTTTCTCTGTCATATATAATGCAACTGTACAAAGTTCTTTTCTTTCCTAAACATGGTGGGTGGGCGAGGAGGCAATTATTTAAAGAATACAGTGAGGGGAATAAGTTATAAAATTAGCAGCATATGGCCAACTTCTTAACAGGAATTTGTATTTCTGAACCATTTAAATTTCTCTGGAAGCCTGAGGACTAAGTACATGTAAGACTGAACCTGGCCTTTTAATTGATTGTTTATCTTCTATAAATTAACTACATACCTATGTTTTTGAAAACCACAAATTAGCACCATGAAGCTGCACAAACGGAAAGTAAAACAAAACAAAATGAAAGAAGAAATGAAACTACCATGCAAAACTTCTTCACAAGTCTCCGGGATATCTTTTGAATACCCATCTAATTTTAAGGGTTTGTGACCACGGCAAAAAAATATTCTTACATGTTGCAAGTCTGGAAAAATGTTGCCAATACTTTAAAAATATTTTAATAGAAAAAGTGTCATCTTTAAATCAGACATCATGAGCCTTGCTCACTAGCTTCTCTATTTGATTTTGTATTTTTTATTAGAAAATTCTTCCTTTATGAATTTGAATATTGGCAAGCTACTCTTTGGCATGCTTCTTACCCAGAGGAGGTTGCTCAGAGTTATGCTGTATTCCCTTTTATTTACTCCTAACTTACAGTTGCTTTTGTCAAACATTAATAGATAAATATTTTATTATCTGGTTTTCTTCACCTACTAAAATCTTATCTTACATAGAATGGTCTTGCAGCTGCAGAGTGGCCTTCCTCCCCTTTACTCTGTAACCTAACCTGTCCTTGCACTAGAGATTATAGTATGTATTACAATATCTCCTTGAATTTTGACTCTCCCTCTTTCTTCAGGAATACCCATTATGTCAACTTCTCCTTTCATATTCACACACTTTGCTTTCACCTGTTACTATTTTTAAGCTTGTGACATGCAGACATTGGTATTATTTATTTTTTATTTCAATATTTTTATTTAGTTAGTTTACTAGGCTATCTACCTGTTTTTAAACAACTCTGCCTAGCTCACTGCTTCAGAATAGACCACTGTGATTTCAGTTTAGTTATCCTCAAGGTCATCCATTATCCTTATTTTCATCTTTTATAGTGGGATACACAGTTAACATGCTGATAGGGGAAAAAGCAGGTATGTGGAAATACCCAAAGACTTGACTGCCCACATCCTATCCAGTGCAGACAATCCTCTGTCTGATCCTGCATGGTGTGATGAGGTCAGAGCTGTGTGGCTGCAAACTCCTTTCCATAATTAGATCAGGGCTGCATTTTCCCTTGGAAATGCTCCCTCTTTATCATCAAGATATTTCAAAGCCCATTTCTATTTTTTTATTATTATTATTATTTTTGTTTTAAAGCAGTGGGACAACTGATTTTTTTCTAGCAGTTTTTTCCCTGTCAGGAAAATGACAATGACAAATAATTTCTACTTTGATTTTTTTTCACTTATTCCATTACTGAACCTTCCATTGGCTCACTGGAAACTGTGAAAGAGGGTTTGATTCTTTTCTGTGGAAAGAACATGGAAAAACCTTATTAGGCTTTTTGTAGCAAAAGAACAATTTTTCTTTCATCAAGAATTTTGCTTCTATTTTGTATAACATTTCTTTGGAAATACATGTCCCAGTTTCCTTTTAAATTTCTTTATTCTGTTCTGCTGCTGAAAAGCCTGCAGATGGAAGGGGAGAACTAGTAACTCCCCGTGTCAATCAGCTCTATTCATTCAATGGCTGTATTTATTAGTTTCATTAAAAACACATTGAGCAGCCCTGTTCCTCAGTTCTGCACGCCTACGCAATCCTGACTGCCTTGCCATCCTCCTGACAGTAAGTGCTTCATCCTGAGGCCTCACTCAGACTGAGATTCCACACGAAACATGAATCCAAAAGGATATCACATGTTTTTAGGTCTTGCTGGAAAGATTGCACACAGCTTGATGGGTGTAGAGGGGGCTGGGGATGGTTTGATGAGGAAAAAATAATTGCTTGAGGTGGACTGATAATTGACTTTTTTTTTACTTTTTTTTTTTTTTTTTAAGAGAAACAGAAAGAAAAAGTCTGTGTAAAGCTTGGAAAGTATCTCCATTGTTACCACCATCACTGACAGGAATGTGCATATAACATCTGACCAGCAAACTATGTTTTGTAGGAAATACAGCTCACTGAGCTGTCATCTTACAAAGTTCTTGAGAAAGACTGTTAGTTTACTATGTTTTTAATGCTGAATGATGGACTGGTCCCCTTCAGAAAATGTTCTGTTCTCTGCATACCTCCTGTTCTTATTAAAACCAGAAGTATGTGAAAGAGCAGAGCCACAGCAGGAGTCTACTCCTTATGGAGCCAAAAGAATGGGTGCCAACAGAAGTGTTATAACTAGATTGGCTGTCTTTTACCACTTTTGTTGGTGTCTTTTTTTTTTTAAAAAAATCTATTTTATTGTATTACAAAATATAAGAAGTTTGATATGAACCATAAAATCTCCATACTCAGGACTGAAAATTAAGGTAGCAGTTTAAACTCTACTTAAGTTGAAAACCTGTCCAGTAGCTTTAAATGGTCTTCAGCTCCGACACCGGGCTAGGATCAACTTTTCAGAAAAAGTAATTTCTCTCTGTATTCAGCCCTGAAGAGTGATCCATAAAAATCTATCTGCTCTGACACACCAAAAGTTTACATCTTCCTCTCTTTGGAAATAATCTCTCTTTCCAAAAACATCAGATTGAATAACTGATGGTTAAATACCCTAATTTCCATTTTCCTTCTCTCTCTCTCTATATATATATGGACCATGAACTTTAACACCTGCACCCTACAATTATCCTAGGAAGGAAAAGACTGATGCCCTTAAGCACTCCCAGAGATATATCACATATCACCTCTTCCATACATACTGTGTTTCTTTTCTTAGGATGCTCATTAAATGTATTAGCACAGAGTGTATTACAGAGCCACAGTATTTTTTGGTCTTTCATGGCAATAGACATTCAGGGATACAGCAAAAAAAAATGTCTGCTTTCTATCAAGGAAAAGATATTCTTAATATTACTTGCCCCTGCCCTCAAAATGTTTGATCTTCACAGTTACCCTTGACAGAGAATTCATAGCACTGCTTCTTTTCCAGATGAGAGAGCAGAGGTGCACTGGCATCACAAAATACATACCAGTATCACACAGCATACATCAGCATGGCCTCAGCCAACACAAAGGCACCCTTAAATTTATGTGTCTTTGTGTGAAAAAAAGTAAGTACCACTGAGACAGAGAGCTCATCCAGTTCACAAGCAGATGCTTGGCCCTTCCTAGATTACACACAGCCACTGTATGACACAGCACACGAATACAAAAGGAATAACATAGAGAGGATAATTCCATACTTTTCACTTACTGTGTTTGTAATTCATCTACCTGGTGCTGCCACTGAAGCTACCACTTTGGCAGTTTGGCAGTCAACTAAGGAGAAGTTGGTGCTTAGCAGAATATAACTCAATTGAAGGCAATATAAACCAGGAATGGTGTGGTGTTATAAAGAGATTAGCAGACAGGTGAGACCAGGGAAATCAGTCAGGGGTCTCTGTGTCTTTGGAACATGACAATTTCATTAGGGCAGGTACCTCTCTCTGGTAGAAGAATGATATCATCCCTGGTTTAAGAAGTTGTTGGGAGGCTAAAGACTCTCAGTATCAATAAAGATATTTAGGTATTGAATTCTACTGTGAATTTGGACCAAAGTGACAGGTTTACAGTGTCACAGGAGTATCTGGCTTGGAAGACAAGGTTTCTTAACACAATATTAGTGTTACATTCAGAAGAGCTTTGTTCCTCTCCTCCCTCACATCACTTAAGTATAGGGGTGGGCATAGGAGAACCTTCTTAAGGATCGTGTTATTGTACCACCAGAAAGGTAAGGAGGGAACATAAGAACTTGCATATCTCTAAATACACGTGTGTATACCATATATAAATACATATGCATGTGTGTGGGTCCACACATAAAGCAGTAATGATGTTGATGGTGATTACCTGTTCATTCTGACAGTTGCCAGCAGACAAAGTAGGTATTAGTCTGATTCTTAACAGTGGGTATCACCATCACAGCTGGAGATGCTTGGCACAGCTAAGAGCAGAATCAATAAACCTTGAATTTAAGTGGTGCAGGAACTGTTTTCATCCTCATTTCAAATAATTCTTCTCAGTCAGGTGTGAGTCACATGGCATGTGAAGGAAGAAGCAGAAACATCCTTGACTTATCTAGTATTTTCACCAACCATAATTTTTTAACAAACAAAGCAAAACAAAAAACATCACAAGCAGAAAGTTATTTTGGCATCAGACTCTCCTTGTTTTCAGTACCATCACACTGTAAGACAATTGGCAGCATAATCAAAAAATTAAAAACCATAGCACTGTCTGAGGATCACATTCTTCTGCTGGAATTGTAGATTTTTCTGAAACCATTTACAAATTCTTTCAAGAAAAATCAAAACATGGGGTGATGAAATTACTCTCTGCCTTACTGAAAAATTAGCTGCTGTGCTTATAACAAAGGGTATTGTAGCCTATGGCTACAGTTACATAGATTTGGTTTTGGTCAAGGAGAGATGCTGTTCCCAACTTGGTGTCAGTCATCTCAAGACCCCTGCAGACTAGGCTATAAATTCCTAGAAACTGGGTTTAGCCCAGAATTCAGTTATAACAAATGATAGTTCAAACCATCCTCCTTGAGCTTGGCTACTGTCAGTAAAAGCCTTCCCCCCACTGCTTACTGCTAATGTTTGAACTTCTGTTAAGTGGACCATCTCTACTCTCCCCATGAAAAGAGGAAACCAGCATTAGCCTTTCAAATCAGAATCACCCAGGCAAAATGTCCACACAGATATTAACACCTTGCTGTGTTTCTGCTAGAGCCATGAAGGAAGTGAATTCCATGGGCATACTATACTTGTGCTATTGACATTTACCTAAAATGTCTGTGGTAGTATAGGTACAATCTGGCACTTCTACATGCTGGTACAGTTCCTCACCATACAGCTCGTCATAACATCTTGCTCTATTTAAAATAAAACTTGACTTGAAGTTTTCTTTGCATGTTTTGTCTTCAATGTCTTTCTCCCTTTTTCTTCCATAAATAAATCAAGAAGGCATTTAAATCTGAGTCTACATTTCTCTGTTAAATTGACACAAACACACACACGATTTGCTCAGAGATATTGACTAATTTCCATCTGTTCAAGCAGCTTCCAAGCAAGTCCTTCCTGATGTGGAAATGGGGTGCTTCTGAAAAGTGCAAAGCAACTGGCCAAAACCTTTTTGACACAGTGACTCACTGACTGTGGTTTCTGAGGGCACATTCTCTCCTTGATATGTACACAGCGTAGGTCCCAGTATGATCAAAGAGAAAACTGCCCTCAAGTTTGCCAGGCAGCAACTACCCAGGGGCTGAACAAAATTGCTCAGACTGTGGATGTTTTTTCCACCTGCCCACTGTAGTGGGCCAGCATCCTTCCAAAACACGTGCCAGTAGCTCCAAGCGCAGGCAGCGGCAGGGTTAGGAGGAGGCCGGCCCAGCCTGGCAGCTGTCCTGGCTGCCTCTGGCACAGCCAACATCTGGAAGCTCCTGCACCACGTTGGGCACCTGCGGCTCCAAGCCGAGGCAGCCCAGCTGTCAGCAGGGTCTGTGTCCAGAGAGCAGCACAGCTATCTTCTCACACCGCAGACAGTTTGGGTCACCACCTGACGGCAGTGACACAGCTCCCGCAGCCCGCGGTGCCGGCCTCACAGACAGCCGCGGGAATGGCGCTGTGTGGGAATGCTGGCAGTGCTCGTATGGACATGGAAACACCCCTGGGGCCTCCTGAGGCTGCTGGCTCAGCACGGCTTGTGTCTCACACCACTGAAACCTCTTACCTTTGGCCACACAATCTCCCAAAACAGTTTCTCTGTCTGTGCCTTTTTGGGCACCGACTGGCCCTGAGCTCAGCAAAGGCAGTGCTGCAGGGGGTGTCCGACAGGGCCCAACCAGCAATTTAACAGCATGGACAACTGGACTACGGCCCTTTGTTGGGTTTGCTAATGAAAATGTGACCTATGGATGCCTAGGTGGCTGGTTTTAATCCACACCACGGCTCGGGAGAGCAAGCACCCAGCACCAGGAACAATGAGAGAAAAGCAGACAAGGGGTTAATAGCAATGCCCACCATGAAGGATGTGGCAGCATTTTATAAATCCTCGGTTGCCAGCACTGTGAAAACAAGAACCCTGGTGGCTCTGCAGAAAGCCTGGACAGCTGTGCAAAGGGGTGAGAAGGGTGACAGAATCACTGTGTGGGGAGAGCGCAGAATGGCTTCCACATGCCGGGAAAGGACCCACCTGTGGGCAGGAGAACATGTCACCCCGCGCTTCCCTTCAGCCTTAATTCTCCTCCTGCTGCTGGAACCGAGTTGCTCAGGCACCGAGTTGCTCAGGGACTGAGCTTGGCTGGCACTTGTGGTCGATGACATGAGGGGCCTGCAGGGCCGGGCCGGGATCCGTGAGGGCACAGGCGCCATTTTGAGGGTACAGGCGCCATTTTGAGAGCACGGGCGCCATTTTCAGGGTACAGGCGCCATTTTCAGGACACAGGTGCTATTTTGAGGACACAGGCACCATTTTGAGGACACAGGTGCCATTTTGAGGCCCCGAGCCTCTCTGCAGGGCCGTGGCACCAGAGGGACTTCCATGCTTCCTGCTCTCCGCAGGGCCGGGAGCACATCCCGCCCCTCATCCCAGCACTGGCACGAGCCGAGCCATGTCCCTGCACTGCCCTGGGGGCACAGCTTAGGAGCCAGGTCTCTGTGTGAGGGGAGCACCAGCAGTCCCTTGGGTGTTGCACTGCCAGCTCACCAACCTACTGTCAGACTCTCGGACTCACTTTAGCTCCAACGCATCCTATGCCATGAGGAAAATTTATCAATTAATGTATAATCATTGTAGGCTACAATAATCATAGAATCACTAAATATCAGTGAATGAGTTACATGTAAAGGGGTGATGATGGCCTTGGGCTAAGAAGGGAAGCTGTCATCTGGCAGCATAAAAACATGGAAAAGGAGGGAGATGAGGAGTGGGCTGGGAGGATTTGGGGAAATGCCTGCGAGCATCAAAAGATAAAAGCAGAATGGAAACACTTAAGGTTTAATAATAACCATTACTTGGGATTTCAAGGTAGTTTGAGGTGACACCTTGGTGCTCCTCATGTAACTTTACGTGAGACAAAGATCTGTAGCTTGAGCCCTTCCATTCCATGCCAAAACTCATGAACCACATTTAAGTTATACAGTGGCAAACCTTGCTGTTTCCCAGAGCATTACGTGTTGTTCTTTGACTATGAGGGCTGTGCCCTCTTTCCTATTCCAAATTATCTTCTTTGTAGCAGTCCTTTCTGCACCATCAGCTAGCTGCAGTATTTCAGGGTCTCAGGAAAGAGTTGGAAAGAAACTTCTATTTCAGGGGCCAAAATATTTCAGGGGTCAGCATTCTCATAGCTTAATCTTAGGTATTTGTGTTTATTTTGCAGCTTTTTTGTCAAAAAGGTAAGAAGCTTTTGTTGAAGGGCAGGAAAGTTTCCATGTCACAAAGATCCTTCCTGAATATTCCAAAATGCTTTTCAATGGTATCACTTGACCATACTTCTCTTTGCTTGTGGGACTAGTACTGGTCCTAAGTTTGATGACACCAGCTAGACTGAATCCTGGGAGGAAAAGTGCCTCCTGATTATCTCAGTAAATTAGAAATACTACATAGAAGCCTCAAACCAGAATGCAAACATTCGCCTGGAATGGGATTCTGTATTCTAGATCCCACACTCCATTATTTGGGGATCTCAAGTCGAATTTGAAGTACACCCCTATCCTTTTCCATCTGTTTGAGATACTTTTGTTCAATCTGCACTCCAAAAAGCCCAGCAGAAATTCAGCAAATTGAGATAAATTTGACTGCGTTTGGAAGAGCCTCTAGAGTCCTGAAGAATTTTAAACTCAAGACTAATTTGCTACAGCACATCTTCATTTTGCTCTCTTTTATTGCCTCCCCATCAGTGAACATTAAACTGACAAAATAGAAGCAGACAATAAATCTGAAACTGTGCACAGGGGTACATAAGGAAGGGTCTCTGCAAACAGGATGTGGCTGTTATGGTTCCAGACAAAAAATCTCCAGAAAACTGAAGTCAGAGGACAAGCCATGGACACAGAAGGCCTTTAGAAGCAATTATTCCAATGACCCTTGGTAGCTTTCAGCACCACAGAGGTACAGGATGAGGCACATAAGCTCTCTGTCAGCAGATATTGCTTGTGACTGTGCCTCTGGAAAGATTTCCATCCAGGTGGTCAGAAACTGTTCATTGAAAACTGTTTATTTCATATAAAAGCTGACTGATTTCTTTTTGAAAATAATGAAAACCAGAAGTATTAAAAATATTTGTAAAAAAGCAGTAAAATAACATAATCCTGGTGGCAAACCTTTGCTGTCATTCAGTTTTAATGCTGCTCTCATTATTTACTGTGGTGAAGCACGAGAACAGTTTGCCCAGGGAGATTTGGATGCCCCATCCCTGGAAGTGTTCAAGACCAGGTTGGATCACACCCTGAGCAACCTGATCTAGTGGGTGACATCCCTGCCCATGGCAGGGGGGTTGGAACTAGATAACCTTTAACGTTCCTTTCAACCCAAACTATTCTAGGACTCTACATCTGAAAAGTCATGCAAAGTTTGCACATGATGAGTTTGCATCAGATGAGCTCAACAGGAGAGTCATATACAGTTTAACCCCAGAAGTGCATAAATGTTTCTTTCCTCAGAGAAGTCTGTAGCCCAACAGAGGGAGTTGCCCAAGGCGTGTGACTGTGTGCTACCTGAACAATTTCAGAGGGAAGGAATTAATTCACAGTATCTCCTTTCCCTGACCTCCAGCCTGGGGAAGTGTCTGACAGCTATTCATTCAGACAAATAACCTACTTGCATCTAAGAGAAAAGGGCTGTATTTTCTTAAAGTTTCAGGAAAACAAACTGGTTATATGCTTACCTGTAATTGATAATCATCCCTCCAACTGGGTTTCAGGGTGTGCTGCCTGAAAGTTTCCTTCAAAAGGTTGTTCCAGAATTCTTTGGGAGTCCTTCTCACAGGTGGAGAGGAAAGGATTAATTTACTCTAGAAGTAACTTTGTCTAGACGTACAGACATATAATATGTAACTGTCAGAAATATCATGGTAGGTGGGATGCCAAAAGCTTCTAGAAGTTTTCAAGGAAAAATAAAGTGAAGGAACCTAGACCTTGTCTTTACCAAAGGAAAAAAAAAAAAAAGGCACTATAAAGTCAAAATTCTATTTGCAGGAATAACATAACTTCATTCCTACCTAAATGAGAGACACACTTCAATCTACAACAAAGAGACTGTTTTCCAGCCTTGTAGTTTCATGGTAGAATGCCAAAAACTCTGACAATTCACCACCTCAATCACTCACACTCTGACACGAAGGTATCACTGACACACTGAAGCACACAGAGCATGGTGCAGTTGTGACCATTTGGAACACAAGCCCAAAATTTTGACCTGTGCTGAGCCCTTTTTAAGTGCTCAAGAGCTGTTTGTTAACAAACACACAAACACTACATATTATGTCCATCATCAAACCTCTGGTACAGCCTGAGTGACCAGAGTAGCCATGTGCATCACTGGAACTTTTTGTCTTCCAGCTTAACCATGCAGCTTTACAGAAATGCTTGACATCACTCCAGTTCCTTTTGTATTCAACTCATTGCCTGGAATGAGTGACTTCTGGATATGTCTCTCTTTATTAGCTACAGAGGGAGAATAAATGCGTAGATTAGAATGGTCATCTGACTTCTAGATGCAGGTGTCAGGAGGGGAATCCTACCCTCTGCCTGTCTCACATAAACAGTCCTAGCAGGATTCCCAACAGGGCAAATGAGGCGAGTTGTCCCAGAAATAAAACCTAGCCAGCTGGCATCAGATAGAGAGCCCTGCAGAACGGTCCACTGCAATGCCCACTGAGGTTGCTGGAATGTATGAGCAGTAAAAACCTAAAGGCATACCAGCCTGACTTGAAAAAGTAGTTTCATTTTATGCCATGACACTGCAAAGTAATTGTGCTCAAAATAACTGTTTTTACTGCCTAAATACATTTTTAGTACTTGAGTATCCAGGTGGATTCGATTGTGTTGCAATTTTGCAGACATTAGAGAGGGAGACTGAATGACTGAGGTGGGGTAAAGAGAGCAATACTGCACTTGTGTGAGTCAGGCTGACACACGGACTAGAGCAGAGCACTAGTTCTCAGGAGCCTCAAAGTCTAGTCCTGTTTTGACCACTGACTGACAAATGTTTTAAAGCTAGCCATGGAACATGAAATGCAAGTGTTCTCTGTATCTTTTACAAAAATAACACTGGCTGAAATCTCCAATGAGTGCAATAACAAATAAGAGAAATCACTTCCTCCAAAAGAAGCAGGATTACAAACCAAATCCGGTCAGTTTTTAAGAATAAGAACTTCCTTCTTAAGCATATTTTCCAAAAGCAACATGTGACACTGCATGAAAATAAGCAACACTTGAACTGTTATAAAACACATAAATTAAAAAAAAAATGAAATCAAAAAATGTGATTCTGATAAGCTAAAGCATGCTTAGATACTGTATTTTTTATGTCATAGCTTTAACTGATACTCAAAAGCCATTTCACATTTCACATAGGTTTTCATAATGAAATAATATACAAGGCACACTAAACACTGTCGGGCCAAACACATTCTACTGTTTATTACACATATTACATTCTTAAATAAAAATGCGTCACATAACATTTTTGCATAGATATCTTACAATATACCAATTTAAAAAAGAATTATGAAACAGACCAGTAACAAAAATAAATTTTTTCTTCATTAATAATTTTGTAACATTAACATACCACCATCATATAATACAAATAATATTTTTAAATCTTAAGACTTTTTGTACAGCAAAAAAACTGACAAAGTAATATATATATATATATATATATATATAAAAAGCTTAAAAAAAATAAAATGTCAAAAAAAGGCAGAACTGAGGGCTACAAGATTGGGTACTTCTGTGATATATTAGAAATACCAGAGTAGGCCTGAGAGAACGTGACCGAGGGCATCTCCAAAATGCACTTGTCAGACACATCTGGTAAAAGAAAAATTATAGTGCAAAATGAAAGTCCTTCAAGCAATGTTGTGGGTTTTTTTATTTTCTTTTTCTTTTTTTTCTTTTTTTTTTCTTTTATTTGATAGGAAGTATTCATACCTTTTTTGTTGTTGTTGCTAAAAAAAATCCTCCCAACAAAAATCTAATGTGTAGCAGAGAGCAAGAAAAGTTTCAAAGAACAAGAACGAAAACAGGCCACTTTGCAAAGCAAGAAAAAAAATCTCAGCCTGTGTTATTATTTTTTCAACTAGATGTGCAGACATGCCAAACCGAGGCCTTGTTTCTAAGAGAAAAGCTGTCATAGTGTATATGCAGGGATTTCAAAACCAGGTACTTAAATTGGTGCAAGAAGCTTCCTGTAGAGGTATCTTAATTAGTTGAAGCATTTCTTACACTTCAGCTTAACTGCATAGGATGCCAATGCAAATTCAATCCAGGCAATCAAGTAATAGGTGCAGCTACAAAGTGATTTTAACTAGACCGATATTTTAACGTAGGGCAGCTTCCCTGGTAGAGACATGGCCTCGGTAACAAAGTAGTGTTTAAACCAGTGTTTTGTTCTACTTCCAGAATCTGACAGGTCTGGGGTTTAAAATACAGAGTGATGGGTAAAATGTATGTTGCAAAATACAAAGATCAGCCCTTCAGCCATCAGGCCTTTCAGGGACTGCATGTTAGCTTTTCATTTCCCCGAGAGCCCAACAATAAAGGCTAAAACTGCCATGTTTCTGTCCATTCTAGTTCCCTTTTAATGTGTACATGCTAAACCCTCATCCCCCTCCCTTCCCACCTTCCCTCCCAATCCCCAAATTTGCAGCCTACTCATTCACAGTACACAGCAACATGTATTTCCCAGCACTGTTGAAAACTTTCCTACAGAAGCTGACATGATTCCTAAAATGCAGTGGCAACAGCAAGTGCCCTCCCTAAATCAAAGCAATAGGCACGGTTGGCTACTACAAACTGTAAGTCAGTAGCTCAGTTTCCTCTTCTCTGTAGGTATATACAGTACACTGTTGTACATCCACACCCACACAGAGACAGGGTGGAGAACCTGTTTTCTGGCAGTATAAAGAAGTTAGGACCAAAGCACTTAAAAAAAAAAAATCATCAAAGCTTCCATTTTTAAAATCGCAGAGTTCCAACTTCAATTATTACATCAAAAATGCCATCAACAAGCATTAAGGAAAACTATAAAACCCTGTTTGAAAAATGACGCCTGCATTTGAAAGTTTTCAGGTAGGGAAACTCATTCTTGAGGTGATAAAGGCAGTCTACTCCTGATCTCCACATTTTTATGTATATAATTTATATATACAACTATGCCATTATATATATAACTTATATAACACAAGTATGTCTTAGACTTCTTTCTCGAAGGCAGGAGAAAACTCTCAGTTTTACGAGACAGATCTTAGTACCTGGTAGGCCAGATCCTACAAACCTTGTAAGACTAAATCTTGCCACTAAAGCCTGTGCAAGCTGTGGAGGAGAAAGACTGCAGCAGTCAACCCTTAACTATTATTAAAAAGAGACACAAATGTGACAAAAGGTAGAAGAACATCTAAGTTTGATCTGGAAATGATCATTCACAAAGGTGTAGTTTTAATGCTAATGAAAGTCAGGCAAGATTTATCATTGAGTAGTGGTATCTTGGGAGAAAATTATTTCCATTTTTCAAGACAGAGTTAAATAGAGTTATTGTCAACCATTGTTTTTGTTCTTGGTATGTAGGAATCTTTACAAGTGCAATTATATCTGAAATCAACAAAAAGTACTTTAAGAGTTTTAGGTTAGAGCATCACCCAAGATATGAAAGCTTAAAAACAGTCTTACTGGATGGAATGACAGAACGTGCCAAGTCCTGAGTGAAATCAAGAATAAAAGCCCTTGATCCACTGAGTGCTGGCCTAGTAACATTAAATTATTTACAAAATTTTCCACTTTTTTATTTTCTTAAATTTAAAGATTTTGACGTACATTAGGGGAAGAGGCAGAGAACAGAAAACACTTAAGCAAGTTGGATTTCATCAGTTTTGCCAAAAGTACCAATTACGACCTCTTTTGTACACAGATAAATAAAGTATGTAAAACAGGAGAAGTAGCCTTTATGTTAGAGACAGTTAAACCAAATTGTCTAAGGTCAGATAAAAATGAGGGAGAAAGCCTGCTCCTGTAGATATCAGAAAGGTCACAGCTAAGATGTATTCAAACACTGCAATGATCATATTGATCAACTCCATTTTAGCTACACACCCTAGTGATTAGTTACATTTTTATGCCTGAAGTTGAAACAGTTCTGAAAGCAAGGACCTAGGGGCTCCTTTTGCATTCAGGTCCTTCTTCACCCTCTGTGTTTGGTCAGTGCTCCCCATGTATTAAGTGAAAATGTGCTAGCCTAAAGAAATAGTAAACCCAATTCCAAAACGTCGGAGGAAAATAAGAATGAATGAGAAAAAAAAATAATCACTGTTCCCCTTTGTAGAAATATATTGGCTTAGATTTCAAATCCTAGAAACCATTTTTGAGATATCACATGGGTCCTCCAGGCTAGCAAACTTGCTTCTGTAATATCTGGCTGGTCCCTGCGGCTGTGACAAATCTCAAGGTATGATACTCCTTCAATATGGTTTGCTAAGAGTTTGGGGTTTTTCTAAGATTTGCTCCTCTCTAAGTCTCCTTCATGAAGAAACCGTACAAAGTTTAACAAGGATGAAACTATGAGAATTTGAGAGAGAACCTACAGATCTGCCCTACAGTCTTTTCCATTAGCACAAGACTGGGAAGAACTAGAACCAGTACACATTTAAGAAGTGAGAGCTCTGAAATGAATCATAGAAACACAGAAAAACTCATCTGGGAAGGTACTTCTGGAGGTCACCTAATTTAACCCCCTGTTTAAAGAAAGATTAGTTAGATCAGACTGCTCAGGGCCTTGTGCAGGACACTGAAAGAATCTAGAATTTCAGTTTGAAAGAATCTAAAATTTCAGTTTGTCCTTTCTCTTCTTCATTTGCCGGTTTAGCCAGGTAATATAATTGTCTAGACTGAACAGTAGCTACTGAAAAAACACAGCTCTGGGATAATGAAGAATATTCTGGACTCTGGAATCTCCTTTGTGGTTAGACCAATCTTTATAAAAAGCATGTGATATTTTAAGCTGCCCTTTATCTCCTAAGGGGGAAAAACAAACATAATAAAGATGCACTAAAGTGTTGTCTTAGTATAAAAAGCTACTAAAATACAACATCATGTGGCCTCATATTTGGTACAGTGTGAATGAAACAATAATTTTTTTAGTTCAAAGTAAACCAGCTATGGTCATGTTGAAAAAACAGAATTTTGCTTGTCAGGCCTCAAGCTGGCAGTACAGAAAGCATATTTCTATAAGCATATTTTTATGCAGAGATTCAGCAAATCTGATTAGAATACAATTTATACTGGGGCTTCCTAAATGATTTTTCATTAGTCAGTTTTGAAAATAGAATCTTATCTTAAAATATAGGTTGTCTCAATTAGATAATGGGAAAATCCAGAATAAATAATTTTTATCAATACTGTAACACATGAAGCACATCCTGATCTGGAATATCCTGCCTGGTTTTGGTCTCCCAGTTACAAGAAAACGATTGACATATTGGAGCAAGTCTAGCAGAGAGCCACCATGGAGATCAGGTTCTGGAACACCTGATGGATTTAGAGAGATATGGTTCAGCCTTAGCAAGAGAAGAGTAAGGGTAGATCTTATTCCTATCTCCAAATACCTAACCAAGATTGTAGAGAAGAAGCCAGACTCTTCTTGGAGGTGCACAGCAGAAGAGGCAATGAAAACATGTTTGAACATGGAAAATTCCTATTTGACACACAGAATTTGAATTTTTATATTTTTTTTAATCATAAAAGGGGATAATTATTGGAGCAGCTTGCACAGAGAGGTTGCAGAACTTCCATTCTTGGGGATATTTAAAACTCAGATGGATATGGCCCAGAGCAAGCAGCTCTAGTAGGAGGTTGGCCAAGATGGCCTCTGGAGGCCTCTTCTCACCTGCATGATTCTATGATTGACTGCTCTGCTCCAAAATATTATTTAGGTAATCACAAAAACTCACATTTGTTTTAGTTGCTTCTTCTGTGTTCACTAGCTTGTGAGACTTTTTTCTCAATTTGTTCTCATCCTATAATTCCATGGCCTTGGAAACCACAATGGGACTTTCTTATAATGGCTTCTCTGTTGCAAATAGGCATAAATCTAGCATTGAAGGAAGCAAGGTTAAGCTTCTCCTTTCTACAGCTGGATAACTCAGTCCTCAACTGTCACCAAATCATCTATTTATAGGTTTGCTTCCAAGAAGCCTTACACAGACCCTTTCCTTTTTAGACTGATTCTACTCATAGTTTACAAAGAGAGGACAACTGTACAACTTTAGCAAGGAGACACAGACCCAAAAAGGAACTAGCTATAGCGGACCACACAAGTTTGATGTGCACAGCTTAAAATATCTGCAAAGAAACAAAACTAGTCATTGTAAAAAAAAAGAAACCTGGACCGTGTCACTAATTATGTCTTTCCAAAATGGAGACTTTCTAAAAAATAGTAGTTCTGGTTCAAAATTTTAGTAATGACTAGGAAACTTGCATATGAGCAGCCAAAAACCCAACTGACAGATTGACTGAATACACCATATAGACAGGTGAAAAATATCTCCCTTTACAAACATAAGAGATGGTTCCAAAGCTCAAATTTTGGCTTCAGAGTTCAAGACCTGCTACAGAGAGAGCCTGAGAAATTTGAAATCTGCCTAAGTCTCTTATCCCCCTTTTCTCTATGCTTTTTAGGTTATTTGGTTCCATAATGTAGATGTAGGCCTGCCTTTAGAACAGAGTATTTCAGCATTTTTTTTACCATGGGGCTCTTGTTCTGCCATATCTAACTGAGATGACAACAAGACCATAAACGACAACTGAAGTAAATAGTCTTGCTTTACTTTTCCCAATTTAAATAGAGTCTAGTGCTTAAACTGTCACTTAATAATTAAGGTTTGTAGACTACCAATAGCATGTCTAAAGGCAGGTGTGTTCAGAGGTCAAAGGAGGACATTTATGCAGGTTCACAGCCAATGAATATCATAGTGGAGGGTTTGAGAGCACCCACTTTAGGTCACTGCAGTAATGAAATTCTAGGATTCTCCTACCCTTTTTTTTAATCTAACGCACTGGATGCTCTACAGTTTCCCACAGCTGAGGTTTCAGTTCCCATTAGACATTCTCCTGAGGGGCAGCAGCAGGGCAGCACCAATCTGTGCTCTCTGGTGACCAGTGATAGGATCCGAGGGAACGGCATGGAGCTGTGTCAGGGGAGGTTTAGGCTGGATACCAGGAAAAGGTTCTTCACCCAGAGGGTGGTCGGGCACTGGAACAGGCTCCCCAGGGAAGTGGTCACAGCACCAAGCCTGACAGAGCTCAAGGAGCGCTTGGACAACGCTCTCAGGCACGTGGTGGGATTCTTGGGGTGTCCTGTGCAGGGCCAGGAGTTGGACTTGATGATCCTGGTGGGTCCCTTCCAACTCAGGGTATTTTGTGAGTCTGTGATCTGGCAGGATGCTCTACATATTCCATCACAAATTCGCTTCTAGGGCCCTCAGTCCCAGTGGAACAGTTGGGTGGAATGGCCATAAAAAGTATGCAAATACAGAAGTAGAGAAATACGAGATTGTCAGCAAGCAGTGCTCTGCAATTTTTAAATGTATACATATATATATATAAGCATATATATATACACATATAGAGTATAGTTAGTTTAAAATCTTTGGAATAAACTCAATTTTTGTTCTCTCTGACTTTCTTTTCTTTCTTTCACTCTCTCTCATGCTCTTATCATGAAAATTACATCATTGTCTCTAAAAGATGGTTAGATTTTGGTCCATATTTCATGCCATATGGGCCAGACATCGTATTTCCCCCCTGTCCCCAAAGTGTTCAGTTGACAGTCACAGTGTTTTGTGAAAACTGTGAGGAAAACCAGTATCTTTTGAGTAAATTCAATCTCTCACTGGAACCAGAGGTTGCAATATGCTGAGAATTCAAGTGCCAAGGATCCCGGTGACGGCTCTTAAACATCTATTCAGTTTCTTGTTTGCTCTTTTTTCCCCTAAGAGTATAGTTTTACCTCCCAAAACATAAATTAAGGGAAATATTTAACAGTCAATGAGTCAAAACAGTCAAAGGGCAGTTGGCTAATACAGTATAAAAGAGCAGCAACCATTTGTGGACCACGCGCCATTTTGTTTCATTTCTAGACACACCTTGTAGGGATGGTCCCAGAATATACAAAATATACAACTTAACGACCACCTGCCTGCTTGCACAGGCCATTTTTATGGTCCTAGATGCAGTCTTTGGAGTCAGGGCCAGTGTCAAATAGTTTCAAATACGAGTTATGGCAATACATTTTTTTGTGTTTTTTTTTCTTTTGTAATGAAGACTTTAATCCACTTTGAGCCAACGAAATCAAATTATCAATAGGACGGAAGGGTGAGCATGAGACCTCCACTTCTTGATGGTTCACACAGTAGGCCAAAATGGACCTCTAGGTTAGTAATACTTTAGATCAATCATTTGGAAAAGGCTATGGAAAATCTCTCCCTTCCTTCACTGTTTACACAGTTACATTTTTTCACATAGGAGTGGGCTACAGCATCAACTTGATGAATGGAAAAGAAGGACTTTGACAATTTCTTTAAAAGGCTGAATGAAGCCATTGTACTTGGAAGAGGTTCTCGATTTCCCACTCAAAGACTGGAGTAGGATTTTTGGCTTGTTTTGTGTGTGTGTGTAAGATGCTCAACAAACATTAGCTTTAAATTAAAACATTCTGCGGGTGCTCTTTACACAAACAAAAGTCTAATGTTTTAAATTGGTTAATAGGAGAACAGCAAGAAAAAGCAACGTAATTCACCACTAAATCGCTGTGGGCTGTGGCTAACATGCTCACATGATGTGGAAGGAATCCTGTAGTCATGCCGGTGTGGCCAGTCCCAGACCAATATCCAGGTGAAGACAAGGAGTTCTGAAGATCACTTGTTTGTGGAGAAAAGAGAAAAAATGTTTAAGCTTCCAAACAAGCTTCTAAAGTTTTTTGTTCAAAAATAAACAAGAAGTCCTAGCTATGGCAATAAGGTGAGGCTTACAGAGATATTAGGTGCTGTTTCTCAGGGGTTATTCCCTTGGCTACTTAGCCATCATGGCAGCAGCTTCCAGAGTCCCTAGTGCATATGTTGTGCAATAGCCAAAACAAAAATTAAAATAAAAACAACCAACAAAAATATAATCCTCCATGAAGTCTACATAAACTCAGGCCAAGAAGAGGATATTTGTGTCACAAGTGTCACTCCACAGTCTACTGCCATTAAGGCCACTGGTATTGACTTAAAAGGATCTCAATAGCTCAGTTCTAGGAAGAAGAACCAAAACCAAGACTGGTCAAAGTGTCTGTGAGAAGTCTGATGCACTGAACATTAGGAATTCTCAGACAAAGAACAAAAAACCCAAGAGGTTAATTTTGGCTACCAAACTGGGATTTGGTTTTCTAGGTCATTGTTTTCCCCCCATCTATTTAAAAAGAAAGTTAGTGCTACAAATGTGCAACTTCAAGATGACATATTCTTCTACTGAGTTGCACTGAGAAGCAAGTTAGATAAGCCCCTCCTACTGCCATCCACGTGCAGGGAAACCTCCTTTGTTTTCTTTGATTTCTGTTGGCAAAAACAGGAAACAAATCCAAGAGGGATGAAGTACTGTTCTTTTTCACTGACTTCACCTCTATACCATTTCCTCGCCTGCATCTTCTCCCATCCAGCTGGGGCAAGGCATAAAAGAACCGACGTACGTATTGAAGTATAACTGAGTGCATGACGGTGTGAGCATGTGGCCCCTGTACAGAGGATTACACGGGATCAAGTTCTCTTCTCCTGTAAGGTAGCACGTTGTAACTTCAGTTCCACTTTCAACTCATAACACAGCCCAGATGACATCTATGCCAAGCTGACTGATATTTAGATGTGTCTCTTCATGTGGAGGGCAAGGTGATCCGACCTGGAAAAACACCTGCAACATAAAGCAAGTAGGAAATTAATTAAATATGGGATTTTGGAAAATGGGGTTTCTGCTCCTTCCTTGTTACATATAGGAGAAAATAAATATCCAAGTTAAGAGGCATTCCTTGGGTTACCCATGGATTACCAGCAAACTGTGTGATTGACCTCTGTGACCACAGAGGACCAGCTATCCTGTCTCTTTGGCAGCTGAAGAGACTACTTTTCTCCTTTCTCTGTTCCTTGCCCTCCCTCTTCTGTTACTGAGTCAAACATCCTCTATGTAACTTTATTATAAAGTCAAATATTTAGTGTGTGTTTGCATATAAAAAAACTAAACAAATCAGTTTTATTCAAGTACTCAGCAACATCATTTTAAAAAACACCAGCCTTCCCAAGTGCCCAGTACCTGCAACAAGCACCAAAGTATGATGCTAGTTTTGAAAGCTGGATTTTCATTTCTAACTCCAAACTGGAAGGAAAGCTGGTTCAGAGTTTGGAGGCTGACAATCCACCAGGCTACTTATCTCTCCCTTTCTCTCTCCTGAGAATCTGGGTTCTAATATGTGGATGCTGATGAATGCTATCTCCCTGAAGGATGTTGACAGAAGATAAAGTATTATGTCTATTTTTGTAAGAGTGACAATTGAGAAACAGAGAAGGCAAGGAAATTGTAAATCACTCAAGAAGTGTGGTAAAACCTGGGCAAACAACAACAAGAACAAACAAAACAAAACAAAAACAAACAAACAAACAAAAAAAAACATACAAAAACCAAGCCAGGACTTGAGCTTTCAACTTCTGTTCTTTATCCACAAAGCCATTTTTTCCCACCTCGTAAGAAAACATAATGTTTTGACATTCTGAACATGCAGCTGGATCCTGACGAGATGGACTTGGAGTTTTAGAGCTGGTCTAAACATGCAGTTGATAGAGCATGAATTTGAAATGAAGCATCTATCCTTAATTAACTGCCTTGATAAAGGCTTATGACTGCCTTCTTCTGAAGTTACTTAATCTATTTGTGAAGTGACTTAAGAAAGAATAAAATGCACTTGCTCCAGCGGAAGAGCAGCTTCACAAAGAGTTAATCAAGAATTTGTATTCTAGAACAGCTGCCTTGTAGTAGACAAGCTGCAGGGCACTCATAGCAGCAGGAAGGGTAGCCCAAATTCAGCCACTTCACAGCACCAAGATACTGTCAGAGTGATCAGGAAAATAAGTTCTCAGGAGGACAAGTGCTTTTCTTACCTGTCATTCAATAAATGATTTATTCTATCAAGACTGCCAGTAAGCAAAAATACTTTTTTGACGCCATATCCATTAGATATGGGATTGAAAGCATGAACCCATTTCACACCCACCATCACAGTGTCATTTAAGATTTGGATGACACCAGACAGCAAACTGCAGGGCACGCAGTGGTTCTGGCTGCCTACCCTGCAGCCCAAAAATGGAGCCTGTCTGTCACAGTGGCAGGATTCAAGACACTCTCAGAAATTAAACTTCTACTAAAAAACAGGAGCTTTTCAAGTTCCCTGCAAATCTCAGCTTGCCTCCTTTCCACACTAAACTACAAGCCACTGGCATTTTTATTTTTTTTTTTTTTAAATCTACTTCAAATATCACACAAAATACCACATGCCTGTAGCTTTTGAGTAAGCTGGTTTTGTAGGCCCAAAGGCACCATGAAAAGCTACTTCCGAACTGATTTGCCTGACGTGTCTTTTCACTGCCCCACAGATTTAGAGTATAAAAGAGCCACCAAAAATGGTCAGAAGAACATCCAAACGGCTTATTGTGAGAATCAGTATTGTTCATATATGGGCACTGAATGTATTTAAAAAAAAAACAGTAGTTGAGTATTTTGTACTTTTCAGAAATAAGAAGGTAAAAGAATAAACTGAACTATCCAGGGAAAAATAAAAGCCAATAATAAAAGATGAAAAAGAACACTCTAAAGGCAAATACCCAGAGGATAAACACCCTAAGGAAAAGGCTGAGAAAGAAAATCTATAAAAATTAAGATATTTCAAATAGTTAGGGGATGTTTTCTGTCGTGCTGGAAGTATTCCTCTGCACATTTAGCCTATCTACTTCTACACACAAAGATGAGTGAGCAAGAGGTGTTTTTGTAAGACAAAGAAAACTTGCAACAAGGCAACTTCCACAAGAAAAATAATATACTCATCTTCTATGAATGACTACAGCTCTTCTCACATCAGCTTTTCTCTACATGCAGCTTACAAGGGGGTTAATACCTTCAGAAAGGCAAAAATTAAAGACTTTTAAATAGGATGGAGGCTGCATTCCTCCAAGATCCTACATGAACCTCAGCAAAACAGACATGAATCTGACAACGGACATTGGGCTTTCAACACAGCAGGCTCCATACAACTAGAATTTTCTGGCCCTGGGGTGCCAAAGTACACCCTTGGACCAACATCTCTCTCATCAGTCTAAACTGAGAAAGCAGCATGCTCTGGCTACCAGGGCTGCCAAAACAAAACAACAGCTTGAGCAGCTGCCAAAAAGGCATGCACCAGCTGGCACTTCAGTCTAGGACTGGTCATAAGACCACCACCCAAGCAGCACGGCTTTTCCTCTCCAATTGTCTCTATTATAGATGCAACACAGGAAAGTGTATTGCTGAGTCACAACAGCGCGAGATCTGTTAAAAAATATAGATTCAATGCATTGTTTCACATCAGTAACCACAATATTAGCATCTAGTACATTTTTCAGCCCTATAATATTTTTATAGCTAATAAAATGCTAGTTTATAGCTAATAAAGTGGTACCATACTAATTCTTCACATTCTGCTGCTGACTAATTTGGTTCGCTATCTCTTGGTAAGGCTGGTGTATGTAGACATTAATTTTCAACAGTAAAACAGCCCTTACAAAATTTTTGCAGCTAAATTACACTGTCAAAACGCCTATTGATTAGTGGGCACATTTTTTTTTTCCCTTTGGGACTAGAGGGAGCAGTGGAAGAGGACTTGCTGGTCTCTGTTCCTGCCCATGAGACAGGACCTTGCGCACCTCTGGCTCTGCACCTCTTCCAGTTCCAGACCAGCTCTGCACATTGTATGTGGGGCCATCACAGTCTTTTTCATCATCCCTCCCCCAGTCCAGCTCTCCCCGAAAAGGACAGCTTACACTAGAATAAGACATCCTAATTGAAAAAGTCATACAGTTACGTGTGACACATAAAGTCCCTGCACACAAACATGATTCCTTCCTTTCTCTTTTTGCTCCATCTCCTTAGCAACACAATACTGCTCAGCACTGAAACATCTGAAGGAGGAAGAGGGAAGATAAGTACAGTGAGGGGAGAATATACTGCTCAGCCATCTTTCTTCCCAGCTGTGGATTTTCTGCTGTGGCATGTGTTCATTCCAGCTAAGCGTGCTCTTAGCTTGCGGCCAGCAAGGAAACCACGTGCGCATGTGCACACACAAGCAGCAGAGAGGAACATACACCCCAACAGTCTGGCACTAAGCTGCTATCTCCGAAACACATATTTATGCAAAACAAGTGAGTGTCACTACCCTGTCAAACTTTTCCCCTTGAAGTGCTGAGGGCTTGCACTGTGTGAGGAACAATCCTAGCCTGTGTTTCTGAAGAGCTAAATTCCTGGAGAATGCTAATGACCAGCATAACCCTGGTGTTTGGAAGCCACGAAGGACTTGGACACTGCTTTCCACACCACTTTAGCTGATTCTCCTTTCTCCCTTGCTGCCACCAAACCACACACCATTTGCAGCAGTTTGTTACTCAGACCAGTGGTAGTTTGCCAGCTATAACTAACCATGTGATCTGTGGGCTGCATGGTGTTGGGACAGGGCTGGAACAACGGGAGAATAGAGTCTCTTTTGCTATAAAATTGACCTCTACACAGAGGACATTAATACCCCTTTGACATCAGCCAGAAGGTCCAACAGCCTTGAAAGGGAACTGCAGCCAGATTGCGTGAACAACATTCCCCTTTGCTATTTGAATCACCCCTTTCATGCTCTGATTGCCAAGATACAGCCTTCGACTCCTTACAACAGGGCACAGGTTTCGTGCTACATCGGTGTTGTTAAAACACCTCCAATAGGCTCCTTAAAATGTAACAAGCCAGCATGTCTGAGGGATTGACCACAACTCCTGTCAATAATGGTGGGTGCAATTATGGGTAGGAACTCAAATACAGAGAAACTGTTCTCCAGCTGGAACCCAGGCTCAGGAAGGAGCATCCTAAACACTGAAAGCCCGTCTAAACAGCTAAAGGCAGTTTTAAGCTCATGTTTCAGTGCGTGCTTGAGGTATCATCTGCAGTAGGTGGTAGTAGAGAGATCTGGGAATGAGAAAAGGAAAAATAGTAGGATGACAGAGTGGAGCAAAACAAGAACAGGCACTGCCACTCTACAAGCTTGCAACAACTAACTGGGAGGGTAAGGACAAATCTGTCTCCTATCACCACACACAGATGGTATGGGCATGGAGTTTAACAGTGCACAATCCCCAGCACTCTTAACTTTATTAATAGTATTTTTCCTTCATCTGTGGATTCAGCAGAAGAGCAGAAAATGCATTAGATGATTACTGGAATATATCTCTTGACTGCAGTGACTGAGTTTGCAGCCAAAGAGAAAAGCTAGGTAGGAAGGGATAATATGTAGAGGGAGAATAATGAACACTTAACAAAGAGCTGAAAGAGATCGAGGAGTTGAAAATACTGACTATATTTCTTTAGATCTCTGCTAAAACTATTGTTTGTCCTGACACAGAAACCCTGGGGCTTTGTGTGTGTATGTGCATGTGTTTGTGGGGCCACGACGGTTAGTTCGTTCTTCAGAGGAAAGAAAAGAGAATGGCAATGCCTTATATTTAAAACACAGAACATAACTGTTTTTTACAGAGGTGCTTAAACAAAAGCAGAACTGCAGAGGTCCCTACTTGGCTTATCCTGTCCCTCATTCTGAGCGAAAAAAAAAAAATAAATCCAGAGATAAAACAAAAGATAATCCAAGAGGAAGCCCTTCATGGGGGAAGGGGGGACGGGAAGAGGGGAGACAAGGGCAGAAGAGCACTTAAGGAGATGAAGCTCTTGGAAAGGCAGGATGTGAAAATGATCAAATTTCCTTCCCATAAAAGGATGGGGTCCCTTGTTTATGTCCCACACATCCTCTCTCCACGCGTATTCTCTGTTGGTCTGGTGTACCCAGAGGCTTCCTAGAGCCTTTATTGTATTACAAAACGTTTCCTTATCACAGCCGAGAACCTTAGTGCTGCATTAAAAAGATGGGTAATTTTCTTAAGCCTCTTTTAAAAATATATATAAATAGGATTAGCTGGATAACATGTTCAGATGCAAGCACATTATTTGATTACTCAATGTTGGATCCAGGTTTCACCCAGAGCACTGCCAATCTTCAGCTGGGGGGGTTCGAGGGGGAGAACTGCTCATTGTTCGATCCTGTCAGTGCTGTCAAGAGTCATTACAGGGGTAATTGCTTTTGCTCCACCCTGATTTCTTATCAGCTGGGTTTGGGGATGTGGAGAAGGGTGTTTTTTCGGTTTTGTTTCTCAATTCAAAGAGCCCAGCTTTCAAAAACACTCAGCACCAAGCAAGGATGACCATATTTTTCAGACGAGCTCAGCATTCATTGAAGCAGCCAGGAATGCAGAAAGCAATGGGCAGTGAGCGGCTGTCACAGTGGCTCTTAGTGGGAGCTGCTGGGTGCTCGGCTCGCACCTCATTTCTGAGTGCCCATAGCAGGACTGCTGCGTGACAGGCTCTTCAGGGACCTTGGCTCTGGGCACCTGTCAGGATTTTAAAGCTGGGCCCACATGGAAGGAAGGTGGAGAGTATTTTCCACTTCAAACAGATGTCAAGGATGAGATTTAAAACTGTGATTCACTAATTAGCAGGAATGTGCAGAGATCACTGATCTTACATAAAACAACCCCATGAACTTGAACTGCAAAATGTGTCTACATCACTCTTGTGATTTTGAAAATGGTGTCCTTTGTTGTCTTTTATTGACTCTCCCCTGCTACATCCGGAGGTTGGACTCTGTGGTAAGAGAAGACCCCCAGGATGTCTTCTCTGTTTTAAGGGTATTAACAGGAGCTGCCCTGTGGACTGAATCCTGTGCACACAACAGACACCAGCAGGGTTCAGTCAGACCTACACATGATCCTGCATTTTCCTCTGTGCTGTGGGATGGAAACAGCTCAGACTGCTTAGGAAGTATTCCACACCTGCCAGCTTGCCTGGCCACCGAGGGGCAAAATGGAGGGTCTTTCCTTGGTTCAGGGTTCAAGGCACTGGGACAGGAGGCCAAAGGGGCCCCTATGCTGGGAACCAAGTCTCTTGTCTCAGAGAACTGGCAGCTCCATGCTAGTCATAAACCTCCACATTTCTTTAACACAGTATTAGAAGGCTGCTTTACCTGTCACAATGGTTGCATTTAAAGGGCTTTGCACCCGTGTGCTTTCTGTAATGCCTCGTGAGCTCGTCGCTCCGTGCAAAACGCCACTCGCACCCTTCCCACGAGCACTTGTAAGGCTTCTCACCTGCAGAGGGGAGGAAAGAACAGTCAGCGTGGCAGCAGGATTACTGAGAACTCAATCTGCAAGCCCTGTGTTCTCCCACCTTGCCTCTGACCCATTTGAGAAGGTTAGCCCCTCCCACAATTCATGGCCAGTGTGGGATGGAAACAATTTAGGGTTTATGACGTATTGTACTGAGGATAGTTCCAGTCCAAATTTTAGCACTGCTAAAATTCTTGCACAACCTTATTTCCCATTTCTGACAAAACCAGTCAATTACCCTGCAAAGAAGTCCTGAGAATGTCTCCAAATTCCTATGCAGCTCTGTGGCTGAAGCTTGATGTTCAAACAGCTCTTCAGTTTTCTCTGCCCTTGCCAGATGAATTACTGGGGTACTTGAGTGACTGTGCTAACACCTGAACATTCTGCAGGTGTGCACCACTTCAGAGTGACAACTACTACTGCATTGCATGCTTTACCCCGGCTTTATTTACCCCTTGCATGGCCAGGCCCACATCTGTTCCCCTCAAGCAGTCATGCCTGCTGCCCCCAAGGACTGCACCTTCTTTGGCTGCTTCTGACAACAAAAACTGTCCCTTGGTTCAAGAAATTATGTGTCAGGACAGTGACTGTGAGAGGATACGTTTTTACCTCTTTAAATCAGCTGGCCCTTCAGGCTTTTTGCACCACAGCTTTATCAGCTGTTTCTGCCCCAAAATATTAATGATACCACTGAAGGAAGTGAAATGGTGCAGTGATAGGATAGGAGAGATTCTAGTTTGTTAGTAGGAATTGGACTCTGATCCTTGTGGGTCCCTTCCAACTCAGGATATTCCGTGATTCTGTGTTCACATCTACCTACCTTCAAATGTAAATCAGTCTCTTCGGATCAAAGTCTGCCATGGTGTAACAACCGTGGAGTCATTAACACCTTCTGACGAAGAATTCCAAGGTCTCGTGACTCCCTTTTTCTTATTCAGTGCACACGCACTGGTGTGCATTCAAATTTAACATCACCCCCCCAGAACAAATGCTTCAGTGCATCTCCTCCTATATAAATTCCATGTCACTCTTCTCCACACAGTCAGCACTGTATGGATGCATTAGGAGAGAGCTGAGATAAAATGCAAACAAGGAATCACTTTCACTACCAAGCTTCTAAGATGGCAATTATAAACAGAGAAGGGATTATTATTTATTTCTTTGTTCTTAATATTGCTAAAAAGGTGATCCTAAAAAACCCACCACGGACCATACTGAGGTTTGCAGTCTGTACGACCCCCTAGGCCAGTCACATGAAACAATCACTTGACCACAGCAGACAGTGCAGAGACACAGATTTCTATATTTAGCATGTCTATTCAGCAAGAAAAAGAGTGAGATCTTATTATGGGAGACCTATGTATTTCATTGGAAAGGCCAAAAGAGCAAGAAAAGTGAAAAGGGCAAGAGAATTGCATCAATGAAAAAACACTGTTCTCTCGTGAGTGAGTCTCTGTGGAATTCTTTTACACAGGCAGCTCTGCTGCCCAGTGATCATCTGTCCCAGAGAGAACAGCAGAGTGGGCTGAGATCTTAACTGCAGTTGAGCCATTTTACTGGCCTCTGAGAAGCTTCTTTGACTCAGTAGTTCAGTTAGGGTGAAGAACTGAAGGAAGGGCAGCAACTGGCAAGTCTACACCAAAATATTCATTTGTCCCACAGTCCCTGAATGGAAAAAGGCCAGCCTGGATGTCTCTGTTGTGTGTCACAGTCCCTCACGGGAAAATGCCCAACAGGACAGCAGACTGAGCCAACAATAATACTGCCCCACTTAAAATGTGCCTGCCTGGTCATATCTTCAGACTTGCTTCTTTTCTTTGATTCTTTGAATAGGATTTCTTCAGGAAAATAAAAAGCAAAAAACTTCTTTTTAGTGAGCCAAGTGCTGGTGTCTTGCTTCTGGGCTATTTACTCAACTGCAACTCACACTCTCACCAGTGCTGGCCCCAAACACTAGAGCTGCAGTTGCAGCACTCTCCCCACTAGCCCTTGACACCCTACCTGGCATCCTGCATCTGTTCTCCTCTTCTCAGAGAAAAGGGATTTCCCCAGCCCAGGTTCTTTGCCTGTGATGGCGCACCAGTTTTGTCTGAACAGTTCATGCATTATTTTTAAAAGCTGTCAGTAAATAAGCCTCAATGATAATTCAGCTTCCTTGGTTCTCTGACGCTCTCTAGTGCCCACATTAGAGTGGAGACAGCAAGGCAGACAAAGTGCCTTGCAGCGCATTTGCTACACATGCTGCAAAGCTAATGCAGAAGACGACTGCTCAGCCAAATCTGGCAGGTACAGCCAGTCTGAAGGATACGGTCACCTACAAAGAAGAAGGGTGAACGAAAAACATCCCAGGCTTTCTGTGAAATTATCAGGCTATTAGGACTGAGGTGGAGTTTGGCTTGTTAACATTTGTCAAGAGCTTTGAAAATATAGTGCTATACATAGGTTACAAGACACAGAAATGCCAAGCACGATTACTGGTAAACCCACAGGATGCCACATATCTCTGTTACTTGCTGCAGGGGCTCCTCTCTCAAGTGTTCCAGCTCTGGCCTTGCACATCCCTGAGCTGAGTTTTGTGTTCAGATGTTTTTCCTCTATAACCCAAGCCCTGTTCCGCAAAATGTCAGGCAGTACCTCTCTGTGCTTCATACAGCCTGCTGGCCTACTGTGGCACAAGACAAATGCAAAGGAGCACAGCGACCTTTAAAGCCATGTCAGACAGCTCCTTGACCCAGAGACCTCAAAGAGTTTAGATTTCCTGCCCTCCTGCAACGACTCAAAAGCACAGGAGGGAAGGAGGAGAGAGACCTGCCTATCTTTGCACATGAATACTAAGAACAAACTGCTCCTTTAATGGCCGCTTTCACCTTACATGATGATGAAATGGAAGTGTATCTTGCCAAAGTGCACATACGTAAGAAGCATGGGAATGAAGAAGGAAGGAGGATACTCCTATCTCACTACTGGCAATGGCAGGGACAAGAAATGGGAAGGATCTTCTCATGTGCTGGGCTGCTCTTCTGTTGTTGCAGAGGATTGGTGAGAATAAAAGAATAAATGGTGAAATTCCCCTCTGCTGAAGGCAGTGGCAAAACTCCCACTCACTTCTGCAGGACCAGGATCTCCCCCTTTTTAAGAAATTAATTATAAGCTTCAAAATCCAATTAAAAATAGCAACATCACAGAGCTGTGCCACACTGACTTTTTTCTAATTCCTCAAATTAATAACCACACTTAAAACTCATGCCTGCAAGCCAATCCCAGGAAGCAGGCTCTACTCCTTAGGTAACCTTTATTCAACACAAAGATCTGTGCAGTCCTTAAATAAATCCACAAATCCACATTTATGTAAATGCATTCAATGGAGAAGCCAGTGCTCATCCAAAAAGAAGCTGATACCTAGAGATGCAGCTGTTAAATACTCAGCTTGTTCAGTTCAGAACATGCTCCACACCATGGGGCCGGCTCAGATTTCACACATCCACAAATGCACCAGGGAAGGGCAGGCAGCCGGCAATGCAGACATATGTTCAAGCAGTGAATCATGCAATTTTCCGAGATGAGCACTAGTGTTAAAACAATGTACCATTTGCTTATGGAAAATCTAGAACCGACCCAGAATAGTGGCTTTCAGCTTCTTCTAGTTCTTCTCCTTGGAGGTTACTGACCACATTCTACTGCCCTCATTCTAGTTCCCATGGGCAGCATGTGCAGCACAGTGAGGGTGAGCTGTGGAGTGAAACAGTGGGTACACATGACCCAACATCCACAACACATGCATTTGAAGGGTGTTATTTCTGCGTAGCCACAGCCTGGTCCCGTGGCCTGTCCATAGGTAAAGCGTGTCAGGTGTGCACTTGCAGAGCACCTCCTGGGACAGGGCATCCAAAACCACATCTACGCTCTGGCCAGGCTGAACCAAACCATGGTGAATGGGGGCAAACAAAGACACATCTCAAAAGAGGTCACTTGATCACCAGAAAACACATAAGATACATCCTGAGCTGCCTGGTGAGGATCCCAAGAAGCAGCCTGTGCATGCCTGGTGGAGCACAGAGTGGTGTGCTGAAACCGACTCATTCAGAAGGACTGTATCACCAAAAAACCTAGTGGTACAGAAACACTATTAGCCCTTCAGGCCAGGAAGATTCATTATGAAACACAGAGGAGGAAGTTTGCCCTCTATTCCCCAAATTTCAGCAGCAGGGACTTTAAGAAGAAAATCCTCCAGATTTTGGGATCTGCATGGTAAGATCACAGAGTTCCAATGCTGGGGGGTGAAATCCTGGCTCCACCCAAGTGATTGGAAAAATGTCCATTAAGGCTTGAGTTTCACCCTGTATCTTTACAGAACTAAAAGTAAACAAAGATACTATGATTATACATCCATATCTATTTCTTTATCCCTCCCCTGCACCCTACCTTAAATGCCCCATCACAAACATGTTGATTACAGGGCACTTAGTAAAAAATCAGATAGTTTAAGCCCTCAGTCCTGCAGTGAACTTCAGAGGAGAATCATAGTCAAAATCCTTGCTGATACTTCTCCAAGCTAAAATTTGCCAGTGTCACGGGACTCCTTTTGTCAGTATGACTGATTTAGTCAAGAATGCTTAAAGAAACTGAGGGGAAAATCCCAAGTTCTGTCTGTATACACATTTTGAAGGCCATTCAATTAAGACATTCGTTGTACTATGTTTGAAGAGCTCCTTAATATGATGCTACATAGCTACACAAAACTAGCATGCAGAAGTGTATTCAAGAAAACAACAGAAAAAATCAGTATGTGTTCTAATTCACTGTGAATTGTTTACATACAGTTTCAGGATTCAAAAAAGAGTCATCTGAAAGAAACACAAATATTTCCTTCATTTTTAGAATCTGTGACAAAAACTATTTAAAATGAAACTAGTTCTAATAGTCTCAATGTCTAAAAATATGTATTGAAAGACAGCTTCAGCTACCCCCGTTTCAAGACTGGTGTTCCTAAAGAACCAGACAAACTGCAAGATTACAGCAGAAAAAAGGAATTAAATGCAAGATTTCTTGTCTGGGTTTTTCCTATAAGGAAGCTCTGGGGCCTGAGCTGTGCAAAGAAATGTGTGAAGAATCAAGTAGTGCCACTGGCTTTTTAAGAGAGTGTTTTAATAATTTTCCTTGCTACTCTTCCTGAGAAATCCTTTTGGGACCTCCTGTTCCTGGGCTGGTGACTGGGACCACGCCACTGCAGCAAGCAGCAGTGTCACTGCAGGATGACCCAAAGTATCCTTCGCCAGAGCCCATGGCAATGTTGCCAGGGCAGACACAAGTCGCTCTGAAATGCCAGAAGCTGGTGTAGTTTTCAGGAGAAGTTGCCCCCCAGATCACCTCGCAGAGAAATGCCGGGCAGGCATTCCTATTTGCCTTGCAGTTTATTATGAAAATCTGCCTCAGCACAATGGGACGCCTAATGTGGAACATCACATTAACAATATTTTATATTTATGTAGCACTCTTCATCTCCAAGGGTCCCTGAGAGCTTTACAAGCTACATACGTGGCATACCAATGAAGCCAAGCCATAACTCTTCTAATTAGCTGAACATCAGCACACAGCACATGGCACAGCAGAAAATGTTACTGGTCACTCCTCTCTTCCTACATAAAGAGGTACGTGATATTTAACAGAAACACGTTGCAGAAGGGCTCCTGAAAAATGAAATATAACCAGATAGGTCTCCTTAACACCAGTGCCTGTCCTCCCTCATTACACACGCACACTTTGTCAAATATGAGACACAGCAGAGGAGTTGCCCCAGACCTGCTGCTTGTTAAATATCTCCACTTTCACACCAGATTCAGCATGTTACCATCACATGGTAAGGCAGCTGCTCTGAGAAAACCTAGTAAGCAGCTGCAGTTCAGCACACACCACCACCCCCTTTTTAAGATTAGTAAGTTCATTTCTTTAGCAAAAAGGAAGCACAGGCTATTTAATACACACATCCTCTGGAGATCAATGCTAACATCTAAGTGTATGTGCGTGCAACCCATCAACCAGTAAAACTAATTACAAAAATCAATTTCAGATACTTTTCTGAGCCTTTCATTCCTCAATATACTCCTAATTGATTTTTGTTGGAGAATAAGAAGCCTAATTATTATTTTTATTATTAAAAAGGAATGCCAGGGAGGGGGGAAATGGTCAGTCCTTTACTGGCTCACCACTGTTTTCTACCCAAAAGAAAAGGAGAAAAAATAAAAATAATTTTAAAAAAGGCATTTTATTCACAGTTTTGCCACCTGCTGGAAAGATGGAAAAGCCTTTGAAAGGGTGACAAAGCACAAGAGAAAAGCTGGCAGAAGACAGTATGGGGCAGAAGAGGAATGTGACAGGATTGTGAAATACACAATGTGAGAAGGTTGTACCTATTTTTAGATGGGGAGAGATGATCAAGTGTAAAAGCAGTACATTTCCATGAATGATGTACAGTGCCTTTCATCCAAAAAGGTCAGCAGTGCCCTTACAGAGAGATGGTTCTGATCATATCTATATTAGAGATAGGGGAAAAGAGGTTAAGAAGTAGACCCAATGTCCAATCAGTCTTTCTACAAACTTCAAAGCTCCGGATTAGTCCCTAAAGGCCTTGCCAAAACTTGTCTACTGAGCCAGCAGCAATTTTCAGCATGTAGCCATTCAGGACACAAAAAGATTCGAATTTTTGCAGCATTATGTCTTACACACACATAAGCACTTAACACACATCCACAAAGCCCACTTGCCTAGCTGAAAAGCAGAGAAAAGCAAAGGGTGTAGCAACATTCAAAGAAATGGAAGTGTTCTGTTTTCTATTCAGCTTTAGAGGATGCATTTAAAGCAGTGCTGAGCCCTGAAGGTTGGGAGAAATGCCATGCTTTATCTCCATGGATCTATGCAAGACTCCCATCGAGATTGATAAATCCTTGGAAATGCACTGCCCATTCAAACCCCCTGTCTGCAGCTCTTCTCAGAAGGAAGCTCCTGGATGGTGGGGAGCAGGGCTGGGGAACAGATGCCGGCGCCAGCCCAAGCACACAGCCCACACTTCTGCCCCATTAATTGCCTGCACATCCTCCCCTGGCTGGGCCCTGGGGACAGCAGCAAAGCAACAGGCCCAGGCGGGCACCCGGCAGCAAAAATACCCAATTAAGGCTCCAGAATGAGGGGAGGATGTGGCGGGAGAGAAGGAAATATGGAAAAGAAAAAGAAAAGAAAAAAATTAAAAATAAGGATGGAGTTGCTTGGCAACGGGAGGGCAGAAGCAGCTGTGCAGCAGGTCGGACTGGTACCCAGGCGGGCTGGCCCATTAGCACCCTGCATCTCATGCATTTCGTGCCGGGGTCTCCTAGTAACAGCCTGTGCACGCCAGGCTGGTGCACGCTTCCCCTCCTCTCCTCCTGTTTCTCCCCATCATGCAAGGCATCGCTGTTTGCCCTAATTACACGTTCTCTGCTGCTTCAAGCTGCCATTACTTTGGTCCCCAGAGGAGCAGCAAGAACTTTAAAAAAAATGTCCTCTAATAAGGGCTTCGAGTTTCAGATTCTATGGAGCTATATGAGCTCAAAGATGCAAGGCAAGGTAGCAGCGGCAGAAGGAACAGATGAAAAAGGAGAAAAAATTCAGCAGTTCACTGGGTCAGATTTTTCCAGAACCCTAAAACATGTTTTATTCCTTTGTTTTTTGTAAGGTATCTTAGAGGGTGGACAATGAGAGCCCTTTAAGGAACATGGTGCACATTTACATAATCTGGAGCAGTGTATCCAAGATGTGCTCCTCAGACACACACGTTTTAGGTCAAGAGTTTCTGAAAAATTCCAGACTATATATAAAAGCAAATAGGCCAGGAAAAACATGAAACACATAGACCCTAGAATTAATGAAAAAAATTCCAGATGCTAACATTTTAAATGGGTTTGCTCCATGCTTTTGCTAATGAATGTGGGTTTTGCTTATTTGAACTATTGCAGTGCTGATGTTTTTCAGCATTTACCATCTTCTCCCTTTTGCCACTAAAAAAATCAGAGAAAGATGACCAAAAAAAGAATTATGCAGACTGGCAGAGACAGCACAGGAATAAAACACAAGAGGGAAAAAGTATAAATTTCTTTCTCTTTCCTGGCTTTGTCACTGAAAAAAAAAAAAAAAGGAAAAAGAACAGGGATTTCAATCATTCAGATATTGCATTTGATTTGGGGGTGGATGCAAAAGGGAAATAATATGCTTGGACTTAAAAAATACACTAGCAAGTTCTCCAAGGAAGGCTGCCTACATGGTGGCAGACACGTGATGTTTGAAGGAGATCCCATCCTTCCTGTGCTTTGTCCCTGTCCTTGGGCAGAAGTGGCAGGCTGTACTCAGCAGGGCAGGAGCTCCTTGCTGCTTCACACTGAGCGGGGCTCAGTAAAAAGTCTTGGCAACGCTGCTGGGCAACCCTTGGTGAACCAAGCAGACTAGTCTCAAGAGCACAAGGCAGTCAGTAAAGATAATTAATTTTCCCGTCTAGGGTTTTGGAAGAGGCACAAATGATTTCTTGTCCTTAGCTCTAAGGGAGGTACATGCACCCAGTTGGAAACTGCCCAGGTCAGTCATGCTGCCAGGTGAGTGTAAATAAAGGAGAACACAAATGTATTATGACATTCCATTGCTGGGTGATTCTGCATCTTAAGGGAGAAAATTAAAAAAGTAAAGAGGTTTTCTGTATTAAACATATTTGCTAACACACACTCAAAACCAAACAAAGCCCAAGAAAATAATCACTTTTGGGATTTATGGGTTTTGCAAAGCATTAATGATAAAATTTTATCACATATCACTCATATGGGAGTTTACAACAGATCATAGCTTAATCCATTCAAGTTACTTTTTACCCAGATATTCACAGATAAAAGACTTCTACTCAAAGACTGTTTTCCACTACACAAGCCAAATTTTTAGCTAAACTTGTTACACTGTGGACAGCTCTTTTCTCCCTGCCTCTCCCCAACACACATGCCACATTCTCCTACAAGACAAATATTTTTCCTCCAATATCTAAAATAACAAACAACAACCACTCTGGAAAAACACCAAATGTGGAAAATTTCACTCCAAGGAAGGAAAGGCTTTGCAAAGTTACAGCTGGCCAACAAGAATACATACACATGGAAGTTTATATTAACTAATCTATTAAGATCTCTCTGTGTGGTAGGAGTCCAGAGGTACAGGAGGAAGGAATAAATCCCCACTAAGCCTCTGAACGTGCACTGCCATACAGTGAGCACACCTTTCTTTCAGAAGGTAGCTGGGCATCAGCTTTTATCTTGAAACTCATGCTTGTCAATCATTAGCTTAGCCAGTACACCGGCAAATGTTTTTTTCAGCATTCTGCTTTTGCAGCTCCAGTTTTCAGTTCCATTGTTTGAAGGCCAGACATCTTCAGGAATGCCCAATACAACATTTGGACACCTATCTGCAAATGGGGACTGCTGGGATTGCAAACTGACCTGCAGTGTTTTAAAGGCTTTGGTTCTTATTAAAGCCTTCTTCTAATGTATAAAACTGACCAAGGGAAAGATTTGGGTTCTGCAGTTTTTGTCCTGAAACAAGTTCTTTCACCCAGCACGCAAGAAGTTGATCCACACAGAGGCTGAGGTATTTATTTACAGTTCTGTACAGAAAGGGGTGCTGGCTGACAAATGCACAAAGCTAGGTGTAGATTACCTACTGCTTTAGTGAGAATCTGAATCACCACACAGGTTAGGAATGGGGAGTAAGCCCCTTTGAAATTTTATATGGCAAATCATATCCAATTGATACTGTGGGGATGAAAGGTGGTCAAACGCATGTGAAAGGTAATGGAATGTTGAGAAATTATCTGTTATCTCTCTAAGGTCAGTTTGTCCAAGGTTCTGCTCAGTCAGGGTAAGATTTTTGTCAAAATGAGTGAATTTTTGGCTTTCCTCATAACACGGGTTGCTGCTTTACTCTCAAGAGAATTTTGCATGGAAACATGTCATGGCTGCCCAGCTGAGACACAGCACTGAATGCAGCTTGGATGGAGTCTGGGCACAGATCCCAGCAGGAATCATGTGGCACACAGTCCCACTCCACTGCTGGGCTCAGAGTCTGCCGGCAGGCACAGCAATGGGAGCAGCAGGCTCCAAAATCCACCTACCCAGGTCCTCCCCAGCTCCCCTTCAGCCTTCATCACCTGCCAGCCAGAGAACACCTTTGTGACATCACAGCGCCTTGTGCGACAGCAGCCCGGGACATCACACTGCCAACACGTGCAAGCACACACAGACTGGGAAACCACTCACCCTGAGTGGTCACTGCCTGAAATCTGATCAAGGTGACCGGCCAAGGCAGCTGCATGTCAAGATTTCATCCTTGGGAGAGACCACGATGAGGCTCATCCTGCTGGTCCTCCTGACTATGGTGCTCTACAGGCTGTCTCTGTCACCTGTTGTCGTCAAGTGCATGGCTGAAGAATGGACCAGCAGCACTGACCCTTGCAGTTCCCAGGCCTGGGTCAGAGTCAGGATGGCCACCATTCCCAAGGGCCCAAAGAAACAACCTGTGGTTGCCAAGAGCATGACTGCTGAGTGGTCCAGCACCACTGGCCTTTGTAATCCCCAGGACTGGGTCAGGGTCAGGACAGTCATCACTACTGAGGGACTGAAGCAATCACCCATTGTCCCAGAGAGTGCAACCTCTGACCTGCCCTACCCTCTGTGCCAGATTTGGAACTATCTTTCCCATTGACATGGCCTGGCTGCTCTGTACAGCCCAGCAATCCACGTGGCTGATTGGCATGGCTTGTATTGCCTTCTGCATCTGGAGAAATATGACGAGAACTCCCGGACTGAGAAGGGGATGGATGTCCTCATCTTCAACAGGGACAGACTGCTGGGAAAAGAGCACCTTCAGGTGGTCCAAACTGCTCTACAGGTTAGAAGCCCAAAGCAGCCTGCTGCTCAGAGCCATGTGGCTTTTCTGCCACCTTCACCCAAAAGAGCTCTGCTGACCCAACAAACCAAGGACACTTGACAAAGCAACCAAGATAAGACCAGATTAGGAGGAAGAAATAATGCTAACTCACCAAACTAGGAAAAAGGTAATTCCAGCAGGGAGAGATCATGACCATCAACTCATGACACACCAATTCAAGAAACCCACTGACTCAAAACAGACTGAGCATGCAGACTATTAGAAAAAGAGCAAATAATTTAACCAATAGAAGACAGGATACTAATTAATGAACAATAACTTGCAACCAAAGAATATTAATGCCTTTGTTTCAGTCAAGTGCTCTGTGGGGGTGGCTGGACCAATGGAGAAAGACCAATTGGCAGTGCAGAGGTAACCCTAAATTACAAATTAGAGAAGGTTCCTCTCTGCTTTACCAAGGCAGACTGCCATAACACTTGGTGCACCCGCACTTTCTCTCCTGTAGCTGCTGAACAGACAGCAAAAATCACTTTCTAGGTCTACCTTGAGCCAAAAACCTTCTCACATGGCAAACAAACAAACAAATAACTATTTACATTTTCCAACCCAAACAGTAAGACTGTCCTCTGCTATTGATTTGGCAAATGATGAAGCAGAAACACAGGACTGAGAATTCAGGTATCGACAACTAAGTACTGGATGAACACCATAGGTGCCTTGAATAGCAAGGGCTGCTTTAGGCAGGGCCATCCTCCCACTGCCTCGGAGGTTCTCAAAGATCGTTTCCTAAGCCTAAATTCTTGCAGTATTGAGGTGAGGCTCTGATCCTCTGCAGTGAAATCACAACACTCTCCTCCAAACTTGCCAAATAACTAAAAGGCTTCAAAACCAGAAAGTTTTAAAGAGCTTATGATCAGGTTGGGCTTATTTTAATCAGCTTTGATGAACACTGCCTATGTTTTTACACAAAAAACCCCACTTTTAAAAATCCGAGGCCACAACAAAACATATCTTTCCAATTGAGAAAAGCAACTGTACCCCCAAAAAAATCCAGCCCTGAATGAAGGTCTTCCTCACATACCCTTTCTCCCTCAATTCCCTTGCTCCCATTTCCAGTGGCAAATTCACCTGCTGCTTCAGCTGCTGCCATGGGAGCTTCAGCGTCCTCCATGTCCTCTTGGCAGATTTCAGCCCTTTACACAGCTGCAAACTTGCCACAAACCTATAGTTCTCTTTACAACAAAAATCTTGGGCTTTGGCTTTAGTTTCTCCTATGCTACCTACACTTTTCTCCCAAATGCTTCTCCCTAAGTCATTATTCAAAGTCTTGCATCCTGCAGAATTGGTGCTGTGCTTGGCTGTTTGCTTTTTCTTTCTCTTCATTGGCTCTCTGCTCAAGGGTGCTACCACACTAACACAATACAGCAATGCAGCTTCCCATTCATGTGGTATCACTGACACGGACAGTCTTTAACTCTCAATTATTCCTTTATTTTGTATAAATCTTCTTTATCTATCATCCAGCCTACTCTCCTCAATTTTGTCTCTTCCAATAATTTCCAAATTCTGGATATTTCCTCTTCTATCTCCAGCACTTGAGGAAACCTCTCTATTGTTTTAGATCTCATCTCAAAAACCTTCCTGTTGGTTAATGCTTTCCCTAATCGCTTGTGTCTCTCATGTTTTCTTGCAAATGTAGTAATTTGTTTTCCTGCAGGGTAGATTTGTTTGTTTTAGTTACTTTCACCCAGCACTTTGGATCAAAGAACTATATAATTTAAAAAAAGATGCTCTGACAATGTGAAACAAACCCCACTTGAATAAGTGCTATCTTAAGATCACATGTAGACTCATAACATCCATTTTTATGTGTGTATCTCACACTTAGAAACCTAAATGTAGATGTAAGGTGCCCAACTGCTGTTTCTCAGACTTGAGTTAACCTAAACTCAAATACTGATTTCAGACGGATAAAGAAGGGGGGGAAAAATAACAACAACAAAACAAAACAAAAAAAAAAACCAAACCTTCTGATACTCATAAAATGCAAACCCTAGCAGAACCCTGTAAGGGTAATTGTTTTATCACTGTCCCAATTTTAAGGATTTCCTGGTCAGTTTATATGTGATGCTTTATCTCTGGCCAGAAAGCAACACATCATCTTATACCTTCCCCTGGACATTCCTGCAAGGAAGGCCGATGGGAATGGTTTTGTCAGGAGATAGAAATCTCCTCCGGAGACACAGCAACATCCCATGACTAATCTTTCCATAGGTCACAGGCCAGCTCACCCTTAGACTTATTTGCATTCAGACACTCTTCATCAATATCCTGTTTTCTAATTTAGGAAGTACTGATGATTATACATGGGTCTTGGCTCATTCGAATTCCTTCCCTCTCCACTGTCCATTACACTGGCAATTCATCTCCACGCATGTGTGAAGGCAGGATGAAAATTTCTGTCTCTCCAAAGAGACAAAATGCCATTGTTTGCTCTGATGTCTGCTCCTTGTGAGAGAATGTCCTAGGGTTGAATTACCATGCCAGTCCTGGTTGCTCCTTCTTGAGATGTTTTTACTTCATCCTCACACCGGCAGTGTGGTTTTTCAAACCTATAGCTCACCTTCTTCCTCCTGTTTGCAGGCCCAGGTGCTACTTCTTCCCGATGGCCTTCTTTGCTGCAATCTGACAGTCCTACCCCTGCTCTTAGCTCCTTTACACACCCTCAACTTTAGATGCCCCAGCTTGCTTTGAGTTCAGGCAAATATTTTCATTTCCCTTTCCATACAGACAATGTTTTTCCCTTTCCCTTCCAGATTAAATTCTCTCCCACACAGATGATTGTTTATCCCTCTCCAAAGGTCATCCAGAAGGTGGTTTCATAACCAATTCAACCATTGATGGGCCTTACAGTGCTGTCCTGATCCTCTTGCAGATGAGATTTGGGAGAGTAATGAGGGAGATGCACCAAGTCTCATGCGGGGTCTGACTGTCTCTGGGCTTCCGAGCAAAGTAAAACCCTAAGTGAAGATTGTTCCCAATCTAGCAAGCTGCTATCAGCCTGTATTGCCTCCAGCCCAGGCTGGCTCATCACGCAGCAGTGAGGAACAGCAGCCAGCGTCTGTCTGGTCAGCCTTACATATGAACGAAAGGAATGCAACCTCCTTCCGCTGCCTTCCCCCTCCTCCCCTCCCTCCCTGCTCCCCAGCCCATGCTTTTCTTGTTTTCATGCACTGCAGTAAATGCCTTTGATCCAGCAAGTGGACTTGGCATGTGCAAGTAGGGTGATGAGCCCACATGTGCCTCACTGCCTGTGAGCCCCACACTGAGAGCTCCTTGTCTGTCGGGGCACTCGCACCCTTTGCACAGAGCCCGCGCTGGCAGACTGCTCTCACATGACACGCTAACAAACCACCGGCCAAAGGAAAATATCTCGCAATCATTTCAGCCCCTCTGGCTCAGCCACTGACTAAGCCAAGTGGCTACTAGCCATCGGCACTGCTGGGCGCATTTGCAATCCACACTACAGTCAGCTCAGGCGTGAAAAAAACAAAGCACTGATGGAAAAAAGGGCTTCTTGTCCCTAGCCCTGAAGGCTGCAGGGGAAAAGAGGTGGCCCTGCCATTTATAATTCAGTCCTGAATTTCCACAGCTATTCTTCTCTGTCCCTCTCTCTACCAGAGGCAGGAGCTCCCTGTGGGGAAATCCCACTGAAGAGGTGAGTGTGAACACATTTAATGTCTTGATTGTACCAGCTCTAACTTAAGGTGTCCAATGGTCAGTGTTTTTCAAGGAAACAGAGCACCTAAGCAGTATGAAGGAGTCTGAATGACTTTGTGCTTTGGACTCAAATAAGCTGGTTAGAAAGCCTATCACATTTCTCCACTCAGACTTCACCCAAGACAGAAATGTTAAATGTATTTAGACAACCTGCTTTCCACAGACAAAAATGAGAGACAGGTTCCTACCTGCTCCATCAAAGATGTGTTTTAACAACAAGGTTGCATTCAGCCCTCATCACAAAGAGCAACCATGCTCTCTACACAGCTGTGAGCAGCTAGGACGTGGTCAGGGCCAGAGTGGTTATACGGCTGCTAAGACAGGAGAGCTCCTCATCCGGGTTTGTATTCCCTCTTGTCTTTTGCCTTCCTGCTTTCCTAACAACCTATGCTATCTGCTTAGGACATGGTGAATGGAAACAGAAACACTCCCACAAAGTAATAGATGGTTTAAGGGGCTGGTTAAACCACTGATGGTTTAACTGGAAAGATCAGAGGGGTAGCTGAACCCACTAGGTGAGGTGCTGGGAGTGGGAGGTGTGGGCACTGCATGTGGGAAGCTGCAGTCCCATCATCTGATAAAGGTCTTCCCCATCTGCCAGCAATGGTGGACTTGCCTTTCTCCGCATGTTGAGCACTGCTGTCAATGGGCAGACTCAACATATCATTGTCTAAGACTACTCAACAGAAATATCACAGGGCCAGTGAGAAATGTGTCTCATGAATTAATTGTAATACAGAAGATTTCACATGCTGATGCTAGAGGGGAAAGGTTTCAACCTCAGATACCAAATTCAACCAGACCTAAGGGTGGGTTCAAAAGCATGCAAAATCTTAGAAGATTTTGATACCAAAGGGTAAAGCTGTTAAGAGATTAGTAGATTTTGCAAGTGCTCTCCAGGACTCCTTGTCCACATCCCCACCTACTGGGTAAGAAACACAGGAGAAGTCCACAAGCTCACCCTTTCCAGGCTACCATGTCACATCCCTGACTAACTTCAGGAAAAGCTGTAAGACTCATCACTTCCAGCTTGAGGAGGAACACAGGGTCACATCTGAACAAACAAGACCGCCAGGTCAACAGCTCTCATACTCTTCATTTTTGCCTTCATGGAAGCTCTTGCCTGCTGGAAGGTCTCAGATGGGATGTCCCACCAGACAGCCCCAGAGGGGTCTAGTCTCACAGCAGCACTGGCACTACAAGGAACCAACCTTCTGACCATGTTGATGCAGATCTTAAAATTATTGTGCTTTCTTCACTGGCTTTCAAATCACTGGAGCACAGGTGAGGTCACTCCTGGCAAGGTGGCTATCCCCAGTAAAAGCACTAGAAAGTCCGTATAAAAGATCAAAACAAATGTCTTTTATGTCTTACTATGATTTATACTTCAGACCATGTAACTTTTACAGGGTTGCCTAGTATTTGATGAATGCAGCTCTCTTAACAACCCACATATTTGTCTGATTTACTGCATTGGTCCAACGTGCTATTTTCTACCTTGCAAGAACAACCTTGCTTCGAGGAATCCGCCTGCACGATAAGATCATGAATTAAATGTGCAGTTATCGTAAGAGACCACACATTTTACAGTAAAATTGGGAAAACTGATTACAGCAATCCCTCTGGAAACAAGAATAATCACATGATAAGACAGTGCTAATGGGAATTTATCATCTCTCATCACGTGTGAAGCTTAGAACAAAGCAGCAACGTGTGTGAACTGCATAGCTATTAATGCCAATGAATACTAGCCAAAAAAGCTACTGGGGACTATGAAGAAATGAGAGAGCGGGGAGCCTGAACTATCAAACCTAGGCCAATTCAGTGTGCTTCAACCAGCTTACACAGTGAAGCTAATACACAACATTTGTAAATGCTATCCAAAATGACAGCCTCACATCTATCCATACATCCTGTTCCCTCTCTACCTACACTACTTCATTCAAGCTCCGTGCCATTCTTTCATTTATTCTCACTGTATTTTAGCACCAGATAAGTCCAAGATCATGAGTATCTGAAGGGTATGTGTATCTGCGTGCCTACACGTCTCCATCTACACACACACTGTCTCATGCACACATTATTCCTAAACCATGTATCTAAAAACTGAAACACATTTTTCTCTTTCCCCTGTACAAAAGGCAACCAAAACCTTCCCCAAGCTATTTTCTATTTGAAGCAAATAACACTTGACTAAAATTAACATTTTTAAAGTAGTCTTGGGGAAGTGAGTGCCAAAAACCCAAAGTGGCGTGCACACAGCTTTAACATGAATGATATATCCACATCCCTTAGGTAGCCTAAAATTACTCTGCATCAAGTCCCATAAAGCATATGAAACCCCAACAGGTTAATGGTAGGTGGTGAACTCCTCTGTTCTATTCAATAATGCGTACATTTGCTGGCCTACCATATTTTTCCACTGCCCCGTTTCCTAGACAGAAGCTTGGACTTTCAGAAGTTTTATTTTTTGGGTTTTCTAAATGAGAATAAAAGGAGATAGCTACGGTTAGGTGGCAGGAGGAAAAGATGAGAGAAGCATCCTACACAAGTACCTGTATGAGTTCTCTGGTGAGCCTTTAAGTGGGAGCTCTTTGTGTAAACTTTCCGGCACCCATTAAATTGACAGCGATGAACCCTCTTCTTGTTTTCCGGAGATGCTTCTGTCCCTGTACCTCCTTGTTCACTGTCACTTTGTACGCTTTTTATCGTCCCCGCAGTCGCTGTTGCTACACCCACTTTTACAGAGCTGAGTGAAGTCTTCTTGGCTACCAATTTCAATGTCACTGTGCCATCCACCGCTGAGAGAGTCTGTGAGGTTTTTACAAGGTGGCGGCTGAGCTCTGGAGAGGAAGGGGGAGTTAATGAGGTTACTGCATTGAGTTGGGCCTGGTTGACGGCTGTGTAGCCTTCTGTGGAAGAGCTGGTGGACTGCGAGCTGAGGCACGTCTCAGACAGCAGTTTGTCACGTGAGAGGATAATGTCCATGTTGGCGCTTTTGTCACACGTACTCGTCTCCACTGGTAAAAGGATGGGGTCCAGCTGTCGGATACTGTCCTCTGCATCTGGGGCTGAGGAGGCGTGAAGGAAACAGTCCAAATCCTCACCAAAGGTCTCAGAAATCTTCCGCGGTTCAGTCTGAAGGTATCGCTCCAACTCCAGGCATGTCTGCAGAAGGGAAAGGGAGAGGGAAGGGAAAGAAAACACTGTTAGAGAGAGATTACAGCACACTCTCACCTAGGGCGGGAGAACAACATGGTCCAGAGCCATTCAAAGACAGCACTCATGCACTTCTTCCTGTGAGATGGTTACACATTAGGAGACGTGAAGATTTGGCACTTGTTTGATGCTGCTCCAAGATAGTCTGGGAATACCCATGTATGGTAGCAGGCATTACAGTAGAAGTGAAGATATGACAACCAGAAAGCATCCACTACATTTTCATTAAAGTCTGTACCTTGTTCATGGCTCCCAGGGCCTTCCCAATTTTAAGTGTATTCTGGCTAACAGTCACTTCCATATGAAACTATCCTAATGGACCCATCGCCTGGCCACGTACAAACAAAAAATCACCTCTCCAAATAACTGCTTCCTCTTCCTTCACAAACATTAACTTTCACTCCAAATTTAACTCAGTGTAGTTGGCTGAGGCCCAATCTGTTCCGAAAACAGCACAATTCTGAAGCATAGCATTTTAAGATAGGAGACAAACTTCCAGTGACACCACAGCTTGTTTAAAGGCCCTGAGAGAAGGAAAGGAGACAGGAAAAAAAGGGTCCATTGTCAGTTTGAGAGGGATTTTTGTCCTGTGTACAGGACACCAGACTTGCACACAAACGACCCTTATTAAAAAAGCAAGTGAAATTGCAATCAAAGAGGTTTCCACATAAAAATGTGTTCTTGCCATCTCCACAGCAGGGATCATCAGCACAAGAATGGGGCGAGCCTCCTACGTGAATATGCCCTATTATGAGGTGCCCTGAGCTTGTCCCAGTAAAGCCTCCAGGCACCATCACACTGCCCGATGTTCTCCATAGCCAACATTATAAATTTTTATTGTTTATAGAAAACCGTTTGCTGTAGTTTCAGGAGCTTTTAATGGAGTTTATTAGCACTGTTTTTCATTTCTCTCTGAGAGGATAGCTGGTTAATACCACCACTGTGATTTCACAGGACTTAGATCTAACTAATACTTTTTAGAAACCTCTGAAAACTACTCCTCAGAGAACACTTCCAGAAATATTAAGAATGGGATTTTAGGCAAAAATTTTGAGTCTGTGGAAGCTGGCAATCCAACTACATCTCAATCTGGAGAGTCCATCTTCTGATCAAGAAATAAAAGCTTCATATGACGAGAAAAGACACAGAGACTTCTACCTTCTGGGTACAAAGGTCCCATCAACAGGAGTGTAAAGAGGTCCCCACTCACAGCTCTCTAGGAGCTGCCAGGTAATTCAGGATTATTACTTTCAAAGCTCTCAGGAAGCAGCACTGCTAGTTGCTGATACAACATGGTTGGATGACCTTCAGAGTTCTCAACAAAACCCGCTACACTGTTATCTGTTGTTCTTCTTAAAATAATAGCTGATTGCAGATTTGAGCTGTAGAGATGGACTTGGACAAAAAGCAACAGAGTGGCAATACATGCAAGTGAGACGTGCTATACTTCAGCCTGTAGGTTATTTTCAGAGGTATGAGCCTATCTGCACAGTTCTGGGAGCAGGACACATCAATTCTACTTGCATTTAGGAAATTTTCCATTTTCTTTACAAGGTGCATTTCTGGGACCATGAGAAACACTTTTAGCTGGAAATCTGGTCTCTCCCTGGATAAATCCTAATGGGTTTTGGAAGAAGATTTCCAACGTGCCCCACAGTCTTTCAGGAATAAACCCCAACACCAGAAGAGGTGATGCTTTTCAGCTCCCCACATCATGTAATTTGGGCTTTCTGGTCCACTTAGCCTTCATCTAGTGGGGCAGAAACAGGTTTAGGGGCCTTATAAATAAAAGGTTTCCAAAGGAAAGAGCAAGCATAATCACAAATTAGGGGTGGAAAGGGGGGCAGCAGGGGGGAGGAGAGACAAGGACTCAAGGCCATTAAATCTGATGACAGTGACATGAAATTTCAATTGCTGTGGGATCAGAAAGCTGCATGCCAGCTCTGGGCTGCCCGTGGAGGGGAGGCGAGCAGGAGGTGCTGCTCCTTTAAGGCTTCACTACCCCACGACAACAATAGTGGGCCTGACAGTTTTTTCCAGCTTCACCATTAATTTTCCATAAAGAGCAGTTTCTCGATGAGCCCTTTTCAGGCAAAGCCTGATGCTTCAGAAACCTGTAATTATTCCTGGCTCCCCCCTCCCGCAGCCACTGCACCTGTGCCATTTCAAGACACCAGCTGGTCATGTCTTGCCTTCTGCCTCTGAAATCCAAAACCAGTGGATCAAACCCATCTCCCCATAGAGGGGGGAGAAAAACAACTCCAAGAAACAATATAATGGAGTCCCTCCCTTCCACCCCCCTTCAGCCTCTCCACCAAGTCAATAGGGGGGAAGAGCCTAGCAACACTGAGGCAGAAAAGCCCTCCACCTAATCTGCATGGCAGACAAAGCCTGGTGAGAGGCTACGGCCACAGCCCTTCTATTACCTCCTGCCAGGGCCCTACCTGCTGCTGCATTTGCCAGAGCAGGCAATTGCAGGCAGAAACAAGGCATCTTTCCCCATATGCACTTCCCAGCTTCTGCCAAGTACCTTATGCGACCTTCTCTCCTTGTGGTCCAAATCACCCAGGGAGTGGTGGGGAATGGTTTAGAAACCAGCCTGCTTTCTTCACTCCTGCCCTGGCACGATAATTTTTAGGTCAACTAAACCCACCCCTTGCCTTGAGCTCTGAACTGGAGAAACCAGTCAGGATGAGACCACCAAGGTTCCCCACTCCAGCCGGGTGGACCATCAGGAGAGGCAGAAGAGTTCTTCCATCTTCATTCCCACAAAGCCATGTGCCAGTGAGTGCATCAAAAACTACCAATTTTTTTTTGTGGGAGCAGCAGGATATTGACCACTATCCACAGAACCCAAACTGCTAAATTCTAATGATGGTGAAACCTTGTAAGTTTCCTACTTCCACCACCAGCCTGGTAGGAAAATGGTTCAAGAATACCTAAGACAGGAGTAAGCTGCTCTTGTCATAGTTCTGCTTGGATGTTCAGCTTCTCCTTAACCACTCATGCAAGAGAGAGGGAGCTTTGTGTAACAGACATAGTACATGTCACACGTGACATTAGGTCTGACTACATTGCAGACAACTTAGTGGGTGTAAAACTTTCTTACCCAGTGCCTGTAGGATTTACAGCAATAAAGACTTTAAAAATTGCAATGGGAAGAAGAAGATGGCTCCTTTCAGGAACACAAGAAGATCCATAAGACTTCTGTTTTCTGTCAAGCCAGGTTCACAGGCTAGGGATAAAAAGTGACCCACTACTTCAACCCGTATACCCTAAGTAACGAGGGTCATTCTCCTTGCACCTTGCTCCTCAGTTTAACCAGTTAAAAGAAGTGATGATTCATGGCTGAAAAATAATAGGATGTGACTTTACAAGACCCCACGTATTTGCAGAAAGCCAGATAGAAAAGGCTGGTAGTCTGGTGGTGAATGATGCTATCGAAGTCTCAGTCTGATTTTTTCAATTTCGGATACAGTTGAAAAAAGACTCACTTCCGCAGCAAAGGAACATTTCCACCATCTGCAAGAAATGCTGTGTGTTTCCTACCTGTAATTCTGAACATCTCTCCCCATATTAGAACATTATCCCAGTTCCCTGGGGCATGTACAGCAGCAGAATACATGCAAACTCACACCATGACGCTTTCATATGCAGTACCAGATTCTTCAGACAGTACAAGACAGCTACCATAGTTGTCCTATGTCTGGTAAGGACCTACTTCTTGCTAGTCCTTTCAGAGTTTGCGGTAGCACTGATCTAGAAAAACTCAGTGTTCAGTATGTCTGTCAATTCAGAAAGGTATGGCCTCTAATCTAGCTGTATTCTTACCTCTAGAGCCCATCTAAATCTCATCTACTGAAAGTAAAGATTATTTCCCAAACACACTGAGTATACTCACCACTGTGAAATGCAACGCCAGAGAAACCCAGCTTGTGCCTCTGATTGTAAAGATGTGGTATGTGTACCATTTTCAGCAGAGTTTAGCACCCACCTAATTCAAAGCCAGCAGAAATCAAGACAGTTTTGCTACTACCTGCACCAAGACGACAAACCCCAGACTTTGCAATCCCTTCCAGACTTGCAGATACTCAGCTTGGCTCAGAGGGTCGAACTTTTAGGGAGTCTGTCAGCTGTCCAGGTTAGAGTGCAACCCAGAACATTGAAAATCCAGAAATGAAGGAGCTGGAGTCACCACTAACAATGTTGATGTTTGACCTCATCATGCTCCCCTAGAGAGGAGCCAGGAGGAAGGCTCTAGCTGGGACCACCTCCATCATCAATGTCCCAAGCCTCAGAGCAGTGTAAGGTACCTGATGTCTGTCTCCCCTTTAGACAATGATGGGGGAAAGATGTGGCTGTAGGCCAGGAGTCTTTGCAGGGACACAGGTTTGGCATCTGGGTTCAGGTCCAGACAGCTCTGAAAAACCTAATTCCATCTGATGACCCATGATAAACTCCTAGTTCCCAGGGTAGAAATTTAAACCTGCTGCAATGACTTGCACAGAACTAGTTTCAGTCAACAGTCATGTCATGTATTGCAACTGGACACATATACGCAGGCTTTTGAAAAATCACAGGTCACTTCAGAAGAACCTGCCCATGCTGTGAAGTCTTTACCTCAAACTCCTGGCCATTTTGCATAGTTAAAGACAGGACAGTATTGCATCGGTAAAGTTCTGCCAAGGCTGAAAAAAAGACCAAACATCTATAATAATTTGAGGACAGAAAGTCAGGGAAGACACCTTATCAGCATGTTCACTGGGTTCCTCTGTTTTATTGATGCTCAAGTATTTTACAACATCTTGATTCTGAATTTTTCTAGCAGATCCTGAGAAGTTCTTATCTGGAAGCACTAGTTACTTCTAAGTGCCATTTTACTGCAGATATAATTGGACATCAAGCACTGGATTTGGAAGTTATCCAAAACCTAATTAAGAGGTTGGATACTTAGAGCAGGCTGTGACAGAGAATGAAAATGTCGAATGTGGTTGACAAGCAGGTCTGATCTACCAGCTCTGTTTACAGTACTTGGAAGGATTCTCTTTGTAATTTACACAAGCAAAGCAGAATTACACATGCAATAGCGAAGGTCAAATTTCAACCTCCATCATGACCCCATTGCTTTCCACTGGCAGGTAAAAAAGGGGCTTCATATCTAACTTTAGATAACTGTGAAGGTCTCAAGACTGCAAAGGAAGAGAAAGTATCCTCAACCTGAGAGCAATCCAAAACAATAATACTAAGGTCAGTGCCACTGCAGTTCACTCAAGCTCAGAGCAAACAGTGGCACCAGGTCCAGTGCCTGGTGTCAGTGTTTCCTTCTGCAGCAAAACAGCAAAGGCTTAGAGCTACAGTGGCACTTGCATTCCTGATATCGGAGGCAGAAATTGAACTGGATATTTTGAAGCCACCCCAAAGTTAGGAGGAGTAAGAGATTCAAAACCTACCTGCCTGCCCTGCAAGGCCATACTACTTTTTATCTTGACCCTAAAACAAGATTTGAAAGATGTATCTTTTTCCCAGTGCCAAAAGCCTTCTTTACTTCCTGAACAACAACAACAACAAAACCCAATACTCTTGCCCATCTATTCCAAGATTGTCATCTGTTCCCACCCAGCTGCCAAAACCTCCAGCTTTTCCTCTTGGCAACCTCTACTGGGCAGTTGCTAGTCATGAAAAAGCTGCAGCACATCAGAAGCTTAACATTTGGGACAGCATAAAATAAACAGAATTTTAGTATTAAAATAAGTAGTTTTGCAAAATACACTTGGGAAAAATGGAAAACTACAGCCTGAAATGAATGAATAGTAAGAAAAAGTTTCAGGCGATAACAAATAATCTAATGCAAAGGTTTTAAAACAAAACTAGTCATGTGCCAGCACATCTTGCCTACGTGCTACATAGTTCACTGAAAAAAAAAAAAAAAGAGTTAAAACCACTTTTCAGGTACAATAGTAAGACACTTATTAAAGTTAACTTGTTGTAAATATCTGCATGCGTGTTCCTAATCTCTTGTATATATAAAGCAAATGAAGTTAACTGCATGCTCAGCTCACAGGCTTTTGCCAAGAGCAAAAAGCAGGCACAGGCATAGTCAGCAAAGACTGTATGATAGGCAGACTTGTTTTGCTGTGGTAACTTCACAACATGCCTGGTCCATCAGGCCAGCCCTCTTTAACACCAGCTCAATGGGTCACACCGGCCACCAGAGTCTGCAACGGACAAGACTATTAATTCTTGACTATGCTACACAGGACAGTTTGCTAATTTCTTCCATACAATAACGGCCTGTGCCCATTTTCCCTCTTGGTCTGAGCCCAAAGAACGAACCATTAAGGAAAAGTATTTAGCCAAACCAGCCCAATCACTGTGATTCATGCATAAGAGCACTCTTAATAAACTCTCCTACCATGACCCAGATGGCTTTCTCCCTGAATGTTCTCCACTTCTCTTATACTTCTCCAGTGTGTAAGAAATGCTGAAATCAGAAGCCTCAACTACATTCAGCAAAAATACATTTTAAACTAAAAAGTTCTATGGATTTAAAGGACAGAGCCAGTACCTTGACATGAACACAATTCATTTTCCTGTTGCTCTGGGGCATGATGTAAATGGGATTATCAGACTTCGATCAGACTCCAATGCTCAAAGGATCAGAATCCATTTTACCATAAATTAGCAATTTTTACCAGTAGAAGTGGGTGGTAAAACAAATGCCTCAAACAGAAAAAAAGTCTGAATCCATAGCTATAACCAAGGAGTTAAAATCAAGATTTGTTCCCAAACTTAGTGATTAAAAAAAAAAAAATTAAAAAAATCTTTATCTGACAAATACTCTTCTAAATGAACAAGCTGAATTCGTACGCTAAAAATCTGTGGTATTTGGGCCCTAAGCATAGAGAATTTCAGCGCACTGGTTATGAGATACTGAACAAAGGACTGCAGCTAAGCGTGGCCGAATTTGATAGGCATCTAGATAAAAAAAAAAAAAAAGAAAAAGAAAAAAAAGGATGAAAGAAATCTGCAAACACTGAAACAGGGCTTTAGAGGGCTTTTGTTATTTTTTTTACTGTTTAATAAAGATAGGAAAAATATCTGCAACCAGTCACAGCAACAAAAAATGGCATCAATGTCAGCAAAGGATTACAGATAGCCAAATCTCAAACTCAGAAGTGCAGGCAGTCCATTGTGTTAGTATCAAAATATGATAAAAGCCATGTGTGCTAGTACACCATCACATACCCTGCATGCTGCCATGCAGTCCAAACAGCAAGTAGCCATACAATGATCATTTGAGAAATCATATATAAAATAAGAATGTTTCAAAATGTTTCTGAAGAGAGCATTTATTTATATAACAACCTTGGGTGGCTTTGAGTGAACTGGCTAGTGGCCTTCACTGCAAACTTTTCTCCTAACTTCATCAAGTGTGTATTTAACCTGTTGCCATCCAGTTGGGAAGCAGCTTTAATTTGGCATTATAAATAGCAAAAAGGCATAATTAGCTCCTTGAATTGCCAGTCCTAGCTCCCACTGAAATCAAAGGATCAGGTTCAAAGCATGCCCCAGAGTGTGGTAAACTTCTCACAGGAAATGGATAAGCAAGAGCAAATGCTGACGGCTGCAGAATGTACAAAGCAGAGCAATATTTTAGGTCTCGATCCTCAATTAAGATTCATCCTTAGAAAGTATTGCAGTGGGGTTACACAGCAGAATTGGATTCCTTGTAATTACTCTGGTTAGGTTCATGAATGAAAAAATGCACTCTTTAGAGATGTTTTATTAACATCCAGAGATAGCTTAACATTTCCTACTCAATAGCTGACACAAACATATACACCAGTTGTGTTTGCGCACTCTCAGGCAACAGCATATTCATAAGCACAATTCGTCACAATTAGCTTATTAAACCAAACCTGGAGAAGAGATGTGATCAATACACTCAATATACGGTACGTTTCGTAAGAGTCCTGGGTTGTGAGTCATCTCGTCTGCTCTGACCTAAAAATATATTAAACAAGAGGATGCGTAACACTGAATTCCTAACCCAAAAACGTGCAATTCCTCATACTGACTTTGCAAAATCAACATTTTTGTGCTGGGACTACTGTATCTACCCTGTACATGACGCCCATTCATTATCACATGTCAGGGCTCAAAAACCTTTTGTATGTTCCCTTTTGTATTATTTTTGGCTGTGGGGAGGAAGAGGTGGGGACCTGTCTGGGAAACAGGAAAGCAGGAGGAAGGAGGGGAATGTGTTGTAGAATAAGGGCAGAACAAAAAAAAAGAAAAGAGCATTTATACAATTTCTAAATTATAATAAACATATAGGACCAAAGCCTGCCTCCAGCCATGTGGGGAGCAGTGGGCTCTTTGGCTGAAGTTTAAACTATAATGGGAGCACAGCAACTGTCCAAGCACATTTATAAAAAGCCATTTGCTGCTTTTTTTCTTTTTTTTTTCTTTTTTTTTATCATTTGGGCAATTTGTTATCATACAAGAGCAAGAAGATGCATGTGCTACTGTGATAAATGCACCAGTCTGAGCAAGGAAAAGAGAAGACAACAGACTTGAGTTTCACTGCTGCACAGAGGAAAAAAACTCAGTCTAGAAACAAAGCAATGGGAAGCACAACCGGATTCTCAGTTGGGGTAAATCAGCACAGAGCAGCCCTGATTTCATGGTTCCTGTTTACATCAGCTGAGGACCTTGCCAACACTCAAACTCCAAGAAATTCTGCTCTTGATTAGCCCCATCTAACTCTGTGGCTTACACTAAGCAGAATTCTACATGTTTTTTGATTGCTGGAGATGGTTATTTTGTATTACAAATCTTGTCTACTTTATTAGGAACAGTGTGACCCAAACGGAAAAATAGGAAGAACTTAAAAACAACACCAACTTGAGACATCCTGATATCTGGATTTCTTTCTTTTCTCTCCCACTTTTTTTTTTTTTTTTTTTTAATTTTGAATAATCTATATGGAGTATTCATAAACAGGTTTCTGCCACTTCTAGGCCAGAGTTTTCATTCTCTGTCCACAGAAACAACAGCCTTCATGCTTGAATGTTCCACTGCAGGTAAACATGCATGTCACTTTAAAGCTAGGTACTGTCCAAAGGATGCTCCCTTAAAGTCAAGGGTGTTTTTCCATTGCTTTGCTTTTCTACACTGCTCTGCCAAGGCTTTTGTTCCAGAACTCTAGCCACCAGAGATTTTGATCAGCCTCAAAATCTCACAGGCAGTGCACTCAGGCTGTTACACACCCTGATAAAAGCAGCATTGCCCTCTTTCACAGCAATTTGCCACAGCGCACTGGTGAAGAGCCTGCCAGTACTGGCACAGCTGCTTACCAGCAACCCAGGCAGCTGCCCACAGACATCCATATCCCCAAAACACATTAGATCAAAATAAAAACAGGAGATCTGGCATGACCTTTCATGATTATCATTAGCAACTCAAGGTCCAGCGTCAGAAAGGATCACGAGATCAGCCTTGTGTCAGCACAGCTTCCAGCAGGCTGTACAGCTACTGTTTGCAGCATGGCGTGCGAAGCCAGGACATCCCATCAAAAGCCCTGCCATATATTGACCTGAGAAAGTTCTGCAGATGAGATCCCAGCTGCTCAGAGTCAGCACACCTCTGTGAGCCAATTTACACAACCACGGCTCTCACACTGGCTCATGGGACACCCACCCCGTTGTTATGATTTTAATATGCTGCAATATGAAAGTGCTATTTCAGGACAAAGTTATTAATAGCAATGAAGCCAGAAAATAGCCTAGAAGGAATGCAGTGTCTTGGTATTCCTGGAAGATACAATGACTTCCCAGCATCTGAGAAACAACCATGGTTAATTCAAGATGTTTCTGTGCACCAGCCGGTCTTAGTATATGATAAGCCACCATGACATGCCTTCACAGGAATGCCCTGTATGGGTACCAGCAGACACCCAAGTCCACAGAGACTACAATGCAGAAAGGCCCAAAGGGTGGTACTTTGTTACTCTACGTAGACTGGTGAAAAGCAGAGGCTGGGTGCTGTGATGAAGCATCAGCAGAAACAGGTCAGGAGAAGCTCTGCCCTTCCTGAAGGAAGTGAAGGGTGGGAAAGGACCTGTTTAAGTCTTTCTCAGAAATCTGTCTGACTGAAGGACCTCAGAGAGGCTCTAGTTTTCAGCCTTCCTTCTCCTACAAGCACTCTTTCCTTCTCTTGTTTCTTGACACTGCATCTCCTCAGCAACACTCTTTACTTGGGCAGGAGCCTCAAGGCAAGTAACTGTCCCTTTTCATGGTCTCTCTTAAACCTTCTGTTTCTCCTGGCAAAATATTCTTAGAAATGTATTGGAGAATACCGTGGAAAACACCAGACCCTGCCACAAGTTTATGTTGGCACCTTTCCACCTAAAATTAATTGGGAGTGTTTCCAAATTAATTCTAGGTACATCACTGAGCACAACATTCAAGACCACCTTGCAGAGATTTTGCCCTCTGAAGGCATCTCTCCATTGGCAAGGCTGCCGGCATCCCTTCTGCCTGCACCCACACTGCTGAGAGACTCTCCTTGCTCTCCAGACCCATTCCTAAATATCCTTCTTGAACAAACCAAATGAAACTCTACAGGACAGGACAGGAAATGGCCGAAATGGTGATGCCAGGATTTGGAAGATGTCATGTCCACAACACCATAGCCTTATCCATTAAACCGCCACAGAGAGCTACAGCTCACTACTGGACATGCACTCCAGGGAACTGTCTCCCTCACCACTCTCCAGAAAGGAAACAAACAAAACCCACTTACTAACAAGGAAAGGAGGAAACATATTTAGTCAATATAAGCCCAGCAGTGGACACTTTATCTGGCATATTTCCAATTCAGACATTAAAAAATGTAGTTAGTTTACCTTAAGTGTTCTATTTCCCCTGATTTCCCTTTTCCAGTCTACTTAAGCCCATAGAGCATCTCCTGAGATACGCCTGCCTTTGTAGTTTGGCTTTATAACACTCCTTCCCTCCATTGTCTTTCTGAGATGTGATTGAAGTCTCCAATGTCATAGCTTGAAAGACTATGGCCAGGTTCTCTTGGCACGGTTTGTGGGAAGAGGACGAGTGGGAACTGAGGAATGACAGCCTCTCCTGCTGCAGAAGGAAGGGGAGGTCCTCTTTCTCATGGTGTAACCAATCCTTCCTGGCATTTTGTTTATCATCAATACTGTTTAACTAAAGCTGTTTTTAGTAGCCTTCATAAGTGGAGTCTGTAGCCAGCTACTGCCATCCCAAATGCTTCAGACCTCTGTCACCATGCTCTGGTACAATCCCTGCAATAGCAAACACAAACATTGTGTTTCCCCAAGTACAAATTACAGCTTTCAGGAGCTGCAATTTTATTTTGGTTATAAACATACAAAGGTAGCCTTTATGGTGGGAGAGGAGGAGCCTCACAAGAGACCACAGCCTGAGCCTCTGTTTCGCAGGGAACATTCCTGGGAGCACTTCTCTGGTTTGCCTCCAGCCGGCTCTGCTTCCCAAGTGGTTAGCTTCCCAAGCAGTTGTGCTTCCCAAGTGGTTGCATGATATCAGAGCTCAAGTGAGAGCCAAAATGCCTTGTAGTGGCCAAGGTTGCCGGAGGGATCTGCTTCAGATGGTGCAGTCCAGGAACTGGGACTCAGAAACAAAAGCAAACTGCTTCTTTAGCTATAGCCATCACTACTGGCAGCCTAGACATTCAGGACAATTTTCTGGCACGACCTGTGACTTGTTGTCACTCTGAGCCCCTGAAGAATACATTACACCCCTTCCGAACACACGAGCTCTGCTCAGAGCACCTCCGAGCTGCTCCTACCATCACCAGAGCAAGTTTCAGGGGGTTTCCTCCATCTCAAGTGTCTCTAACCCTTCCCTCCTCTGCAGATGTCCCATCACTACCCAGCACCAAGCTCCTGACACCTGTCAAAGAAGCATGGTATCAAATTGCCCCTTCAAGCCCTGAGTGCCCCCAGGCACTTCAGTCCTCCTGTCAAGCCTGCTAATGTGTCCCTTCCCTGCCACAAGTAATGATGCATTCCTGGAAGCAAAAACTGCATTAAAAGTCTTCTTTACATGTGAGCTAAGAGCTTTCTTTGCCTCATACCATTTTTAGTCATAAATATAATATCAAGGTGATCGTGTTCTTCTCAGACTACTCAGAGTGTTCTGTAAGTAAAACCTGCAATTGGCAATTTATCAGATGGAAAAATAAAAGCCACATTTGGTTTCTCTCTACACTTAAAAATGACCACGTGCAGTCTCTGAAGCAGACTGATCTTTTTAACAAGGTCATGAGTATCAGCTGAGGGGCCAGGGGGAGAAATAAAACCACCCTGTGGATGTTTTTCCTCCTGTGCTGCTGTCTTACTGATGTTTTGCTCACTTTCTAAGCAAAAAGGAAGCCTCTCCTGTTCCCGTTACCCTGTGTTTATCCACATTCCAGCAGCCAGTGGCTGCTCCTCCAGGCGCTCTCCAAGGGCAAACAACTGGATCTCGCCACAATGCAATTTTGAACTTGAGCCACATCCAGCTCTGAGTGGGAGTGAGGTGGGAGCCCTGTGAGAAGAAGCAATAGAGGCAGCGGATGGTGGGGCACCATGAAATCTTTTGAAAGCGTCACTCCTGCAGGCTTAGACAAAAAGCACAGCACACCCTTGGCCTAGTGAAAGGCCTGGAAAATGCACTTTAGAAGGCACAGCCTTAGGAGTCAGAATAAATCCTCCCAGATGTCCCTGGTGACAAAGCAGGCCCATTTGATCAATACAGCAGCATTATTAACACTGTGCTGCCTTACATGAGGACAGTCATATGTTCTTGGCTCTGCTAAGCGTGGGGGAAGGGGTGCAAACTCCTACAGCAATTCACAGGGGAAACGTCTCTCTCAGAATCATTAAGGCTGCACAAAGAATCTCTTACCCGTTTTCAAGGAAGCTGCTTTTTTGGGAGAGCTCTGCTTCGTTAGTATTGATCAAGCTTGGGTGGAATCCCAGAAATAGTATGTGCTTTATGGTTTTCTCAAAAAGAAATTTTGTTTTTAACTACTTTAGAATCCCTATCTTCAGGCTTTTTTTTTCTGCAGGCATGAGCTTTTGGGGGCTGGGTAGACACATAAATGTAGGTGGTTAGCGACAGAAGGCAGGACTTCATGATTAGCAAATTTTGTACAATGATTATGAGAATTAGGGATTGCGTTAAGTCCATTTGGATTCAAGCAAAACCAATGGTATCAAAAAGGTGTGCATATATATATATCTATCTATATATATATAGATATATCACTGCTGCTCCTGAGCCCCAGAGTCATGGCCTTTCTTGTGCTTGACTCCTGACAAGCACATATACAGACAATCCTGGTGAGTAACTCAGAAATTGGCAAGAGAATGGAAGGGGAAGAAAAACAGTGCTAGCTAATCACCTGCTTACCCACGGCCAGGAAATCTGAGGACTTTTTAAAAACTAGGTCCTGTGTGTGCCTCGTGACAAGTTTGCAGAAGGCTACAGAGGTACCACCTCTATGCCAGGTGACTCAGCATGGGAGAAAACATAGAAAGACTTTCTTACCCACAAAGAGAGGTGTCATCCATTATTGGAAAAAAAATCCCACCACAAAAATGCTGCATCAGCACCAGCCATCTTTCTCCAGCACTCATCTGGGACAACACATTGTCAAAAACAGGGAAAACAACAGACTCGCTCTCCCACCGGGAAGAAATCCTACCATTCATTCCCTCTGCCACCTCTCCACCAAAACCCACTGAGACTATCAAATCCAAACTTCTACCAGGGAGGTGAAAAATGCTAAGTTTGAGCACACCAGCCCACTTCCACGCTGTGTCTGTTAAATGCTTCTCACCAGAGAAGTGTGGTGCTGCTTCAGAGCTGCTGGCACAAAGTCCTCCCAAAAAGGGGTGCTGCAGAAGTGTCTAGACAGACTAAAATTAAAAAGAACAAATTATATGACACTGCCCACTGTCTGCACACCAGGGCCAGATTCTCAGAGGGAGGTGTAAATAGCACCATAATCGTAGCTAGTGGAGTCATCTTAATTTACAGTGAGCAAGGATCTGGCCCAGAAAAATATTCCTGTCAAGTTTGCAGCCAAAAATTCCTCAGCTAGACCACATTCCACCAGTTAAACTGCCAGGGAAGACAATTGCAGAAATAATTTAATTAAAATGGAGATCAGGGAGCTGGTATCCTTTTCAAGTTCTGCTCTTGACTTCCTCTCTCCAACAACTGAGCACTTGGGTGTCCCAGTTTCCCAGCCTGTAAAATGGGCATGTTACAGCTTCCCTGTTTTCTGAGTGCAATGGCTGTGAAGCATCTTATCTGTTCAAAGCCCAACCATCAAATCAAACAGATATCTGAATGCTCTAAACCGCTGGGTCTTGGATGAAAGGGTACGTATTTTTCTCTGCTGAAACAGCTCTGTCATTGCTCCTGGAAAATGTGAGCTTCAAACAGGCAACTTGCAAGTTTTGCTTCCAAGACTGTAGGTGTCAGGTTCTCTGACTTATCGGGCTATTGCGGAGGATTTTTGCCGCTCCAGACTGCTCAAATTTGCCAGCACAGTCTCTTATACTGAAATAAGAGTTAGGCAGAGAGGGTACTGCTTTCCCACAATTTTCTCAATTTGCAATTTTTTTCAAAACTTCAACTTTTGTTCTGATTAGCATCTGGAGATGGACAGTGAATTTTCTGCATATGCAACTCTTCCAGGAAGTCATTAGGTGGAAAAATACACCCAGGATGCAAGACCAGTGCAATCACACGATCAAGTCATAAGGATGGTGCCATGTGGTGCCTCATTGTAGCAGGTCCTTTGTTTTCACTCCTTAATTTCTGTTAAAGCATTTGGCTTTTTACATGCTGGTCTGTAGAACCATTAGCAAGGGCACATGGTTTAGGACCTGTCTCTTTACAAGCTTCATGTTCCACTTGAAATCTCTCATGGATACCCACAGCCTGAGAGCTTGCTGAATAAAGAGGAAAAAGATAACTCTTTCTGTGAGAAGTTTTCACAGAGGCAGAACCAAGCAAGAACCAGCAGAGCCCTGCTACCTGCAGCCAGTTCTGTGCCTCACTGCTATTTGATGAGGCCCCACTGCTTTGTTATAACCCCAGCAGACCCCATAAAGGGCAAGCAGTTTCCCTCCTGCACAGGAAAGAAAGGGAATCACCCATCTTCTGAAACAACAGGAAAACACTTCTTTGCCGTGCAAGCAGCCCAAGCTGACTCAAAGGAAAAGAGATGGTAAAAGCAGGACACTCGACAAACAGAGCAGGAAGGTCCAGAGCTCAGGGAGTCCTGACAAGCAAACTGCAGAGCGCCTCACAGACCAGGGCAGCTATCATGTTGTGTGTCCCCCTTCCATCCATTCCCTGGCTCAGGCCCTGTCTTCTGCCTTCCACTGGTGGCTTTGGCAAACTCTCCTTTAAGGCAGCAGTGCCAGGGTGCAGGCAGACACATTGATCAAGGCCACCACTTTCACCCATCCAGTGGGTGGTGGCAGAGGTGGGGACCCTCCAGAAGGACAGTGGTGGGACCCCATCACAGACCATGCAGCGTTTTGGGCAGGTTTGCTCCCTGCACGCACTGGAGCGGCTCCCTTTGCTGAAGAGCTGTGCAGCCCTTTAGCAGGACCTCAGCAGGTTGGAGGGATGGGCAAAGAATTGTCTGAAGTTCAACAAAGGAAAGTCCTGCACCTACGGAGGAACAACCCCAGGCACCAGCACAGGCTGGAAAGCAGTTCTGTGGAGAAGGACTTGGGGGTCCTGGTGGACAA
>JAWWEW010000169.1:26880209-26894826 GCA_035583185.1 Anabacerthia variegaticeps
GCCATGTGCTCTGGGATCAACCTGCTTGGGCAGGGGGGTTGGACCAGATGACCCACTGTGGTCCCTTCCAGCCTCACTCATTTTGTGATTCTGTGAAGAGACAGGCAGAGGTGTGCTGGCTGGGCACTGAAAGTCAAGGGATTTTTACCCTCCAACTATTATCCAGGTTAAACACCCACCTCACATCCATTAACCACAAAACCAGTGGTCTTTAACTAACTAACCAGCACACAGATACATCTTCCCAAACAAAGGTCAACTATGCACAGCAACCCTAACAGCTTTTCCCAATACTACTACCATGCCACAGCTATATCTGTGCTTTTAGGCTCTTCAGAATGCTGAGATCTTTCATGACTCACTGTCAAAAACCAGCACTTAGAACCAGTCATCAGCACCAATTTGACTTCATCCCATTTTAAGTCTGTTTCATTAAACAAACAAACACAGATTTGGCATCAATTTTTTTGTTTCCCTTTACCCTGATGGATCACAGCCCCTGCTACAAAAACATGTTTAATAAAAACAAATTGGAAAACTAAGAAAACTGATACAAAACTTTGATTGTGAAGAAAAGCAGAAGAAAGGGTTTAAGGAGGAAATGCTACATTGTTCTGTGATGCCAGCAGAAAGAAGCAGTTTATAAAGAAAAACCACATAGCAGCAGGAAATAAATCCTTGAGATTGAATTTGGAAAAACACAAATTAATGCATTTATGGAAGAAACAGCAACACAACATGCACAGCTAACACAAAGCAGAGATCAAGTAAGGCTGAAAAAAGACCTAGAACAGATAAAACACAGAGAGGACCAATATAGCTTCAAGGACACATTCTTAGCATCTGATATACAGGAAAACTGGAAGGAACAGAGATGGAAAGTATGACAAAACTGAAAGGGACATGCAGCTTTATTACTATTTATCACATCTGTTCTGCAGAGCTGTAATCTCTAGTCAATGAGCAGGGGTCTCATTTCACATTTAGAAAAAAAAAATCCGTGAAAGAGTTAATATAGATGAAGATGGAGAAAAGTGTCTCAGCTTTGCGCAGCTATGAACAGGGTGAACCCAAACAAAGCAACAGACTCATGGAGAAGAGAGAATATGGGAGAGGGAGGAAGGAGACTCAGCCAGCAAAGAGATCAGCCTCTTGGATATCCCTCCCCCAAACTGGGTTTTAGCACAGGCTTCCAAGGAAAGCAGGGCCTCACACTAGGTGGATTTCAAATGAGACTGGAAAGCACCACTGAGGCATACATTAAGAAATGGCATCTGATCAGAAGAACTTTGTGATCTAACAGTGCCAATCTCCAGGCTTCATTGTTTCTGGACCAAATCTGCTTATATGCAGTTTATTGCTGCTGGATAAAGGCAGTGACCAAAAATGCTTTTTATCATGTGCACCCGCTCTTTAACCTAATTTGCCTTCAAAATTAGCCAGGAAACTCTTTGCTGAACACAAGGTCTTCCCTGACCCTTTTCTAACCTTAGAGGACAACATGCAGTCAGGATGTGTCCCCCATGACATGACAAGGCATGGCATGGATTCACTTTTGGTTCCAGTCAGATCAGAAGGAAGCCCCCACCTCCATGAACCTGGTCTCTCCTCCAACACACATTTCCAACCTGACACACAGTACTTGTGTGATGGATTCTTGAAATGAAACGTCTGGCCATCTGTATGTGCACGCACAGGGACCTCCATGACTCACATTTACACTACAGCTTTTTGACATCATTAAAACCTAGCGAAACGGTCTCAAAAAGGACTTATATAAGTGGATTTTAATGTCAAAAAGGGCTATTCTGATAATTTAAGTCTCACCTCTGGATGACACAGCCCACCGAAGTGCAAAAAGGACTCCCTTAGACACTCATTTATAACCACTTTTACTTTGGTTTCTACTGCTGGACATGAAAGTCTGAGGGTAAATAAGAATGGGATCCTTCCTTTTATCCATGCACTGCGACTTTTAAGAGACCTCTCTCATCTGTCTTCATTTCACAGTTGAGTATGACTGTCCTGAGGGAAGCAATGTCCACATTAGACATCATTCTACCTTGCAGTGTTCAGGAGGCCACATTTAGCTGTTAGGAACATCTTCTCATTCCCTCCCACATCCACGTTTTTTCATTTGAAAAACCAATGAAAACAAATCATGCTACATCCTCTACTTTATAGAGGGAAGCTCAGGACCTCCCACTCCTTCTTGGAAAGAAAATTTCTTTCCGGTACAGTTTCCATTATTTATTAGCTGAAGGTGGGGGGAGAAATGGTATTTATAGGATGCCTAAGGCCATGCTCACTATAAAACAGGAATAAGTCAATATAGCTAGAGCACAGCTTAGTGGCCTATTGTGCAACATTTTAAAAAAAGTACTTTCTCATTATGGCACTTGAGACTATCTCCTCTCACCAGCACCAGTGGAAATACATTTGTAAAAGCCATAGAGTGGCAATATTGTTTTAATCAAATCATTAACATGGGTGTGTTGTTTTCTGCCCACATCCTGATATTTATTTCACATCCTGACAAGACCTGGGATTTGTATAGACTACTCTCCTGCAAGGTGTCAAGTGACTTTGTGGACACTGGGCCAGTGTAAATTCATGTATCACCACTGCAACTTTGGCAGATCTGTACTCACCGACTGATCTGAAATCCCCAATGTGATGTGGGTACTATTTTTCCCATTTACAAGGAGAAAAAGCATTCAGAACAGAATGCCAAAGGTCTCCTTGACCTTTTCCATTTAGAGAAATGGAAACAAGACAGGAATTCCGATCTTATACCACAATGCAACAACACCTGCCCAGAGATGCAGTTTGCTCAAACAAAACACTGACAGAATGGTATATGGTATAGCTCTCACCACATGAAGATAATTCACATGAGACAGTCCCAGTGAGGAGGAGCCTTCAGCCTAGAGCATCCACTCAGTGTCCAGCTCAAAAGGCACTCAATGCTTGGAATCATATGCACTGGAGGTACTTGGGAGTAAGAAACCACCCACGCCTTGCTTCCCTTGCTATCCCTCACATGTGCTCTTCAAAGAAATGAATTTTTCATGCTGGAAAAAGAAATCCCAGTGCAGACTTTGTACAGTTCTGTGCACTTACTCTCATTCTTCTTGGCACTCAGAAACTATGCTGAGAAGTCACCTGTTTACCAATTCCTTCATACCACAAAGCAATTCTGCACTGCCATTCTTCTGTTCTTCCTCAAACACCTGGGGTTTATTTATATTTTAAACAATTCACCAGAGTTCAAAAATCCCAAGAAAAGCTAGGCACACTCAGTAAAGAGTATTTAAACTGTGTATCCTGAAACTTACTTGCCAGCATCCAAGAAAGATCACTCTCAGAAAACACAAAACTATCTTGAGCAGACAGGAAATCAGGACTGCCTGAAGAGAAACCACGGGCTCTGCAGCCAACTCTGAGGTACAGCATGGTGCAATGGGACCAGGCTGTCCTGGAGGCATGCAAACCAAGTAGAACAAGGCACTCGTGCTACCTTCCTAAACCCCAAAATCACCCCAGATCCTGAGGCACTGATTCAAGCAAACATCTTCATCCAGGGGACACTGGAGACAGATATTTCAGCCTGTGTCTAGAAGGTTTTAACCTGCAATCAATGTAAGAAACAGCAAAGCTCCCTGTGATCTTAACTGTACAATCAAACACCAAAGACTCATTCCCTCTAAAAAAAACCCCTCAGGTTAAAGCAGGTTCTTCCATTTTCGAACATTGCATACAACAATCTTTCTTTGCACTTTAAAAACACAGAACAGCTAAGGTACGTGCAGATAGGGAAGTCTACGCTGTTTTCCTGCAGTAGAAAATAGAAAACTACTCCAGGTGGCGTCCACTTACCCTGAAATTCTCAACTCTGAAAGACAAACACCTTAAAAGCTGTTTTACTGGGTCATGTCAGCACTTACAGCAGTCGGCCTCTTCTTCCAAGATACTGGAGACTTCCAAAACTCCAAGTGCTTCCTTCCTCTGGTCTGATCAGACAGAAACATGCCTTACTCTCCCTACTCTACTGCAACACTCACTGCTCTTTCACACGTTTCTTAAAACCCCAACTCTCAGAGGCTCCTGGTTACAACAGAACCACCTCTCTCAGCACTAAAACCAAGCTCCTGGTTTCCTCAATTGTGCAGGAAAGCCTACTAACATGATTTTACACTAGCCTGAAAGACCACAACCCAAAAACAAATGGAAGAAACACATATCCTGGTAAGAACCTGATGTACAGCAACCACTTCAGATGTGCACAACCACTCTGAGGTGCTGGCACAGCTTATGAACAGCTGGGGGAGGACTATGACACCACCAGAATGAACTGGGACAGCAGCATCCGGTGCAGACAGAAAAGAGCTATTTTACAAACTGGCTGTATTCTCAAATCAGTCAGTCCAGTGCTCTTTGCTTCTCCTTTATTATCTTAAAATGCAGGCAAATTTAAAAACGAAAGCAAGAAACACTGAAGTTCATCCCCATCTGATCTAGACACTAATGAGGGAGGGTTTTTTTTCACTGGCACCGATTTTCCATTGTGCAGCAAATGCAGCCTGTCCACGTGCCAGAAACAAAAGCCACTTCTGGCCTGATGCTTTCCATATGAAACACTAGATCCCATCTTTCTTCTCCCCTCTCCCTTCCTCCTTTCCATACTTAATTACTCACACAGCAGCTGTAGTAGGTTGCAGATGAGTGGAATGTTTTCTTTGGAGCAGCATAAATTTTCCAGGCTGACAGGGGAGGCCAGAAGAAAAAAAAGAATAAACAAGCCCCAAACAAGAATTATTTAGGACTTTTCACCAGCTCGCAGCAGGCAGCAAGCTCTGGAGGGCTGGCACCCTTCAAAAAGCTGTGCAGACACAGGAAAAAACCAAGCCCCTGAGCCACTCAGCCCATGCTGCACCCCAGGATGTGGGGCACCTCGCATCCCATGGAAAGCCAGAGGAGCCCAGGGAAGGTGAGCACAGCACGCTACTGGGGACCAGCAGTTGCAAGGAGACGAGGAAGGTGTGTGGCTGCGCTGCTCTTGTGCATCTCGTGTATTAACATGCCTTGCCAGGCCCTTCTCAGAGCGAGGGAGAGCCGGCGCCCAGGTTAGAGACCAGAAGTATCCAGACACTGCTCACAGCATCACATAGTATTGTGGCTGCAGGTCTCAAAAGATGCAACAGAGTCACAGGATGCAGAGGGGCTGGATACCTTTTGCTAGTCAAATTGCTAATAGCTGGGAAAAGCGAATCGAGTTTTAAGGGCGCAAGACCTGAAACAAAAAGCTAAAACTGACAACGAAGTGGAAGATGTTGGCCGAACCAAACCTCTCCCACTGAAAACAGTGCCACGCCATCAGGAAATTTTAGAAAGTTGAAAAATTTCTACCAAACATTCTCAGAAAAAAAATACATTTCTGTCCAATCTAAAGCGATTTATTGGAATATATATTCATTCTAGGGTCAACACGTTATCCACTGAAATTTCACACACCCAGTATCTAATCTGGAAGGGCAGACTTGAAAAAAGCAAAGCAAGTGACTCAACTCCGGGTCTCACGCCTAAGTGTTAAGATGTAGTCAATGTGCATTTTGGGTGTAAGAAGCAAACAGACTGGAGCACCTTTCACCCCTTCTACTCTTCCACCCACTGAACATTTTTCACGATGGCCTTTGATCGCTGGAACCTTTGTTTTCCATCCAGCCCTGTCGGAAAACAAAGGCAGGCGATTAAAGGCAGTTCCCTACTGCACCCCCACCAGCACAAAGCAATTCAGCACAATGCTGATTCCCCTCCTGGGCTGGAGGGAAGAGAAGTCAGCAGAAATTGCAAATGTTTACAAACTCAAGAACTTTCCTTATGTTTCAAAGTGAACTTTGCCCACTCGAGAGTCAGGATTAAAACCAAATGCTTAGCACCATAGTAGCCTACAAGTAGTGAAAGCATTTTAAAAATTTAATTTACTTGTCCTGCCGTATGCATTTTTCCTCATTGCACAATCTAAACAAACACTCGTTTTAACTATGATTTTCAGTCACCTCTGCTGCACCGGAAGAATGCTGCAGTGCCAGAGCTGCAAAGGCAGAAGGTGGGCAAGATTATCCTGTCCAAAAGACACAAACCCTTCTTCCAGGGGTTTTTGAGTTATATAGATGGAGATGCTTCCATTGATTGCAGTCTCTGTCAGAACATGTGAGTTTACAAAGGTCCATCACGGTCAAACATGAACCCTATGTCAGCATCCCTTTAAAACTGACCTTGTGAGGCTAGAGGTTTAAGGACAAGATTTGTAAATCAAGACACTAATTGGAACATCTCAGAAGAGCCTCTCAGAAGCCAGTGTCCTTCTCCTTTGCATCTTTCCCCATCAATCACATTGTCTCCTAAACTCGCCTGTGTCACTGTCTACTTCTCTATCCCTTGCAGAATAGCAGCCATTGGCCCCTACATATGATTTAAACTCCAGCTTTGCACTCTGGTCCACAGTGCTGGGAAATAACATGAGGATTAGGACACATGAGACATGGTCTTTAAGCATCATGTTCAAAGCCATTATGACACTTAAATGTATGGCTGCTGGACCTAATAGGCAGTCTGTGCATATATGACTCAGACTCTTTAGTGTGTGTTGTACAGTACACAAACATGTATCTTAACATTCTCCAAAAAGTAACACATGTAATGAATAAACAGTTGCACTGAGTGGAAATGCTCTGGATTGGAAAGGGTCCTTCATATGCAAGAACAAGGAGTGGATGAGTACCTGCTTTAAAAGAATTAAGATCATCGGAGCAGCTTAATGTATCAGAGTTGATATATTAAACCTTTTAAAGAAAAAAATTCCATGCCCTCCTGCCCGACCTTTCTCCACTCAACTCCAACACCTACTGAAAAATTCAAGAAGAGGTCAAATCCGTGCTATGCACAGGTTGTCTCAAAAACAACACAGATCTCTGGGAAGGGGGATTTAGCTTACCTTTCAGAACCTTGTTTTCATTTTTCATAGAGGCAATGCCGCACCCCACTGAGGGCTGCCTGCAGAGGAGCTGTCCTGCACTTTCAGCACCTGCCGGCTGGTGTGGCAGGATTTGGGCCCGCAGCTGCAGGGGGACTGGCTGCTCCTCTCCCATGGCCCAGCACAGCCCTCCCCTGTTAACAGCCCCTGCCACTGCCCCCAGCACTGCAAACCTGTAACATGAATCCCCACAGCAGCCCTATGACAACAGAAGAGCTGCCAACTCGTAACTGAAGAACTGAGAAGCAAAGGTTTGGTGCCCTGATTAAATCCAAGATGTCTAACAATCTTTGAACATAAAGGCTGAAACAATTTCTTCTAAGGAGGGAAATGAGACATGAACCCAGCTCTCACAGGCAGGCTGAGCAGCCAAGCAGTCTTCCTCACCACCAGCTGCCAGACCAGGGGGTGACAAATACAGCCTGGTGAACACACCAATATGTGAGCTTTTTTTGATATACACAACTATCCCCATAAATGACTAAATACTGGCATTTTCCTAATGCTGCTGGAATCAAGTAAGAGTTGGAAATGTCATGTTTTTTACTTCTGAGAATAAAAGACAATGAAACTAATCTAAGTGGCTAAGATGCAAGGAAAGTATAAAGAACATCAAATTAAAAAATAAAAGGTTTGTGACTTTAAAGACAATCTCAGTGTCTTGCAGACCAGGTACATGGTTTTTTAACTCAGAGGGGCAATGCTGGGGGGAAGCCTTTTTCCTGGAAGATTTGTTTTGTTTGTTTGCTACAGAATCAGCTGAACTCCACAGTTCAAGTGAATCCAGACTAATTCTGATCAAGGCAGAAGCACCCGTACTAAAAATAGGACCTGTGGGGAGAAGAAAATTCAGCAATTCAGGCGGGTGATTCCTGCAACTCGAGCCTGAAAGACACCACAAAAATGGCACTCCCAGCTCCTAAGCACTGCTGGCAGTTTGGAAGTGGTGGACACACTGTAGATGGATAAATACATAAGGGAATGGGCAGGACACACTTGAGAGTCCAAGGAAACAAAAAGTAAGAGGGACTCACCATCATTCTTGAAAACACCTTTATTAACTCTCCAAAATTCAGGTTTAGTATCAGAAAAGAAAACCACCACCAATTACAATACCTGAGAGTAACTTTTATGAGGTTTTGAGCATGGTGTTCAAAAGCCTACAAATTTTCTTCCCTCTGCAGAATGCAAGAAACTTCATAGGAGATGAGGTGTACTATTACCCCATTGCTTAATGTACTGAACACCAACGTTGCTCAGCCAGTGAGCAAAATCCCTTTGTTTCATAAGGAAAATTGCAATCAATGTTGTTCATATGCATCTACAATCAAAGAGAAGCAGTTTCCTTCTCACTTCCCTGTAACATATTTCCCACAGCAGAATGCAAAAACAACACACTGGATGTTTCTCAGTGGAGAGTTGTTTGACAATGCCTCAAAAAAAAAAAAAATACAACACTCAAAAGATACCATTTGCCTCAACCCTGGAGAGCTTAAGTATGAAATTACTGCCTGGAACTGAAAACCTTCTGCCATTTCCACAAGGAAGTATCACATTGCAGACTACCTATGTACCATGATTTTTATGTAGCCTACTCTAAACCATGCATTGCCTTTTCAATCAGACATACAGAAAAGTGTGGGCTTGGAGGAGGGCAGATTTAAGCATCCCAAACAAGTAAAAGAAAATATTTTCTAGGTGAGTACCCACATTATGACTGTGCATTACTTAAAGGTATCTACCCCATTTCAAAATCACTTGACATGGGTCATACACATAATCAGCTATTTTTAGACCTGTAACCTGGATTACAGTGCTCTATGCTTTCATAGTGCCAATAGATAATCACTTATAACAACAGATTCTATAATTAAGAAATCATGTAACACTAGAGACAGCAGTTTCAAGTTTGTCTTTCCCCTCTTTGTCCATCTCTTTCAGTAAGATGACAGGAGCATGCTTTCAGCACGTGGAGCAAGCAGAGAGCCCGCAGGTATAAATGGACTGGTGTTCAGAGTCTGAAGTACACTGCATTACACATGTGGCTGTTCTTGGAAGTCAACCATTTCTGAAAGTTATTCTCAAGAGGCATGATGTACTATAAGCACTTAAGAAATGTGTTACACTGTGACTGGAACCAAGATGAAATAGCAATATTAAAAGAGATGGTTTAGTTTATGTAGTGGCCAACTATGCCATTAAACTAGAACAATGGAGATGATGTGGAAGCAGGAATGTTCTCCAGTGTGATTTATTCCTTTCCAGTAGGAGTGGAAATTTTTTCTATAGGCCTGAAAATGACCCTGTCCGCCAAGCAAAAGTCAGCATTAAGATGTAAGAGTTCTGCTAGATTAGTCACCTCAGGATAGCCAGCTCTCACACAGCACACAGATCTCAAGGCCTTTTGCCAGAATGGGTTAAAACTCAGCCTCGTAAGCTCCACAAAGACCATTAGACCTTAGTGTTGCTGTTGTTAGTCACTTCACAAAGAGAGAAACTGAGGCTTGAAGAATTAATTAAAAATAGGCAAAGAAGAATCTATGAGAGGGTCCACGGCAAAACAAAGGCTTCTTCGATCCTATGCTTTACAGGAAACGTGCATCTTTCTTGAAAGGATCATTGTTTGCTGCAGCTGAGAGCAGCTGGGTCAGCCAAGGCAAGAGGAAATGTTATCGGGCAATGATTATCAGGCAAACAATATAATGCCATTTCCACTTCTGCCAGCCAATTAGCCCCGTGCTGCCTGCTGACACATGTGGGAAAGGCTGGCTCCTTTAGAATAAGGATTTGGCACCTAAGCCCTGCTGGGTTTTTTTAACTGCTGCATCAGCTACACACACTGTGACTCTCTGCATCTACCTGCTCTTTGTGCTCCCCTAATCTGACACTATGGGAACTGCCATGCTAGATGCTGTCCTATGGCCCCCCCAGAGTATGAACAGAACCCCAAAATGTCTCCACAATAGGATGGTGGATCCAGAGTCTACCAATGGGCCTAGAGATGAAGGATAATAGGGATGGTTTGAACTATTATCCCTAGGAAGGGGCATATCTGACTACAAAAGATGCTTTCTGCAGCCTGATCTTTCAATGACCCCCACAAATAACATTGTGAAGGTCCATCAGGAAGATCAGACTGAAACCCCAAGTCCACCCCTTCCAAATTCTCAGCCCTGCTCTCCCCCTCTTTGCAGCCTGGCACACAGAGTGGGACCACGTGCAGCTGAGCGGGCTACGCTTCTCAGAGTCATCTCTGTCAGAAACAGCCTCCTACCCACTTCCTTCCTCTGCAGAGCTGTGAGGCGCTCTTCAGCCTCGTGCTGTCTCTCCCAGCAGTCTGGTTCCAATCTCAGGGATGCCACATCAGACAGCTACCCCTAAACAACAGCCAGAGACTCTCCTGCCCCAACACAGCAGCCATACAGGTACTAAAATCTCCCCTGACTCTGGTCCTGAACTGCAGAGTCAGCTCACGGGGACAGGGAGCAACTTCAATCAGAGCCAGGAAGAAGCACCAGGCAGAAACACGCAGATGCTGAGATATCGGCCAGCTAATGTACAGTGAATGCCTAATTTTCCAGTGCACAGAGCCCACCTCTTCCATTAATCCCTCCTCAGTGCCACAGAGGTTCAACACTACTGGAAAAGCTAAACAAACTTCTCTTTCCTGATGAAGTTGTGCTATGAATTACTTGTTAGATCCTGACCCCCCCACTACAAGAAAAAGTCCTCCTGACCTCAAGTGTTTTGCCAGAAGGAACGCACCCAAAGCTGATACAGTGAAGCTAAGCTTTTGTTGCCTAAAAACCAAGCCCTCCCTTCCCAACATGTGTTTTAAAATAACATCATATGCATCATGGAGTCAGTTCCATCTTCCACTTCAGGTATTTCCACTTGCACAATCCAGGGTGGATTAAGGGGGTTTTCATTTGTATTTTTACTTCTAATAAAGAAACCTACACAAAAGGAGACAATGTTTCCATATTCAAAATCTGTTTGTTTTGTCCATATTGCTGGGTCACTCTCATTCAACACTAAATGTAAAAAGCACAGATACCAAACTTGTGCACATTCCTCTTGCAGTGGGAAGGAAAAAGGGGAGAGATCAGCTGACTTGTGCAAGCATTTAGCAACCTGCCTATGCTGTCAGTGCCCTTCGTGAGTGATGGGTGTTTCACAATCGGAAATACAAGCAACTGGCCCAGCTGTATAGTCCTCAGCCAGCAGCTACGAGACTGTGTTCCAGGCTCGGGAGAAAAGGAAGACAGGACTGTGTCAACACTTTTACCCCAAGGCATGCTCCGATTTTCACTGGGGCAAGTGCATCTTTTACAGTATCACAGTAAGCACCATTTCTTGGAGCAGGACCCGGCACAGAGTAACCTCTGCACATCAAGCACGAGTAGCTGCTAATCACGAAACTGGAACTCACAACGTGACAAGGAAGCTTCCTCTTAACCCACACAACTACTTCCTCCCCTCCACCTCCCCCACCTTTCTAAGACACTGAAGTAATCTCCTGGAGCACTGTTTTGCTGCTGCGAGAAGCTCTGCTCTGGAGCCTTTGTGAAGTTCAGGTATGGCACCAGAGCATTTCATGGGAGCAGAGGCAAGACGTACTCAAGTGTTTTCTCTCAAAATTAAAGCTGCTGTTTCCCAATTCTGGCACTTCCCACATGGGTCAGTCACTGCCCTGTCAGCTCTCTTCCCTAAGGTCTCAACTGTAGCCTGACAGTTTTAAAGGATATCTTTTGAAACACACACATCCCTTTTCTCAGAGTGGCTACGGCTTGCCTAAAATAAATAAATCCCCAAGACCTGATTACATTTGCAAGTGATTCCGAAGAATTAAATTGGGGTCTCTGTGTCAGTGGGTCTGCCAAGCTCGCGTGCCAGCGTGGTCTCTGCACAGCCAGCTTCAGCTGCTCGCACCACTGACACATCAGTTTTGCTGCCCGTTGTTCGCAAGGAGAGTCCAGGCAGCAACAGGAGAGCAAATCATAAATACAGGATACATTATGAAACATCAGCTGCAGGTTGCAGGATTTGAGAGGAAAGAAGAGAAAAATGTAGCAAATTCTTTTCAGTTTCTCTTTTTATGCACATGTGGAGAATCAGTGTAGTTCAACCAGGAGTGTGACTTTAAATTCTGCAATAGTAACAGAGGGACTGGGTAGGTACATTGTACTGTATACAACAAACTGCTGCTCTTCCAGGCATAAAGGCAGGCAGAAGGAGACAGAGTATCACTCACAGTACTGCCTAAAGCATGCTGGCTATGTCAACAGACTGTCTCGCTTTGGACTGTTTGGACTGTTACTAATATGCAACTGAATATGCAACCGATCCAACACCAACAATACCATGAAATATTTTTTTTTAATTAAATTATATTAACCTCTTCAGTTTAATTAGCATGTTAAAAATATAACAGGAAAGCAGATGTGACCGTCATGGATGTGTGCGCTGAATATTAATAACAGAAAGCATCCCCTCCCCCTTGGAGGATAAAGCAAAGTTGGATCGGTCATTTTGCAAATTAAATCCTGAATTTGTTCACCCTGTAGCTGTCAATAAACCTCTGGTTTGTGTACATATACATCATAAAATCATTTTACTAGGGTAAACCTTTAAAGATCCAGCCGTGGTCCAGTTGGATGACAATGCTACCACGCGAGTACTCTCCTGAAGCTCTGCTATCCACATTTTTCCCCACACACATTTCTAAGGAAAAATTAAATTAATATCCCACACTGTCACTTACTAGACCCCTAACACAGGCTACCCTTATACTAGACAGGACTCAGGTGAATGCCGGCAAGATGAAACCCAGTGGCTCGTTGTTCTCACACTGATAGTGCCACGGGTCCATGCGCTGCAATCGCACCACATGTCAGCCCAGCCACACTCCACTATTTCTACCCACCAGCAGATGTTGTTTTTTTTCTTTAAAGAGACACTAGTTTCCAGAATTTCACCTGGCATATTACCTCTGCCAGAAAATCACACCAAGAAACAGGACTATCTTACAATGTTCTGCCATAAATAAGAATCCTGTCTTTCCTTTTCCCTCAATATCCCAGCTGGTAACTATTTATAGTTATCAACTGGGCTCGTAGTGCATTTTATACAGCTCTTCTGCGTAACCTACTCTTCTCCTTGGTCTTACTTATTCACGCTACCAGTCATCATTTTAATGCATTTGTAATACTTGATTTTCATTTTTATCCTAATTCTGTCCACATATTAACCCTACAGTGCCTCAAAACACACTGGTTTACTGGAACCAGCCTAAGGCGTCATTGTTTCAAGACTGAAAGAAGTGTGTGTTTCTCCCTGTCTTCTAAGAAAAAGGGGGAAAAAAAAAGAAAAATAAGTCACATTCCTAGTTACAGAATTTAGCCTAAACGCTTTTGATAGTCCTTCCACAGACCTCGCCACCCCCACCTCTGATTTAAGCTACAATCTTTATTGACATATACTAATTACCTGAAAATAAGAATGATCTATTCCATTGCCACCAGCTGCCAGTTTCCAGCACTGGCTGGAAGTGATCAGGATTGTTTAAGAGAACAGAACAAAACAAAAAACCCAAAAACCTAAGCTCAAAAATAAAATAAAAAAATAGTAGTCATCATAAAAACAAAGCCCTAAAGAATGCCACCGGTTCTCAGGTGCTGCCGGGTGTGCTCGGAAAGGGCTGAAGGCAGACAGATTTGAATGGACTGCTCAGTTTGTCATCGTAAAAAATACAGAGATTTAAAGGTCTACCCACGCGGAAAAAAAAAAAAAGAAAAAAAAAAAAAGAAAAAAAACCCCAACCCTGAATAAAAGAACAAAAATAAAATAAAGTCAGAAATGCAGCCTCAATGCATCGACTGTCTGCGTTTAAGAGATTTACAGGAGTAATTTAAATGATTCACCTGCTGCCAGTTTTCCTCCAAGGATGGCAAAGCTGAGAAGTAGCCGGTGTCGTGGACAAGCTGGAGTTCCTGGAATATACTATAACTAGCCAAGACATCCATGCTGCTGCTGAGCAAGACCCTTTCTTTCTGCTTTTGTGTGTGTTTGTTTGCTCGGGTGGGGGGGTTGTTTTTGATCATAAAAAAAAAAAAAAGGAGGAGGAAAATCAACCAATGATAGATCCAGCGTCCCTTTGGCTTTGTTTTGTTTCAGTCACACTTTAAAAAAAAAAAAAAAGGAGAGAGAGAGAGAGGGAGCAGGCGGATGAGCGCGGTGCGGGGGCCGGGCCGAGCAGGACGCGCACCGAGCAGCGCCGCGGCCGCCGCACCGGGGCACAGCCCCGCGCCGCGGCCATGCGCGCTCGCGGCCGCCCCCTTCCCCTCCCCTCTTTATTTTCGGGACACCACATCCCACATCCCGCCCCCCTTCCCTTCCCTTCCCCTCCCTCAATCCCGCTTCCCTCTGCTCGCCCTCCCCCGGCAAACCCGGGCCGGCCCCTCACACTCACACACCGCCCCCCCTCACACACACCCTCCCCGCCTCACACCCCTCCCTCCCGGGCAGCGCGTGGCCATGTAGGGTAAACGGCGCGAGGGGAGGGGCCCGCCGCGCGCACGG
>JAWWEW010000169.1:26894849-26954036 GCA_035583185.1 Anabacerthia variegaticeps
CCGCCGCTCGCGGCGGCGGGGGCGGGGCCTGGCGGGTGGTGCGGGCTGCGATTGGCCGGCGGGGAGGCGGGCCCGCCCCCTCCCCGCGGCGCTCGGGGCGGCGCGCGGCGAGCTATTTTTAGGGCGCTATATAAGGGGGCGGCGGCGCGCGCGGTGGAGGCAGAGCGCGGTGCGCTGGGCTGAGGGGCGGTCTGGTGAGGGGGGTCCCGGGGCCGGCACCGCCAGCCCGTACCGTCGGCGCTGCCACGGCCTCGGCCGGCCCGCCGCCTCACCGCGATCTGGGCCGCCTCTCCCCAGCCGCCAGCGCTGCAGACCCCCGGCGCTGAGGGCGGCCAGGCCGAGAAAAGAACTTTTTTGGTCTCCATACCCCCGGCTTTGAGGGCAGCCAGGCCGGGAAAAGCCCTTTTTTTGTTCGTCCCCAGTCGCAGGTGGCTGGCTGGGGAAGGTGTGCAGCAGACGAGGGTGTTGGGGCTCGGCAGCGCGGCCTCCCAGTGCCATCCAGGCCACCCCCAGAAATGCCCGTGTGCTTATTAAAGCATCTGTTGTGGCATTTTATCAGGCTTCGCTGTGAGCCAAACCCTCTCTGAATGCTAGTCCGGGTTGGCTAATGAGCTGTTTGACCTTAAATGGTTAGTGTGCTGTGGAGCTTCCCCAAAATCATTCTGGCACTGGGCACGGTTGCATTTCTGCTCTTGGAAGGGTTGCAGAATGGCTCATTTGGTGGGGAGGGAGGGGGTTCCAGTAACAAGAAATATGTCCTCTTCGTTGCCCTCAAATTCAGAGGGCTCTGTGGTCCCATCGGGTGCATTGCCAGGGCTGCGTGCAGCCCCCTGCCCGCTGGATGGACGTGCCCTGGGTGCCCTGCAGTGGTGGCTTGTCGCAGTGTGACTTGGACTGGGTGTCAGGGCAACCAGACGCTGCCAGGAGTTGTTAAGCTATCTGCTTTAGAGCAGTTGCATCGCGCTTTCCTTGCCATAAGTGGCTAAGATGTCTCTACTCGCCAATGTCTTCCTTCTGCACCCAGCTGAGCACACCTGGGCCAGGCCTTGGCTGGTCTAAATTGGATGTAATGCCACTTGTGCACACACATCTTCCCAGGTGTCCCTCTCAGACTGACACGAGGGTACGAGGCAGCAGAACTCATCAGTGCTGATTTAGTTCATGGTATGTTTTCTTTTGTGGGAATAAAGATGACTGCCTTTTCCAAGACCGGGTCCATGTTAACAGTTTTGAAAGCCGTGTTTGAAGGAGCCTTGTCAGAATAAACCTCTAAAGAAAGCCTGGATAATGGCTGCATCAACTCCAAGTTTTTGTAGGTTCTGTCAAGAAGAATAAAGCAGAGTGAGCACCTCACTCTAGCTTAAGGAGTCAAAATGCAGAGGGAAAAGGGGAAACAAAGGTGTTGCTGGAGAAGTGCAGTAATCGGGAGAGAGCTGGACGTATGTTGTTTTCTCAAATAAATGGTCTCACCACTACAAAAACATTCTCTGTGTGGTTGCACTGCAGAAGCAGCGGGACGGCTCTGGGAGCTGTTGCTCAGGTGTTGACCCTGCATCTGCAGGTCTGGGCAGTCCAGACCTTCAGTCCCTTGAAGGTGACCATCTCCTGGGAGCTGCTTGCAAAAACGATGCTGCTCCCAGCCTTCACCTGGGGAGCCACAGACTATTTCAAAGAGGACCATCCCCAGCACCTTTAGCTTAGCAGAGAAGCTGTGTCTGAGGCTGGATGTGAATAATAAACTACTCTTTCCAATAAATATACCCATAAATGTGTAAATGTATGTGTTAGTGAGAAGATGAGAGGGAAGGTTAGTGCAGCAAGCACTGCTGGAGAGGTCTTGCAGACCGTTGTTACCAATTCCGAGCATGCCTCAATCTGGCAAAGCGACACCTTTCCTGGGCACCTTGGGAAGGGAAAACTTTAAAAGACAGGAGTGAAGAGTGCTTGACAAAAGTGGTCAGATGCGAAAAGAGGCAGCGCTTGGGTATCATAACACAGCTCCTGTACTGAGAGGGTTACACAAGAAATACCTGTTTCAGAAAAAGCCTTTGATAAGCATTTATCCTTAACAGCTTGTCAGAACAAGGCCGAATGCATATGCAGAGGCTTTTCTGACATAGGCTAGGAAATAGAGGACAAAAGTAGTGAAGGTTTATGCTGTGAGCTACTTGAACACAAATTTTTATCTTCAAATTCTGTGATTCCTGTGGTTGAAAAACATTTTGGTGCTTTACTTCTGGCCTTGTTCAGCATAACTACCACTTTAATATGCAGAAAGTTTAGTTGTCTTGATGTCCAAGCTCCCCTCTAACAGTGGCATGAAGGGAGGTGTGGCCTGTGCAAGCAATGAGTTGCTCATGCTTTGGTTTATTGCAAAGCTCGGCATATACAGGCAGCCCAGGAGCCCTCTCTGCTGTGATGGTCACCTCTGCTTGCTACTGACTGGCTCTCCTTTGAAACAATTAAAATCCTTTTACTTGTCTGTCTTATTCTGAACTTTCTGCTGAAAGCGTGTCCTTTAGGAACTGGTGGTTTTCCACCCTCAGGGTGAAGGTTGTTCTCAGTTGTGGAGCTCTGCTGCTTTACACCAGTGAAGAGCCCAGACTGTGCCCAGGTTGCACTGTAACTGGTGGCCAGATCTGATGAGCAGATGCTGGTCTGCTTCCTTGGCTGGCTTCAGGAGGAATTGTGTCTGAGGACAGGATTTTGGCTGTGAGCCTTGAGGTGAAGAGCTGGGCTACAGATCTGGCCGCTTGCCTGGGTGGTTTCCAGGCAGACATTGCATTTTTATTGTCTTGGATATTCTGCTCTGGAGGTCAGTGGAGAAAGCAGAATGGGGTTGTCACTTGGCAGAAATAGAAAAGCTTAGACAAAAATTGAATGTGGTGGTACCCTGATGTTAGTCCAGCACCTGAGGAAGCACCTACCTGTGCTAACCCAGAGGTAACAGAAGGTGATTTCTGACAAGGTCCCTTGTTTCCCAGGCTGTACTGACCTTACTCTTGGCAAATAGCCACATTCCCCGCTCCGGCCCAACCACGCCACCCATCATGGACAGCAACGCAATCAGATGTGGAGGAGGAGCAATACCTCCCCACTGCTACACAGCCGGGCTCAAGGACACAGAGGACTACACAAAAATTCAGGCAAAGGGTGCAGGCTGGACCTGCAGAGAGTAAGGATGGGCATTTCAGACATAGCTGATTTGTCCCATAATAGAATAGCTTGGACAGGGAGAAGACTTTTTAGGCCAGCCCCAAACACTGCCATTCCTGTGACTTGCTAAAATGTCAGGAAGATGCAGGGAAGTGGTACAGCTGGTTGTGCAATAATGCCAGTGGGCTTTGACACCTGGGAAGGGGAAAGTGATTATATTTTTGGCACTAAGGGGCAATGAGAGTGGTTAGTCCTAGTGAAAGGAAAGAAAGGAAATATTCCCTGGCTCCTTCTGCTCTTCAAGAGGAGGAGGAAGGATGCCTTCACTGTTTTCTGGGAGGAGCTCGAATTTATCATAGCCTGACACAGGACCTCTGGCAACAACCTCTTCTACTCTCTCCAAGTCAGGAGCGCAGAATCACCCCCTGCACTTGGCTGGGTCCCTGCAAGCCACTGGTGTGCACAGAATCACAATTTTGATTGCTCTGATTGCTTTTCCTTGTGATATTTCTGTCCTCACTGCCGCCAGAGGTAATCACAAGGGATGCTTAGTAGGGCCCCAACAGGGAAGACTGATTTGCAGGGGACTTTAGGATGTTGGGTTTGTGTTTCCTTGCTTTGGTTTGGGCAATGACAAGGTGCCATAAAGCCATTGGGGAGTATGTCAATTCATAGTTTTAACACTTGCCTGAAAACACCTCCTTTGCCACTAATGATGTTTCAACAGCTACACTGAGGTCCCCTGTACACAGCTTATGATGCAGTTTTAAACCCCACGGTCTTCTGCATAGTCAACAAAAGTGCTAAAGCACTTTCTTCTTCAGGGACAGGTTGGTCTAGGTGTCCAGGCTACCAGTTTCTTCTACCATCACATTTGCATGTTAGGCTGGTAGCTGCATCTCTTCCTCTCCTCCATCTCAGACTGAGAGGTAATAGCTTTTCTGTGATGGGAACCCAAGACAGGGCTGTGTAGAGGTGTTGAGTCTTCAATCTTGTAGTGGGTTGACCCTGGCTGGACGCCAGGTACCCACTAAAGCCACTCACTCCCCAGTGCAACTGAACAGAGGAGAGCAAATATAGCTAAGGGTTCATGAATTAAGAAGGACCAGGAGAGATCACTTACCAGTCACCATCACAGGCAAAACAGGCTCAAAGTGGGGATATTAATTAAATCTATTACTAACAGAATCAGAGCAGGAGAATGAGAAGGAAACAAATCCAAAAAAAACACCTTCTCCCAGCCCTTCTTCCTTTGAACGTTCTACCTCCTCTCCCCCAGCGGTGCAGGGAGACTCACAAAAGCCACTCTTGTAACCCCCCCACTACCAAAACCTGGCCACAGAAACCTAATACAAATCAGTGCTGGTTGTAAAGCCTTACAAAGAGGGGGAGAAGTACTGAGAAACTCACTGGAGCATGCTTGGATTTGCAGTTGCAGCCTCACCAGGACTAGATGCAGAAAGCTATTGCTGGGAGGGTGGAGGATTTGTAGTGATGGTTTATGGCCAGGTGGCTTCCAGAGGTGCAGCAAAAGAGCTCAAAGGCAACCCTGCTGTTGCCACTTCCTCAGTGTGTCTGCACATCTGTATCCATGTCCAGGTCTGATTAAAAAAATCCTACTAATATCAAGTAGCAAAAGGGGAGAGTGAAGTGTTTCCTAGAGTAAAGTGTTTTTCCGTAGCCCCAGACATCCTCCATTCCCCTTCCAACTAGATACCTCACACCTTCCCAACCTCTTCTCTCCTCCTCAGACCTCATTTTCCTGGAGAAAGGTCACTGTTGTTGGCCCCATGTCTTGCTTCCATGCCTGCGCAGCAGCATTTCAGTGACCTGGAGGGCAGGTCAGTATTTCATGCTTCCTTCTGGCAGGTGTAGCCCAGAAACAGCTTCCCAAGGGCACAGGGGATGGAGGTGGTTTCCCTTCTTGCCCCATCCTGGGGGCATGGCTGTAGATTGGAGCCATCACCCTCAGCGGTGCCGGGCTCTGTCTGGATGAGACACACTGCTAAGCAGGGTGGTGGCATCTCTGTGCTGGGCCTGAGTGAGTGGAGGTGCTTCCTGGCCTCCGGTGAGTCACAAGTTGTTCCCCAGACCTTCATCAACAAAAGGGGACACCAGAGTGTGGCACAGCAGTTCCTATGCCTCCCCTCCTTCCTGAAAACAGACACAATTTGGCTCCCTTTCCCTTTCAAATCAGTGCCCTGTGGACACTGCAATGGGTTTAATTGCAGAGCAGCTAATGAGCACTCTCCAGGATTAAAGATGGAATGGCTTTAACCCATAATCGTAGCTTAGGGCATCCAAAAGTCTCAGTGGACTTTGCAAGTTGATCACTGACCAGATGCAGAAGATGTTTGATGACATAGCATGACATGCCATCCTGAAGCAGAAACGTCATCCAGCTGAGTTCTCTGGGCTGAGACAAAACAAAAACAAAAACAAAACAAACAAAAAAAACCTACCAAACAAACCAAAGCCTGTTGCTTCAAGAGATGGTTAGAAGTCATAGTTGAATGGGCCTGGAGGCTTTTGACCCCCTGTCCTGAAAAGGTAGCGAGCACACTCAATATGTAATGCACATGAGTTTCCAATTTGGGAAAGGAGGCTTCATCTGCTGTGGTTTGTTCACTTGTTCTAGGGGTTTTGTATTTCTTGTCATAATTTTTACGTAATGGCTGTGGCTGTTCATATTAGGATTGGTCTCTGTCTCCTAGTTTTCAAACCCCTGTGGTACCAGTGGGAAACGCAATTTCCTTTGGGTCTCACCAAGAGGCCAGAACCCATCTGGATCCAGCCACTCCCTCTGCTGTCTTTCAAGTTCTCCCTTCTCCTCAAAGTGATCTGTATGTTTCTGAACCTCCTGGCAAGGGCAGTTATCATTGCTATTCTGTTGGTGTTCAGCATCTGACATAAACAGTCTCTGATCATATTAGTAGGCTCTCAGGTACTCCTACAGTACAAATAATAAATAATAATGAGCTGCAAGGAAGCCCTCTGAGTCTCAGGCTCAGGCTGGACTTTTACAGCTTCTACATAAGGTGTCCACTCTGTAGACCTTTCTGTGCTGCTGTTGCTGGCAGGGCAGCAGTGCTGCTGGAGAGTGGCTGCCTGGGAAGGGGGTCCAGCAGCCTTGGGAGATGCTGTGCAGCTGTCTGCAGACATGAAGAATACACACTTGTGTGCTGCATCTCTGGGTTGGTGGCCTTTTAATGACTGAATTGGATCGCACTCGGGTTATTTGTAGGAAACCTTACAATAAAATAGGGAAACATTGGTCTGGTTCAGCAGATGGTAACCAGGGACTGGCTTGTGTTATTACACACATTACTCTGGACGAAATGTTGGTTTGTCTTGGCTTTATCCAGCAAGAGCCCTGTTAAGAAGAGCTGACATCGCAGCACAGGTAGCACACGCAGCAAGAGGGGCCTGCTGTGTACAGCTCTTCTGCAGCACTGCAGCAAACACCTGCAGCACGTGGTGCCTGTGGGGGAAAAAGGGCTCTCGGGAAAGCAGGAGTTACAGCAGCATCACTGGGGTTTTCTCCTTACACTTTTTGCAGAGGAAGGAAATGCAATGTATTGAGAGCAAAGCCTGTCTTTGGCAAGATTCTTACTTTTCTGTTTTCACATCCTCTTGGGGTTTCCCTTTAGTCCTGTTCCTTACGAGAAGCTGCTGAAGGCGTGGCTCTTACGGATGTGTGAATTAATGAGGAAATGCTGGCGTGCAGGGAAGCAAGCCTGTGCTGCTTACCTGCTGGCCAGCTTTTTATGTTTCCCAACAGAGGTGCATGCAGAATAAAATACCCAGCTTGGCACAGGCTCACACATACCCCACAGCAGTGGCCAGGCTTCGCAAAAAGAGACTGCAGTCAAACACAACCCTGGGCCAGAGACCCCGCTCTGGTTTATGAGTTGGGCTTTGCTGGCTCTGCTGGCATGACATGGGGGCATCACCAGGGTATCACAGCGTTCTCCCCCCTAAAGAGCAGTCCATTGAGGACTCCTGTTAGGAAGAAAGATGGGAACATCTTTTCCCTTCGGCAGCCTCTTCAACAGCATTCCAGTAGCAGCTGCTTTTCCAGGGCTTCTCTCTCTCTGCTCTCTCACCCTGCTTGAAGAGAGACCTTAGAACAACAGGTAGACTGTAAAAAAAATTCCTCACAACTGAACTCTTCAGGGGGCTCAGCCCTTGTCTTCTGGGCAGCTGTGGATTGCTGAAGGGAAAATGGATATTTCTCAAGAGGGAGAGTCGGTCTTTGGGCTTCTTTCCCACCACAATCTTTGTTCCTTGGCTTTGATTTCCCTTGAGGATCTACATGGCTTTGTCTGTGGCATGAGCAGCACTTGGCAGAGTCTCTCGTACTCATTCAGCCTCTGTGGCATACTGCATCATTTGGTCAGATGGATACCTGTCTGCTGCAAGAAAAGCAGTAGCTCCAAGAGCACTCAATTAATCCTGGGGTGTTGGTTGCTGTTACACACCAGATCAGTTATTATGGGTCAGAACCACCTTGTGGGGAGTGCATGTGTGTGTGTGGAGGGGGAAGGGATGGGTCAATCCTCACAGAGGTGGGGTGCCATCATATCCCTCATGGCAGCCCCTGGAGCCCACGTGGGAAGCCCTGGAGCAGCTGTCAGTCACAGCCTGGGAAAACTATAACAGCCACAGGTCCTGGAGCCCCTGACCCAGGCTCGGATTGGCAGGGACAGTGGGAACACTGCTCCTCACTCTGGCCTGGAACCGCAGAGTGGCCAGTGGATCAGGGGCTCCGCCTGGAGGGTCTGGCTATAGAGTCCAGAACAGATAAAATCAGAGGGTTTGAGTGTCACAGCCTTGCCATCTAGGTGTGTGAGAGCTGGTCTTCCACAAAGTCTCAGTGGTAGCTATCTCTCCCTCTTTCTCCTTCTCTCTTTTCTTACTCCCTCTATTTCTTTTTCTTTTCTCCTTTTCTTGATGCTTTGGGTGGCTTGGAACTGGAGGGATTGGATTTGACTTAAGTGTGGTGAATTGGTTGAATATTGCCTTGGGTGTTGTTGATTAATATGTGCTGGGTTAGTATGGTGGTGGAACACTTTGTTTAGCTTGTGTATTGCCAAGTTTCCCTATTTTCTCACCTTAATTAATAAAGAAACTCCTTAGAAGCAAGCCCGCAGCTCATTTTCTGGGTGTTTTCGTAAGGTATTACAGAACCCTATATATAAAAGTGAATATTAAAGTAATAATCTTAGCAGAGTCTGCAGCTCCAAGGCTGGAGTGTTACAGTTGCACAGCACAAGACCTCACAGGTTAAACCTGAGAGAGACAAAGCGTAGCCCAAAGTGACAAAACAGTGTCAGAACCCAGAATAAAACCCATATCCTCTCAAATTGCAGATTAATGAACAGAGACTGGACAGTAGCTCTTGTACCTTCTCCCTCTGAGCATTTTGTGGTGGGAGAAGACTCCTGGCTGCCTGACTTGATCTGGGAGTTGAGGGAGCTCTGGTGACCTGCCCTTTCTTCTGGGACAGGGCTCATCAGGGGAGCCAGCAGTTTGTCATCCCTGTCCTTTGTACCCATAGCAATTCCTGACAACAGTGAGTAACTGATTATTACTATTAAAGCCATGGGGAATTTTATGAGATAATTTTATAAGGAATAGAGGAAATAATTTTATGAAGTGGAGGTTGCCTGCAGAAGATGAGCTGGGAAGGTTTTCTTTCTGAAGAAAGAAATTAAGAGGTCATATGGGTGATAAGTGGTAGCCAAGAAGGTCTGAGTGTTGTTCTGCAACACCCTGCCTTGAGAGCTGGTTTGTGGTGGCCAAGTGTAGAGATGCTGAGTCGCATCATTCCTGCCAGAGCTTTGCCAAGCAGATGGCAGGTGTCTATCATAGCCTGCTGATTTCCGAAACCAGGAGCTGAGACACAGACACAGAGCCTTGGAGAAGTGAAGGATGAGGGAAGAAACTCTTACAGATTCTTGGAAGCAGACGAGCAGCCTCAGCAGCTGCCTCAGCCTCTGACATCACCTTTTTCCGTGGTAACGCACAAAGACATCACTGGGTTTTTGACAGGGAAGTCTCAAGGGCTTTCGTGGCCTGGATGGGTGATGTACAATGCTGCCGTGAGCTTGCTGTCAGTACAGCTCTGCTGGGGAATGACCCCTCTCCTGTTGGGATAAGAAGGAAAAGCACTGGCCACAAACTTCCCACCCTTTGGCTCCTCCACCCTGGGCAAACCCCAGTTCACAAGGGGCCACCCAGGGAGACTGACTGTGGGGGCTGAACCTCTGCCCTCTTGCATTTTTCAAGCATGTAGTCCTGCTGCAGAGAGCACCCTGAGAAACCATGACATATCCCTTCCCGGGCAGAGTCATTACAGCACGTGTATGTATTTTTTAAACCATTTTTATTAACCTATTTGCTGAGTTCTACACAAATTCTGGAGTGTTTTTCATTAAGTAGCCATGATGAAGGTTAGCAGAGTATTCCTGCAAAAACTTTCACCCAGCACCTGTGGTGTTAAGTGTGAGTGTCACTTTATAAGCCGGCAGGATTGCTCATGCCTTGCCAAAACTGGGGATGCAGAGTCCTTCTCCTTAAGAAGGGCAACTGCTGCAGGAGCTCGCTCTGGGTCACTTTGAAGTCAATGGCAAATTTCCCATTGGCTTAAGTAGGAACATGTGTTTCAAGAAATGAATAATATGAAACTTGAAAAGCAAGGAGTGCTGTGATCAGGACATGGCCTGGTTTGACCTGCAGACTCAACTTGTGTTTTACTGCTATGTCTGCCTCCATCTCTCAGCTGCACATTACGCAGTACAACTTTGATTTTTGTTGAAGAGAGCTAAGGACTATTTTTAATAACCTATATTATCTGCATTAATTTTATTAGGACTGAAAAACTATGGGGGTTTCTTTGTTTTGTACTGGTAATTTCCACTTTAAATTGGACTTGGGCAGAGTGTGTGTCAGGGTGCACGGCCCCTGTATTTGTCATACATGTTTTGTTCCTTCTTTTGACAAGCTAGTAGAAAAGTCTAGGAGTACAGATTAAAGAGGTCTTTGGAAAGAAAACCTTAAGTACAGGCTTGTTGAAGCAGCTGGTATTTTCTTGTTCAGAGCAGAGAGACAGTTAATACACTGTCACTGATGTTCCTGCAATGAGTTCATCCTTATGGCTGACACGGTGTTTATCTCCAGGCACAGCGCTCGCTGGCTGCAGGAAAGGGGTTGAGGATTCCCCAAGTTCCCAAATGAAGAGGCACCATGGGAGGGTTTCAAAGCATCACGTTCCTCAGCTTAGCCCACATGGTCACCCCATGTGCCTGTGCAGGACATAGGCAGACCTTGGTTGCTGTGGCGCCAGGAGGCATTGCAGGGGACTCTAGCCAGCACTAGGTTGCCTGTTTGGTTTAGTAAAAGCCCCTGGTCATAGTGCAGGTGTTTATAAAACAGCACAGAGGCAGTCTGTGGTGCAGGACTGTGGCTATGTGGGATACCGGGTAGCTCAGCAGTGCTTTGCAGAGCATGTTGGTGGAGACCTGTCCTTGCAGGATTGCAGAAGCAACATGCCCATGGCCACAGCCAGCAGCTACAGCCACCCAGAAGGGCACCAGCCACCACGGGTCCACCTGCACAGGGAAGCTCTGCAAGGTGAGACCCTGCCTGTGTGACAAGCACCCACACAGTCCTCACTGGCCAGAGCATCCTAAGGAGCCAGTGGCTCCCATCCCCTCAGGACCTGCTGCCCAAGGGCCATGTCCTCCTCCCTAGACAGGTGTGGAGTCTGGATGAGCACTGCTGTGTGTCTTGCCGTTCATTGCAGGGCAAATGCTTATTGAAAGAATTGCCTCTAACAGCTCGGGAGAGGCCATTAGGGTCTTCTCGGGCAGTGATCTACAGATAATAACTCCCTCTGAGATTTTCTTGCTCTTCTGCAATCCTCATACCAGGTGCATTAAAGCTGACCTGCAAAGAAAAATGTTTCTTTCTCTCTCTCTCTTCTTTATTTTTATTATCTTTTAAAATTCCTTGTAGAGTTTTGTGAAATACCACTGTTATTGGTGCATTGCTTAGTGCTTCTTAGTGGTAGTACCAAAGGGTGAGCCTTGCTTTTTGTGGAGTGGGAGACACACTTGCTTTTATTTTACCTTGGAAACAGAGTGACTGCTGAGTCAAGGCTCCACTGGGCAGAGGACTATGTGGGTCCCAGGTAGGGGATCTGAATCCTTAACTGGAGGGACAGAGGTGCCAAGTGTGATCAGAGGTACCTGCTCTCCCAAGCCCTTCAGCTGGAGTGGCTGCAAAAGTCTCCAGCAGAAGTAAATTTTCAAATTTTCATCTGAAGAACATGCAGCTTTTTTTTTTTTTTTTTTAATTGAAGCATTTTGTGAGAATATGCCAATCTGAACATAATTTTCAGCAGGAAAGTCAAAGTGAATTATTTGGGCTCTTCTGTTTTGTTTTGATAATGGTGAAATGTCTTGTTTTGACAGAGACAGAGTTGTCATTTCCATGCTGCAATTTTTTTTTAACTTCCACCTTCTTATTTTACTACATTTTCTGCTAGTTATAAATACACTGTTCATAACAGTTAGTAATTTATCATTATCTTCTTCTAGATGTTATTTAATGCTGTAGCTAGTTTTTTATATGTACTGTTGTGTTTTGACATCTAAGCCAGGTGTCTTTTTATTTTAGTCAAATGAAACAAAATTAAATTAAGATGTCAAGGCAAAACAATTCAATGTTTATTGAAATTAAATATTTTCTTTATCTTCTTGATTTTTCATTTTTGGGATTTTATCTTTTTTTTTTTAGGTTTTTAGGTTTTCCACTTCCGGATGGGGAATGCAACTATATTCTATGTGTGAAGCTGTGGAAATCACCTGTTTCCACTCAGTATGCTCTTGGACACTGAAGTTAAATCAGTGCTAGCAATTAAAAAGCAAGCAAGCAGGTTAAAACAGTACGAGAAAAAGTAATTTTCCTTTTCAGTTAATGAGGTTTCACGTGGAAGAAAAAAGGAAGGATGAAAGGCTCTGCTGTGACCTGTTATGTAGCAGTGGTAGTGCCTAGGAAATGACCGTAGGATGTCCATGCTTGCAGTCACCTTCTCATCAGATCTCAGTCTGGAGTTTATGAAGTTGTACCCAGAAGCAGTGGGGAATCTGGTGTGGATTCCGGGAGTAGAGGGCAATACCTCTGCCTTGCACATCTACCTTTGGGTGCTGAGGTTTCCATTATCAGTGTTGCTAACTTGTTGTGTGATGCTTTCACGTTGGGCTGTGATAATGGCACGTATACATCACACTTTGAAGATGCTTTTTATTGACTTAATGTGAATATTATTGTCACCATTTATTACAGGGAAGTATCTCATAGTAATTGAAATACAATATGGTGCCATTAATCACTTTGAGCATGAAATGCTAACTTTAAACTGTTCATAGTATATTAAATGCTCCTCTAACCATAAAACAATTTGACTTGCAGTCAGATAGTTTACAAATGGCCGATGTTGAGGATTCATGGTGATTGACATTTACGTGGCAGCATTCATGTGCTCGTGCTCCTGAAAATGGTATTTTCTTTGGGATTTCTGTGAAGGTGTTGAGACTTGCAGCTTTACAGTTCCCTGATGCAGAGGTGTAAAGGGATGCAAACTGCAGGCACGACCACTGTCTGATTAACAGCATCACCACTGCAAACTCAAGATATGCAGTCTGGAGCACCCAGTGGGCTGTGTACAGTAAGCTGTCCTCCTGAAACATTGCTGGCCTTCTTTCCTCGGGACACCTGGTGAAAGGAAGCAGTAAAAACGGGACAGAAACTCTTAATAGTGTGGTTTTGGGCAGGGACTGTTGAAATAAAGCCCATTTGCTTTCATGGGATACTTTTCTAAATTTTCTCTCTTCTGTTAGAAAGGAAAGAGGTTCCCACTTTTAAAAATCATTTTCAATTAAAAATTAATCCACCTACTAAAAAGGAAAAAATAATTTAAACTGATACTGTATTGTAACAGTGCCATCCACAGTGCTTTGGTCAGTTGTGATAAATCATCTCCAGGTCTGCCAAGCTCCTGACCTCCCCTCAGGAGCAGCTCCCACCTGGCTCCCAGCTCGCAAGGATAGCAAAGCACACTCAGTGCCCCCGAATTTCAGTGGGAAGTCTCAGACGCTGATGCCAGGCCATACCCATCCCTGCCAGCTGTGGCATGAGCCCTGTGCATGGCCAGTGCCACAGCAGCACCTGCAGGGACGGAGCAGGAGCCACGTGCCATGCAGCTTGTGCACTGACTGTGCATGCACAGCACGGCACAGCACTGCTGGCAGTGGGGCAGGCTGGACAAAATGCAGTACTTTAGAAAGCTCAGACATTTGCTGCCGCAGCAGCTGTGAGAAGCACTGCTATTGAACTGCTTACAGGAGCCTCACTTTTTACTGCCTCGTTTAAAAGCGTGCTTCAATGGCATTCGCAGGAGCGGAGGAGATGTGTAAGGTCATTTCACAGGGCACATGTTTAAAGATTTTCCAAGAACAGCAGAGCAAGGTCTTTCTTCTGGAGGGGTGGGGCTTTTTTTTTTTTAGCCAGATCTTTTATTGTCAATATGTTTTTTAATAAAAGGGAAGTGATAGAAGCAGTAGCAGGTGACAGAGCCCACTGGTGTTCAGCTGCTGACATTTATATAACAATGCCAACATCTCTTCAAAACAGACGCTTTCTTTCCACTACTGTATTGATGTACACATTTATTTTATAACCGACAGCAGCAAGATGAAAATGATAATGCATGAAGAAATCCCAGAGGCACAGCCCAGCGGTTTTGCAATGCAGTCTCTTTGCCTTTGGCATCATCTGGATGCTGACAGTCCTGGATGAGTCAGTATGAAACAGCATGGGCTGCTCTCTTGTACTCACTCAGTGCTCGCTCTTTTTTTTGTTGCTGGTGACACCAGCTGTGTATATCTTAATCATCTTGGTGTGTTTACATTCATTTCTCAATTATGTACAAACAAACCTGGGCAGTCAGATGGCAGGTGATGGCTTGAAAGTGCTGGTCAGCTGTGAGGTTGTGTAATGCCGTGAGCACCAGAGAGGTGAAAAATAGCTATACCACAAAGAGGAGAGGTAACCTTCCGAATGGCATACTGGAGCAGAATGGATCAATATAGATTTGGGGACACATGAATGGCCGGTGCCAATCGGTGGGCTCAGCCTCCACATCACCAGCTCAGGCCCCCTGTCTTTGCTGGGGGAGCCCTTCGGTGCCGTGGGACTCACACTGAAAGCCCTGTGTGTAAGGGCATGCCTTGGCTGGCACTGAGGTGCCTTCTGGGTTGAGGAGGAGGAGGAAGACTGGTCTCACTAGGTTAGAGCCCAAGCCAGCAAATCAGTTCCTGATCAAGCGTTTTTGGTCATGTAAGAGTAGTCCCCATGGCAGCAGGCTGACCTTCACTCCAGGAGGAAAGCTTATCACATCTCGTAGGATGCTCCTTACCGCAAGGAAATCAATACAGCAATATTATGATAATGTTACCCACAAGCTTTAATTTCTGGATGAAAAATTAAAATAATGAATACACCATATCTATTGATTCTTTGAATATACATATTTGGATATATATGTTTGATGTCTGCCTTCTGTGTGCAGCTGTTTGCCAAATGTGACAGGGTTTGTTTTTTAAACCTGGGGGTGAGTTCTGCCCTGTGCATTTAAAATAAGATTTCTCTAAATTATTGAATATGTCAATAAATAAAGCAGAGGAAGCAGGCAGGGAAAAACCCAGAGGTCCTTGGTGAAAGGAAGTTGTAGATGCTGGTAATAGGCTTTCACAACAGTAAAAGAGGAATAAAAAGGCCAACTTTAAAAAATGAAAGGGACGAGGAGTGGAATTTGGTATCTCTGCTTTGATTTTCTCTGGGTTTTGATGATAATTACTGGCTTGGCCCTGGACTGCATTTTTTGGTTTTCTGTGACTTTAATTCCACAGTGGAGGGTGAAGGACAAGAGAAACGTTTAAATAAATGCTGCTGCAAAGGGAGGAGAGATGACTGACCTGTGTGGGTGTTGCAGATGTCCAAGGGATGGGGGAGACAGGCCCCAGGACGGGGGAGCCCCGGAGCAGCTGCCAGTGCCCAGTCACAAGGAGGAACAGTGCTGGGGAAACCCAAGGGACTGGCAAGGAGGAAGGGGGTACACGTGTGGCCAGTGGCTGAGCTGGGTGTTCCCTGGTGGCACCTCAGCCCTGCCCCCACTGCCCCAGCTCTTGGGGGAGCTGATGAATAAAACATCACATTTTACAGAACATGTGTCATCCCAGCCCCAACATTATAAAGTCCCTTACTCTCCTCTCAAGAGATGTTGCATGGGCAACCATTTAAATGAGTGTTACATTATTTACAAGTTTCACTATTATTAAATTAATGTTACATTCATCAGGGCTTTTGTTTTGTTTTGTTTTCAAGGCAGAGCTGTAATTTGAGCAACATATTCATCAAGTCTGAAATGGTGGCTCCAATTATTTTAACATTCATTTGCCCATTCAGCTTCCTTTGCATCTGCTGGTTTCCTCCCCGTGACAGTATGTTGAAGCCGGGGACACATTTGTGCTGCTCAGCTGCGAAACCACCGCGAGGGATGTGACAGAACACGTTCGATCCCAGCGCAGTCAAGGCCAGCGGGGCTCTGCTGCAGGGGCAATAAGATGCTAGTTGCAGAGGCAGCATGTCCCCAGGTGCGGATTTCCTTTCTCCACTGGTAAACCCCTTCTGGTGTCAGACGTGAAGATGGAGCTAGCAACTTCCTAAGGGCAACAAAAGAAGGCTCCATTGATTTGCTGGCACAGGCGCCTCAGTACGGCAGTGGTGTGCATGTGTTGTAGCAGTGCTCGTCAAGGTGAGTGTGGGCTAATTGGTCCAAATCTGAAAGGATGCTCTGGAGTGCTGGATAAGCAACAATAACAAAGCATCAGCCATTCAGCAAGTGCTGAAAATAAGCCAGAATAGCTAAAAAAAAAAAAAAAAAGAAATGTTTCATTATTTATTTTAACGCTGGAAGTGTAAGCTTTCCTGACATGATCGTAAAATCTGATCATTTATTAATGCTCCTCGCTTTGAGGCTACATCCCGTACCATCCCCAGCCTTCTGCCATTCCTGGCATCTTCAGCCTGGTCCCACAGCTGTGCCCTGTGAGGTGTCTCCCCATGTCACTGCCCATCCCACAACAGGTGCCAGGACCCCTCTGCCCAGCTATAAGCTCTCACAAGGCAGTGGTGGGGAAAGGGTGGGCTTTTAGAAACAAAAATCAATAACCATGGTTTGTTTTCCCTTTGTCTGCTTCCTCAGCCTGTGAGATTCACTTGAGCTTTTCCCTGTAACCACAAGAGCTAATGACATGCATTAGTTTTCCTATTTTATTTTCTTTCTTTCCCAGATGAGACAGGAGGATCTCGTCTGATTATTTACCCGCAAAAGCTGGGGCCTCTGGGAGAGGCATAACCCAAACATCACGGGGCTCCCCATAACATCATGCAAGGAGATGGCCCTGGTGTGTGAGCATGGGATGAGCACTGGGAGCTGTCATGGACCTGATTTTGTGCCTCCCATGGCGCACACCATGGGATTTCTCCGCTGCTGTGGCAGTGCAGGAGCTGTGGGGCCACATCTCTCAGGGACCAGCCCGAGCATCAGTAGGGTGCATGGCTGGGGGGCAGTGCTGGAGACAGGACAGCAGTGTTCGCAAAGATAATGAAATGTGGCCCCGGAAGGACCCTCAGCGACAGCTCCTCGGATGTGCCTGCGCTCTGTTCATTAATCTGTGATAATTAGACTTATTTGCAGAGGTTAACAGCAGTGGCACATGGTAATTAACCACTCGTTCCCTGCCGAACGACTCATAAAGCTTCTCAGATGCCACAGGTCTGGCTGCAGGTAGTTTTGGTGCTGATGGGGCCCAATGCTGGGAGGTCAGGAACACCCTCTTGGGGGAGATGTCCCCAGACCCCCTGCCTGTCCCAGACCTGCTGCAGGTACAGGCTGCAAGAGGGGAGAGAAGGAAAACAAATTGATACCCCTCTGTTCTTTGCCCCTCTCCCCTCCCACCCTGCCTTGATGGCAAGCCAGGGGCTGTAATTTCCCCACAGCAGGGGCAATATTGCCCCAGTGCCTGCAGGGCTGCTGCTGTGGGCAGATATTTTGGCAGGGTGGATGGGAAGGGACCAACACGCCCCCCAGTTTTGCAGGACACTGGATATATGACGTTAGAGCCACCAAGCACCACAGTGGGTCCTGATGGCCAGTATCAGCAGAGCTGTGCTCAGCTTGACCAGTTAGGGGTTAGGGAAGATGGAGCAGATGGGTGGATTTTGGACAAGACTTCCCCTCCCTTTCCATCCCTTCTCCCCCTCTCTACCCCCAAACCCCCCCCAGCGAAGCTGAGCTAATTAGTCAAATAGATGAGGATAGGCCAGGCGGGGAGAAGCCCCGTTGCGTGTCCTATATTAGTAACTCACGTGGGAGTAGCCAGATTGGAAGGAGATTGAAAGGGAAAATTGTAGGTGTACATCGGAAGATAAGTGGGCTAAGCCTTTCCCCTGGCCCCGCGTGCCTGGCTCCCAACACAAGAATGATGTCATCCTGCTCGCTGGGCAGCCAGCCACCCCACAGGAGCCCCCACAGTGGGGTGGCCAGCAGGGTGCTGCTCGGGGGGCTCCAGCCCCGTGAATTAATGATGAGCCGCTGGTGGGAGGGGAGGCAGGGCAGGCGCTTCGGGCAGGCGGCATTAAAGCAATTAGAGAGGAGCGAGGAGGGGCCAGCACTGGTTTTAGCCCTCGGAAGGTTGCACGGAGGGAGCTGCAGGCACGGAGGGGCAGCCCAAGGCAGGGCTTTCCATGGGTGCTGACTGTGTCTGTGTTTCTTGGGCTGCCTGCCCCAGACGCTGCTACCCCCACCTCAGGCACAAGGGCCCGGCTTGCCAAAATACAACCATTTTCTCTGTGTTGAGTTGCTTTGGAGATCACAAGGCCTGAATCTTCTCTGCCTTATGTGGGGTTTATCACAGGTAGCTTCTGTTCTCAGAAAGTTGCTGTGTATTAACAGCCCATCTGTCTTGGCAATTAGAAATCCTCTCCGCTGCCCTGACTCACACAGCCTAGTCCCATCCCAGAGCCCAGTGTACTGGGGTCCCCAAATGTTCAGAGGAGTTTGGGAGTGGGCATCACAGAAACGCACGTGGTGACTGCAGCACGTCCTTTAGAAAATGTGTTAAACAAAGGAGCACGCCTTCTGCTGCAGCAGGCAGCAGCATGGTAGGTGACTTTCTGACTCACTGATGGGGCAAAATTTGAGTATTGGGGGCCCCATGTAGTGATTTCTGTTTGTCTCTCAGTGACCAGTGGCAGACCCTTCCCTTGAGGAGCGTCACACCGGTGGCAGGTGCTGTTCTGACAATCCGAGGGAGGCAGTGTGCATTTACAATTAGTGCCTTCACCCTGGGCTTGAGAGTTTGCTTCGGTTATCAATCAGGCAAGTGCAGCTGGTGGCTGGGGAACCTGCAAGACCCCAATAATTCCCACGGAGATCCAGTCTCTGCTGGAGGCAGGTGCAGCAGTGGGGCTGCATGCAGTGCCATGGCTTTGGGAGGGCAGGGGCTGCCTGCTCTGCCTGCCATCCCGGCAGCTGCCTGTTCCACTCACTGGCTGGCGCTGGCAGTTCTCAGTTCCCATGCCAATGGCAAGTGAGGTGACAAGTCCGGTCCTTGGCTCTGTCAAACCTACTTTCCTGACCTACTTTTCTTTCACTCCGCAGTGGTGGAGCAGTGCCCAGTGTGTGCCTTGTGCCGGTGGCACCTCTGCGTGCAGGATGGCTCTGTTCCTGCTGACTGGCAGGGCACCTCGGCAGCAAAAGCTTCCAGGAAAAAAAATGGGAAGGAGAAAACTAAGGAGAGCAAAGAGCATCTCCTGCTGACACCCTGCAGTCAGCAGTCCCGTCTCACCCTGTGAGACCTGCCAGCTCTGCTGTTAAGGCCAAAATACAGCTAGCTGTGGGCCATGGTGAGGGGATTGAAGGATGGCAGGCCCAGGCAGGGCTGTCTTGGTTGTTCTTTTCTGCATTCATTGCTGTTGTCTTCAGCTTCAGAGTAAAAGCCAGGCAAAGATGCTGTCACCATTTCCAGGGGGCTTTTTCTTACCGTATTTTTTCCTCCTGGGTCAAAAGTCTTTAGCTGTGTGGTTCACTGAAGTCAGTCATTACCTGTATAGCTGCCTCCCCTTGGTGGTGAGGGAGCAGAAAAGGCAGTGCCAGGCAGGCAAGGGGAAGCATTTCTGCTGCCAACTTCTACCTTCACTAAGAAACATTTCCTTGTGCCTGGAAAAAATCACATGGGAAAAAGTGTCTTTGCTTACGACTCCAGAGCTGGTTTTGCTGGTGCGTGGTCCTACACCTCTTCCTCTCTTCTCTCTTCTTCAGCGCCTTTGCCAGCTTCCTCTCACTGCTTGCCCACAGCCATTCCTCAACCTGTCTGCCTGATCTTTTTGCCCCAGGACATCTTCATAGTCACAGCCCATAACCTTTGCTGCACCAGCTCCCATTGAATCTCCCAGGCAACATAGGTGTTCATGCTGTGTCTGTGCTTTGTGTGTTTTTTACTTATTGTTTCAGCTCTTTGGGTTGTCCAATGAGTTCATCGACTTCTTCAACCCAAGTGACAGGACACAGGAACCTTCACAGATCTAACACACAGTTTTGCTGGTACACAAGCTTTCCAGTTCAGTTCCAGGATTTCTGCTGTATCCAGAAATAAAAAGCAAAAAATCTTTCTGAATTAGACAGAAATTTAAAAACTAGCTACACTTACCTCAGTTGGAAGAATGTCATAAGTGAGTTTGGGAAGCTCTCAAATCCTGGCTGTGGGCCGCCTCACCAGGAGCGCAGGCATGTCCTTGGGAATTTTTTTTTTTTTTTTGGTTTAGTGACAGTTCATTGAACATGAGATGAAACATTTCAGACTGGCATTTGTCAGTGAATTTCTAACTAGCTGCAAAAATGAGTACTTGCATCTGAAGGAAAAAGACAGGCACATCTGTAGTAAGGGGAATACACATTTGGTCAGGAGGACAGTTCTCTGCCAGCTTGTTGGCAATGCTTGTGATTTCTGTGGTCCAGGATTTCCTCTTACCACCTGTCTCAGCAAAAAAAGTTGATGCAGATCGCAGCACATGCAGCCCAAATGCAAGACCAAAGTGCTGTGCCAGTGCTGGCTCACCCGCAAGGGGCATGTGCTGACATCTTACCTGCATCCCTCCAGCTTGGGGGTCTCCATTCAGAGGCCAGCCCAGTGTGGTAGGGCTCTGTCCACAGGCTCTCATGGGCTTTGTTGGGTACCACAGCTCTGCTGCTGGAAAGCTCTGCTGCTGTGTAGCAGCTGGCACTGCTGTATTTTAATGGTCATTTGCATGAGGGCAACTTTAGGTGGCAGTGGCACTATGAGACAACCTAACACCTTACAGCAGCGAGGAAGTTTGCAGAAGGACTCTGGAAATTATGTCAAATGATAAAAACACAGTTTGAGGGTTAACTGGAGACCTTCTTTTAAGCCACACTTCACCCCTTTCCTGGAGCCTATCTACACAGCACACACAGAGGGCAATCTTGTTTCTTGAAATGCTACGGGTGGCCTCAGTTTTCTGAAGTCTGAACACATAACAGAACATTTGCATTTTTTCTTCTAACTCTTGTTCCCTTTTGGTTGTTTTTTTCAGAGCTGAGTGGACCATGAGAGTGATAGTAACTACACCAGCACAGCAAAGGAAATGTTTAGTAGTGTGAGTACTGACAATACAAACCCATCTTTTGAGCCACAGTTCTAAAGAATGGTTTTCTATAAAAATATAGAAATAATGCTGAACGGAGCCTGCTCCCTGATGAGGCCCACAGAATGAAAATTAGTCCAGTGTTTCAATTTTTATTTCATTAGAAAGGTTTCCCCATTTTCCAATGGAAAAGGATCTGCCATTAGTAACAGAAGAAGCTTAACATCTGGTGGGGTTTTCACTGTCAGACAAAGGGGAGGACTTTAGTGAGGCATTAAATGTAGCTAATGGATTATCAACAGGGAGAACAGACTTTGGGAGGGTGCATGTGGGGAGGGATGGTGAAGACATCTGGGAGGGCTGTGAATAGCTCTAGGGGGGGACTGCTGCTCCCTCCTTGGATGGCTGTGGCTGATCCTCTGATGCCTCCCAGACATGGCAGTCAAGGGGGAAAATCAAATATTAACTGGTTCCTGCTCCCAACCTGCATGAGGAAGAAGACGAGTGAAGCAGGAGGGAGACTGGTGGAGCCAGGAGAACAGTAGGAAGCCATGCAGAAACCAAACACTAAATTATTAGTGAGCATGAGTAGCAAAGCTTTCAAAGGCAGCTTTGACAGAGACACTAACAAAATCCCCAGGGAAAGGAAGAGTCTTTGTGAAAATTAGTGTAAGACCCAAGTAGCAGCTTCGGTGCATTCAGAGAGCAGCCCCGGGATGGAAGAAGGTGAGCGGGAAGGAGCCAGGAGACAACGAAGTGCCTGGAGGCAACAGCAAGGAGACCTGGGGAAGCTGAACAAATCCAGGGAGGAGGAAGATTAGCAGTTAATTATGCTGCCATCCTGCCCAGCAGCCTCCAGCCTGGAGCACTCCGGGCACGTGGCAGGCCCAGAGCCAAGGCCAGCAGCATGGGCAGCAGGTGCTGGGGAGCCGTGCCCAGAGGAGCACCACCACTGGCAAACACCAGTCCATGTGGAGCACCTGGAGCAGTGGGGTTGCAGCATCAGCAAAGGCTCTGCCTGTCCCAGCACATGGGGATGAATCCTGACCCTTGACAGCTATCCCTGGACAGCCCTGCCTCCCTCTTCCTTTGTGCCTTGAGGGTCAGGGCCCTTCTGGGACGCCCACTGCCCCTCTGACAGCCTGGGAAGTGAGCTGGTGGCTCGGCAGCCCCAGAAGCCTTGGAGTGTGGGAGAGCCCAGAGGGGCCTAGTATAAACCAAAAACAGCAGAGCAGGAGCCAGAGCCAGGAGCCCCAGCTCATGGGAAGGGCAAGCTGGGGAGCAGACACAGTGGGCAATGGATTGCTTGCTGCCTCCAGACCTTCACTGTCACTGATATTGTAGTAAGGACCCAGACTGGGAGGGAGACATTTAGATATCCAATAGGAAGGGAAGACCCCCTGGAACAGCCTGAACTGCTGGTAATTTGGCATTTGCAGTATTGTCTCGGAGACATCTTTGGGATCATGGGGTCTTGCAATTTGTCTCTCCAGTGTCTCCCACAGTGTGAATGCCAAGCATCGCTGGTCCTGTAGCCGCTCAGTCCCCTGCCATCCCCAGCTGTCAGCAGAGTTTGTTGGCAGTAACCTTGTCCCCTCGGGAAACCTTGCTGGAAAGGAAGACGTGTAAAGAGGACAGGTGATGCTTGAGGAACTGGGCAGAGGAAGCCCCATCTTCCTAAGAAACAGCTGGGACTCTGAGCAGGGAGTGTTGCCAGGTCTGTTGCCCACACCAGGAGCCCTGGGGTCTCAGGGCAAGGTGGTGGACAGGGCCAACCAGCTAAAATGAGTGGATTTAGTCAAGCCCCATCCCTGGAGAACCCTGCTGTGGTTGCCCTGTTCTGTCCTCTCTGCTGCCGGCAGAAGCAGCACAATTTAAAAGCAGTTTTGGCTTCACCTCCTCTTGAAGACGGGCCCTGGTCCAAAACCTACTGACGTCAAGAGGAGCCTGACTCTGGCAGAGCCTGCTCAAGATGGTTTTGGTCTGATGAGAGCTCATCAGTCACACCAGAGCTCCAGAAATGCCAAACAAAGTCCTAAGTGTTTGTATGGCCATGTTGCTATAGTGTCCCAGAACCTCCGGCTTTAAACACAGCCATTGTCACAGCAGCCTAGAGAGGGAAGGATGCTTGTCTGGGTCCCAGGCAGGGAAATGGAGGCACAAAGCCATAAATCACTTGCCTGAGGATGAAAAAAAGGAAAGCTCATGGGCTGTGAGCCTTCCAGAGTGCAGAGCAGACCTGTCCCTCCCAGCCTTCATTTCCCCTGTGTTTACTAGTGCTTGACAAAAGGCCATCATCCAAGTCACTCATGTTGCTGAAGCAACTTTGGCATCTCTCTATCCTTTCATGGACATAGTGATGCCCACAGGTAAGCAGTACCAGGGGATGGAGCAAAAAGGTGGGAGCAATCACTGTGCTGGAGGACAGGAGCATGGGAGGGGGAAGAACAACCTGTGAATAAGCTGTGGCAGCAGCTGACCAAGTCCAAAGGTTTTTTTGGAGAAGGCTCAAGCATGTTGCTTTGAACATCAGGCACACAGCACACACCAAAGGGAGGCTGCCTGGCCCAGGCAGGACGGATGGCTGGAGGACACAGGGAAGGGAGCCATGGGCTGTAACAGGAGCTACTGCACAGATCAGGCTGTCTTATTTTGCAGAGATCGGGCTTGCAATGCTAATGCTCTTGGTACCTTTCCAGCAGGGATACGCAGGAGCGTCCGGTGGGTGTGACTCAGCACAGGCAGAGCTGCAGCAGCGTCCCCAGCAGCATCCCCAGCCCTGCACCACTGCCCTCATCCTGCCTGCCAGCACACCTGGCACACCACCCAGGGGCAGGCACTCGGGGGCTGGCACCAGCCTTGGCCCAGGAGCAAGGTCTGGAAAAGGTGGGAACATTGCAAGGAAAACCTCGATGCCTGTAAGAGTGATCTCAGCCCCATGGGAACTGGATTTCTGTGAGTGATTAAATTCCCTAGGTGTTTTTGCTGTCATCTATATAGATCCAGGGTCAGAAGTGACTCTGGAAATAAGCGAAAGGTGAGAGGAGAGAGGGCTCCATGCAGGGGTGACAGGGATACAGCTCCCAAGGACACACACAGATTGAGACAAAAGCCTGCATGAAGTTGTACAGACTTCATAGGGAGGACACCCACAAATCCTGCCCCAAAATAGGGTGCAGGGGCTGGCTCTGCTGCGTTCATGGGAGGACAACACTCTCCTTCACTCACGGCTCCTGGAAGAGCAAGGAGCCCCACACAGCCAGGGCAGCCCTGGGGGCCCCTGGGGCATGCAACTGAGCTTTTCTTATTTGAGTTGCTGTCTTGTAGGTATCTTCTCTGCATGACAAAAGTCCTGGAGGGGAAAAGCTATTAAAGATTTTTTTTCCATTCAGTGTTTTAGCTGATGGAAGTGATAGTCAATATGTTTTGCTGAAACAGATGGAGGATGAACCCGTGGAAAATGTACCACAGAAGGGGGAAGGATGCTGAGGCTTCAACAAAGGCTTTTTATTCAAAATGTCAGCTGGTCATTGAAATTAAGTGATGTTAATAACAAAACAAACAGAAACACCGGACAGCAAACAGCCTGCTCCAGTCACCTCGCAGCAGCTCAGCTCACATCATTATCATTTCTGTAACCACACCATATGCAAGTCCTTTTGCCTCGCCAGGGTCTTGAGGTACAGCAAGGATCCACATGTCTAATGCCAAAAAGCAGCTTTATAAAAATACCTACTTCCAGGTCTCTTGATTCAGCACAGGGAAGCAAACACTGGGCAGGGGCCCAAATCGTACTTTCCTTTGTGGGTCACCTTTAAGATTTGAACAAATGGAGGATCTCAACATTAAAATAGAATATGACTGGAAACTTCATCAGGGACTGACCTCCCTTTGGCATGCCTCTGACTCTCCCTAATGGCTCTGCTCCCTGGGACTCAGAAAACCTGGAACTTCACGTAGGAATATTGTCCAGGAATCTGCACTGGCCACTGGGAGAGGGGTCCAGACATCCGCTCACCGTGCCGGATGTGCTGTGCTGCTGAGATATGCCCTGACCTTTACAATGCTGGGCCTTTGAGGGTTAGGAAATCCTGGCCTGGCTGAGGGAAAATCCTTGTGCAGAAATAAGCTTTGCAAATGCCCCCTCTCACCGCAGGGCTCCTGCGCTAGCCAGTGATGGATACAGTCATTGTGGGAAAACTAGGATGGGGAGAGGGCTTTGGGAAGGGGTGTGTGGTGAGAGAACAGCCTTTCCACCCCACCTACTTCTTTTCGTATCAGGGATGGAGAAAAGTCTGATGGTGACTTCTGGGGCTGGTGTGTACCTGCAGGGTGCCTGTGCCTGCCAGCAGTTCAGAGGAGAGCAGGGAGCAGGCAGCTCCCTCCACGTGCTGTCCTCTCTCTGGTAACTGAAAATCTGCTGAGACAGTCCATGATGGTGTGTCTCCAGGCACTGGAGGGTGAGCTCAGGAAGGGAAAGCCAAACCACCCTCCTGGGGCTGGAAGGGCCACCTGGGCATCTTCTGGCAGGTGCCAGGAGATGTGGTCCCTCCCTGGTGCCACATCTTCTCCCTTCATGTGAAGGACATGGCTTTTTCCCTGCAATATTTCAAGCCACACCATTGCAAACCAGGATGGAAGGGCTGTTTCCTGCAGCAGGAGTTGGGGAGAAAGGTGTTTTCTCTCCCAGCTAGCAGTGTTAGTAAACTGTCCATGGGCAATGGCCCTTCAGGCACCTGTGGGAAGGGGCTTACTGGCCGAAGCCCCCCTCCCAGCTTTTGCTATCTTCTTCATCTGTGCTGCAGTAGCAACAAGAGCCCTCAGCTTAAATCCCAGCATGTAGGACTATAGCACCCTGAAGCTGGAGGAAGCTGGGCAGGGTGAGGGGAGAGACCTGCCTGGTGCCCCAACTCACTGGGCATCAGTTCTGCTGCCACCCCCACCATGATGCACCCCCAATGCCCCCGTGCAGGCTGTGCAGGGAGACCTTCCCTTGATTTCCTCACTGCATTCTCCCTGTACCCCCAACACCAGGATTTTTTCCTCCTTGACCTCCCCTCCTTTTACCACCCTCTTTGACTCTCATCCTAGAGCTGGACAAACCACACACTTCCTGCCCTTGCTTGCAGCTGCCGTTTCAGTGTGCTTATATCCAGAGAGCATGGTAAATAAATCCTGGACATATCCAGATTTATAACTTAATTGTGTGGTTGTAAAAAGTTATTTCTCTTTTCAGCCCTTGTGCAATAGGCTCACCCCTCCTCTCCTCGTTTATTTGTTACTGTGAATATCTGATGGCTGACTGTAACGAGACATTTAAATACCTAAATTCATTCTCCACTACAGGCGCCCTGGCTGCCCTGCTGTTGCCAGGGTGTGTGGCAGCCTGGGACTCGGGAGGGCTGGGGGGGCTGTGCAGGGTTATGGGGGGCCAGGGAGACCTCACGTGCCAGCATGGGCTGTGGGGTGAAGCCTTGCAAAGGCACAGGCAGTGACTGGGCTCGGGAAGACTTGATGAGGATAGGAGGTACTGCTGCTCCCACGGTCACCCCTCCTGCCACCCTCACCCCTTGGTGACCCTTCCTTTCCTTCCCTAGCTTCCCTGTCCTCACTGTGTGTCCCAATCCCTACAGGGAGCACGCTTCTCACCTGTCACCTTGAGGGGGGACAAGAGGCCTCATCCCTGTGCGACAGGTCAGGTGACAGAAGAAAAACCATCCTCACTCTGTGTGCATGATTAGTCCATGGGAGAAAGGGAAGAGTTGCCTTATTTCTCACTTGGGCTGGCTGCCAACTTTGCAGATAGATAGTGAGGGTTTTGGCCTTGCATCAGGGTTGGCTGGCTGGCTCTGAAACCCACCGTGAGCCACAAAAACAGAAGACCCACTGTCCCTGTTCCTCGCTGGCTCAGCAACTTTTGTGCCCAGCTTTGCACGCATGTTTTCTCCCAGCTGGTCCAGCCTGCTCAGGCATGGCCCATGTAGCACGTCTCTTGGCAGTGCCACCACGTTTTCTCCCCCTCCCCACTAGGCACATCCTGAGCCCAGACAGCCCCTGTAGAGCAACACAAGCCCAGTCCCGAAGTCAGCACCTCACGCCACACGTGCTGCAAATGGAAGCAAGTTTCAATGAGATCTAAGAGCATCCAGCTGACTCCATCCAGATTCATTATCAGCACCTAGGCAAAAAAATACCACATCAAATTGATGGGAACTCAGCTTGATTTTCCTCCCGCTGCTGGATCCCTGACGGGGGAGTGGAGCGAAGCCAGTCTGGTCTGTCCTTCACTCACAAACCTGCCCTCGCTCTTGCACCACCCCACAAATACTTAGCAGAAGAATTTAGAAGTACAGGGATGCTTACTATGACCCGGCACACCATTACTGGGAAAACAGAGCTCGTGGCCAGAACAACGGGAGGAAAATGCCCTCTGGAGCGGCGCATCCTGCACACCTCATCCCACCCTGCGTGGCTGTAATTTGTCGGGGGTCAGGAGGACCTGCAGCAGCCCAGCCTGTCCCTGTGCACTGGGACTTGCAGCTCACGTCGCTGCTGCCTGCCCTGAGCATGGCATAGAGGCTTCCAGGGCATAAATAATTCAAGAGCAGTGAAGAGGATTTCTCCCCCCCTGCCTCCCTTCCCTGGCTTATAACAAATGTTAATTTAATCAATCGGCAGTAAATCTGGCTGGTTGCTGACTCACGGCAGATGGTGCCCCTGCGGGCTGTAGCAGCAGCTTCCCTCCCTCCTTTGGAGACAACAATGCAGGAGTCCGTTTCCTTGCTTTTCACCTTTTCCCTCTTTTCCCTCAGCTAGTACCAAACGGACACGACTGCAAAATGCATCCAAGGCTGCAGGCAGAGGTGCTGAGCTGGCAACAGGAAGCCCTGGCTGCTGGAGACTGGCTCATACATGGCCCTGGCTGGACATAATTTGGGGCTAATGAGGCCACGAGGTGCACGGGGCTCAAGGGTGCAGCGCTGGCACCGCTGCTGGTATTTGCCAGTGCCAATGGGCTGTTGCAATATTTGAAAGCCCAGCAGAATATGTTATCCAGGTGCACAGTGGGGCTCACCGTGTTGGTGACCCTGTGTTTATGAGATAGCAGGAGCAGGACCCTGCCGGGGGTCTGCCCCCCTCAGTGCCCTCCACCCCACTCATCATGTCCCACACCCCCAGGTGGGATGTGAGAGCAGGGCAAGGCTTCCAAGGGCACTGGGGCTTTTGGGAGTGTGGGACAGGTGACGTTCCAGCAATGGGACTGATTTTATCAGAGAAAATAACTCCTTTCTGAACATCACGTGTGGTGCTGGTGGTGCTGGTGCCTGTTCACCTGAATATGGATCATACTCCATGTCTGGTTGAGGAATTTGTTTAGAAATGGCAAGAGAGGGAGAAATCTCCCCATGATGGTCCTGAAATCAAGATGCAGCTACCTGGGGGTGTTAGTCTCTTGGGCTGATAGAAAAAGAGGAAAGCAGCTAGAAAAAGCTGTCCGGAAACAAATGTAAAAGTACCTATTACTGCTGAAACAAGCTCGCATTTTTGCACTTTTATCAATCTCTGGTAACATTTTGACCTGTGTAACAGCGGGACAAGGAGGATGTGACAAGACCAAATTGGAAATTGTATGTCGAAATGTTTGCTAAATGAAAATTGGCTTACAATGGAATGGATTTTTTTTCTGCTTGAACATGTCCATTTTTGCTTACAAAAAAATCAATGACAGCTTAAAAAAATTAAAACATTTCTTCGAAAGTTTAATGGGGGAGAAAAAAAAGAAAAGCCTTTCCCTGATGAATGTACCGTTTTCATCAGATAAAACCTATTAATATGAGCTAGAAAGCTTTTACTTAGCGGGTTAAAAAAAAATTACTCCAGTGGCCTTTTTTTGCTGAGATCAAGAGCAGTATGTTTAATATCTGTTACAGCCTCTGTCAGGAGACTACCTGCTGCCTTGGCAGGGGATGCAGTCAATTATCTAATAGGTCCTTCCTGCGGCGGAGCATCAGGCTGCCGTGGTGCTGCCAGGGCCAGGAGAGATGAAAACAAGGGTTATGGTGGTGCCCCCCCATGTGTGATGCAAAGTGGGGGCTGTGTCAGGAGTCCTGCAGGGTGCTGCTCCCCCCAGCACTGCCTGATTCCCCCCAAGGAGGACCAAGACCTAGTTCTGAAACATTCACCGGGAGCCAGCTGCAGACAGGAGCACCTGACACTGGATTTTCTGAAAAACAAGTGGCAAATGCCCAGGTCCCAGCAAGGGGTTTGAGTTTGGCTGGTTTTAGATTAAGATTCCTCATACAGCTTTTTTGTAGGAAAAGATCTTTATTCTTCATCCGTTGTTCTGTGTTTTCTCTCCCCCTTGTGCCAGACACCTGCTCACCATTTTTTGCAGACATTTTTTGCATTTGTTGCTTCAGCCTAGGTTGGGTGTCTTGCACAGACTGCATAGCAGAAATCTCCTCTCCTGGCCTTCGTCTTCCTTCTGTGCATTGGTCCTCATCTCCCTGGGGAAGGGATGGTGTCTTTATGTCTCGAGTGCTATCCAGACCAGGACCAGCAGATAATTAGTAATGGAAAACAACACTATGACCATTCTTCGGATGTCACTTACCCTGAAACGCGAAGCAGACGAGGGCTGTGAATCAGCAGCATTTGCTGGGGAGCGTGCTCTTTCAATACATTGATTTCATGTTGTGCAGCTCCCTAAAGAGTGTGCAGGGTTTGCTCACAAAGCTTTGATTTGGCTAATCAGCAGGATTATCTGCTGCGGCGTGTCTTGGGGCTCTTGGAAATGAAAGGAATTGTAAAAGTGTGTTGATATACTACAACATATATTTGCCAGCAGCTCTTGCCCAGCACGAGCCCTGGTATCCACCACAGGGGACGCCGGTAGTGCTCCCAGCACCTCCAGCATCTCCCTCCCTCCCTGAAGGGTCCATGTCCACACTGTACTGGAGTGAGATTGCTGCTGAAATCCCATCTGTTATCACTCTGAGTGCTACCTGGAGTGTTTCTCTTCCCAGCTGTAGAATGAACGAATGCCTCTTCCTTGAAGAACCCTGTGTCAATGACACCAAACAAAAGGATAACACGGGTAATGGGACCTCTCAACCTCTGGTTCTGTTGTTTCTTTGATGTGGCTTGAACTTCTGCATCACCTGCATGGGGCACATCAGAACAACGCCATCCCAGTTTGCATGACACTCACACCAACAGGTTTTCCCTGTCCCTATCCAGCTGATAATCATTATCAGCCAGTGGTTTGTTTTGAGGAGGCTCAAATCTGGACTCCGGAGCATGTTTCAATGCATTTTAAATTGCTCAGTGTTTGCAGCTGGTGTCCCTGCCCTGCAGTGCAAAGGTTTCCAGGGCACATGTCACCCATTGAAGCAGAATGTCTTTTCTACCCAAATGTGTGGCCCTGGTGTTGTGGAATAACTAATCCCTTCCTCAGAGATGCAAATGGCTCTTGAGGCAAAACACACATGACATGGTTTCTGTATGATTTTAAAAATCTGCTTTTAAACCTGCTTGTAGAAACCTTGAATTTCTGCTAGACCACGAAGCTCTGGAGGAGAGCTGCATGGCAATTAAAATGCTACCGTTGTTCTGTTTCAATTAGAGGTCCTCTTAATTGCTAAGTCTTCAAGGTCTTTAAACTAGCCTCTCGTGAAAGGCTGCAGCAACGTGTGGAGATAGATTGTATTCACATGTCATCTCACGCCAGCAGCCATCGGAACAGCTACTGCACTGCAACCACATCGGGCTATCACGGCTTGCTTCTTTATTTCTTTTGTCACTGTTGTTCATTACCAAAGAGCTCGGCTGCTGTTCAACAAAGCACTTAAGGCCTTGCTTCATTTGCAGTGAAGTCAATTCCCTTTTGCGGTGCTGCAGCATGTCTACATTAAGGGTTCGTGTGGAAAGCACACCAGATCACTGCTTCTGTCACTCCTCCTGGTCTCGGCAAGCTGGAATTGATGCTTTACCTCCCAAAGCACTGCAGAGAGCAGGGCTGCTTAGAAAAAAAGTGTGCATGTTTCACAAAGATTCTCCAAAATATACCTTTTTAGTTGAATTTGTTCCCATTCAAAATTAGGATGAGGGCTTCCATACAGATTCTTACATTCATTTGACTGGTTAAGGAATAGTAAGGTACTGTCCTCCCAAAACTTTGTTTAACTGTTGTCAGCTGTTGTTTAACTTCAGCTAACCTCCCTCCAGCTCCATGCTGGGACAGATCCACCTCCTTGCCCACCCGATGGGTCAGTGTCAGAGCAGTGCTCTCCGGGATGGGAACCACAGATTGACGGTCCCCATGGCCAGCCTGGCTTGGAGGGTTTTGGTGCCCTGTGGGCTGCAGTCCTCATCCCCCACCCACGGCAGCCCCAAGGGCATGGGGCAGCTCCCTGGGAGCATGGGGCAGCTTCCTGGGAGCATTCAGAACCTGCATATTAGAGCTTTGTGGCACTGGGGGAGGTGGTTTTGCCCTCTTGGCTATTCAGCAGCCTTTGTGTCCCTCACATCGCACTTTAATCTGGCGGTGTTTGTACCACCATGTCAAATGTCTCTCTTAAAAATAAATAACAAGATTTCTTCATGGCGACTGCAAAAGGGAACAGAGGAAAGCACCCTCCTTCAGTGCTTTTGTTGGTACTTCTGTGCCACTGCCCCTCAGTGCACCATTTCCAAAGGGTCCAAAGTGTCTGGGGGATGTGCTCTGGGGTGAAAAAGAGCCGGACTGGTCTGGATGACTGGAAGAAAATGATTTCCATGTGTGTAGAGGTTAGTGCCTGCCTGGGAAAGGGATACAGAAAGGAATCAGTGCAGAGATCCTTAAAGCTTATGGCATGCAGAGAGAAACAGTGTGGGAGGAAGAGGAAGGAAGTTTGCATAGATGAATTCAGGGAGGCTGATTTAAATAAATCCCACAGAAGGGTTTTCTCACAGGAAATACATTTATTGGATCAAGAAGGCAATGAACCGAGCAGATGATCCTTATCAAGGCGTCTGTGCTCAGGGGGAGCAGGGCCAAAGGCACCCATGATGATAACACAGGTGACCTCATGGTGATTTGTGTTGGGTGATGCACCGAAGTTTTACATGCTTCTCAGAAGCCCTGTCATTCAGCCAGTCTCCTTGCTATAAAAAAGGTTAATTGATGCAAACCACATTTTTTCCACCAGCATGTGCCAAAGCAGCCAGTGTATTGTACACACACAAAACAACAACCAGGCTTTCACATGGCTTGAATTAGATGGATGACAAGAGCTACCAGGGGGAGTCAATTAAGCTGCAACCTTGGAGTCAAACTTGCAGATTTTATAACACTGCCTAGTAAATAATGGGTACTTGCACATCTCCTTTCACTAAGAGGCACTAGCATATGTCTTTGAATATGTTCTCCTGGTAATTGCACGGGGAGAATACACATTTGGTCCTGTTGTCTACCATGAATAATGCATAGCGAGGAGGGGGGAGCCAAAAGTGCCGAGCTGCTTGTTTTTAGATGGACTTTTTTATCATTGTTATTTAGATGTCACAGCCATTCTCCTAAAGAATTGTTCCTCTCCTTTGTCACTGCAAAAGTGGGCTTATTTAGAGGGGGAAACAAAAAAGTGAACCATGGACTAAAGCTAATCTGAGATTATCCATGCAAATTGGCAGCTGAGATTCAGATGTGAAAATCTACCTCCGATAAAAATGACTAAGAGGATTTCTGCTGAATTTCATTTTTCTCCTGACTCACTAATCCATGCTGGGGGAAAATCCTCCTGTCCAGTCTTGTTTAGTTTAAGTAACATTAATAATGTTAAGCTGGGGACGGCAGGTATCGGGATCCATTTTAAGCACTGCTGCTGACTGCTGTTGCGCCGCTCACAAAGCGGAGGCTTTGCTTCTCCCCTCGGTATTTCCCACATTTGCCTTAAATCAAAATGGTTAGTCAGCACAGCCGGCTCCTTTGCTTTCAACCTGCTAGGGTTTTTTTCTTAAAACTCCCCCTCAAAGGGAGAGTCAATTCAAAACCCAGGAAGCCTAAGGGCTAAGCAAGCTGCCCGGGGAAAATACAAAGAGTATGTGTTTGCAGGCTGAGGGTTGAATATCTTGTAGGAGCCAGAGCTCCAGCTGTGTCTGGATTGTACCTTCACAGTATTAGCACGCAACGGGAGCATCTTCTGGAGATGTCGCCGTGCCGGCTCTGCCCGGCGCCAGCAGCCATGGCTGTGAGGAGCAGTGATGCCTCCCAGCCACGCAGGCAGTTGGGTTGCCATTTCTAAGGAGAATTTGTTTAAAATCCAGCTTGCGAGTTAGGTATTTACTGTACAACAGTTTTCCTTCTTCATTATACAATATGAGAGTTACCCCCAGCAGCGGTGGTTAAACCTGTGCAAATGCATTCACAGCAGCTGAGGTAGGTGTTGCACGTGCAGATGCTCCTGTGTGCAGTATGAAATTGTTTGTCCCTTGTAACCACCTTTAACTGCTTTGTTATAGCACGTGCCAGACAAATTGCTTGCCTCAGTTCAGTTAAGCTTAAGTAGACTGTTACTTATTAATACAAAGACCTTTTTTTCATGCCACAAACCTGCTCAAAGCCCTTTGAGGATCCTGAACAGCACATGCTGAGGTGCAGCTCCCAGTGGGGTTTCACTCAGGGCTTAGGATAAATACACACTGGAGGCTATAGCTCTTGAAATGTTGCTTAAGCCAGCTCAGCAGGTAGGGGTGCTGGACCCTCTCTTGTAACACGACTGAGGATGCCATGTGGCTCTTGGTGTGGGCAGAGGATGGTCATGTAAATAGTCCTCTTCACAGGACCTGGTGGCAGACCATGGAGGGAGGGGAAGATGCTCTCACCAAACACCACCCAATCACCCAAGCAGGGTGACCGTGTGGTGCCATGGGTCTGGGACAGCTGCCCTGGTGCAGCGCCGGGCACAAGGGCCAGGGCAGCCTCCCTACATCACTACCAAACCAAGCATCCATCCCAGACATGTGGCACGGGGGCTGGAGTGGAAGCAAACAGCAATTTGTGGAAGGTTTGTTGTATTTTTCAAGGGACTTTGGGACCGCTTGCTTTTAATTTCATTAAAATCCCAGATATTTGGACACGTTCCATGGCTGACTGAAAAATGAGGGGGCTGGAAGGGATTATGTGAAAAAGTTGTCAACATATTCCTCTTCCCACACTCTACACTTCCCCAAAGTGCCCCAAAAACTCCAAAAATGTCAATCAATAATAATTAGCCCACCAGGCGCAAGTGAGAAAATTCAGGCCCGTGAGCCGCCACGTCCCCCCCTCGCTGCGAAGGCGCGGGTACCGCTGCCAGCCTCGGAGCCTCGCCGGGGGCGTGGGAGGATTTGGACGCGGCAGCAGCCTCGGTGCCAGCTCTGAGCACCAGCAGCCTTGGCAAGGACAGCCATTTCTTCACATGCCCGTGGCCCGCAGGGATGCAGAGGCTGCAGGGCACACAGACTTGCCCCCAGGGACCCAGACTCCCAGGGGGGACACACATGGATGGGCTTGTGCCCCAGTGGCTGGAGAAGGACTACAGCCTACCCCCCCAGCCCCCAATGTATCTTGCTCCCTGGCATGCCTGGGGGAGTCAGAGAATGTGTCCTGGCAGCCAACATTAGCATCCAGGCAAAGATATAGTCAGGAGCTGTCTGCTTGTATAGCCTGGAAATGTCAGGGCTGCATCTCACCTGCTCCCGTAAGCACAGCTGTTGATGCAGCAGCATTTTTTAATCCCACAAGAGAGCTAGATTTCAGGAAAAGCTTAGAAAGAGCTGCCAAGGCTTGTGCCAAAGACATTTGGGAGGGAAAGAGCATTTCTAATCCCCCCCCACTGACGAGCGCAGACCCCACCACTTGATATTAATCACACATTGGTGGCGTCTGGCTCCAGTACAGGGCTTTTTCCTCTAAAGAAATTCCTCTGAACTAATGAATGCCACTTAGCTAGAGTGTGTCAGAGGCCTGAATACACCTGGGAAAGCATCCCTGGGCAGAAGGGCTCTGTTTCTGGGTTCAAAGCCTGCTTGATGTATTTTAACATTTAAATGCCTGGAAAAGGCCTGGGTTTTCTGTGGCTGCCATTTTATTGTCATCACTACACTTACAAACACATAAAAAAGGGCCCAGTTTACAAGTTAAGCTCTTGGAGTGGTCACTTTTTACCTGGCCGGAAACAGATAAAATGCCTTTGGTCTTCCTCTGTCATGGTGGGATTTCGCTGGACTTTGCACTCCCATGGTGACTCTGCTCAGGTCTGGTGGGTGCATTGCTCAGCCACAAGGGACACCAGTTTCTGGTGTATGTAAGTAGCTGAAACTGCCCTGTTTTCCAAACAAAAGCCAGCATGCATGCACATGAGCACATCGGCGCACGCAGCCGGGCTGCAAATGATGCAACCAGTGCTGGAAATGCATCAGGGCCCCGGAGGGAGCCGCTGGCAACTGGTGCTCCTGGAGCTGGAGCTGTCATCTCCTGCTCTCCACAGCAGCGAGACACCGTGCTCAGATCACCGTGTTTGGGGGGCATTGCAAAATCGGGACAAGCAGTGTAGCTAGTGGAGAAGCTGATGTATTTCACTTTGAGGACTCAGAGAGGGGTTTTATGAGATTTTAATTATCCGGTGTTTTAATTATTGATTGGTTGGTCCCCCAGTGAAGCAAGGTTGCCAAAAAGGGGGTTTCAGGATGGAGTAGAGCCCATCTGTGTCTCTCTGGGTGTTAGTTGCTTGAGGCACATTCGGTAGGGCTGTTCCCTGTGCACTGAAGTATGGAAAGGAGCCTGGTTCATTGCTAAATAGATGGCAGGCATCAGTCCATCAGGAGGGATGCCTTTACCCTTCAGCTGATTTTCCCTCTCCTAGGACCACCAGTTATCAATATTCAGAGGCAAGGACTGCTGGCTCTGACCCATGGCTGGCAGTGACCTCCCCTTCAGAGAGCTCGGGCTACCTGAGCCCCAGTGCTGGCACAGAGACTTCCTCACCTCTCTCCCTTTCTCCTGCCTCCCCTCTCCTCCCTCCTGCCCGTGTCCCCTTTGCCACCACAGAACCCCATCCCCCAGCGGTGCCCACAGGCTGGTACCTGCCATGGCCATACAGAGGCTTTGGTTTTGTGGGGGATCAGCCCAGCTTGCCCACACGTATGCACTGAGGGAGAGGCAGAAATCCCATTGCTTGCAGAAGTGCCATTGGCACCTGCCCCAAAGGGACACTGAGGTCATCCCTGCTCTGTCCCTGGGGCACTGCCAGGACTGTGCCAGGGGCTGCTGGAGGGGTAGGGCACCACATGCAGCTACATGCCTGCACCCACGGTACTGCACAGAGCAGAGAGGAGCACTGCACCCCTGTGCCTGGCATACAGTGCTCGGGGCAGACAGATGGACAGATGGATGCTCAGGTACAGCATCCCAAAACCTCCTTGTCCTGCAGGCAGTAAAAGCAGCGGAAGAGCTTGTGCTCTGGCAAGGGCAGAATGTCAAAACTGTCCTGTAACAGCCCATTTTGGCCATCATGTGGAATGGTGGGAGGCACTGGCTTGTCTATTCCCAATTCCCTCAAATACCCCCAGCCTCCCCCCGATCTGGGATCACCGCTGCCCAGCAGTGTCTGCAGTGCTGGGTCACATCCTGTACCTCGGGGTGCTGGGCCACCCCCTGCCCTGCACCCTTCTGCAAACAGGGAGGCGTGTGCTTCAGTTTAGCTGCATGAGGAGTCCCACCGGGGCTAATTATAACTCCTAGGATTTTATCAACAATTAGCTCAGCACGGATGGTCACATATCTGCACAGCGCCAGCTGTTATTATTGGCTGGGCTGGTAATAATGCTGGCTCCTGATTTTCCCAAGCATTTCCCATCATAAAGCCTTGCTTTTGGTCACTCACAGTGTTGGCGAACTTTTAACCGTCATCACAGACATTCTCTATCCCAAGATTCTGCCTTCAAAGAGGTTTTAGTTGTGTCTGGAAAGATTTCATTCTGGCTAAGAGAAAGAAATGGCTTCACTAATGGAAAGTTCAGTCCAGTTTTAGGCAGCTCTGGGCTTTCCCGACTTTGATTTTGGTAACTGAATACTTTTCAAATGTGTTTTTTACAGTGCATAGCCCATGTAACTCACTGCTGAGCAATCTCAGGGGTCAGAGGAACTTTGTTTTGTTCCCTGACAGAGCAGAAGGTGGTCATAGCATCATGTCACCCTGACTTCTGGCTTGTTGCTTCTCTCTGGAGCCACCAGTACATGAGGTTTGCTGCCATTCTCTGCTGTAATGCCTGGCTGCTTTTTTCCAGAACAGTCTATACAGAGAGAAAACCAGCCCTGCAGTTCAGTGCTCCTGTCTTGGGGGTCTGTACACACAGACACAGTAATGCAGGAGGAAATGCTGACAAGGATGCCACCTCTGTAAGAGCACAAGAGATGTGCTGCAAAGCCCAGCAGCCTTGGGGCAGAGCAGCTCTGACTGCAGGGTCTGCAGTAATCCCTGGGTGATGGGACCAGACAGACCATGAGGATGAGGGGAGCTTGGGCAGGGATGGTGGGTTGAGCATCCCCAGGGTAATCACCTGCCTTGAAAGGTGTCAGGGAGGAAGAGGGGTATTTGGGCTGGACAGAGATGAAGGGCAGTGCTTTTCTTGACACCACATCACTGCAAGCACCTCCTGGGAGCAAAGAGGTGAAGATGCAGAGAAAACTGGGAAAGAAAGGGGAAGAACTGATGGGGGGGATCTAGCAAGGAATGAAAGGACAGGGTGGAGACATAGGGCTGGCAGAATGATTAGCACCAGATGGCAGGTATCAATTATTTACCATTTATGTACAATAAAAAAATACAATTTAGCGACGGGAAGAGCATGAAACAAGCTCGATAGCAATTCAAAAGCATATGGAAATAAAATGCAGCAAATTAAGGGGTTGTAATAAATGTGCATCGTTGGTTGTAATGCCCCTGCAAGAATTACAAATGTGAAGCCTTTGTGAATTACACTTAAAAATAAATGTAACATAAAAAATAAATTAGGTACACAAATAACTTCACATTCAAGCATTTGTAAAATAAAATCTGTTTGCAGCAGCTAATTAGAAAAAGGGCTCTAATGAGCCTCAGTCTTCTTTACCTTAGAGAAAAGGCTGAGATGTTAAAAGTGGATATAGGTATGGTGGGTGCCATTAAAAACTCAACTTCCCTAACTTTCCTGTAATTTCAGAGATGAGATATCTCTTTTCCAAAGACAGGAGCTGAAACTGTGGTGCCATTAAATCTCTGCTGTGTCTGGAGAGGCCATCTGTACCTCCCTGCAGATGCCTCGGTGCTGGCACCGCCTTCCTTTAGTATTACCATGCTTACTCAATTGCTGTGTCAATAAATTAATGTTGACTGGTGGGAGAAGACATGACCACGCCAAGCTTGAAATGTGCAACCCCCAGTGAAGGCCCTGTGTTGCTGTAAGCTGTATTTTTTGGTTTACCACAGGATGGGTACTGTTAGAATTGTCACAGTGAGCAGGGCCAGGGCCATCCGAGCCACACGCTTTAAGTTAAACAATATGGCAGAAACAGAACAAGGTCAAAACAGGTTACTCATGTCTAGTGGATCAGAAACTTTTCATCAAAATGGCATTTAACAGATGACTTCCCACAAAGCATTTGCTTTTCACTAAATGGTGCTTTCCACCTGCTGTACAAGGAAGGCAAATCAGCAGTGCTTTTCGGTTTGCTCTCCCCACCCCCAAATTATTGGCAACCACTCTGAAGTTCTCCACGGATGATGTTTCACTGGGCAGAGGCTTGGGTAAGATTTGTTCATCACTTAAATTGCATTTTCCATCCTTGTTTCCTAAGGAGTAGTGGTCACAAAAGAAGCAATTGCCAAAAGGGGCCAGCCTTGTGCCCTGAAGTTTGTCTTACAGAAAATCATTTGGAGAGCAGGGACATGTCCCACAGAGGCTGTGGGCAGCGATGCTGATGGACAGGATATGGGCAGAGTGATGGGCAGGGTGGCAGCTCCCAGCCTGGAGAAGCCTTGCCAGGTGAGATGGCAATGGCCAGGCTGCAGAACAACAGTGTGGGCCACAACCCAGCCATGTGGATTGGAACAGAGAGACACCGCTTACCCTAAAGTTCTTTCATTCACCTTGCACACCATCATCACTTCCATATTTTAAATATTTAATCTTTGCAGTCTGGTTGCCATGGGAACCTTCATGTAGAAATCTGGACTTTGGGTTAATCAGAAAGATCCTTCCCATGGCTGGGCAGGAGCCGGGTGTCCCCCCAGTGAGGTGCCAGCACGGCACCGTCCCTTGCCAAAGGGGTTGGCTCTGCCCTGCTCAAGGGTATTTCAGTATCAGCCTCTAATGCACTGCCACCAAAGCCTCGGAAAATCCTCTCCTTAACACTCAAATAATCCCTGCTTGAAGTCATGGGCTGACTCAGAGTATTTATTGTGGAAAAAGCTCTTTTCCACAAGCAGTCTAGGAAACATCTGTGGAACTTGGTTGGACACCACAGGATGGCTCTTGTTCCCTCTGCACGTGCTGGTGGGCAAGGCAGCAGAGACCGCGAGCAGCCTTTCACCTGACAGGAGAAAATAGCTCGAATTCTCCTGATGGGCTGAAGGCAATCACTCCCTTGCTCATTTCAACACCTCTGTGAGCAGCAGGGGCTTGGGCTGAGAACACAGAAAAAAGCACGTAGGTTACCAGCAGGGCTCAGCCTCTCTAATTTGGCCAATACACACCAGTGTGTGTGAGAGACCACAAACTCACTTAGAAATTTTGTAATCCTTTCACAGCTCACCTTTTTTGTCTTTTTTTATTTTCTAGTTTGTGGTGGAAAGTACTCCGTGTGCTGCAGAGCACGAGCAGCTGTACCTCCTGCACACTGGCAGTGAAATGCTGCCCTCGATTTGAGCCCCCTCCTGCTCCCACACAATTCCCATAGTTCACCTTCCTGCCAAGGTACTGGGAACTACAGTCTGACCAGAGTACAGACTTCTCATCCCATACAGCTGTCCCAGTCAGCCCCGAAATGGTCCATAAACCAAAGGAGGTGTCTGAGAGTGGGAGATGCTGCTGGCAGAAACACAGCGCTCCCGTGGCCACAGTGCCTGCAGCACAGGGTCTCATGGAGCAGAAGCCACAGTGTTTTACTGCTTGTAATGACCGGAATGTGTTAGCCACGTTGTCCTTATGGTCTCATCCCAAGCTTTTCATTTGGCACGGAGGATTTTACATTACTAGCCCCTAATTGGAAGCAAATCGATGGCTCTTCCTCTGCGTTCCTGGCCACTTCACCCTTGTGTCACCCAGGGAAGGCAAGGTGTGACCAGTCACCCCTGTGTCTGACCTCTGACAGTCATGGGGAGGATGAGAGGCTCCCTCTGCACTGCCAGCAATGCTCTTCCTTCCCTTCTATTTTTAGATGTCTCCTCCCACTCTTGTAAAAATATATTACCTAGATCCATAATATTTGCCAGCTGGGGCTAGTAACGCTGACTCCCAAGGTGCCTGCAGCATTTACACAAAATTAGGCAATGGAAGAAAACCATCTCAGCAATTATGTGAGAGATGATGGTGAGCCAAAAAGAAAAATGTATGCAAAAGGTGTGCTCTCCTGCCAACAAATTAGGACTAAATTACAGAGTCCGTGAGTCTTCAAATAAGTTAAACATTGTATTGCAAATCTAGTTTCAATTAACAAACTCAATAGGAAAACAAGCTTGTTGCCTAGCAGCTACAGCACAAGGGAAACAGGGATGGCCTTCTCTCTTATCACCAAATGACACAGTTAAAAAGAAAAACCAAATTAAAACAATTTCCTCAGTGGTCGCACTATGCAGCCCTCCTCTGCTCCAAGTTGGCCCAGGTGTTGGGACCAGCCAGCATTGGGTGGAAGCCACACAAGCCTCCCCCAGCTACTCTGCAGCCCTGCCTGAGCCTTGGCATGTGCTGGTTGTTCCGTGACCTCCGTGCCTTCTGACTAGTGCCAAGACCCAGCTGTGCTCAGCTCTGTTAGGGCCACTTCCAAGCACGGCGGCCGCAGGGAGCGGGGCCAGGGCCCGAGCATCCCCCCAGGCTGGGTGCCGTGACCAGTGGGAGCAGGTCCACCTCACCGTGTCCCCTCTGACAGTGTTTCAGCAAACAACTCACTGCCGACTGCCCTTTTTTATTACTTTACAGCACAGTTTTTCCTCAAATTTTATGGCATTTCATTAGAGCCGCCAGAAGGTGATACTGCCCCCTTTCCAGAAGTGAAATAAATTCAAGTTTTATCGCTTCTGGAAATGCTGGAACAGCTGTCAGGACATTTGATAGATTTTCTCAATTACAGGACTTGTGGAGCATTTTATACTTACATCCGCACCCAAGTATAATATACTGTACTAGAGCTTGTTTCCCCCCACCTTATCTCTTTGCATCTCCCTCCCTAATAATGGTCAACTTGTTATTTTTCTCTTAATTCCTTTCTTTACGGTAACCCTTTTTCCTCCCTGATAATCATCTAGCATTTTCCCTCTTTATTTCCCAATAACACTTAACTTCTCTATACAAGCAGGCAGTGACCCCAGAGCTGGTGAGTGCCCCTGTGGCAGCTTAATCAAGACAGCACTTCCCCCCAATCCTGGAAGCTTTCAGTTTGGATGTCATGGGGACAGAGGCTGAGTGAGGGGGACTGACTCTCTGGGCTGCCCTGTGCCTTCTGGGCACAATTTCCTTGGAAATAAATCCCCTAACTACCTCCTCATTGATTTCAGAGCTTCCCAGTGCAGGCAACACCCCACAAGCACGGACCCATCCCCCTGTCCCCCTCCACAGGCCCTCCCTGTCTGGGCCAGGGAACACAGGAGGCAGCTCATGGCCATCTCCAGCTCCTAAAGACATCCCTGGCAGATGAACGCTCATTTCCCAGCACTCCCAAGGGAGCCCTTCTCATCCAGCTTGCTCCAGGGACTGTTTTCCAAGTAGTCTATAGGAAATAATTTCTCAGGCTCTTCCCCACCCTGTCGTGTACCTGACAGGCTGTATCAGCTCACACACCATCATGAACACATCCTGTATTGATGGAGGCATTGTCTCCTGGTTGCATCTTTTGGCGAGGATGCTTCACCAAGGCCCAGGGGATTGATGGAGATAGGTATTCTGCCAGGGTAAAATTAATTCAGCTCACCAATGAAATGCACATGGATGCCTAACTGCACCTTTCCCTTCTTTCTGCCTGTAATCCAAAGTGGAGCAGCAGCTCAGGGTCTGCATCTCCCCAGGGCAGAGAACAGCAGAGGGGTTTGGACAGGAACATCCCCTTAGGAGCATCTGTGCCCTCTCCCCAGAGTGAGAAGAGGGCTGGGGGCAGCACAGCCAAGCACTGTTGAAAAAGGCTGCAACTGCTTGGTGTCACTTAAAATAAGCATTTTAAATCTGTGCCTTCTTCTGAGGCACGGAGAGAGGAAATCCCCAGAAGCAAGTGCCCCAGCACTGCATGTACTGCTACAAAAAGTTTCAATGGTCAAAAAAGGCACATGTGTGTTTTGAGATTTTCCTCATTTAAGCCACAACTGCATCTCTTTGAGAAGATGGGGGCAGCCAGGAGGAAGGAGGTGTCCACTTGCTGTAGGAGCACGAGTGAAATAGAGCTGAGATGAAGACATAACCCACCTTAGAGGAGGTCCAGCATTGGTACTCCCTCATTGCCAAGATCAGGCACCGCCTGGGTTTTCCACTTCCCCCACCCCCCACCATCCCATCAATGAGAACTGACAGAGAAATCTGAAGGAGTGACTCCACGCAGAACACCACAGATCCGCAGCAAATTTCCACAAGCCAAGGTGTGATCCCAGATTTATTCAAATCAGAACAATTAAGGCAATTAAAGGCAAAGAAGTACTTGGGGAAGGGGGGAATCTACAACCGAACAGAATTGCTATTACAGTCTATCAAACTGACACAAAAAGATTAAAAAGCTGATTTACATTAAAAAAAAAAAAAAGAAGAAGAAGAAGAATAAAAAGACTAGTGTTCCCTAAAATAGATAACGCATCCTGCTGAGAAAATCACTCCACACATACAAGAGAAGCAAAGGTGATTATATATAACGAAACTAATCTTCTCTATTGCTTTAATCACCTCAGAACATTTCACCTGCTTATTTGGAAACTGTTAACCCAAGGAAAAAATTACTGTGAGAATGTCCTCATTTCCAGCGCTGTGCTTGAATGGGCTTGTTTTCCTAGACATCCACCCGTGGAGTCTTTAACAACAGCCATTGCTCTGCAAGATAAATGTTTGTTTAAGACTATTCTGTAGTTAATACATATATTCATGACTCAAGTGTAATGCAGCAAGGAAAGAGGGCACTGGGAAGTCATGAGTGACCCACCAGGGTCATGGCAGGAATCTGTCGTGCTGCTGCTGACAGCCAGCAGTAAATTTCGCCCAAATTTTACGGGTGCCTAGTCTGGGGACCTGGTGGGTATCCCGGACACGGGGTGCACAAAGGCAACCCTACATGTTTTCTTTCCAAAATACTGACTGACAAGGTCAGGATAGAGCTTACCCAGGTGTGTTCATAGACTTAGCAACATGAGTGTCTGGGATGAGCAAGAAGAGGGGTGGTTGTCCCTCTTTTCATGGGGAGCCTTCCACCCCAGCAGCTCTGGGAGCTCCTTGCAAGCCAAAACCTCCATCACTGGGACCCGCAGCTGGTCAACAGCTCATACCCACACCCTGTCACAGGCCTGCACAGGAGAGGGAGAGTGTTGCATGTGGTGAAGAGTAAGAGAGGCTTTAGGTTGGCAGGGCGGGTTTACCCCCACGCTGCTGTCAGCCAGGGTCAGTTTGGAGGAGCTGTGTTTGTGTGCACCCATGTGCACCCGTGGAGCTGCGTGTGACCCACAGCAGAGCCCCGGGGAGTGCAGAGCCCCTGCATGCCCATGGCTGACCCCCTGCCCTGCACACCAGACTGACACACAGCCTGCAAGCAGCTGTGGCACAGCTAGCACTGACCTGGCAGCTGGGAGCCAGGGACTTGCTGCTGCATTCCAGGGGGTGGGAAATTGCAGTGACAAATGCAGGCAAAGAGTAAAATGTGATGTAAAAGCAAGTGGATTTCGTATGTTGATGATCTGGCTTCTAGTCAAGGTGAGCTGGGAAGGGCCCCAGCTTTCAGGTCCACAAGGTTTGTCAAGGTTGCCACCTCTACACTGGCAGTAAAAGCAGCAGCACCTCACTGGGCTATAGGGACCTTAACACACTGCATCCACAGAGATGAATATGTTCACCCTCTGCCATATGTCCATGGTTATCTTGATATTAATCATATTTGATACTGGGGTGCAACACCTCTTTTGCTAAATCATAGTACATTAAGTGACAGTTCTTTCTTTGCCCGAGCTGCAGCTTGTGAGATTTTACAGGCCGATGATTGCTATATGTCACGGCTTCGATCCCACTGAAGCCCACTGACGCCCACAGGAAATCACCGACACTGGCAGGTTTTGTGTCAGAGCTACAGCAAGTAAATAAACACGTGGAGAGGAGGCTTCCCAGCAGCAGCAGCCAGGGCTGGCACCAGGAGCTGCTGCCATCACTGGCAGCTCCATGTTGTGGCGGTAAATTCTTTCAGGCCTCCATAACTCACCCCAAAAGCCTCGCTCATTTTTCTTACAAATGCAGTTTCACCATGATCTCCAAATTCAGGGCAGGCATGATTGATACGTGTTGTCCTGGGATGTCAGCAAGGACAGGTAAAAAAATTCCCTCTTCCAGTTACTGCTTTACAAATCAGTTCAGGCAGGGAATACTTGCACTGCCCTTTCAGAGACTCATTACCTCCAAAACCTGGGATATTCAGAAGAGGAGAAGACATCCAGCTCGGGTGCATGGAGGGAATGGGAGAACAGCAAGCATCCTCCTTCCAGCCGTAAATCACAGAAATCGAATTAGATCATCTCAAATTGAGGGACAAAAAGCCAGTTATAGATCCATTTTGCAACGCCAGCCGATATGGCTTCCATTTGTGACTCGCTGAGTGACATTACTTATCCTGAGTGCTCCTCTGACAATATAAGCTCTTAATGTGAAGACATGTGTAAAATTACAGCAAAATGAATGAAACTCAGGAAATTATGTAAAGTTTACAAGGTTGCTTTTTTTTTTCCTTTTTCTTTTTTTCCTTTTTTGAGGCATCCTCTCAATTTCTGCCTTTTAAATGAGGATCTGGGCAATGCATCAGCTGACAGTGCCCGCCTAGAGCAATGGGCTCTTCTACTTTTGATGCATCTGAGCAACTTGAAACTAATACCAGCGTGCACCATACAGCGAATAGACCTTCATGTTGATGAGGCAAATCCTGCAGCACTTAAAAGCAATCTATGCTGAAGTGTCCTATGTATCTCCATCTTCAAAGTGCAACACACTTATGGAAATTGCAGATGCTGTGGTGCTATTTGTCTGGAAAGAGACATTACAGGTGACATATGAACCTGATTTCTCAAACAGATGAGGTCTGTGAGAGGATTAGGGAAACATCAATAAATTAAGATGCAGAATAAAGTTCCTGCTGTCTTCCTTGGCCTCTCTCTCGTTGGCTTGAGAGTCAAGTGCTCATGACTGCGTACTTGGCAGAGCACCAGGCATCCCTCTCTTGCCTACTGCTACAATACAGGCAGATCTTACATCGTGATTCCCCTTCAGCGGAGCAGGCAAAACCCCAGTCCCCACTTTTGGTAGAGCCCCCTCCCCAGCCACCTGCCACCAGCCCCTGTGAGAAAGGCATCTAGCATGCAAAATGAAGATTTATCTTGAAGGTTTTTTCTTTTTCTAGCTGTGCATTGCAAAAGCACGTGGTGCCTGTTCCTGAAATCCATCAGAGACAGCATGGAGAAGTCAGGATGTCCAGGAGCACAGGCATGCAGGCAGCTCCTGGGTCTGGGGGTATAGCCTGTACCCCCACACCAAATGGGGGATCCCTAGGGAAGGCTGCCACCTCAGTCCAAGACCCGCATGTCAATTTCTGTGTTTCTACAGTGTTCTTTGTGCATGAAACAGGGTTAAATGCAAGGTGAGAAAAGTTTCCCTGCAGTGACCCCAGGAGCAATGTAATTAAACCCGTATTGCAGCCCCATTTTCAGCAGCCCCTCTCACAGCTGTGCTTCCCAAGGACACAAAATACGGGAAGGGAAACCAAATTCCTGCTGCCATCTTCAGCTCTGCCCTGATAATGCACGTGCAGCGGGGCTGTGCAGGGGCAGTGTGCTGGGAAACACACAGCCCCTCCAAGCTCCTGCAGGCAGAACCCTGTCCTGGCTGCCCATGGGAAGAGCACTTCACCCTGTACTGGGAGCAGGTGCTGGCTGACAAACCAGGGACCTGCACCAGATAGACACCACCCCAAAATCAGCACCCAAGAAATGCATTGTTTGAAGTCTCAAGAGGTTTGTATGACTCTCATAAAGCTTTTCAGTGACAGAGCAAGGCATTGAAATATTTTGATTTTTCTTCAAAACAGATTTTTTTGTTGTTGCATTTGATATAAATGGGTTTTTTTAAGAAAGGGTGAAAAAATTCCAAGCCAGGAGGGTCCGTGCCAGCCAAATAATCTGAACTGATCTGAACTACATCCTTTTTCCTGACTTGGTGAGAAAAGGCACTGCTTGTGTGACTCCACGGGCTGCACGCTAAAAAACACACAGTACAAAATTACTGTTTTCTTTATGAGCACAAATCCAGGTGGAGAAGGTCAAAGGCAAGAAGGCAAATAAAGGGAACCTGGTCTGCCCAAGGTTACAGCAGATGTTGTCACCGGTACCCATGTCTGGTTGCAGCAGCTGGCCAGTGCTGCTGCCTTGGGACAGGATGGTCCACACCAGGAGTTAGGAAGGAGCAAGACGTGAAAGAGCAAGAGGTAAAGGAGCTTGCCTTTGCCTTTAGACCCTCACCTTTCCTGACCGCAGTGGAAGCAGGGCAGAAATACCCAGGCCTCAGAGAGCAGTCTGGGAGTATGCAGGCTGTGCTAACAGCATGACTCCAACACCAAAGCCAGCTGCAAGCCATTTTCCTTTCTGTCAGTACAGCCTTCTTCACAGGAACAAGGGAAATCTCCAAACCTGGAACATAAAAAAGGCATCAAGCAAAGACACAAAAGTATTTCCATTTGTTTCATTGGAGATAATGAGTGGCAGCTACCACTCTGATTTCAAGTCTTGCTCTGCTGAAGACCTCCAGCTGACACATCACCAGTCACTTTTCAGCCTGCCATTAAACATATACGGTCATTATACCTCTTTTCTTTGCTATTTGCAGCCTCAGGACATTTTGCTTAGGCTGCACATAAGTTCTTGTTTGGAAGATTTAAAAGGAGAAAGAAAAATAACAATCTTGATCTCCCAGAAGCTGTCTCGGTCCTGCGAAGAGAGATTGTGCTGGTGTCCCAGCAGGGTGGCACACTTAAAGAGAATTATCAGTGTAACTCAAGGTAAAAGCATAGCTTCACATGGTAGTGTTCCAAACCCCAGATACATATGTCATCCTACATATTTCCAGGCATGATACTCCATTATTTCTGTTGCATCTTGCATTAAGCCCACTTTAAGCAGGATTCAAAGGGTTTGATTTTACTTACACGTAGTCACAGGAAAATCTAGTGATTAACCAAACCTTTGTCCAAGGTAGTTTTTGTTTCCTGTGGCAATAACACCTGTGTTTCTGTAGCTATGAAATATATAATCCCAGAGGCACCACCAACCTCTGCTGATGGGCTCAGCTTTGGCTGTAGGTCTGTCTTGGAGCCAATGGGCATTGGCTTCATCAGATATCAGGGAAGCCTCTGGCAGCTTCCCTTGGAGCCTCCCACTACTAAGACCTTGCCATGCAAACTCACTCTTCCACTCTTCTCTCCCAAAAACAAGACCAGATCTGCAGGGAAAGGTGATACCCTCTGTTGGACACCCTGCTGTGGTAAAAGCTGACAGAGGAGTTTTGGGACCACTGGTGTCCCACAGACCACTCAGCAGCCACCCCTGCCCCACCCTGTGTGGAGGAGGGCTTGACCCAAAGTCTGCCTTTTTGCAACTGCATCCGTTGTTCAGATGAGAAATATCATCTTTCCCTACAAACTTTCATCACCCGAGACACCTCCCCACGGAGATGTCATGAGAGAAACGATGGGGAAAGGAGTAATCACAGAACACTATTATCAGGATATGTGTCAGCTGAGCTATCACTCCAAATGTAGGCATGGCAAACACTTCTCTGAAGCACTAATGGGCTTGTGGCTGCATATCACCCACACTGGGTGACATGTCCTTAGCAAGCAGGGGTCTTGCACAAAGAAATCAGTGCTCGGAAGAAAACAAACTTCCCTTCCAAAGGTGTCTGACCTGGGGTAGTTTATGTGAGCCAGCCTAATGGAGCAGACACCATCATCCAAATTTTAACTTGGTTGAGTAACTGGCACCGAGCTCACTACTCTCTGCAGATGAAGGTAACCCCAGGTTATCTGGCCTTCACAGCTGTTTGACTTGAGGTTATTCCTCTTGGACTGTGGTTGGCATGCTCTAATAGAGCTCTGGCTGGGCGTACAGAAACAGCATGTTTCTGTTTACTGAGTTACTGCTGTAGCACGGTGCTTTCTCTTGCATTTTTGGGTTTCTGTGGCTCCCACTCTTCTGCCTTGCTGAGAGGTTTGTGTCAGCCAACTCATGGAAATCTGGCACTAAAATGGTACTGTGCTGCATTGTTTTCTCACTCTATAGTTCATGATCCTGCCTATTCCTCTCAAATCACGGTTACCATAAGGACCGCCAAGCCTCAGAGACAAAAGCAGCTCTGGGATATTTATCCCGCCTTCTTTTTTGATGTGTAGTTGATGTAGCCATGATGGAAGCGGCAGTGAATGAGAGGAGGATGCAATTTAGTGTTTAGGAATGCAAAACCTGCTGTAACTCAGGGCAGGTCTCATGTCCACCAAGAGAACCTGTGGTGGGAGACATCAGGAGCAAGGTCAGACCTGGCTATGGTTTTGCAAACAACAGAGTTCCTACTGCATTTCCATTTTGCAGAAATCAAGATTGATCCAGATGCAGTTCACCAGAAACTCAGAATTGCAACAAGAAACCTGGACAGGCAGTGTCCAATTTGTTCCTTCTCTGCTAAAAGCATTCGTGATTGAAACCAAACTTTACATGGGTTTTACTTGTTTAGTTATGCTTCCAAAAGAGCTAAATGTATTTGGCAGACCAAGACATGTGTGGAAGGCATAGGGCTAGAGATCACCCATGCCCCAGAGCTAAATAAAAGTGAGCAAATATTCTCCACTAAGCACCCTCAGGTACCCACATGCTGCATCAGAATGCAGCCACATTCTTGCCACTGTTCTACTTAATCTCTTCCTACAGATAGAAATGGGCAGGAGTGTTCTTCTCCCGGAATAACTTACTCTCCATTCAGAGCAGAGTCTTTCCAAGGTGATGCTATTCAAATTAAACCACAAATCTTCTCTTCCAAGGATAACACTCTGCTGCCTTCCCAAACCTGTTCCCATTTTCTTTTGCCATTTTGACACCATTAGCCTTCCACAAGCACTAGCACGCAGAGATAATTCTGTTAATTTTATTGTGCTTGGAAAGGCATAGAGCAGCCTAAACTCAGCCAAATGCTTGGCTTTGCCTTTTCCCCATCGCATAATATCCTTTTGTATATAGCTCTGCATGGCAACTCATTTATATCAAATCTTACCCGTTAAGGGAGAGGGGAAAGGGGGGCAATCAGTAGTTATCTTGTCAAGGAGATCTGCAGTCAGTAGCCTCTACTTTTGGTGCATGCAGAGCCAGCTCACAGCTCTGCCTGCTGCCTGGCCAGGGCGCTGCTGTGGAGCCCACGGCTCTGCACCCACAGTCAGGCAGCAGGGACACCCCACAGAGAGGCTATGTGGACAGACAGACACCTGTGGAGCACCTCACAGCCAGCCTGGCTCTCTGGGCACCCCCAGCACTACAGGACTGGGGGTTTGGGAACACAAACCCTTTGTACCCTCAGGGTTAGTGGATCTGCAGCGCGAGGGAAGCATGCATTTCCATAGCTTTGTGAACAGGGGCTTTCCAAAAAAAAAGGATGCTTTGTATTTAAACTGAAGTGAGGAGCTGCTCCTCAGATACTAATTTCTCATGCAGATTTCCATGCACACAGTCCTGGGACTGTTTCCCCAGCCCTCAGCAGCAGCTCACCGCGGCTGGCTGGGAGCAGTGACAAGGCAGGTGCACCTTGCAGCATCAGGAGCCCCCAGGCAATGCTGAAAATGCTGCTGAGCATGTTCCCAGCAGTGGCATGTGAGGGTCTCTTCAGCGGGACTGAGGGTCATCGTCCCAAAGAGGGGGATGCCAGGTCAGACAGGGGCCTCGGGATGGGCTGGACACCATTTCCCACCACAGCCCTCACCTGAGGATCCCCCCCAGGGGGACACGCAGAGGGACAAAGAAAACATTTGGACCCCAACTAACTGACTAGGATATTTAAAACTAGTAGATCCCTTCTCTACACACAGTGTTTTCTTCAAGCACAGTGTAGAAAAAAATCGATTTGTTTTTCTCAGTCCAATTCCCTTCTGTCTAATAGGTCTGTTGTAAATGCCAATTTTACTGTCATTTACACTGTGCCCATCTGAGCTATTTTATTGATAGTTAAATAAGAATACTTTAAAGTAATGTGATTTTTTATTTGAATTCCAATTTATGTTCAGATAGTTTGACACAAATCTAGTAAGGAAGGCTCACTATTTTCGTAGAACAAATTAAATTATATGTTATATAGCCACATAAGTAAATATGTTATATCATTGGATGAATAAATACTTGTGATCAGATACAGTATCTCATTATTATCTAACACATAATAGCAAGGCTATTGGAAGTATTGTACAAATCACTGTGCTTTAATAGTTAGCAGTTCATGAAAATCAACCTGAAAGAAAATAGGCAAGAAAAAGCACACAAAATCAAAAAAAAAAAAAAAAAAGGAAGCTAAACCTAGCTGTCTGGACCAAGACTTCCTGCTTGCTGGTTTATATCTGATTCAACGCAGCTTAGACTCATTTTCACTTAAGCCACTGCCTCTGGGCAGAGAGGTCAAAGCGTAATTAGTTGTGCAGAAGATGGCAGGAGAGGGATAAAAGGTGATGATGGACCCTGCTGGTGGAATGGATGATGGAGATGGGGATGACAATGGCAATATGCCACCAGAAACAGGGTACAATTAAAGCTGCAGACCCAAAATCAGTACCCGGACAATCAAATAGCCAAAAAGTTTGGGAGAGAGCATTGATCTCTGTTCATGTTGTCAGACAATGCTTTCCTCCTGACTGTGGAAGAGAAAATCAGTTCTTTTTAAGCTGATAAACATAGCCCAGCTGGGACCCAATTTGTTGTTTGGATATTACAGGCTGAGAGACAGACTGGAGTCCTGGCATGTTTTAAAGAAATTGTGGCTCCCTCATGCAGCTAAATTAGTAATAGATAGCACATGCCTGTGATGGAAACAGAGGAGGACTAATGGTAATCGTTCTTCTCTTCCGCCCACTGCCTTTTTTGCTCGCGTTTTGCTTCAGATCAACCTGCACTATTTTTAAATGTTTTTACTGGTTTTTTCTTTTCTGAACAACCTCTTCTTCCTTCCCACAACTCCTTCAACCTGAGTTTATAGTAAGTGGACATGCTAAGAAATGGAACTGCTGAATGTACCTGGACATTTGTTAAACCAAGACTGTGAGATAGTGATCCTGAAACCAAGCACCACACATAGGCTCTCCTCTTTCTACCACCACACAATTATTCACCAAGTTAGTGTTTGCTAGCTTCTTAAGGTGTAAGACTTGTTTTTTTCAAAGTGTACAAGTCAGTCTAAATAATATTTTCTATAAGACAGGAACTGACTCAAAACCAGCAGGCTGTGCTGATAGAAATGGAGTATTTACCAGCAGAGTGATGTAGAATACACCACCCTCAACAGCCACCTTTGAGCTAAAATATAGGCACTCAGGGCCAAAGCTGAGGGTATTTCCAGGAATCATTCCCTAGAAATTACCCCTTCTCCTCCCTTTTCACTCTGACACCATTCACTGTGTTTGGTTTGGTTTTTCATTTCAGTTTTGATTTCTACTGTGCCTCATCCAACAGCTTTTTCCTCTATGTGCAGCAGATGAAATCCTGTTTCCTTTTGAAAGGAAAAGACCTACAACAGGTGGGTGCTGGGAAACCCCAACTCCTTCTACCTCATGTAGGGCCAATGAGGCCTCGTGACAGCAGTTGCTTCATGGCATGAAGGGTCCCAGGTATATCACAGTGCCAGGTCAGTATCCCATCCATATTATATATGCCATGTCTGGTACTTTATTGAATGCTAATTATACCAGTCATCGTTTTGTCTAGCTCTTGAAGCAGCAGAAATTTTTAGAGTGTACCTGGGCCCACAAGCCAGGAAGTATGTGATAAAAGGTCTTAAGAGACGAGAAAACAGTCACCATTGTTTGGAGCATTACCAGGTATTTACAGCATGTCTAAGCTCCTCCCTGGTCACAAAGTCATTTCAGTTCTCCCTTCTGTGTGACAGCCTGCCACATGAAAACACAAGATGCTCTTCAAAGCTTATGTGACCTTTAAAGGTTCAGCCCAAAGCTGTTTTGCTGACATCTGGCACATGAGGGACTTGCCATGACATGGGATAAACAACAATAACCACACTTCTACGGGGCCGGCATCTGTCGATCCTAAGGCAGGGAAAACAGCACAGAGGAGGCAGGCAGGAGGTGGTGCCTGAGCTGGAATTGCAGAGCTGAGGCCAAGTCACACCTCCACCAAGTCAGAGACGGGATGGAGATGGGGCAAAGGAAGCAGCCTGATGGGAAGGAGGTTTAGTGAGAACACAATTCGTCCTTTGTCTTTGGATAAGGAGTGGGGGGCCCAGAAGCCTGGGACTACATGATAGATGTAGGATTGCAGGATGTCCCTGCAATGAGAAGACACTATGTGAAGGATTTGGTCTAAGTTCTCAGGACAAACTAACCAAAATGAGAAACCCTTAAGCAAGGCTGAAGCAAAGTGAAAAGTGATTCAGCTTAATGAGGAAGGCAAAGAAAAGTGAAGCTAAGATGCAAGAAAACAATTACTTCCAGGAGGTATTTCTCAAGGATAAAAGGGAAAGCCAGGACTTCTCCCTAGTCTGCATGGAGTAGTTCAGACAGTGGGCTAGGCTGGGCTTGCTGCAGTGTGCTGGAGGAGCCAGAAGTTTTATTTCACTGGCTGTCCTTAGAAACACAGCACGTTGTCAAAGTGTCTAAAAGCTGCTGGTGCTCATCTATTCCTACGCTTTTGTCCTTGAAACATCCCCTCTGATACTAGGAGGGGTGATATTTGATAATTCAGAAATGGGCTGCTATTTAGCACAGAACATAACCAAAAGCATTCGGAGCTCAGAAATTAATTGCTACACTGGCCAGAGCAGGCAAACCCTTCTGGAGCAGCCTGCAAGCCAGGGAATCTCCTCTGCTCCACACCAGGAGAGGTATGGTGGGGAACGATTGAGTCCGTGGCTCTGGACAGGGGATTTCCTCTCCCTGGCTGTTCCATCAGTGGAAGAAACGTGATGCTGCTCCAGCAGGATGATGCAGCAGCGAGGCTCCATATTTCAAACGGCAGGGGTTGAGCAAAGTGACCAATTTCCTTGGGCTAATTGAGCATGCAATCTGCCTGCTTGTAAAGCCTGTATTTGGCCAGAAAGATTTATTACTTTTAGCAATGATGAATGTCCAAGAGCAGTGAGGGCAGACCTGAGCTGCAGATCATTAACATTAAGGGGGATGATGTTGAAAAACCATTTCTATTTTCAGTTACTTTGTTCTGAGTTAACCATGAATTTTAGACCTACTTCTGTAATAAAGTGCTCAGGGAGTCCAGTGAATCTTGTTCTCTGTGGCAGATACTAAACCTGTAGGGTTCTGTCCGTATCCTGATGAGAAAGCAGTTCTAGCTGGTCCTGAGAAGCTATGAAATGATAGAAGACTGCTCTGTATGGGAGTTTGAAGTTAAGCCTCCATCTATCTCAGAAGAAGAGACCAAAATGGAGGACTGACATGCCTTTGTCATTGGGTTTCAGAATAACACCTCTTTATTATCTTCATTGTCCTCAGAAAGTCATCACTGGTTCAGAGCTTTGTCTGTGTTACTGAACGGCCACATCCATCACAGGGGTATGGAAGCACCCCCTGCCTTCTCCTACATCTGCTTTAAAATCAGTTGCTCAGTTTGTATAGGATGGAAATAGCAATGCAATACTCTGCACACTGAAAAGTTCTGGATGCTTTCTTGTCTAATGTAACATCTGTCACACTCCACATTCATTTTTTTTTTGCAAATACTTTCCCGTTCCTTGGAGAATATCCATTTGTGAATGCAGCTGCAAAATCCCAGAGCACACCCTGCCTTCTTTTCTCCACAGAAAGACTTGTGCTTAATATCATATTTGTACAGAACATACTCTGTGTGTTCCTGCACTGCCAGACCACACTGGTTCTCTAGAAATTGTCAGCGACTGTTTGATGCTGAAAGATTATTTTGTTATAAATCATTCCCAAAGATGGCTGCGGCCTGTAAAAAATACTTTTGTATTTCTGTCTTTACAGCTGTATGTAGACTGAAAATGCACATGCATCTGTGATTCCACAATAAATATTATCTTGCATGCTACCAGTACCATCAGTGTTGACTGCTCCAGACTAACTCATGTGCACTGTGGCTCTGCCACACCACACAGCCAAGTGCAAACCTCTCTTGATCTACACGTCACTCACTAGCCCCTACAAACCCTTGGCCATGGGCAAGCAACTGCAATGCTGTATGCTTACCCTCTACCCAGGGTAACCAACCTGGAGGCTGCAAAGGTAATGAATTTGCCTCCGAGGCTTAATTGTAAGAAAAGTAATTAGTCTTGCTGGATTTCACTCGTCATCAGGCAAACTTTCTCTGGCAAAGAAGAAAACTGCTGAGCGTTCCAATTCACTCCCCAAGTCAGCCTGTCCTTGTTGAACTTTGTGGCACACAGTTACTATCCCATTTTCTAGATTCCCCAAGACACAACACGAAAGGAAGGTATAGATGTCAGTGAGAGAAGGGGGTTTTGCAGCTCAGACTTTCACTCCCACTCCCAAAGAAGTTCCAAGTTTGCTTAGGGCCCCAATTTTGCTCAGAAGGGAAGGAAAAATATGCAAAAGAGCTGTCAGAAGGTTTCACAGCAGTTGTGTATGAGGTGTTCACCCAGCTCAACCAGTGAGTCAGTATGAGTCAAGGATGAATCCAGTTCCCATCCATGCATGGTCCAAGCCTCAGTGATGGCGCAAGAGATGGAGGTACCAAAGACACACAACATTGGGAGTAATCTCAAATCCCTTCAGACATCTGGTCTATCCAGGGCATCTGTTTTAGTTTGAGATAAATTTCTTTCTTGAATTGTTTGTTATACAGGGAGCCTACACTGGCTGGCAGAGAAGTAGCCCTGCTCAAGATGCCCTTTGCAAACTCATCAGGGAGCTGACAGACTCAGAGAGGTGCTGAGGAGCTTACCAGGGAGCTGTGAGTCAGAGCAGGGCTGGCAAGAGCCATCAGGGCACCAGGGCACCACCCCTAAACAGGCAGCAGGATCAGAAGCACACAAGGAACTGTGTACCCACATAGAGGTAGTCCTGGTTGTTCCAGGGGACCACTCTCGTCACTCAGGCCAAGAGCATTGCCCAGGTTTCTGATGGAAGCCATTTGCCAAAATCTGGTTAGTGCACTTTAGTTGCCTTTTGAGGACCAGAGTTTCTTCCCTTAAAGATCTGTTGCTGTGATTCTTGCACAAGGGCAAGCAATACGCTTCTGGAAAACATGCATGGGTGGAGAATGTATATGATTTTGCTCACTTCTGGGAGCAAAAGAATATGATGCATTAACACAAAGGGCAAGGAGAAGGATGGGAAAACAAAGAAATCCATGAGTCAAACAAGACTCAGATGGCTGCATTTGTTCTGCTCATTACAAATATTTTCTCACAGAAAGTACTTTATTCCTCCTAAAAAGAACACAAAGGCTGAATCATTACACTTTGGTCTCAAAATCACTCCTTGAAACACAGAAGTCTTAGTTCATGTTTTAATAATTAGAACATATTTTTAATTATCTGGTTTGATTTACATCTGTACATGGTAACAAAATGCATAGAAGATACTTTATTAAGCACACATTAAAATATTAAAATTCTATGCAATGTGGCTAGAATTCAAATGTCAAAACACTATCAAAAACAACGCTCTACCTCAGTATCTGGTGAAGTGAGAAGGACATGATGGTGAGACAAACCTTTTGCACCTCTGCTGGTGATTTGAAATGAGAAGCATTTTCATTCACTGTCAATGAATAAACCTAGTTAGGAACACTGATTTTAAATTTCTTGTCTGTCTCAAAAGCTTTAAATGGCAAAAACATTCTGCTCCCAATTAACAGTTGTAGTGGATGGAGATTTTAATATCCTAGCAGAGTCTAAAAAGGGAAATTAATTTCCAAAAATTATATCAATAATTTGTTTCCAAAAATTATATATACACTGCAGACAGGATTAGGTCTGAGCCAAAGGCAAGGCACAGGTCCACAACACCTGGGGGGAGAAGTGGGTGGCAGCCAAGGCTACACCATGCTGCAACCTCGGAGCTCCTGTCAGCAGCCAGGGTTGAGGGAAAAAGTACAGCAGAGGCAGAAAATGAGCGGTGGCCCAAGCCATAGTATATGTTGTCAATGAAACAATGTTTTAGCTGTTTAATCTGAGCTACACTTTTTTTTTTTCTCATTTTCAATATTAAAAGGGGATTCTTTACAGTTTTAGAATAACTGTAATCAACAAAATCAAAAGCAAAGTAAAGCTCTCTGAGCCATCTCTTGTAATTTTTGGTGGAGGTAGATGAAACTTAGCATAAGTGAAATCAGATCAATGTTCTTGAGGAAACAAGACTCCATATGTACTGAACTAAACAGCACACCAGTGCCATGTGATGCTGCATACCTGGCAGCAGTGCTGTGTCAGGCCAGCTGCAAAAATGAACCAGATTTGGAGCTTCAAATCTTGTTATGTAGTGCCATCTTGAGGTCTTGGGAAATGAAAAGCAGTTTCTTTAGGTATGGGTATTTTTTATCTGATTGTAGCTAGGGCAGTCCATTCTTCAGGGTGTATGATCGAGTGCATTCAACTGTATTTGTGAACTGGAGAAGATGGGAATTAAGTCAGCCAGCTGGAGCACCACAGGCTCTTTCTCTGCTCCCTGGTGGCTTCAACTACTAGAAAAACCTTTCCTAGAAACAGTTCACATACCCAATGTTTAAAACCCCTGGCGACAGGTATCACACTGGCATTGCATATGAGACTGAGGACCATTGCACATAGCTGCTCCTCTTCTCTGACAGGACACAAACCCATATGTTGTTCCCTGGCCTGTGGTGACAACCTCTAGCCCGCCTGAGAGGTGACAAAGCAGGGGGCTGGTGCCAGGAGTGCAAACCACCATCTCGGCCACAGCAAAGGGTGGATGGGTCTTGGGGGACACCGGGGACCAAGGAAGGGGGTCTTCTCTAGCAGTGGGGCACTGAAGGAGGGGGTCCCCTTGGGCCAGGGCTGGCGGGTCACCCACAGAGCCAGTGTGTGTGTGGGGACGTGCCAGGTCCTTTGACATCATCTCCCACAGCTTACTCCTGAAAAAGCTGGGACACACAGCTCAGGTATATGCACCCTTTGCTGGATTAAGAACTGTCTGGATGGCCCAGTCCAGAGAGTGGTGGTGAAAGATGCCACATCCAGCTGGCATCTGTTCACCAGAGATGTCCCCCAGGATCAGTGTTGGGCCCAGTCCTATTCAGTATCTTTACTGATAATCTGGATGAGGGGACTGATTGTGTCATTAGCAGATTTGCAGACAACACCCAGTTGGGTGGGAGTGTCGATTTGCTGGAGGGCAGGAAGGCTCTGCATGACCTGGCCAGGCTGGATCTGTGGGCTGAGACCAAAGGCATGAGGTTCAACAACACCAAGCGCTGGGTCCTGCACTGGGTCACAATAACCCAGGCAGTGCTCCACGCTGGGGGCAGTGGCTGCAAACCTGCTTGGAAGAAAAGGAGCTGGAGGTGTTGGTTGAGACCGAGGCTGAACAGGAGCCAGCAGTGTGGCCAAGAAGGCCAGTGGCATCCTGGCCTCTGTCAGGAGTGTGGCCAGCAGGACTGGGGCGGTGATTGCCACACTGTCCGTGGCACTGCCGAGGCCATACTCGAGTGCGGTGTCCGACTCCGGGCCCCTCACCTCTGTAAGGACATTGAGGCGCTGGAGCGAGCCCAGAGGAGACCGATGGACCTGGTGGAGGGTGGGGAGGGCAGGTCCTGTGGGGAGCGGCTGGGGGAGCTGGGGGTGCTCGGCCTGGAGGAGGCTCAGGGGCACCTTAGCACCCTCTGCAAGGCCCTGGCAGGAGGGGTCGGCCAGGCGGGGGTCGGGCTGTCGTCCCCGGTACGGAGGGACAGCTCAGGAGGACAAGATGTGCTAGGTGAGGTTTAGGTTGGACATCAGTCAGGATTCCCTCCCACAGAGGGTGATCAGACACTGGAGCAGACTGCCCAGGGAGGCAGTGCGGCCGCCACCCCTGTCGGTGCCGCAGGCGGCAGCAGGCACGGCCTGGGGGGCCCTGTTTGGGCACGGCCTGGGGGGCCCCAGTCGGGCACGGGCCAGGCTCGCCCAGCCCAGGGGCACCTTCCCAACCCGGCCGACCCCAACCCGGGGGGCCAGGGGCGCGAACCCTCATACACGCACACACACACAATCATACACACCATCAGACACAGACACACACACAATCAGACAACCACAATCAGATACACAATCATACACACACACACACACAATCAGACACAGACACACACACAATCAGACACACAATCAGACATACACACACAATCATACACAATCATACACACAGACACACACACAGAATCATACACACACAATCATACACACAATCACAGACACACACACAATCCTACACACACAATCATACACACACACACACACTCATACACACAGACACACACACAATCATACACACAATCACAGACACACACACTCATACACACACACACACAATCATACACACAATCAGACAGACACACACACAATCAAACA
>JAWWEW010000169.1:26955094-27010405 GCA_035583185.1 Anabacerthia variegaticeps
GTGGAGGAGGCGGTGGTGGCGGGGGGCGGCCGCGCTGCCGCCCGCGCCCCCTCCCCGCCCCGCGGCGGGCCCGGCCCCGCCGCAGCCCCGCCGGCCCGGACGGACAGCAGCCGCCGACAGCACGGACACGAGCCGAGCCAGGAGCCCTGTGCGATAAACGCGTGTGCGCGGCGGCGCTCGGCCCCGGGCACCCAGCGCGGCCAGCACTCGGTGTTGGGTTCCCCCGGCCCCGCGCCCCCGGCTGTATTTTTAACCCAAAGTGAACCTGAGCCTGGCCGCGCCTGCCGAATCTCGGGAGGGGGTTGGCTTTTGCCAGTTTTCCACAGACCTGGGTGCTGCACGGCGAGCAGGATTTGACCTCTATCCCAGCCTTAATAGCAAATGTCAGCTCGCCTGCCTTTTTTCCACCTTCCTCCAGCCTTGCCTCGCTGCAGCTGTGGGGCTTTTTTCCCCCATTTTCTTGCCTAGAGTAGAAGACAGTGTTTTGACTTTATTCCTACTCTCAAATCCTGGATATCTGCATTTATGCTTACAGTAGTAAGTAAAAACGACATGGCGGTCTTAAAAAACTTTTTAAGCAACGATTGTTGCACCTCTTAAATCTATACATGGATAACAAATTTTTATTGGTCGTATGACTTCTCAAAACATTTTTTAAATTTTTGTTTCTCCCTCGTAAATATTGAAATGCCTGCACATAATCTGCTTCTGGAATAACACCTGTCTTTTTTTATTTCCTGGGGTTAGAAGTGGGTTTCCTATTTCTTAAATAAAGGACCAGAGACTCATTTAGAAATATCACATATCTCTGTTTAGTCCCATTGTGACCACTAAACACTGTTTCAGAATACAGGAATTTTGGGACTCTACATGCAGCCTTTCCCTGCATCAACAATTGTGGATTTATACGGTAAAATACAAAGTCACTGAAATGGGTTTTTATTCAAAATGGATATTTGTGATTCACATGTGTAGATAGGCCTGGGGGTTTTGAACATGAATTTCTGTTTTCTGTCACTTCCACCACTTCTTTTGAAATGAAGGCCAAAAGTGCTCTACCTCACTTCACTTTGAATAATACCAACATGAGAAGAGGGTTTCTAAAGTTATAATCGATTAATAGACATCTAAGGACTTTAGTAAGTAATTAGCTTTTAATAGTGATTAAAGAAAGTATAAACATCAATGTATTTCGTTCATTTTTGGTTTGATGGAATACGCACTACATTTTAAATACAAAAATGGGGCAGAAAATCCTTGCTGGTGTTTTGCAGTTTTAGAAACACAACATTTTATTTTATTCTATTTCATGGTAGAGTGGAAGATTCAGATCCAAATTTTCTAACACAGATCTCTGCATTTCCTCACCAGTTTTGTAACCTCACAGCTCAGAGAGAAAAGGGAACAGAGAGGTGGTTGTGTATGTGCTAAGTATCACTTACAGGTGACCTAAAATGAAATAGTTTCATGTAGGGAAGAAGAATGGGATTATTTTTAATGTTTTTATTTAATTGATAGAACACCAGTATTCTGATTAGTACTCCCAGCATGGTGTCTTGATCTGCAATAAATCGCCTGTATCTAATTCATTATTTTTCTTCCCATACTTTTGGTGATAAGTGTGTCTGCTACCCTGGGTTAAAAAAAAAGGACGCAAGCAAAAACAACAAAAAAAAGCCCCAACCCCAGAGGTCTAAAAGGGGAGAGGGGTTTGCTGATATACAAAATTCAGAAACATCTCCTTTAGACTGTCAAGTCATTGAACTGCGTGTTTCTTGGAAACCTGCACCAGCTGGTACTGATGTCAAATATAAAATATTCTGTAGGTCGTTTTCTGCAAAGTAATTGTTGTGCTGCAGTAAGAAGCAAACAGCCTCTTCTTACCTAAGTGCAGCTACAGCTCTATAGGTACAGATTTTGATAGCAGACAAGGCCCTGACTAGGAATTTCTGTTGGCACCCTTTTGAAACAAATGGGATATTCACACTTCACCTCTATTTTTGGATCTCTGGAAGCAAGTGGAGATCAGTTACTCATGCCACACTTCTCAAGGCTTTTGTGCAGTGAGAAGGCCGTGCTAGCTTTCTGCCACTAATCTCACTAAAGTTAGTTTCACGGCATGTCACAAAAATCCTCATCGACAGAAACAACCCTGCTGAATTTGGTTTGAGCTCTTTGGTGCCCTACCTGCATACAGTTGAAGTTTCACGACAAGGCAGGAGTTATTTTCTTTCTCTGAATTAAAAATTGTGTTGATTCATCTGCAGTCTGTAAGGTCATATTTCATGGTCATTACGAAACCTGAGCAGCCTGACATTAATGATCTATGTACATCTCGTAGCATTAAGGCATCGATACCTATTTTTTTGTTCTTCAAAACTTTAAGTTGCTTGGTTGTACCAGAGTTTAAAAGGTGAGTGAGAACTAAAACAGCACCTTCCATTTTTCCATGTTTCTAAAACAGCCATATCAGCTGTGCAGGAGGTCAAAGATGTGCCAGGCTCCAATTGGTAAAAAAAGCACTTGAAAACAGCCAAGGATTTTCTCATTTTTTCTCTGACAGTGCTGGATTTGGAGTATTATGTGTGAAGTGGAAAGAGTAGAAAACTAGGTAGTGTAACAGCCACTTAAAGCTGAGAGGGTAAAGAATTTGAAGGAAGTGTGTTCCTCTTTGGATGCTTGTATATAGTTTACCTAACACAGAAACACAGACATACGTACAAGTTGAATGCAGCACTGATGCTTGTTAGGTACTCATAGTGATTTTGAGAAAAATACAGAGGGGTGCAGGAGATTGTCTTAAGATAATTAGCATTCCTGTTTTTCTCCTGAGAATATTGTGAGAGTTGATATATGTCATAAATTAAGGCCATTAGGTGAAAGATGGAAAAATAGTTCCAAAGATAGGAGGGTCCTGTCGGTTGCTGTTCTAGATTTTGTTACTTTTCAGTTGTTCTCTGACAGAGACTACACTAGCTACTTTAGACACAGTTGCAGGCAGCTTCATAACGAACTAGTTTGAAGTTACTTTAGTGCGCTGGAAACTGAAACAAAAATGTCTACCCCTGATGTTTTAACAGCTTTTTGGCGGGAACAGTTCAGGTGGTGGGTAAAAATCTCTGATCCTCTACGTGTTGTTCAGCAACAGCTTGTTTGGGCAATGAGATTATCAGGAAACCTTTTTTTTCTCCTGCATTTGGAAGAACTGAAAGCTGGGTTGTATTTTGCTCTTTTGGCAGAAACTTTTTCAGATAGATTTCTAAACTTAGAAAAGAGCAGGTAGCCTGAGATATCCAGGAATTTTTGATGCTTATCTACTGCCTGATGAACTGAAACCATAGTTCCACATAGGATTTTTTGGCAGGAATACTGGCTGAAGGCACTGTCCATGCTTTTTCCATTGCACTGACACGAATGCTTGGACTACTGCATGGAAAAATGATCCAGCTGGGTGAGGGGTATTGGGCCCTGGTTCTTTTTCACCTGGTTCATTCTCTCTCACTGCTGCATGGCTGCACAGTAACTGTACCAGCATAATCAGGGGAAGGGAAGGGGCTGCAATCAGCAGGGAGATAAGGGCAGCTCAAACAACTGTGCTGCCAAATGAGAAAATGCAGTCTACATAAAAATTTTTTAAATTATTGCTGTATAAATAACTCAGCTGCATGGCAGCAGATCCTGCTGTGGTGGTTCTTGCTGCAGAGCTGGATCATTCAGCAAAGTTTAAGTTTTCACATGTGCTAAACATGAGCAACAGCTTTTCCCAAACTTTAATATCATGTATTTATACTGTTCATTGTGCTATTTATTTACTTGGCTTAAACACCTTTTCTGTGTTTGGGGTTTTTTTTAACAACTATTGTGTGAAGTTCCTTTTTTTATTCTTCACATGTTTTATTCTAACTTCTGACTTCTCCAGTTGCTGTTCTCTGTAGCTCTTTGCTGCAATATTTTAATCATCTCTCCAGAAACTCTACAACCTCCTATGACATTTTGGCTCCAGTATTACATGCACTTTTCTGATCAGTGCTACCCTAAATCTCTCATTCTCTCCTGCTGTTCTAATATCAATTGGATTTTGTTTTCCCTTGCCCCTTTCCTAGGGCTTGAATGTAAAATCTCTTCTCATCAGGCTTGTCTTTTATACCCCGTGGAATAATGGATGGGAAGCATTATTTTCCTGCCTTTTTTCTGGTAACATTTTGTCTGGCTCAGTGTAGCTGGCCTGGCCTCAAACTCACTGGGCCCTGCCCATTCCTCCAAGTGGCATGCAATATGAGCAGGATTTGTAAATTTATGCCTTTGTAGATTACAGAGAGCTTTTTCTCAGGAAAAAAGCTTAGGGCATTACTGTAGATGGAGGACTCCTGCCCTCTTTGTGAAACTCATCCATATTTTCCTCTTGTGCTGATAGGAAAATTCTTGAAGATCCAGAGGGAGGGAAGATGTGGAAAAGGGTGCTGTGTGCTAAAGCCACAGCATAATATCAACAGAAGTGATCTGTTGCTGTGGTTTCATCTGAGCTGATAGAGCTGTACGTAGGTCTCAAGAGACAGACGTGTTGCTCCCTCCTTCCCTTCTGCTCCTGATTGTGCAGTGTTAGACCATCCCTCAAGCTGGCTGTAGTGTTGGTTGTGTGTAAAATCTAATGAGCCAGTTCAAGTCACTAACCAGGAGACAACTGTGCTTTTTTGTTGGATTAGTTTTCTTCTGCATGAGTGGACTGAATTGGTTGGTGATTGAGTTGCTGTTAGCACCAACACCAGTGCTCATTCACAGAGGGACTGTAGAGAAAGGAAGGAGGGGGACACAACTTTCTCCCTTCAGCAGCGGAGAGTGGGGTCAGGTGACACGTGTTGGAGAACTGCGGCATATCCATGATTTGGAGTGAAAGAAGGAAGGGTTGGGCTCTGTCCATGGTGATCAGAGCCACATCAGTTTGTCTTTTCAGCTAGGAAAGCTAGAACACAGTGTCTCAGTTGAATTAGAAAACAAACCAACAAACCAAAAAAAAAAAAAAAAAGGAAAGTTTCCTTGTTTTAAAAGCCTGGTGACATCTTTGTGGTTGAACTAACTAATCCTTATCAGAGGCAGGTTTCAAACTCTCAGAAGGTTGGATCAGTGTGTCTCTTAGATCCTTTTCATTATGAGAAGCCCAGTCAGCTGGGGAGAATTATATATAACATATCTTTAACCAAGCCCAAGTTAAATATGACACACCAGCAGGGGTTCGTGTCCAACACTTTGCTGTAAGTCTTTCCAGCTGGCCCAAGGCACCTGGGCCGTGAGCTCGCTGTAGTTTCAGTGTTACTGCAAACTGATAAATGCCTTGGCCTCTCTTCCAAATTTTAAAATGATAGTGGTGGCTGAAACTATGAGCAGGAAAGTTGTAGCGTAAGCTTAATGTGGCGTGTATAACCAGTACACATTATCCTGTGCTGGGTGGAGGAAGAAGTGTGTTACCTGCTGCAAACGGCTGCTTTGTCAGCATTGTGGCTGTTTGACAAATGCATCTCTCTGCGCAATCCTCAGAAAGCTACATAAAAAAAATAATCATCTTGATTCCAGCCTCCCACTTATAAGCAGAGTCATCAGTGCAATAATAATGAAATTACAGAATATAAGTGTTTTCTGCAGCATCTTTGTTGTCTTACCACAGTCTTGTGACACATATACCCATGATTTGGTCTACTTTGCTTTCATTGGCAGGGCTGGCTGCAGCAGGGTAGACTCTTCTCCTGTGCCAGTAGCACCGGGACAGCTGTCTGTGAGTTGGATTGGAGAGCTGGGACAAGCTAGAAATTTGTTCTGTTTCCCTGTCTGTAGTGCAAATTGGTTGCCCAATCCCATTTACTAGGCAGCCTCACAGACAGCTGTAAAGGTGTAAATGAGAAAGAATTTAGATGAAAGCAGAGCCTGAGCTGGCAGTGCTGCCAACACAAATGCTTGCAAGACTGTAGTTGCAGAAAGCAAAATGGAGATTTTCTTTTGTGCACAGCACACTTGATGGTAAACATGGATTCTCTTTCTTTCTCTGGCCCTTTCTGGTGTATCAGTGGCTCCTGTTGCTTACTCAGGGTCATTGCTGACCTTCAGCATTGCCAGCAAATCACATCCCTATTCTCTGGAGACAGATGTGTTGCCCAGAGGTAAAGCAGGTCTTAAACTCCAGTTAAGTATTTGAGAAACAAATTATTCTCTGCTTGGAGATGATGCTTTTGCAGAGCAGATCTGCCTCGCAGGTGGATGAGAGATCTTTCACCTTTAATTGGCTCTCCTGCACCATCTAGACAAATAAAAAAATACATGAAAAATAAACCAGAATCCACTCAGTGGATAAAACTAGTCAAAATTATTTCACTGCAAAATTTGATCACTGTTTCATTTCAGTTTTTAGGGAGAGGGCGGGCCATAAATTTAATTTTGGTGCATTAAGATAATGTCTGCTGTTGCTTCAAGAGTAGTGCTAATTGACCAAGCAATGATGTTTTCACTATAACTAGTAAAGCCAGAGCAATTTTGGGATATAAAAGTATTTCCAAGTCTGAGCTGTGGTTTAAGACCCAAATCTTTTGGTTTTAATGTTGCAATCAATTTTGTGAATAAGAAATTGGACAAGGGCAAGGTTTGTAAGGAAGTGCTGTTTTTCTTGTGCATGCCTGGGCATACTGTAGCACTTCAACTTCAGAAAGAATTCAAAGGTCTTCACTTCCTTGAGAGTGTTGGAGCAAAAGATAGTCTATCCTGCCCATTAAAAAGCCTATTAAATCATAAAAAAAAGTATGTTGCTTGTACAGATACAGGTTATTTTGAATTTTTTTCAGACATTTGACTTGATATCTGGTAATTGTCAACTTTGTATAAATAATTCAGTCTATCTTACTTTCAGGTGATGGTTTCTAAGATATTGTTAATAAAGCAGTGAAAGCATTGGTCTGAAACATCCATTTTGTTGTGTTTTCTTTCTGAACTCATTAGAAGCATTCTGGTTTTTATAAACAAGGCTTTCCAATATTTGCCAAGTTACATAACTTCATGCTCTTATACTATGGGTAGAATTCTAGAAATACCACATACGTTCTAAGCATCAAACAGCATGAGTAATGTTTTTTTGAATAGTTTATGCCTATAAAGCTTGCAGTGTAAATATATGAAGTGACATTTTTTATGAATTAATGCTTTATCATTAATGCTTCTGACATTCAGAAGTGGCTTAGAAACAGCAACATCGCTGTCCCTTCTCACCAGCAAACAAAATCTCAGCACAGACACAAATTATACTGAAAATTCCCCTGTCAAGTTTAACTGTGCAGCTGATAAACACCTAAAACATTCTTTCTCTAAATTGCTTAACTGATCTGATAGTTCTGTGAAGCAGAAGAATGATACGAAAACAGGTGTGATCTGTGTCACTTTGGGGTTCCAGCATCTGACCCTGTTCAGTGTGCAGTGTTTTGCTGAGTTGACCTACAGCATTTAAACCTGAGGCATTTTTTTATTATTATTTTTACATGAATGAAACAAGTGGTTGATGAAATTAAGATATCTAATTTAACATTTTAGACCAAACAGAGAATTTTAAATGTGGACAGTTGCTCTCCCTTGTTATAGGGTGGAAAAGGAAACATATACTTTATTCATGGGAAAGTCCCCTGAACATCTGGGACTTCCCAGAAGATTGAGTTTCAGGATATAAATTTACATTCATATTACCTTAGAATGTCATCTTAAATCAATGTAATCTCTAAGAACCTTCAGTCCAGTCTTACAGTACCCTTTTTTGATAAATTGCTTTGGAATAGGAGAATTTCGGGTAATAATAAACATGTTTATGTGGTTGTCTGTCTTTATCACATTCCTGCATATGTTTCCATTAATCATACCTTGTAATGTAATTTAAATTAATGGAGTTATGGAAACACCTGCATGGAGATGGTTCCTTTCTCTCTTTTTTGGGGGGCAGGGAGAGGGTGTTATCTGTTTCTTGTTCCTTTTTTAAACTTATCTCAGTTGTTTGCTGAGAACAGGTTTCAGTAGTTTCCCCACCTCAGAGATAACCCTTTTTTAAATACAAACACGTAGGCTCTCTCTACAGAGTTGCAGGCTGCCCCAGGTTTGGGGTTGCAGCAGTTCCTCCTGCTGATGCCTCAGACCTGTGATGTTTAAAAGTCACTCAGCAAGTGAACAAAGCTCTTTACAACATGTCAAAAGGTTGTCAAATATTTAGGTGGTCCATATGCTGCAAAATGAATGATGGGGCAGTGAAGGACCATAAAACACAGAAATACATATGGAGTAGAACAAACCTAATATGATCCCCCTGAATGACTTTGGGAGGTCAAGTGGAAATCTCAAGTTCTGACAGCTCTAACCAGTGGAAAAAAGTAACACGTGCACCTTCTTAGATGGATCTTAACCTTGCTAACTTGGCATAATTTTCTGCTTCAAGTACTCCTTTAATTATTGTAGTGACACAGTCCTCTCTTCTCCCTGTCAGTGGGGAACAAGAAGGTCTCTGACTGCTTGTGGAATTCTCTCACCTTTCTGTCACTCTGGGTGGCCTTAGCTCTTCTGCTGGGACACCTTCACATGGCAGTGTGACTGGAAATGGCTCAAAATGATCTGCTTGTTGGCCAGCGCAGCAGGATAAAGTACTTATTTGGCATATCTAGATAGCTGGGTGGTACCAGAGAACTGTTTCTAAATTGCTCACTGTGCCAGGTACCCTCCTTACACAGCTGCTTTAGCATGGTGCTGAGCCCGAGCTAACAACCCATGCCATGAGATGGGGTGTACCAGCCCGGGCACAGGGCCTCCTTAGCAGGAAAGGTGTTGCACCCACCGCTGTACTCGTGTGACCTGCGTTCAGGCTGCATTGCCAGACTTTTCGATGGGTGCTGGTTCACATCCAGCAAGCTTTCACCACAGGCTGAGCAGGACCCCTCTCTTGTCATAGTACAGAGGTAATCACATAATTTTTAAAATAAAAGCTGCCATCAGACTGGTGTGCAGTCAGTTTAGCAGTGAAGTTAGAATGGCAGATATGAGAAGTGGCTGACTTCAGATCGCTGCTGTGAGTTGGGCTGAGGTCAGCTTCAGATCCCATGGAGTCACGGATTCCTCACTTCACCTACTGCTGTTCCAGTCACAGGTAAAACAAGAATCTGACAGGGGAATAAATTAAAGCTCATTGTGAGTGGCTATGCTGATTATTGACTTGCTAGGCCTGTATCAGTTCCACAGAACTTGTTTCTGGAGCATACAGTATATTCAGCAGGAGCATTAGCTCCCAAATGGCATCATAAAGAAATCATTTGGTGCCCATATCTTCTGCTGTGTTAAAGATGTCTGCATACAGATGATACTGTTCAGATACACTGTTATGATGGGTTTTATTAAGTAATCAGCAGCTACACATCATGAGGTGAGCCACAGTACTTCCAGCAGATACACAGAGAAAAGAGGCATGTATTTTGACAGTTTCACATGGTTTCATTTCTGTGAAAGGACCACTTTTACAATTAGTAGGAATTTCACAAAATCAGCATAGGTTGAAAATTAGGTGATTTTTATGTTCTAAAAGTAATGTCCGAGAACAGATGGTAAGCTGTAGTAAAGTGTGGTCAGTTTGTACATAATTCCTCTGCATTAATATGATCTTAGCACCAAATGTGTTAAGAACTACAAAATGGGCTGAATTCTTAGAAGTCTTTCTGAATAGATTGTATATATTGCCCAGGATATCCTTAAGAATGTCTTACATCTCTGAAACTCCGTCTGCTTTTGGTGGGTTTTGGTTTGGTTTTTTACTATACATATTCACTAAAGGTGTTTATAAGTAGTTATCACAATTCTGTTCTGCATGCTGAGGACCACAGCTTCAAGCATGTGAATTAGTCTTTTAATACCCTAAATGCCTTTAATAGGAGCACAGAGCATTTATAAATAGAACATGCTTATAGATTATGTTTTCAGTAATCATAATATTACCTAATGACTTTGTGACCTTTCTGGGATTTGACATTTGGTTAGGTCTAAGTGACGTGTGACTGTTTTTTGGGGGCCTTTCTGAATGGGAGGGGGATAAGACAGTGAAGAGGGATTTGTCTGCTTTTCATTTTTAATGCCTTAGGAAACACTTGCTCTGGTCTCTGCCCTTGGGCAGAACTCACATATTCACATAAGAGCTATCCCAAATATTTCATAAGGTTAGGAAACAGGTGTGTGGGGGTTTAAATATATATGTTATCAGTAAAATTAAAATATGTATTTTTGGGGGGTTTAAGCTGTGCGGGAGGGTTCACCCCTACTTTTAGTGCCCAACTCTCAGTCTCTAAGGGAAAAGTTGCAATTCGGTTAGGTCCCTTGATTCTATATTGAACAAGAAAACGTAGTGTAGATTAAACTTGTATTAAATCATGAGTGTACTACGTGCTTCCTGGATGTTCTTGTATTTATTCATGTAATCTGTGATACAAGAAACTAATTGCAGTTAATTGCTGTCAGAGTCTCTTTTCCTTTTAAAAAGCTTGAAGGCAGATACTAGCACAATGCCAAGAGTGTGGAGTCAAATCAGAAAGATCTAGGAGGGAAGAGTGTTTAAGCAACTTTCACTCACACCTTACCTGTGCCTACTGATTCACCATCTGCCTGGTAAATGTCAGCTTGCTTGGGTTATGCTAACACAAAACAAAATCTAGAGGAGACTGCTGATTTGGGTGCTCACCACTGTAGCTGTGAGATTACATTTTTGGTCTTCTGCCCTTGTATTAAAATCTGCCACTGCTTTTTCTTTAGTGGAAGGGAGGTTGAACATGCAACACCAGTAATTTCCAATACTTCCAGTATTCACATATATCTAAATCTGTGAAGTACGAAATTTTCACTGGCTTTGGAACTGCACTACAAGTTTTGTTGGAGAAGTCATGAGCCAGGAAAGTTTGTTCCATTTAATCAAGAGTTCTGGTTACATTTAATCTGTATTCTCTATAAAAATACTACCTTGTTCACCTCCCTTGCAGTGGCTGTTACAGCATATATTCAGTCAGCAAAGAGTTTTCAGACACTGCTCCCAGTGTCATATTGACAGAGACAGCAGTGGGACTACAGATACTACTTTCAGCTGATGGAATGATTCTGCTTTGTGCAAGATATTTTTACAGTAACGTTAAATTTTTCTTGAACACTCAAAATCAAATACTTTAACTTCAGTGACAAGAAGAATTTTTCCAGCTTTTTATTCTTCAGTTTTCCTGACAGATTGGTCTGTGTGAACACAATCTGAAGACTCCTCTCCCTTTCTGGCATTTTTAGTGGAGATGGTTGTTGAGGCCATTCTGTTACTTGCCGTTCCACTTGGTTTGCCTGGCCTTTGGGCTGCCCTGACCCAGCAGCTGGATGATCTTCGAATGGCTTCGTGGTGAACCCATTCAGTGAAGTGGTGAAAGGTAGATTTAAGATGAAGCAGCAAACGTATATTCACAGTATGACGCACAGCCTTGTCACCCAAGGGAGAGGACAGGAGGAGCAAATACCCAGGAGCAGCGGCAGGGGCAGTGCCAGCTTGGGATGACAAAGAAGCTGTGGTGTAAATTGCAATTCCTGTGCCAACCCACTGTAGTCATTAGTGACAGAGAGAGATAATTATGGGCCTGTCTTGTCCTGTTAAGCATTTATTACTGGTTGTTTGAAGTCCCATGTGTAAGCTGTAAATAAAATTATTTTTCTCTGAACATTTTCAGTCTGGCAGGCACTGAATGGAGTTCATGAAGTGGCTGTTGAGCTGTGGCTGAAAGGGCTGCCACGCTGCAAGGTGACAGTGGAAATGTTTACAGATGGCATCTGAATGTTCTCTGTACTTATGAGGGAAAGGCAAAAACAATAGTGTTTGTCTGATGCCCTTCTCAGTGCTTTCATGGTGGATCTGTGGCTTTATAAAGGCACATGCAGTAAATACAGAAAGAGTCAAATTCCTGAAACAACTTTGGGCAGTGGAGCTGCATTTTCTTCTTGAACAATTGTACTGGCACACCTGTTGTGAATAAATCCAAATACAGGACTTGAGAAACAAGCATTGCATCAATTTCCCTTGTCAGCTGCCCTGATCCTTTGCTGCCTTGAGCAGCTGTGTGACTGGATATTGAACTGCATCAGGAACCTAATGTGGCAGCTGAGGTGTCCTCTGCAGGTGTTGGCTGGACAAATGTCTGACTGATGTGGTATAAGTCAGGCTCAAAATGGGTTTGTTGGATCTCTGCTCTGCACTGGCTTTGGAGGATGTCATGATTTTTTTCAAGATCTGTGTGTAGATTTCAATAAAATAAATCCAAAAGTTGGAGAAGACTTTAAAGCGTGTCACTTGGTAAAGCTGTGCTTGCTTGCGAGCAGGTGTGATAATAGTACATGTGAGACATAAAGTGAACTGTGGTGCCTTGAGGTGTAGTTATATTGCATGGCCAGTAACTGTCAGTGTAAGCATTACCTTCTGACAGGGAATTGTCACCATAATGTTACTAGAGACAGAAGAGCAAGGCTTGCAGGGAGAGGTGGTGTGCTTTACTGTGTGCCAGCTGTACAACTGAAAAAACACAGAAGGCTTTGGTGCATTCAGGACCTTCACATATGAAAGTGGACGAGAAGTTTTATCTGCTGTAATAGCCACAGTGTGGTATTTTGGTTCTTGGATTTAATCGTGTTTGGGAAAGGACTTTCACTTTTTTTTTCCTCCAGTCTGCCTTGGGAGACGAAAAGCAGCCTGTCCACAGAGCAGGAAAGCTCCATGGCTTGTGTGAGCGAGGAGAAACCAAGGAGCAGAGTCTAATCTGTAGGAGTCGTGCTGGAGTTCACAGGGATATTTCATGCAGGAGATAGAAAAAGAACTAAGAAAGCAAGATAGAGCAGGGAGACTACAGACATATCAGTGGGTGGGTACTGAGGACGGAAGAAGATGGGATGAAAGCTGTGGGAAGACAGTTATATTTTATCCTGGCTTTGTAAGCAGGTGGAAGGGGAAGTAACTAACTGCTCATGCTGTGAATGCACAGCGTTGATGCTCACTGAAGTTAACAGGGATTGCAAGGAGTAACCATTACCTGTAGCACCTTGTTCAGTGTCCTGTCTTTTAGACAATGAAGATCAGTAGGTACCTCAAAAGACTACTGAAACCTGAAAAAATTCCACGTGACATAATGACATGTGACTCTTCATGAACATCTTTATTTGAAATTTTAAAGATTAGAGATCAATTTAAATCCTGACTCATGAGGTTTTATCTTCCTTTCAGCTCTGCACTTTTTTGGGTATGAAATAACTGTACTAATTCAGGTTATGCTTGGATATTCTTGTTATCCAAGTGCATGTCTAACCCCTGTTTGAATCCTAATAAATTTCTTACCGTCAGTAGCATCATTGTTGTATTTATGCAGTACATTAAGTATCAATTTTCACAATTTTTAATAGATTTTTAATTTTTTTTTACTGTAAAATTTAGTATCTTTAAGCTTTGCTGGTTTTATAATCAGACAGTGCACATTTCTAGTTTACTTACCCTGTTAATAATTTTAGTATATTTTCTAGTATTTGAAGCATTTCTTTCCTTTCTGAGGTAAGTAATAAAAATCCATCTAATCTCTCCTACAACAGATTTTCATTGCCCTAAATACTTGCTTTATCTGAACAGCCAAATTCCATAGATGGAATTTTTAAGATGGGCTCCCAACCTCTGCACTGTAATCCAGCTGACGTATAGGGACCAGCTATACCAATTTAGTAGTTAAAGATTACCCTGTCTCTTATTATTGTTGCAGTCTAACGCTTTATCTTTTCTTGTCAGACATGCCCATTAGGGTGAAATCTGAAGTAATCTATCTGCAGTAGTCCTTAGGCATCCTTTCAGGTTTATGCAGCCAAAGAGACAGGCTTATTTGGATTTTTCTGCAGTGTGTGTAGTTCAGTTTTCCTGCATTCTGCGACTGCTTGTGTTTATTCTGTCTTCTGCTGCCATGGTATAAATTCAGCTGGTACAGTTAGTTATCTTCTACTGAACTCCTTTCTCCCAGTCTTGATTTAGCTAAAATAAATTACCATGTGTCAGCTGAATGTTTCGCTACTTGTCTCTTCACCTCCAGAGTTTCAGATCATTAGTAAGTAGGTTATTAATAAAAAGTATTAGTAAGTATAGTACTGCCTCTTTTGAACTATTAAAGAAAATCGTGTATTATGTAAGTTAGGAGTTAAACTGTCTCTAACCAGGTAGTCTCACCAGCTTTCTTAGCTGGTGTTCAGAAGTTCATAGCCAGGATGTTTTAGACAAGCAGTCTCTGGGTTTCCAGCTGTGGTTGTTAATAGCTAACTGTTTTCTCAGTTGGTTTCATTTAGAATACTTGGTTCAACTACAGCAATTACTAATCTTTTCTCAAAGTGTGTGTGTAGGGGGTGTCCTCCCCTGACAAGGAGAAATGACAAGTGTGTTCCGTTTGCTCCCATATGCTCTCAATGCCCTGGATACTTGTTCCCCACCAGGACACTTTCAGATCCACATTTCCAATTCAGACATCCCGGTGTGGTGTCTGCCAGGGAAGTCAGTGCCAGGGTGGGACACTGCACACGGGTCAGGAGGAGTAAAAGGGTGGGGTGGCAGGGTAGGCCTGAGCACCCACAAGAATAGAAAGACACTGGGGTGCTGGTCAGCAAAGCTTGTCTAGATTGGAGGTAAAAGAGCTTAGAAAGGAGGTGTGAAGATTAGCATCCATTTGGGGGGGGGGGAAGTTAAGGTTCCAAACCAAACATATTTTCATCTGTTACACTGTAAATTGCAAGAACAAATAGGAATTGACAACGTTCATTTCAGCCATCATGTCCTTACCTGCACATAAAACTTAGTAAGTGGTTTGTGTTGTAGGTGCGTGGTCCTGTACATCTTGACAGTCTTGATCATACCCAAACATAAAACAATGTAGTAACCAGTGTCTCTGGAATACAATGCTCAAAAATCTGATTCCTCCTTTTTCTCATAAATTACTGTAAAAGGTAGTAATGAAGATGAATTTGATTTCTGAAATGTTGATGTAGAGGGAGTATCTCAAACAGTTAATCCTTTTGCTCATTATGTATACAAAAGATGATGCAAGTGTAGGAGCCAAGCTTGTAAAACCAGAGGTCCTTTGCTGAATAGAGTGTGAGAGTATCGGAAATTCTTCATAGGAAAACATAGCATTTATCAGCAGGAATTTGGCAACACATCTACCTTTGTGAATGTTGCTAAATACGTGATTCAAGTGACTCCTCACTTGCACATTTCATCTCTTTCAAATCTCATTTGTGTAGCATTTGTCTCCATGCTGGAGTCACAATCTCTACCAGCAAACAAAAGCATTATTAGTTTTGCAACATACTGGAATTTGTAGCTGGAAAGTTGTTTTTTAAAGTTCTTTTCAGATACTTGGCCAGGAGGTGTTTCTGATGTAAAAGATCTGCTCCTGAAATGGTTCCAGTGAGGTAGGCTTTTGGGTGGACCCACCACGGTTCATGCATAGAATTGGGAAAAAGTTTTTGTTTTGCTTATCTCTCAGGCAGACTGACTGAAATGGTAAAAATCAAAGGGAAACCTATGGTACTCTGGGTTGTAGTTTGTAATTTTGAAAACAGAATATGCCAAAAAAAAAAAATGAAGGCATGTAACATGGAGGACTAAGATTGTTAAAATGTAACACATATTTAATTTGGGATAGATTAGTTGTCATTAAGTCTTTAAGAGCTGTTTGATAATGTATATTACAAATAGTAATAGTGCATGGGTTTTCTTCTGTGCTTTTTGGAAGATAAAATGCAGCATGGGGAAGGCTTAGTACTGTAGGAAAGAATGAGGTTATTGTATTTGCATGGACACGGGATATTCTTGAAATTCTTACAAAAGTTTTAATATCTAGACTACTTAAAATACAGTGAGTTTGCAGTTAATTTCTTTCATAAGCAGTTTACAAATATATACATATAGGTGTAGAGTATTATTTGTGAGCATTTGTCAGACTGATACTTGATTTATGTGGCACAGAAATCATGGCAACAGAGAGAGGCATAACAAAATTCCAGTGCTTAGAATAATTTCACTTGTTTTTTGAAAAATGTTGTATGTTTTCTCTCATTGTTTGTTTTTAAGAAAAATCAGGTTTAATTCTTTTCCTTCTTTTCACTGCTCAAGAGTTTCTAAGCTGATGTTGGAACTAAATATTTGATACTTTAACATTTCAGTGTTCGGACAAACACAAAAGCTCATTTGAACAGTCACTTCCAATGCTAAATATAGAGATTTTGATTTATATACATTGAACTTGCTTTCTTTTGATGTAGGATGCAGTTACTGCTTTGAAATGCTGATTTATCTGTTGATTAGCAATCATTTACTGTAAGACAGATATTTCATATTATACTCAGGATTGAAGCGTGACTGTACTGCTTAAGGCAGTATAAAGGGTGTTCTTGTAATACTGAAGTATAGTTTGCATTGAAATGGAAGTTCCCCAACTTTGTGTTTAAAGTGAAATGTCTTAAGTGCAGACTCAGTGCCACCACCTGTATTGACACTTCTAAGTCTTTTCCTGGGGGCGGGGGGAGGCAGTAAAGCTGATGAAGGAGAGGGGCATTTCTGCTTCTTTCCACCTTTTCCTGATCTGAGCATCCTCTGCCTCCAGGCCGTTTCCCAGAGCAGAAATGCCCTACTGGTTGTTTTGCACCAGCTCTGAAGAGAGATATGCTGCCTTAGGGTAGGCAGAGGTTGGGCTGCACAGGGTTGTACACAGAATTTGTGTTGTGGCTGTGGAGGTAATAATTATTCTTAATATTTGGTATTTGGAGTTATGTCTAATACAGTGGTATTGCTATATCACCATTGGGAACATTTTCTTGTATTTTGAGGTTCTTTCTTATATCAAATACTTCCATATCAGTACTTAAAGAAGAACTGAAAAGTGATTTTCACAGATCAGTGCAGAATTTAACAGTCATTGCACTCTGCCTACATGCATGGATTTCGAAGTTATGCAACCTCTTTTTATAGTTTTGTGTTCTGGTGATCTAGGCTTGCTCAGTTTCTGCTTAGAAATATAAGTGTATTAGGAGCTATATATGATACAAAACTTGGGTCATAGCAAACTACTGTGTACCTCTAAACATAAAAACATTTGCAGTAAGGTTCAAGTAGATATGGCTTCCATCTTTATATATACTGACTTTAAAGCTACTAGTAGAAAAGGCTGAGTTGCTGTGACATAGAGCCATGCACAGTCTGGTTGTGGAAAGAACTTGCATGGAGATGTTGCATATTTAGTTCAGACTGGAGGATGACTGAAACACAGCAGCAATTGGTTATGTGCAGACTGCAGCTGGGGGGAGAGGGAGGGCTGTAGCAGGGCATATTGTCACCTTGGCACTGAGGGAGTGCCCTTCCTGACACACTGCTTGTCAGTATTCCAAATTGCAGAGGTGCTAGGTCATCACAGTGCCATTGCTCAAGCAGGTTTTTTAGGATGAGCAAAACTCATTTTTTCTGATCTCATTGTTGGAGGACACTGGACCTGTTTTTCAGAAAGATTACACACAAAAATTAACCTGAGGCAGACACCTGGCATGAAAAAAATTTGCCTCCATGCTAATAGTTTGGCAACATTTAATAAGCAAATTAAAACAGCATGTAGTAATGGGAATTTAGCTGCAGTGATTGCTACCAGATCCACCAAGAATAATGGACTTGCATACCAACCCAGACTTACGACAAATATTGTGATTGTAGGTAACTAAATGACCATGGAATCTGGAGCAGAGAACCAGCAGAGTGGAGATGCAGCCGGTACAGAGGCAGAAACCCAACAGATGACAGTACAGGCACAACCACAGATTGCAACGTTAGCCCAGGTATAAAAATCGTAATGGTGTAATAGTTTTACCTATTGGATAATATTTTTAAGAGGGATATTGTCTTCTCATGGGCCTGAAAGAAGATTCCATTGATACCATTCTGAAACAGGTGTGATGTATAGTTCCTTTAATATTTGTTTTCACATTTTTAAAGCAGTAGAGATTTTTAGGTTCCCATCACACTAGGCTGTGTTAGTTCTGAAGAACTGTATGTGTGTAAATTGTGTAATGTTATCACAGTAATGAATGAAAATATTTCTATAATTCTTTACCACATTCATTCTACTGCAAGGTATTGTTTTCCATTTGTGTAATTTACTGTCTTTTTTATTGTCTTGCTGTTATATTTTGTTAGAAGCTTGTCTATAGTAGTCAGTTTAATTCTGAAGAAGACAAACTGAAAATATAGATAAATAATGCAACAAATGCACCATCTTATTGAGTGGGGTTAATAATATAAGCATTATAATCCAGTGCAACAACCTGGCCTTTGGCAGCTCATGTTACCCTTTTGTGTCCAGAATTCACAGACTTGTTGGCTGTTTAGAGAGACAGAAGTAGATCATTTGTTATCCCCAAATTATGTTGGAGAGACAAGAAATGCAATCCGAGCTACATCTCTGATTTTGGAACCTGGTTTCATTTGTGGATACACTGATGGTTGGCAGAAGCAACTCTACTGTATGAAGGAGAATCTGTTTGGCTCTTTTCTGTAACCATTTAATTTTTAAACTATTTGTAGTCCCCAAAGAAGAAATAGGTGTTTCACATCTCAGAATCTGTGGAATTGAGTGTCTCTTAAGTGACACAAGCATTAAATCACTTACCATTTTATAAATGATTTGTGTCTTTTTAAAGTCATGACACTTTTAGGTAATGCAGAGATAGTACACTTCCATTCAGGTGATAGTATAGGGATTGGAGCTGTTGAAATGCATAGGATGATCTTGTTGGGTGAAGCTGTAGTGTGAATTTACAAGCCACCAGCTGCCCTGCACCAGCTTGCCTCTTTGGGCAGTTTTCTCACAGTCTAACTTAGGCACAGGATGTAGGTGGTGTGAATAACACTTCAGTGTGAACTGAGTGAAAGTAGTTTATTTCTCTTGCAAAGCCAGTAAACTGCTTCTCACTTGATATTCGTTAAGATTTAGTCCAGAGAAGCAAGAGTGTTTTAAATTTATGTGCTAACATACTAACCTCAAGGGAGCTGAACTTACAACTATGTAGTGAGTTGAATGCACTTTACTCGGAAAAAATTACCCCAGTACTTGAAGGAGAATTTTTTCCAAGTAAGAAAAAGCTATACAAGTATGGTTAAAACTCATGTGAATTCATCATGTATTGTTTGCACCTTATCTTCTCCCCAGCCTGTATGTTGTTTGTGGAGGTGATAAAACAGTCTAAACATAATTCCTTGTGTTGTTCACATCAGTGTTATGTTATTATATTTTTAATATGTGAAGTGGAAGTGTTTGGCATGAGGTAGTGCCCTCAGAGGCTTAGCCAAATCTAAATAACTAATTATATCAACTTAATTCCTTCATTATCTCTTGTAAGGTCACCCCTGTCACAATTTAGTTTAATTGCTGCATTTTTAGTGAGTTCAGCATAGTTTTCAGAGTCAAGAGGAAACTCGTCCCAGTTCCACAAGGTATGAGTCAGAGACATCTGCGGAAGTTACACTCTGCCGTGGGCTTAATCCAACCGCAGTGGCCTCCAGTTGGTCAGCTTTGCCAAGGACTGTTTAGTCAGACATGCATTATTAAAAAAGGTCACTTGGTAAAGGAATATAATTTGCCAGAGGAAAGTGCTCTTGTTAATCTCAGCCCAAGTTTCTCTCAGGTGAGAGTTAAGTACCACCATGTAATGCTGCAGCTGCTTTCCTGAAAAAGGAAGGTAAAAGCAAATGAAAATTGGTGGATTAGGGAGAGACATCTGTGGAGGAGAGAGGTCTACATGTAATTCCCTTTAATTTTGTTGTTAAACAAGATTTCATTGTAAGTGGTGGATGTTTATGGAAATTCAGAGATCAGCTATTGCAGCTTTTTGAGAAAGATAGGGACAGCAGAGGATTTCCTTCTACATCCAGTACACAGCAGCCCTTTGAGATTAGGCAGGACAGCAGTGCAGCTCCTTCTCGCTCTGGAGCTGCATGGATTGAGTGTGTTTAAAATGCTGTTGAATCCCGGAGGATTGTTAAATTTTCCAGACTTGGGTGTCTAGAAGAAGGCTGGCTAGTCAGCAGCCCATGCCCTGGCTGGGGTCTGCCAGGGCAGCTCCTGTTTGCCTGCAGTTCTTCCCTGAGGGCTGTACTGTGTGAGAGGGCACAGATGAAGGGTGATGTGTGCTGGTACAGCAGCCCTGGCACCTTCCTGTCCTTGAGGAGCCCCCCAGCCCCGAATGTGTGCACTGTGGAACCAGAGAGTTGCTCCTGGGTGTGCACCAAGGCATTGGCCCAGCCATGCAGCAACCTTGGTGCATGGCACTCCAGCTGCCCATAATAGTTCTTGTGACATGCCAGAGCGAGACATCCCTGCAAGACATGAGCAGCTTTGTGTGGGTCCCGCTGTGCCCAGAGCCTGAGCCCCTGCGCAGGACGTGCTCACCTACCACGCTGAAGTCATTGGTGTATCCCTGTTGGCAGAGCTGCTGTGCCTACAGGTCTGTGCTGGAGAAACACAGTTGTGGTCAAGAACTGAAGGTTTAAAATGTGGGCAGTTTTTCCTCAGACTCTGTAAGAGTTGATCTGTTACACTGAATCACAATAACTGCCTACAAAATACTTCCACTGCAAACTCAGGGGGTCTCTGTCTTGAACACATGGTTGGTTTTCTTCATTTAAATGAATTTTGCCAGCTACTCAATACACTTTAGTCTGCAGAAAGTTGGAAAGGTTGAATTCCCTAAAAATTTTAACTTTTACATCTGGCAAACACTTCTCATTTTCTTCAGTGAGAACTAAAATAGCCACACTCCCATATGTTTCTGCCTTTGACTCAGCAGCGTCTGTAGGAGTACACCCAAGTCCTAGCAATATCCAACTGAAGTAAGTGAAAGATAATAATGTGTTGGTATCAGGTTACCTGAAAACAGAGGCAGTTGTGCTTTTCTTATTCTTGAGAATGATTTTACAAATTATGTTTCGAGCCTGCAGAAATTATGCATTAGATTAATTTGTAAAGTAGGTCAGGTGTTGGGCTTAGGCAGTTCAGGGGGTTTTATATTATGCTGAAACATTTGAGTCATCTAACTGGGATCTAGAAGAGACACAGTTTTTCACCAGAATGTATACTGAAATAAGGAGATTTTGCAATAACCTCGTTTATGCTAACTGTCTCCTCTCTGCAGGTATCTATGCCAGCAGCCCACGCAACGTCTTCTGCACCCACGGTGACCTTAGTTCAGCTGCCCAATGGGCAGACGGTTCAAGTGCATGGAGTAATTCAGGCTGCCCAGCCATCAGTTATTCAGTCTCCACAGGTCCAGACAGTTCAGGTACTGACTGAAGAAATTCCTAATACGTGAATTGGGCCTTTGGAATAGTCCTGCTAGTTTCTAATGCGTTTATTTCCTGGATTGTGGTTTTGCTTATATAAAATTTAAGAGTATGTTGAAGGAAAAATCTCTACAGTTTTTGCTACTCTGACTTTTTTCCTGTTTTTGTTTAACCACATTTCACTGTCAGACATTGCTGAGTTTCATTTCCCTCTAGAATTTGTTTGCCGAGTTTAACAACTTCATGGTTTTTCCTACAGTATTACTCTACTTTTTCTCTCTGTTGTGTTTTCATATGCCTTTATTGAGTAAGAGTTAATACTATTCTGATGTGAACAACAGGATGAGGGTTTTTTTCATAACCTTTAATCATTAATGAGGCTGGTATTCTGGGTTGAAAGTCTTTGCTACACAGAAAATATTTGCATTGGTTTACAAAACAGATGTCTGTATGTTAATGTTGTTTAAAATACACCTATCAGTCCTTACATAGAAATTGTTTTAAAATGTGCGTGTTGAGTGTTTTGTGTTTTGTACAGCCTTTGTCTTCTGTAAAGCAAGACAGGTAATGCAATAACATTAGGTAGCTTGAAGACATAGGAGACAAGTAGTCTGAAATCTTCAAAACCTCTAACTTTCTTTTTAACCACTTGAAGCTCAGTGTTACTGAATGCAGAAATTGTTTGGTGTACAGCAGCTACACAGGGCAAAGACTGTACACTATTCATTTGCTATTAGTATCCTAAGCTCAAAAAATGTTTAATTTGAAAAAGTAGATATTGTGACTTTTTGATACAGGTAGTCAGGTGGGTATTATTTTAAAAAATAAGACATACATATTTTAAAGCTAGGCCACGCTAATAATAATCTTTGTTTTTTCCTTATCAGCTTCAGTGCTGAGTTTGTGGCAGGCTCTACCCTCCTCAGCCATTGCAGTCAAAAGTTTAGAGTTTTAATCTATCAGAGGTGAGCAGTTTTCAGATAAGTGCACAAGTTACTAGCCGAGAGGTGGAAGATAAGGGACTGACAATGAAACCATGTTTGGAATTCACCTGGTTCAATGCAAATCTAGCATGTTTTGATATTCAGAGCCCAGAATGTCATAGTCAGCCTTGGACCTGTTCAGGCCTTCTGTCTGATAACTGTGAGATATGGGTGCCAGCAAAATTTGTGAGCCTCTAGGAATCTTCAGTGCATAAAATGTCAGGCTGTGAGCTGTGTTTCTCACACAGGCATCATTAGCTTTGTCGTGTGACTATGGTCTTTTGGAAAACAGTATCTGTTTTTAGGTATTGGAGGTGGTCTTATACTTTTGGCACAATTCAAATTTAAAATTATTTAAATATGATTGATACAAATATTTTGGCTTTTCTGCATAAACTTTTCTCTTTTTTTAGCACAGATGTTCAGAATTGCAGCGCTACAATATTTTTTAATGTCTTCATGTATGACATTTTCCTGACAATTTTCCCCCAAAAAGGCAGTCTCTCTCTAATGTTATTTACCCCATTATTTATAAATTGATGTTTCTCAACTTCAGTATTTTTTTCCAAAGGTTTCTGATATCTTAATTTGATTTTAGTTATTTATGACCTGTCTAAATTTTACTAAAAAATCTTTGTTTCCTTACAATGGATGGAAAGAAAGAATCATGGAAGGCAAATAATGTATGGTATTACTGTTTATATTTTCTTAGTGGAGTATTTAAATTATATAGGACATCCTCCTGGGTAGATAACTGACTGTGGTCATCCTTTAATGGATCTGTTACTAAGCAGTGTGTCTGTCCTTCATGTTCATTGCCTAGATAGAAGCTTTGTAGATATTTGCACTGTAGTGTTTTTCACAGGATGTCAAGATTTCCTTAAAATAAAGACATTGGAAATGTCATGTTAAATTTGATTGCTGTTCTTATTTACAGATCTCCACTATAGCAGAAAGTGAAGATTCACAGGAATCAGTAGACAGTGTCACAGACTCACAGAAACGAAGAGAAATTCTTTCCAGACGACCCTCCTACAGGTACAGAGGTTGAAGCAGAAGCATTTTGCTTGATGGGTGTGTTCATATGGGGAGACAAACAGTGTGTTTGTAGATTATTTTTAGATGTACCATTTAACTGAAATCTTTCTTCTGCAATGTCTTGGAATTAGATTATGAAAAATGTCCATGGAATAGGATGTAAAGAGATAAGCAAATAAAAGGAGGAGGAAGAAACTTCAGCTGTTACACTCAGTTAAGACAGAAGTGAGCTGAGAATACACTAATTGCCACATTTGGGAAACATTGAAGTATAATTGTGCTAGGTGCCTTAGAGATAGCCTTAATGAGTTTCTAATACATGGAATACGCCAAAGCTTTGCAAGAAGTGGTTCCTGTAGAATCTGTAGTCTGCAAAAAAAATCAACTCTACTGTTTTTCATTATTGTTGAAGTGCTAGCAGCAATCAAACTTGATTCCTTTCTCCCACGAGACTTTCAATGAATATGTGGTGTTCTGTGCCTCAGAGAGAATTTCTGTTTGAGCAGAGTTGTTTGTGTTTAAAGTTTAAGAAGTCAGGGTATGAGCTGAATGCAGTGATAGGCATCTAGTGTCTTTAGTTGTCATGGCAAATACCTCTGCTGCAAAACCAGCTGAGGTGCTCCTTCACGTGGTGTTAGTCATGTTAGTTTATTAATTAAACCTTCGCACAGCTTTTTGTGTCTGTACCAAATCTCATTTTTATTCTTAAAATATGCTAAAAAGCATTAAGGAACACCTCTGGAATTCAGTAGGTTTTAATGGATCTGTGGATTCTTACTGCTTCAGAAAATTCAGGTGCTCCTTTTTTCTTTTTAAGCCTGGCCTTAGAAGTAGAAACTAGGCTCTCGGCCTGAGCATATCTCAGCCATGATATTTTTTTAGCACTTGGAGATTATTTTCAATCTTCTCCAGCAGCCTTCAAGGCTGTTATGCTGAAGATAGTAAAAATCATTGCTGAAGATCCCTAGCCATGATAGATTTGGAGAAATATTTTTATTTGTGAGGAGCAGTGTTGCTAACTTCAAGGCTGCCACAGACTCCTTGCAGCCTGCTTCTGCAGGGAGACACTTGTTTTTACTATATATGGAAGAATGGCCGTATATGGTGAGACAACAGGTCCAAGTAAACAAGCAGCAAAACTGAGAAGAGGGTACTTGTGCATGCTGACTTCTCGTTGAGATGGACTGCTTTGCACACACTGATAGCACAGCACAGCCTTTGTCTTCCAACCAGATCCTGGTGACTCAGCAAAACTATGTAATTGTAGTACTTGTACACACAGCTCAGACTCTGGGCTGGTGTAGATCATGTCAGAAGGGCTGAGCCAGACCACTGCTGTGTTCAGTGACTTCCCAGCTGGCATTATTCAAGCTGCTGTGACTGGCCCCAGAGACAAGATAGGTGCAGATATGTTCACAGAATTGAAAGCTATATATACCTCTTCCTCAGAAACTCCACTCTGATTCTGCTACTAAAGTACATCGTGTGTTCCTCATGTCAGTTCATAGCTGCTATATTTGTAAAGCTGCCACCTTATCATTTATCTTAAATCCATCTTTGTGATGGCAAAGGTAAGTTTTAACCACCAGGTCATACTGACATGAACTTAAAAGCGAATTTTTACCTTTTTGGGTTTTGTTCTTCATCATCCCTGCTTTCTCTATATTTTTTCATCTGTTTCTCATCTAACACCTAGATTGCAAACTCTCTGGATGGGAATTTTTTATTTGTCCAAGTGGTGCTTGGCACGGTGGAGTCCTTGTGTGATGCTGGGGTTCTTGCATGCACACAGAGTCAAAGCAGCAACAGCAAAGCTCTGTTTGTCAAGCTGCTCAGCAGAATGACTGCACTCCCTGGATAGCTCCATACAGATGTTCTGGCTCCCACAGCTTTAGAAGCCTTATATAAGAAATTACTGTTGTCTTGGAACAGGGGGTCTACAGCTGTGTTTGCTTCATCTCACAGTGAGTTCTAGTGACAATCCACTAGAAAACATATGAAGAGAATTACAAAAAATATTGCTCTTTACCTAAGCAGCATTTTGCAGTGACATAATAGAGTATGCCAGCAGTGAAGAGGGCTTGACAGCCCTGAGGAGGGACAGTGTTTGATCTCAGTGAGGAAAATTGTAGTAACTACTATGGCCAGTATACAGTCATGTTCAGTGGGGCCTGTAGCAGTGATGTTTTAGCAGTTTTGGCTTTGAATAATTAACTTATGGAAGTAATTAAACAGCATGTTCTTCCCTTTACCCATGCTAATCTCAGAACTTACTCAGGCAGGGCACCTGTGAACATAACTGTGTGACTGGGTATTGTCTCTCAGGCAGGTGTTACATTATGAACTGGCTGCTCTCTACAAGCACTTTGCTGCCTTCCTTTGTACTCAGCTCTCTGGCTGAGGCATTTAGTCTCTGAAATGGAGCAGTTCCCCTAATGTAAATGAGGAGACAGGTTTTTACGTATTTTTGCTTTCTTCAAATCTTTATGTAGCTAAAATCAGGAAACAAGTAAAAATGGATGAGAGAAACATTTTTAAGAGAAGGGAAAGGTTGTGATAGCTGTGTCTTGGGTTTTGAGAAACACAGCTGTTCTGTGTTGGCTCCCTTGCCCATCTGTGCTTGGCACTTTGAACAGTCCTCTCCAATAAGAGTTTGAAGATAGTGTGTGTTTTTCATTCTGCACCCACATTTTCCTTGCTGGCTTACTGCACTTCACGGTTTTCTCCACCATTGTATATCAAATAGAATATTTTTTTCCCCGAGTTTTTATTAAAATCTCTACAACACACTGTCTTTGCCAGAAAAATTTTGAATGACTTGTCCTCAGACGCCCCAGGAGTGCCAAGGATTGAAGAAGAAAAGTCTGAAGAGGAAACAGCAGCACCTGCCATCGCCACTGTTACGGTGCCAACTCCCATTTACCAAACCAGCAGTGGGCAGTACAGTATGTAGTCTGAATTTCTCAGTGGTGCTAGTAAGTGGGGATGAGAAGATGAAGAACTATTATTTCTGTAACTGTTTGGACTAGGACAAAGCAGGAGGTGAAAAAAAAAGATGCCTTTATTTTGACTGATAACCATGCCTTTTAAACACATTCCTATTGTAAGTATTTGAAAGGTTCAGTTAACATTCTGGAACTGTTTGCCATTTGGTGCAGCTAATGCATCCTGAGGCAAAATAGGAACTAACCATAATGCTATTATAAACTTCTTCACTTCAGGAATTAGATGAGGTAATTCAGAAATTTCTTTTTTTTCACTGCAGATTGTTAATACTTGTTCACAAAACTGTAACCTCATTAATAGAAAAAACATTACAGTCTGCAATTACATTTTTAGAAAGCCCTGAAAAAATAAGAACTTCGACAACCCCATTTGAAATATGTAATAAACATACATTTCTGCTTTTTCTTCATTCCCTAGATTTTACAGATACAATGCCTTGACTTAAAGGGTTGAAGATACGTCAGTAGAGATAGAAGTCACATGCTGTCTCACACAAACACATGCAGTATTAAATATACAAAAGGGAGGAAGAAGTACTTGTTTACATCTTTCTCTTAAAATCTCTTCAAACTTTTCTATCTGTGTTTACGCCTTAGCCCTTTTGCCTAGTACCCAGCTTAATTTTATTGAAATGGATGTGGTTAATTCTGATTCCTATTATAACTGTAATAGTTACAGTTACTTGTGCAGACACTTGAGATTTTGGTGTGTCTGTATATAGGAACATAGTGAAATTCTGTGGAATCGTGAATGAGGGGTGATGCCCCAGTATACCTGCCTAATAGGATTGGGGGAAAGAAAGGAAAAAAACCCAGCAAAGTAAGACTGCTTGAAGGAAACTGGACATTTATTAAAGAAAAAAAACTGCTAGGAAGGGTCTGAGGAACTTGTAGAGAAGGGGGGATACAAACAGAAGGAAAAAAAATGCCAAAGCAAGAAGAAAGTGAAACACCAGATGGATAGCAATAGCAGCAGAGGAGACAGAAGGGCATAAAGGATGGAAGAGGAGAGAAATTTCAGATGAGAAGGAAAAAGTAAGGACTGAGACAAAGGCGTAAACCAACCAAGAAGAGTATCTTAACTAACAAATTAAAAATTATTCCCTGGAGGTTTGTAACTCACAAAAAATTGAAAACTTACTTTCAAAGCATGATTTCTTTAATGAAGATTAAAGCTGTGTGTGTGATTTCAGGGTATATAAGGGTTCTAGGGATTTAACTCAGATAAGTGTTCTTCCATATCTAGGTTTAATTCTGCAAGTTAATGAGTAAAACAGTGTCTTAAATGCTGTGTTGATTTTCTGCCTGCAGTTGCTATTACCCAAGGAGGAGCAATACAGTTGTCTAACAATGGCACAGATGGAGTACAAGGTCTCCAGACATTGACAATGACCAATGCAGCTGCAACCCAACCTGGCACCACCATTTTACAGTATGCACAGACCACAGATGGACAACAGATACTTGTACCCAGCAACCAGGTTGTTGTACAAGGTCAGAAACTTCACAGCCACTCATTCTTGTATAACGTTTTCTCCTTGCAGATGTAAGTTGCCAAGCTAACTCCCTCAAATGTGTCAGGAAACAGAATTAACAGCTATGGCACAATAAGTCTCCAAAATTTTTAAAGGAAAATCTGGACAAAGCTATTTGTCACATTTTCCTGAAGCCTTCCCTTTTAGATTGATAAAATCGTAGATATTTTGAGTTTACTTCTCAAAACAATATATTAATTTTTGGTTTTTCATGCTGTATTTCCTGTATTTTGTCAACACAAATTTTTTTATGTTCTGCAAAAACTATACTGCTTCTTAGTTCTCCCATATCTACAACAATAGGAAATTGAAAAGTAAAGCATTAAAAAAAGATAGGAAAGAAGGTTGTTTGATTATAAACTTTAATTTATTAGTGATTTTTTCCCCTCTTCAATTACAAGTCATAATTCCTTCCTATTGTGACTTTTGTAACTAGTCACCAAGTGAGTCTTGGAATCACAGAACAATTTACAATAGTGATCCTTTGGTCTAGCCCTCCACTTGGCAGGGCTACTTTAAATTAGAATAAGTTATGTCTTTTTATTGTATTATAATACATGTGTTTTTTTTTTAAAAATGAAGAGGTATTAATGTTTTTTTAAATTGAAAATAACCGAGAAAGTGTAGCCCTGCTTTTATGACTGTAAAACACTTGATTTGAAGTTACTCAGAGAAGAGTTTTCCAGGCATCAGTGAGACTATCAGAGAAAAATCCTATTGTTGCATGGATGTCCTGGGTTTTGTGTTCTTAAGGACATGTGATTTCTTTAGGTGGTATTGTGGTTTTTTATGAGCTCAGGCAAAATTAGCACACTCCTAGATTACAATAAACCAAAAAAAAGAAACCTAAAACTTTATTCATTGTAGAGAAGCAGTGAAGTTGAGCGTGCGCTCAACTCTTATGGGAGTAAATGCTACATTTCTACACCCTTTTTTCTGTGCCAAATACTTTGCAGATAGACATTTGGAGCATAGTTAGAAATAGTCTTTGCCCCATCCTTCACCAGAACTGTCTGTAAACCACAGATGTAAAAAGAAATAAACTAAGGGAGAAAGAAGCACAGCTATACAGCCAGACAAGCAAGTTATCAAGCATAAGTGAAGGCTTCTTCAGCAGGAATGCCCCAAACCTTGCATACATTAATAATCTAAGACTGAGGCAGCAGTGGTGACCCAGGGGGTGGCCATCCCTCCGGTCCTGTGGCCCAGAGCACTCGGTTACATGGATGGCGCGGTGCACCACGTGTGACAGCGCTGTCACCACACTGACACCACGTTCCCTTGTGTCTCTTCAGCTGCCTCAGGAGACGTGCAGACCTACCAGATCCGCACGGCCCCGACCAGCACCATTGCCCCCGGCGTAGTCATGGCATCGTCCCCAGCGCTCCCCACCCAGCCGGCAGAGGAGGCCGCGCGCAAGAGGGAAGTGCGTCTAATGAAGAACAGGCACGTACTCTTAGATCACTTTCTTTTTTCCAGTCAGCTCTGCGTACAACTAGTGTGTTGAGCACTAACAATCCTGATCTCTCTTAGTAATTTTATGAAATTATTTCTGAAGAATTTGCATTTATTTAAAGATGTGAAGCAAAGATACACATCAGCTAATGCCATGTATTGTGACCATGAAAGCTTGAGTAAAGGTGGCAGGCTCATTCTGTGAGGTGTGTCAATTATTTGTTGACAAAGGAAAAAGGTAAGTGGTGAGAGACTTGTACAACTGCAGATATGTTCTTAGGAACACCAAGGTGAGTTGGGCTTTTTTTAGTTACTATATTCATGTAGTTTCTTTGCCTTAGCTATCTGTGTGCATTCTCCTTGCTGCTGGCCCACCTGTGCTCTTCGTGACTGTTTTCTTGATTGTCTCACTTGTTCTCTTTAGCTGCTTGCCCTTTGGGTTTTCTTCTCTGAGGGCAGAAAGGCTCGAGGAAAGGCTAAATGAGGAGCTACTCCTTTTGACTGAAGTCTTGTGGAGCCAGTAGTGGCAACAGAGGAGCTGAAAGAGAGACTTGCTCCTGTAGGATATAATGTGTGAGGAGGAACAGCTAAGGTGACAGAGGTGGGGGCTGGTGGAGGTAGCAAAGGAAGGGAGCAGAAGAGAGAAGGTGGCCATGATGCTCATTAAGCCTTCTGTTATGGGGCAGGGAAGGGATGGGCCTGAGTGAACCATCACACCAAGATCGAACTCTTACCCACAGGGCACAGCTTTGAGCCTGTATGTTACACTGTGGCACTGGGATCGCAGTGCTTCTGTCCCTTCTGAGGAGGGGAAGCCCCAAGCAAGCCTTGTTAACTTCATCTGTCAGTCTGAAAAAAACTATAATGTTTTACAGGTTCATTTATCTTCTGTAGGCTGCTGTGAACACAATAGTAACTTGCATGAGCAGACCCAGTGCTTATATGAGGGGCTTTAATGAAGTAAATAATGCTGAACAGCAGAGTTCACCTTTTTAAAAGGTTTTAGTACAGAATGTCACCCATCTCCCCTTTTTAATGTATTTTTCTGATACCAGTGAATAGTAGATATCAGCCTTTCAGGTTCTGCATTTGAGAAAACTTTAATTAGAATCACAGAATATTCTCATTTAGCCAGTAGCCTTATTCTGGTAAAAGAAAGCTTTTGTGTATGTGAAAGCCAAGAAAAACAATGGGGAATTACCCCACTTGAGTTAAATTGACAGCCTTTGCAACAGTATCATGTTGCATGTGGTGCTTTTAGCCTGCCTGCTTAATAGATCCTTGCAAGTCCAGTCTGCATAGCAAAGTGGGGAAAAGGAGTATAGTGTAAATATTCATAGATATTATTGCGCAAATTTTCTGTGTAAATGTGACATTTTTAAGGTGCTCTTGTAATTCAGTATAACTCTGGCTGTTCATAATAAACAACTAGTGCACACAGCCTTGAGGTGGCTTAATATGCAGCCTAAGCTGGCACAAAAATCACAAAAAGAAGGAAAACATTGTCACCCAAGGAGACATGTTAGTAGTTTGCACTGGAAGGCACTTCCTGATCCAGAAGTACTTAATCTTTTAGCCCAAAAATACTTAAATTCTAAATGACCCGCTGAAGCACTGCAAGCATGTGAAATTATATTTGTAGGAGTGACAAATGGATACCTGGGTCCTTCCAAGGCTTACAGACTATGATTGCTTCATCCTGTCTCATTTCAAAAATTACTTTAGAGGTTTCTTACCAGTTAGGTCCCAGATCACTTTCTTCTTTTACCTAATACTACAGCTTATGTTTATCCAATAAGGAGAAGAACTGGGTTCAGTTTTGTCCCCTCATTTCCCAGAACATTGACTGTATCACCAGGTCTGTGTAAGAGTTTGCAACAAAGGGACGGACACACTGACTTATTTTTGAAGCTGTTCTGCTTTGCACCTGAAAGTTCAGGGCAAACAAGTGTGTACATTTCCATGTGCCTGCTGCTTGGACAAGTTGCACTGCAGGAGGAGAGCCCTCTCTCTGGGCTCCCATCTGCTTGTGGCATTTAGCCTTGTGCTTACTTTGCATGTTGGTACCTTTACTGTTGCTGTGCAGGATAGTTTCTGCCTTGGTGTTCCTGCCTTCAGGATGCTCAGCAGCACATTAATACCTTTCAGGTATTTTTCACTGGTGTTCTTAGTATGCTGTCAAGTTACCTACAGACAACTCAGTCTTTACAAGCAAGCCTTAAAAGTTTGACTATCTTGAGATCTGCTTTAGCACATTACCACTGCCATGTTCTTGGCACAGCCAACAAGGACAAAAGAATGATATGGTTTCTAGTGCCTATTTATTATGTGGTATTTTTATTTCAGATTTTTATACTACCATTGCAGTGATGCAGACATTATTACTAAAATGAAAGCATTGCTCGAGAGCAAATACGTGATTGTTCTAAACTGTATTTTTGCACTAGTTGAACATCCTGTTGGACTTCAGCAAAGGCAAGACTTAAAGACTGTAAAAAGAATAATAGATGATAATAAAATCAATTTAAATATTGCAGCAGCATTCAACTCAGTCTAAAGGCTGTAATGTAAATTCTGCAAGCAGAATTTTGTCACTGAATAGGATCCTTTTCTCACGGAAACAGAATGTTATTGGTGCTGTCTTACTGGGATCTGTGTCTTGGAATGATATGTGGATCTTGAGCGTGCATGATTTGTGAGGAGCAATTGTTATGAATTCAGTGGTTTTTCCTCACTTGCATTTCTTAGCAGTACCTCCACATTCTGAAAGTGGCAGTACTAGGTAAAGGTTTGACCTGAAAACAGTTAAGTAGCCCATGTCTGCAAATGATTGTTTGGGATTTGAATGGCCTTTTTTGCTTTGCAGAGAGGCAGCACGTGAATGTCGCAGGAAGAAAAAGGAGTATGTGAAATGTCTAGAAAATCGAGTGGCCGTGCTTGAAAACCAAAACAAGACACTGATTGAGGAGTTGAAAGCACTTAAGGACCTTTACTGCCACAAATCAGATTAATTTTGGATTCTCATTTTCACTTGTCCAGAATGGGATAGAGACTGGTTCTGACTATAACCAGAAAGACAAAGTAAACTTTTTATTTTCTAAACATTTCTTTTTTTCTATGCTCAAAACTGCCTGAAGCAACTACAGAATATACTTCATCTGTGCTTTGCATCAAACTGTGAATGTTCAAGTACTTGCCTCCACTTCTCCCCTTACAAGATGAATTTCATCATCAACCTCAGCGTGAAGAAGAAGAACAGGCTTCTTTCTCATCTCCCCACCCTCTTGAGGGAGTAACAGTGGTCGCTTGGGAAGTTACTGTGGGGAGGATCCTTTTGTAGTGATGTCAAGAATTTGTGCTGAGCTCTTTCCATTGCCTTAGAGACAGAACCACCCCAGCCTCCTGGTCCAGCAAATTTTGGGCCGCATAGGTGGAGCATGCATGGTACAATGAAGAAGCAATGGTTGCCAAATTGGTTTCACACACTCATTATGAACTATACAAATACACAGCTAAGCAGCATGCCAAATGAAAGGCGCTTCACTGGCACGTCCTTGGTGTGGAGATAACACCTTTTTCAAACTAGCCCAGGAGGGGGTTTGATTTGTAATCTGTGTTAAGCCCTCCTGGACTAGTGAAAACTTCTCCATACCTCGGAAACAAACGCATTGAAATGAGCTTCACTGGTTGGTTGTTGCTTCTCATGGCTTATATGTGCAAGTGTGTTCAGCATTCTGAATGCACAAAAAGCAGAAACGAACTCCATAGGATGTAGGTTGGAAAATGATATTTGGATGGGAAAGGAATTCAGAATAAAAAAGATACAGTAGTGATGTCCTGAAAACAGTAAGCAGGGGTAATGCAGGAAGGCACTACCTGTTTGTGTGCAGAACAACTAAGCAGTTGAAGCATGGCCAACTCCACAGAAATACTCCTTGTTGATAGTATGGTCTGTGTCCCAAGCCCTCTCAAGCAATGAGGTTGCTTCTGTTTCCCTACCATTGTCTTATGTAATGAAAATTATTGTACTCAATGGAAACACTAGCCTGGTTTGCTAAATTCTTTTTCAAACTTGGAAGCTGCCTTCCATACATAAATTAAATTGTAGTTTGACAACTACTAGGACAACCTCAAATACTGAAGAGGACTTCAAACACAAGTACTCCAACTTCTGCTTCACAAGGGACAATACTGATTACTTGAACCTGGCCAGTTTAGCTAAATTCTTAATTTACTTGGGGTGTTTTTTCATGTAAAGGGTCACATTCACTGAGTAATTTATATTCCTGCAACTAAAATTACTCATGTGCCTCAGATGTTTGCAAGATCAGTTTCTTTTGTGTACACTGAGGAAGTGTGATATTTCCCTGATTTATGTTAAAAAGGTAGCTCATGTTTGAAAACTACTCTGTACAAGGCACTAGGACTTCAAAAGAATCATTCTCAAATAGAACCAGGAACAAATGTCAAGAAGTTGTCAAAAAGAATGTGTCAAAAAGAATCATGTGTGGTTTGTTTACTGGCCCTCTGAAGCCAGTCTCCTGATATGTTAACTTGGGTCATTTGATGGAGTAAGTTTGCTGTGGGCTTCTGGTCAAACTGCTATGTATAGAAACATATGAATAAGGCTCTGGTCTGTACTAATGCCTTGCCTAGTGGAGTATTAGTTAATATATTCCCCATTCACTCTGGTTTTAAGATAAATTTCACACACAGGCTTCTAAAAGGTTATACAATCAGTGTGACGTTATAAGAAAAACATTTGGAAGACTCTGGGCAGTTGAGTCTCAAACAACTAAGCAGTATTAAAAATTCTAGATTTCTCCTTTGAGAGGGCATTCAGTTTCCAAGAGACTTAATTTAAAAGGAGCAAGGTTAAACTTACAGCATTATTGTTAAATCTAGAGTTATCAAGAATTTCAAATTACATTTGTATTTGAAGAAGAGAACATAAGTATCAGAAATACAAAAGAGTTCATTTTCACAGGTTTTGGGGGCGTTATAAATGGTCTATTTTTATCTGCCATAGAGAATTGATTTTTGTGTTTTTATTTAATGGAAGATGAATTTATTAGTTTAGCAATGCAAATTTAAGGAAGACCCTGAATTCTCAGCAATGCTTTGATAAAAATTATCTGATTCCTAAAGTGAGCAAATAGAAATTCATGCAACGGTTACATTTCCCAGAAATAGCGCTAAAGTAGAAATGTTGATAATGCAGGGGTCGTTCTTGTAAAACATGAAGCACATGGTGGCCTCATTTACAATTACTTGGAATGGTTCCTCCAGCTTGGAGAAACATGGAAAAGGCTGTACATGTCCACATTAAGTCTGGTTTTTTTGTAGGACATCATGTTTGCAGAAACATGAGGCTTTGCTGTGAACCTGAAGGAGGCGAGCTGTGATCTGAGAGCTGTGTCTAGTGGGCAGTGGACACTGTGCAGTGCTTGCTGATGGTCACTGGGCACAAAGCCTGGGAGCTGAATGGACGTGGGAGCCTAAAATGGTACCCAGGCAGAATTCTCCTAATACAGGGTTGGTGCAGATTTGTGCAGTAATGAGAGGAGAACTGTGTTACCAGTTTGTCTGTGTGTGGTCTGCAAGTGGCCTGTAGGGTTGTTAGTCTAGACCTCATTATCAAGTAATGTTTAACTAAGAAAAAGATGTTATTTTAAAGTACATAGGGATCTGCAGGAATCTTTATTTTTATTTATGCTGCACTGAAGGTTTAGGGACACGAATTTATTTAATGGAAAATTTAAATTACAGTAATTAAAAATGTATTAGACCAAGTACAGGGTTGGCTAGGCTACCCCATACATGCTTTACTGTTTATATTGACCTAAAAAGGGAAAGAATGTGACACAGGGATCCATTCCTATGTTATTTACCAAGTAGTGAGGTTGGGGTAATAAGCTTCTATAAACTAAGGCCATTTGGAAGTAGGATGGAAATTATGCTGGCGGGGGGGGAGGGTTTGTTTTATATCTCACAATTGTGAGTTTTCAAGAACTGATAGCCTGTTTTACCTGAAGAGAAGGTTAGAAAGGGCTAGATCCATTATGTTCATAATAAACAAGAATTGGTTTGAAATATAGTTTTTGTAATGTCATTATTTTGCAAAACAACAGCACCGATCAGGCAGTTAAGATATTGTCAAAGGTGCTCTTTTAATTTAGATATTCTTGGAAAATACATATGTATAATATATGTACATATATATATATATACACACAGTATATAATCTACAGCTCTGAGAGCTTTTAAGTCAGGAATGCTGAGTATTATAGTATATGGAGGTCAGAAGAAAATTTTTACTTTTCTGTGTGTGTCTGGGTGTGTGTGGATGTGTGCGCGTGTGTGAAAGCTTCCCCCACCCCAGTAGCTCTGGGCTGCGTTATGCTAGCGCTTATTACCGATTTGTTTTGTGCTGTTTCTCAGTTACCCACTTTCAAGAATTTTGTTTCATCTTTCATGGCTTCTGTGAGGTTTGTTTTTTATTGATGGAGATTTTTGAAATTGCGTAAACAGTTTTTTTACAACCACTACCACACCCCCCAGAATAATTCACTTTTGTGCTTTTTCTCTCTGGCAGCTATATATCAGAGGCAAAACATTTAGAAAAGTTGTTAAGGTGTTATTTTCTAAAGGAACCACTGGTAAAACTTCTGTTTTCCTCACGGGGTAGTTATTTAAGCAGTGATTTCACCAGCACCAGGTAGTTGCCAGCACCATTGCTCGTATCCGAAAGCACAATTTTAGCCTGTCACGCTCATCAGGAATGTGCAGACACCTCTGAGTTCTGGCTATTCTGTAGTTGGCATTTGCATTGTAGACCACTGTCGTCTCTGGAACTTGTACATTGGTCAGAAAATTGGAGGGGTGTTTGGAATCATTAAGATGCTCAGGAAAAGAAAAGATAACTAATAAGAAAAAACAGCCCTCATAGTTTCTGACCTAAACTTGTACCACAGGGTGTTTTTTTTAAAATCTGGGCTTCCAGTAAAACTACAGCTGCAAGTAGTCATCTGTTAGCAAAAACTGGTCCCTGTTTTTTTGTTTTGTATTTTTTTCTAATTTATGACAGACAGGCAGTGCTTTTTGTGGGTTAAACACAAGCCTCCCCATCAAAGCGAGTTCAGTATCAGTGGTTGCAAATCTATGACAACTCGTAGACAATTTAATTGGTTTTCTTAGACCTTGTTTTTATTGTCATTTTTTCACCCTGGAGCTGGCTAGTGATGTAACATTTGCCAATGATCCAACCAAAAGGTCATGTATTTATTTTTTTACACTATGTTCTTTGTAAATGTTTAATTAAAATGTGCACTTTTGAAAAAAGAGGAAAAAACCCAAAAAAAAACCCCACAGAGAACAAAAAAAGTTAACATCAATTGGGTTTGCTTGAGAAGCTTCCTGGCGTAATTATTGTAATCCTGCTGCCTGCACACGATTGGCTCCTCTCCCCACAGCAGTTGACTCCTTGGCTAATTGAACTCGTGGATCAGCACCTGGTGCCCAGCAGGCTTTGCTTCAGAACGGCAGTGGGCTGAAGGGGCAGCACTGAAGGCTCGAAAGAATCAGCCTGTGGTGTCTCAGAGCGGTAGGTACAGGATGGATGTGAAATTATTTTTAGAGTAGAACTAGTTCAGTGATCCCATGTGGGAAAGGGAGGTTAATTTGGAAGGAAAGCTAAACTATTTTTCAGCCACTTTATTCCCCTTTTCTTAATTTGAGACTTGTCTGCAGATTTGACAAGCTGCATTCCAAGAAAATAAATTGAAAGGCTTTCCAGTTCTTTGACACCAGGACGTAAAGGTATATTGACAAAGAGTCACCCTGCTTGAAAAGAAAAGCATAGCACAACCACCTTCCTTTTGCAGGAATGATGATAAATTAGCTATAACCCTGAAATCTGTCGCTGTGAGCAGGTTTTAAAAAGCATACAGTATATTGATGGTTCTCTGTAGTCTGCCTGGAAACTTATTTTCCTGAGCTGTGTAATTTGCTAGCTGTAAAAGACACTGATTTTGCAAAAGCCTGAATGTATCGTGAAGCTCAGTTGGTCTGGAAGGAGCCAGACTGATAAAGAGAGGGTGCTGAAATCTACCTACTGTGTGCTTGTGACAGGTTCAGGTCTGTGGATGGACACAGCTTAAGTCTGTACATCTTTGGGGAAAAGGGACAAGATCCATTTGATAAAGAGGATTTGCATTTCAAGTGTTTTGCCTTGGAATGTGTGGGGTTTTTTAATGTATTTAAGCTGTGGCCTGCAAAGAGACGTGCTTGAGCTCATTTGGGTAGCACAAACTGAGGACAGTGACCTGTTTGCTCTCTGGCATTGCGGGTGCAGGTTTGTGACTTGCTGTGTGGTGAGTCCGGGGCTCGCTTTCTGCAGGGAGAGGCAGGAGCAGTCAGCTGCCTTGGAAGCTGTGTGCTGGCAGGGAAGGGGACAGGGACAGGCTGTAATGGCCCACAGTTGGCGCACTCCATAAGCTGAGCATTTACTGTACTCACAACTTGGGAGCAGTCAGTTCAATCAGCCTCAGCTTTACTTCTCTGAAATAGGGGATAGTTGAGTGAGAGCAAGGGGAAGGAAGGCCGTGAGCCAGTTAGTTATCTGGAAATGGCCACTCTTAAGAACTAAGGGTGCTCTCCACAAGTTGTGTTTTATCCAGGTGCCACTCCAATTTTGTGTGTAATTACATTTATTTATATTAAAACATTAATTTTAAAAAGTTCTAGAACTTTGAGTTTGAATGAGATTTGAAACTGTGCTGCTTATATGGACTTCTTGGGATGGGGAACAGGGCAAGAAGAGGTGCTAGTTGGCAGCCAACCCCTCCACAGACTTGTCCCCAGATTGGTTGTTCACTTCAAAAATGAGTTGTTTCTACTCTGGATTTATAATTTGAAATTGTTTTGGAACAATGTTTTTCAGGGAAGCTTCCAGAGTGAGGGTTATTATTCTCCCTTTGTAAAGTAAGCTGGAAAGAGTAAGTTCACCTCATCTGCATTTCTGATTCTTTACCCAAACCATGTCAGCACAGAACAGGGTATTTCAGCTTGACTCCCATATACTTGTGGAAGTTAAAAGACTAAATGAAAATCCATTACTGGGGGAAAACAAATTCTTTTTTTACATCTCCCCAAAAATCTAAGAACATCCCTGTTGTGTTCTGGGTTTTTTGGTTTTTGTTTTTGGTTTTTTTTTTTTTACTTATTTTTTTGTGCTTTATCTGTGTTTAAAAAAAATTGTACTGGGTTATAATGCATTTTATTAACACTATGTACATATTAGCTGCTTTGTGTTTCAGAATGGTAGTAATTGCTTTGTATATTAAAGTGATTCTTGTGAATTTGTGAATTATTGTCATAAAGAAGTGCTTTTTCTTACTGTAACCTTTGTGGTATAAACTGTCATAACTCCCTTTTTACACAAACATTTATGTGCAGTCACATAAACATGCTTTAAAAAACTCTACAAAGTCTCTTTTTTGAGCAGGGTGTTCCATTTACACTAATTTAGTGGCAAATGGCAGCTAGATAGGGATATGGGAAAAGGCATATTTTGAGCTAATTACAGTGTCCTCTCATGATCTATGACCTGCTCTAAGTATTCATGAGGTATTCCCCACAAAGAGAAGGCTTTTTCAGTCTTGGTTGAATAAGACTAGTGAGAGGTTAAGTCCTGAAAAACAAGGTTTCTCTTCCACTTTTGGTATTTTTAAACCTGCTTTTGAGCATCCATTCTGGTGGCATTTAGTTCTGTTGTTTAATAATGTCTGAAAGACTTATGCCATTCACAGTTTAAATATGCTGCATTTCTCACTTTGAAGCATTCCTGTAAACCACGTTCTGCTGATGTTAAGAACAGAACAGAAACAGAAGGCAGTGAACACTGCAAGGATCACAACCCGATTATGTAATCTGCAAGGCTGGATCCAAACACTGGGATGAAAGCCAGGAGAGCAAATTCAGCACTGAGGTAAACACACCTCCAGTGAAATCAAGGGGAAAGCAGTAAGGTCAGCTCATTACAGCGGGGATTTTGTGGTTTTCACAACTGAGCATTTTCATAAGGCCATTCACATACTTGCTCAGAAAAATCTACACCTCAGCAATGAGGGAGAATCCCAAACGGGTTTAGTCCATGAGGTAAAAATGCAGATTGGCTTGAATTTTGCATGGAAAAGAACTGGGTAACACAGTCAGTAGGTCAGCTGGTAAACCTGAGTCTTCTGACACTGCTGCACCTCAAAGCTCTTGATCAATAAGATACAGAGCTGAATCTGAATCTCATACTACATGTCTTAGTATCAATCGAACATTATTTTAGTTGCAATGATATTTTAGAAAAATTTCTTCCTTGCAAAATGGCATGTTTCATGGATGGTTTCTCAGTCTCACAGCATATTCATGTCCCCCCTGGTCACTCTCCTGTGGCTTGAATCCACTCCCCAGAGTGAGTAAATTTCTCAAGAGACGATTTGTGTGTTGCCCCACTACTCAGGGACCCATGCCCACACACATCCTCCCTACAGATGAGCTCTGCTGCAAAACAGGACCAATGCAATGGAACCACCCAAAGGAGAGTGTGATTCTCAAGCGCTGGGATGAATAGGGTGACAGAAAGTGCTTGGGCAGGATGTTGGTGTAATTGCCAAACAGCTGCTGAAGCATTACCATGTATTATCTCATACTAGAGCAGGAGCTCACCTGGGACCAGTGGGTTGGGACACCAGAGTTTGCTGCTCTCTGTGTGCTCACTCACCAGCTGTTACAGCTCTGCCACCTCTGTCCTGCACACTTGGTGTGATTCACTCCTGGCCTCTCCCTGAAGCTAAGTGTGATGGGAACACAAGAGCACATTATGCATGTGAGGGTGCCCTAACTGCAGTATTCCTGGACCTGGTCTCCTAAATCTGGCAGAGAACCTGCACCCCAGTAGCAATCAGAGGAGGAGGTGTCCCCTTGAAGGGATGCCACTTCCTGGGCTGGCAAGGGGCCACCAAGAGCTCAGCTCTGCAGATCGGGGACAAGGCACTCACCTGAGCTGCCAGTGTCATCTCATGCTTTTGTCCACAAGTATTTATATATGGGCAGGAGCTTTGCTTCAGCCTTCAAACATAGTCCCTTGGGTTTGCATACAGCTCCTATGTAACAGCAGCACAGCAAGAGAAGCTGCCCAGTCTCTGCTGACACTTCCCTGCTCTGGCAAGAAGGCTGTAGGCAAGAGCAGCACCGGGAAATCTGACACTGAATGCTTAACTAAACAATTAGGAGATGGAATTAAACTGATTTAAAAGTAGAAAACTGTTCCTATCGTCAAAGCAAGGCCTAAGGCAAAGGCCCCTTCTTAAAAATAGGTTGCTGCACTAGGCTTTATTCTGTGCTTTATTCTGTGCTATTTAATCAGTCTTTTTAGCATGTTCCTGCTGTGGCAACAGGGCAACCTGCTACAGCTCTCAGTGTTGCAGGTTGCAGCCTCTTGTGAGGGCCCAGCACTGCCAGGCCTTCCCCACGGACCAAGCCATGGGCACTCACAAGCCCAAGCACCAGCTTTTTGCCAGCTCCGGCCCTGGGGGAGCCTGCTGTACAGATGAGCCTAATGCCTAATCAGAGACGAACCTGGAGACAAGGATACACCAGTGAGGAGGAAAAGGAAAAGGAGTGGCCAGAACTTAGAGCCATACTCCAAAAATTAGATTCAGAGAGAGTGGGGAGAGTTCGTAATTCTTTTCCACCATTGCTCACCCAGCTGATAGGGCAGAAGAAGCCACGCCTGACATATTAAAGCTCATATCATGTTCTGTTTTCAATTAAAAGTGCTGTCTTCCTTCCCTCAAACAGATTTCAGCTCTAGTTTCAAGCTGCAAATTCCCAGCCAGCTGCGTAAGTACTGTTTTAGTGACACCATGTGGCTCCTGAGGATACTGTTATAGCCAGTGTTTCAGAGCAGCAACTCTCAGGCCAAGTCCGGAGCCAAGCAAGGAACTTTGCAGAAAACATGCCAGAGACATGCCAGGGATCAAGCACAAACCTTCAGGCCTCGCTCAGCACAGCTGTAATGAAAAATGTGTCACTTACAGATTACAGATCACACAGCGCTTCTGGACCACCGACTGTCTGCATCTTTTCCAGTTAGGAAGTATGATGGAAGCAGAAGTGACAAAAAGCTCCAAAACATCCATGGCCCAAAGCAGCTGCTGGTGTTTGCTGTTGCCAGTGGCAAAAACAAGCACATGCTTAAAGCCTCAACCTGACCTGAGGCTTTGTGAGTTTAAGTTTAAAGCAAAAAAAGTTTCACACCCACCAAAAAAAAATAATAAAAAAGTAAAGCCATTCCTGCGTTTGGAAACACAGCTGTCTCTGTTAGCCCACTGTTTTCTTCAGTTTCATTCCTCCACCACTAGAAAGAGAAGGAAGTCTGCTGCTGGTGCAAGCAGGATTCCAGGCTGCAGCATTTTCCACATAGGATCTTGAGGGATAAACACACAGACATGTTTTACAAGCTCAAGTTATGAAATCAGTTGCTTAGACCAGCATTTAACAACCACTGTGCACTGAAAGCACACTGAAATCTAGACACTGCCCCAAAGTTCCAAGTAATACACGAATAAATATTGCATCGTCCTCTCCTAAATAACAACTCTCAGAGACAGGGAGCACAAAGAAAGGCAGAAAGTAGAATATTATTTAGCCGTACTTTGAGAGTCAAGGACTGATTTGATATTTAAAGAACAGATTGAGTCTCCTTGTTTCACTTTCCATGTGCCTGTGTATCTCCTCCAAGGAGCCTTGCTGTGTGTGGGGGAGACTTGCTAGGGACAACCCATGAACCACGACTGCTTCGGTACTGCAGGCATAGCCCCCACCCCACGCCTGCGAGTCAGGTAAAAATACCACTGATTCTGAAGTTGGCAATCTTGATTCCCAGCCCCCCACTCCAGATCTTGGTCTTTGTTTCCCTGTGCTTCAATTCGGCAGTGACAACAATAGAAGAACTGCTGCCTTTGTTTCTTTTTACCCTTTAAGTGGCTTCTTTTACTACAGCTTTCAAGATGCAAAGGCCTGAAGAGTTAAAGCATTTAGAACTGGAGGATTAGCTTCTATTTCATCCACTTTTACTTTTCTAGAGTTAAGGAAATGATAAGGGGAAAAAAACCCCACTGTAATATATATGTTTTCCACAGAAAGTAAGTGTGGTTTGATTTTAACCAACAGACCTTTTGACTACAGTTTTGATGCCTGGAGATTTCTGCAACTTAAATCAGTTTCGAAAATTACATTTGATAAAAAGCCAGTGGAAGACCCTACACAACTCTCTTCAGAAATGACGCAGAGGTTCAATACGCAGAACAGAATTACATCCTTTCTGTGTCAGACCAAGTTACCAGACAAGACCATAAGAACAAAAAGCCAGTGAAATAACACAGCTGCAACTTTATGCTTAGGAACAAGTGTATTGAGTAGGAATGAATGTATCGAGTAGAAACAGAGGAGAGAACTGAACAGCAGCAGTGGTTTATTAACAAAGCACAGAGTCAAAAGTCATCCTTGCGAGTACCCCTCTGTGCTTTGTAGATATGAACATCCTTACTGGAATCATAGTGGACCTCATAGACCAAGAAACGGTCTCTCAGCATCTTCAAGAATTTCTGGTCCCGTTCATAGCGGATACGACAGGCCAGAAGAATCACGGTTTGCTCTGAGCACAGGTGCTCCAGCGTCTGAAGCAGTTCTGCAAAAGTTTCTTCCAGATAAACGATGTCTGCACCCAGGACGAAGTCAAATGCTCCTGGAGGGAAGTTGTCCAGGTCTTTTCCCCAAGTCAGCTCCTTCACCACAGCTCTCGGACGTAGTTCAGGGGGTAAATTAGCCTGCACGTTGGACTCCAGGAACTCCAGCGCTGCCTCCCTGTCTGTCATAGTAACACGAGCACCTAAGCAGCACAGGAGAACATGGCTCAGACAAACAGCCCGTAAATACAGCATGTAGAGTGCAATACTCTAAGTCGTTTCTGTTAAACATTAACAACTCCCCTGAACGGCCTGATTAAAAACAAACAAACAAAAGAACAAAACAAGCAAAATACTCGCTATCTACATACATCCTACCCTTCATCAGTCACTTAAGAATATAAAGTGCACTCCATGTGAAGATTAAGTTGTGTAGGGAACCCAAGGTGTTTTCTGGTGCTTTTTCTTAGTGCATGAAAGTCAGGAAGTTACTTTCTGCCTTTCCATAGGTGACAAAAGAATGAATTACAGGGGTTGGTATAATTAACCTGCTTCAATTCCATATTTTTCAGTAGGAGAGAAGCAGCTAGAGAGCCTTTTCCACAGGTCAAAGTCATGCCTGTGTGATTTTGCAAGGCATGACTGTATTTTGTCAAAGGCCTTGTTTCTGTTATTTCCTTCCACACCTTCCACAGCCACGAGAGGTCTGAATGACAAAGTTAACCTGGGACAGGTAGCACAAATTTAACAAAGTACCCAGTCCCTGCTTCAGCCACAGACAGATCAGGAAATCACTTCACTTCTCCAGACCTTGGCTTCCCTGTCTTCGAGATAGGCTAACAAGGCTTACAGAAGCTCAGGGTGGTTTCTGTCTGTAGCTTTATCTGCACAGGAGGACAAGTGGAAGATGGGAAGCTCAGCACTTGTTGCCTGGAGCAGAATAGCTGCAGAGCTGGCTGCTGCTGAGCTGCATGCCATGGCAACAGGCGTCAGCCTTAACAGGGTCCCGCCATAAAGTAAACTGCAGTGGCACTATCACTACAACAAATATCTCAGCAGGCTCTCAAGTCTAACAAGAAAGGAAGATGACTCAGAGAGGAACCATCACAGTTCGCATATGCAGCTTTAGTGCTCACTTCTATACCAGGCATGTAGATGTAAAAGTCCTAGTTTTACTACAGTTGTAAATTGTTTTAAAGAAAAAAAAAAAACAAAAACAAAAAAGCCCTTACCTAATAACGTGGCCACTATTCCCAGTAATCCAGTTCCAGCTCCCAGCTCAATCACAGACCGATCCCTGAGATCAATGCCTGCCATCTCCAGATAAGCACACAGGACAACAGCCTAAGCCAAGAGACAAGGGCAATTAAGCACAGGGCTCATTTCAGTCACTCTCAACACAGGGTTTGACCCAAGGGAGAAGGTTATGGGAAGGGTCAGGCACTTCAGGTCTGCAGCAAAACTTGGCTCAGCCCTTCTCTGCCTCCTGTGTGCACATGCAGTCTTTTTATGAGTTTCATGGAAGAGTCTTACTGGCAAAAGGAAAAAAGAACCACAGAGGTTACAACTCAGATGTGGTAACTGCTCCATGAATCCCGAAACATAGCAGGAGGCAGAAAGAGTTGCCTGTGGAAAGGAAAAGCTGAGGGAGCGTCAAACACTAGTGAATGAACACAGTATTGCAAAAGACAAGAATAAGGTTTCATAGTATCCTGCATGGTATTCCAGAAGGTTTCTGCACAACACTGGCATGTCGTCAGGAAGGACAGAGAGAAAGTAAAGTAAAAACCCTATCTAGTTGTATCTAACATCTTGTATTTTCTATCAGTCTTGATAAGGAGCTCTCTCCAGAGCAAGTTCTGTCAAAGCTGATGTCCAGACAGACCAACAGTCCTGCACACCAATTCATGTGAGGAGTTTGCTAAAATTGCTACGCCTGTTCTTCCAAACGAGACGTAGAAGTGCAGTCTGCGTGTGGGCTGAGACCCAAAGGGCGGGAGGCTCCGCTGGCCTTCCCCAGCGGTGCCGTGGCCGCGCTGTGACCCGGCCCTGCGGGGTTCCTGTGCCCAGGGGACGCCCGAGGAGGGGCAAGCAGCGAGCGGGGCACGGTGGGCAGTGAAGGGCACCCACCAGCCCTCACCAGCCCCTGCCGAGGGACGGGGACAGCTCCGTGCGCTATCCAGAACATCCCCTGAAGGTGGCCCCTTGCCTCTGCATCCTTCAGGATCTCCTGGGGCGGGGGACAGGCAAAAAGCGCTGCCTTTACATTTTATGGTTCCATGCGGTTAAACAGCTCTCAGCCGCGCAGAACCTACCGCGTCCCACACCACGGCGGCCACGCCGAGGCGCCGCCAGTCCTGCCGCAGGCGGATGGTGCTGCTGGCGAAGCGGAACGTGGCCCAGGGGCTGTGCAGCTGCCGCACCCCGGCCCCGGCCCCGGCCCCGGCCCCGGCCCGCTCCTCGTAGGGCACCAGCGCCATCGCGGGCCCGGCTGACCGCGGGGCCGCACGGACCGTGCCGGCCGACGGGGCAGGGGAAGGCCCGGGGCCCAGGTGCCCAGCTCGGGTCCTGCCCCGGCTCCCGCTCCTGGCCCCGGCCCCGCCCCGGCGCTGCCGCAGAGCGGCCGGCCCGGCCCCCAGGGCGCCGCGGCCTGGGCGGGCACGGCCTCCCGCACCGCCCCGGGGGGAAGGGCGTCCGGGCGGGCACTGCGGGACGGGCTCGGGCCGGGCACCGCGGGACGGGCTCGGGCCGGGCACGGGCCGGGCCGGGAGGGTGGTGTGCGGAGGGCTCCGTCCCCTCAGCGCTGGCGGGTGCGGGGCCGCTGCCCCGGCAGGGTCGGTGACATGGTCGGTGTCCCCGCAGCCTCCCCGCCGGGCCCCGCTCTGCCTGTCCCTCGGGGGCCACAGGAGGGCAGGGAGAAGGAAGGCATTTGTGCGGCCCGCCGGCCTCGTCCTGCCTCGCTGGCACAGAGAGCACATCTCCCCGCAGGTGCCCGCCAGCTGCCCCGGCAGGAACACGGCCGGGTTCTGCTCCGCAGCCCCTGAGGCTCCTGCGCTGCTCGGCGTGGGCCTCGCTTGCACCTTTGGCTCCCTTTAATCTCTCCTCTGGCTGAACAACACGGTGCTCCTCTCCTGCGTTGCCTGAACCAGCTCCACAGACTGCTGCAGGCCCTGGGAGCGGCGTGGCCGGGCTGGCAGGCCGGCCTGGAGGCCGTGCCGCAGGTGGGCACAGGTGGGCACAGGTGGGTGCCTCCAGCCCCTGGGACACCCCCCCTGCACCCATCCATCCCGTGCCCTGTGCGTGCCGTGTCCCGGCGGCACCACCCGTGCTGGCCCCTCGGGCATGGGGACCGCAGCCAGCTCCAGAAAACACCCCCACGCTTCCCACAGGGAGCAGCAAAGCTGGCTGGCAGGCAGAAGGAAATGGGGTTACGTCTAAAAGCTGTCCATTTCAGCGGAGTGGGTCAAGACTCGTGAAAATCGTTGTGGAGGATCATTACAAGCTGCACAGGGGTAGCAGGAAGTAAAGCTTGTCTTTGGGGTTCTGCTGCTGTAGGAGAATGGAAACCAAAATTTCACTTGCCCCAAACCAGTTCATACTTGTCTTATGGCAACTCAGACTTCTCCTCATAAACATGCCAGAACGGGCATGATGATTCAGCCTACTGTGGGTTTATGTCCTAAAGTACTGGTCCCTTGCCACTACTGCTTTTGAGAGTTTTAAATTGCTTGTGCTATTATCTCGATTATTTTTTTAATTATTTATATGGGCAGTGTGGGAAAAGCATTGAGAGTGATTACTCTTGAAATGAGAACTCTGTTTGAATGAGTTTTTGAGTCACTTACACTGTGCCTAAACTACACCATTGGGCAAAGAGGGAAACTCCCAAGTGGCACAAAGCTTTTGCCTCTACCTCCTGCACCACGTCAGCCAAAATGTGGAGGAGTGTGGCAGGGCTCCAGGGCTCTCAACTGCCTCCTTTCTGCCCCCCAGATCAGTTTTCTTCCCTGCAGTATTTCCTAAGACCAAGGGTCTGTCTGAATAGCAACTACAGTGAAAAAAGAATGTGTGTGAAAATTCATACATTTGTTCCCAAAGATGATAATGCAGCAAGTGCTTTTATCACAATAACGTGGCTTTGTTAGTCAGATATACCTGAATGTCTTTGGAGCTCAGTAGGTTCTCTACTGATCCTGCCCTGCTTCCAGAGTATTTCCTCTTCTTTCCTGATAAAGTTGCTTTGGCACTGATTTCCATGAGCCTTAGACAGAAGATCATAAATTACTTTCTGGATCACAAATAGATAGTGAAGCTATTAAAAGACAAGCAAGTCCACTAGAAGTTCAGTCTGGGCCCTGATTCCCCATATTAATTCTAAGCCTATGTTTATCTGCTCTTCCCCTTTCTGTATCCATTTTCTGAGAAGATATTGTACCTGGGTATTATAGTGGCAGAGAAAGACACTTGGTTTCTTCCACCCTTCCTGACAGTAAAAGGATATGGAAAATTCAACAAGACAGAATTATGGTTAAAACAGATGCCCAGAAGGGCTAATTCTCAGCACAACAGTAAAGTTGTGAGAACATAGCCTGGTTCAGCTTTTAAGCACTGCTCAGTGCTGTAAGGACACTTAAGCTGCAGGTAATCTTGGGAAGTAGGAAGTACCTGATTTTAAGGTAAGCAAGAACGAGTTAAAGTATAAAGAAACACTGATTCAAGTCCATTCTTACCTCATTCAGCTACTTGATAGAGCAGGTATAACGTAGCCAATTATAAGTAAATCCTGCCACCTCAGATTCGGGTAAGCTGCTTCAGGGTAGTTAAGAAAAAGTGTTTAAGAGTATGGTCCTTGTAATACTTAGAAGATCAAAGAATCAAGTAGATAAGATAGAAAGGAGCACAAATTATTTTGAATCTTTACTAATATAACTGCTTTTCTGAAATCTTCTTTCCTGCTTAATATGTAAAACCCTCTCTTTGAAATGAATGTGACAGTTCTTGTGACAGTTCTGCAGACACTGGATGTAGTGCATGGCTGCGCATGGATTTTGGAGACATCCAGGATGGGAAAATGCTGCATCCCTCACGCAATCTCTGGTTACCAAGGCAAAGGCAGGTATAAATAGAAGCAATCTGGGGTTTTTTTAAAACTCTATCTAGAAACCTGCGTTGTTGATAACCCTCTAACAGTAACGCCTTATTCCAAATGGTTTTGTTCCACATTTGTGTGGAAACTTCTGGTCATACACATTTAATCTTTTCCTCCCTAAATAAATAGCAGCTGCCTCTGGTTGTCATTCCACTGAAATATGAAAGCTGTCTTTGAAGTAAAGTTTGGACAAACATCTCTTCTGCTAAAAGCTTTAATCAACCAAATGAAAAAGAGCTAACACAAAGCTTGGAGGAAAACCCAGAAAAGAAAGTGGTCTTTCTCCCTAAGTATAACTGCTAAGTGGCCGTTCAAATTACTAGCACTGAGATGATTTAACAGTTTTTACATTTTCATCTTCACCAGTAGCTTCCAGATTCTCCACACCCATGAGATAGATGGGGTGGTGAATAACTTGCTGTTAAGTACAAAGGGAATAAGCAGAGAATAATTTGGCTGGTGACAGCTTGCGGTTACAGAATCAAGACAGCCTCATCTTGAACTCATTTGGATCATCTTTGAAACCAATGGGGTGAATTAAAAATAAAAATTTAAGTTCCCATGGAAACTGATGGGTTACCAGTGGGCCTTACAACTACCTGTTTCAGCAAGATCCTTGCAAAAAGTGTCAAATATTGAAATAAATGTATGATCTGGTCTAGCATGTAATTTGCTTTACGTAGAGTTACATTAAACAATGGAAGTAATGATCAAAAATATGAAGATGTATAATCTCATAAGTGCTTGAGCTGAAACACAGGACATTTCTGGAACCTCTGAGTAGGGAATTGTTCCCATCAGTAACATTACATTCACTTCTTCAACCTTGCATCTTGATAAAGTGGCACATATAATCTCTGCATTTATTAAAATGTCTTCTTACAGAAAGATCACTCAGCTTTTAGTGGAATTATGTGACTGAGCTCTCAAAGGCCTTGCAGGTCTGAAAACTGACATTATTCTGTAGTTTTAATTAAGGAACAAAAAGCAAAATGAATAAGTTCTTCACAAGCCATCACTGCATTTCCAGCTGCACTTCATATACTGGAAACCTCTTCCACTTATCACAGCACTTTCAGATGTTCGCAGACCTACAGCCTTGCCCCATCTCCAGGTGCTGGACTTCCAGCACACGGGATGCCATGTGTCAAGTCTTGTGACAGGAGAATCCATAATGCACTGGAGCAAGACTGACGTGAGCAGACAGTGGTGCACACCTGGAAGGGCTGCTCTGGCAGACAGGGGTGCACACCTGGAAGGGCTAGTCCAGCAGTGCTCTCGTGAGCACAGGGCTGTGGTGGGAAAGCAGCCAGACAAGGCTGCGATTGCCCTCCTTCTCCAGTGGCTTCTGTACCCACTGGAGCTGACTGATGGCTATAGGCCAGGGTAACACGTGTCTGGCCTGTGGGATACTGGGGTGGGGAAAATGCTGCAAAACCCTCCCTTTTATGGAGTCTGACTATGGATCTAGGGGCTTAACATTAGGTGGCCAAATTTATGATGTGCTGTATAGGTGCAGTGTTATGTAATTGGAGAAGAAGTTACAATGCAAGTAACATGCTGTATTAATTTAGAACAGTTAACAGCAACTAATTTAAAACAATTATATGGACAGGCAGACAGGAGCTATAGCATTCATATAGATGCAAAGACATCTGCCTCAGTGCAGAGGTTAGCCTTTTAAAAACAGTAAGAATCCAAGTTTATGAAAAATGGTGGAGGTTACGGTTATTTGTAATGGTATTGTCAAGTGTTTCTCTTCTCAAGTTCTTAGAAAGAAAATCTGTCAGACAGTGGAGAAAATGTTAGAGTTGAGTCTAAGCAATTCCAGGTACCTTAAAGCCCCTCAGCACTGCCTTCTGGGCTTTGATCGTCCAGGGTTTGAATTAAACCTGCAGAAGTTTACTCTGAACAAACTTGCTGCCAGGCTTACACATGCACAGTTAGACTTTTCTGAATAAAGTCACCATTCATGTTAATGTTTCTGTTAAAATACTGAAAAGGATTTTCCTTCTCCTTGTAGGAAATTTGCATCCATGACCTGCAGTAACAGGTATTTCTAATACTTGATACACCAAAATGGTTCTTCGAGCCCTCTGCCCAGCAGCAGCACACAAAATAAAGCTTTGCAAGCCTTCATCCTTCTTGGTCCCCGCACATCTTGAATTTTCTTCCCAGGTACTAGGTCTCCATGAACTCTACTGTAGTCTTTGAAAACTGTGAAGCTAGTTTTATTTTTACCTTCAGACAAAACAGAGGTAGAAGCAGCAAAGAGAAGCTAAGGCAAAGAAACATTAACTCCCACATGCTTGCACTGTTGGTATCCCCGCAGTGATCCAGATGCTCTCACGCCAGCCAAGTAGCCTCTGCATTGCCTGTAATGACATCCTAGATTGCAGCAGAGGCAAAAGGACAGATTTAATCAATGACAGCAGCACTGCAGTCTGTCCTTACTCTATGAAACACAGGGCTCCCAGCTCTGTTTTGCATGTATTCACTGCTAGCCAAGGTAGGATAGGAAACTTAAAAGTGTGAAAATTTAGGGCTTCTAAAAATCCAACCTTGTGTGTTCTGAACAACCTCACTGGTTACTGCTTTTCCCCCAAACATTGGAATATTCTATTTCCCTAACTACTGTTTTGCTCTGAGCTTTTTTCCTTAAATGGCTGCAGTCTTATGTTACTTGTCAGCTTCAGAAGACAATCACACGTGCAACATTTTTGTCCTGTCAGCTGGTAGTGGTTTTCAAAACAGGATGCCTATTTTTCCCCCCATTATTTGCAACAGTGAGACACAGAAGTCTGAGCTTTTGTTTTCAGTTGGTTGTACAGGTTCAACCTGGTGAATCATTCTTCCTGCAGCTACATTTCCAGGAAAAGACAAAGGCCTGGCTCTTCTCCAAGTTATCCAAGTAAGATCAGAAAGCACTCCTTCTCCCACAGCTGGGACACTTTCTAAGAAGGGAGAAATTGAACAAAACACATCCCAGATCTGGTGTCATCACCCTGCAGACAAGCGAGGAGGCACATGACCTTGGAAAGGCATGTGCAGTATCAGGGTGAAGATAATAGCAGAGTTTACTGGATTTAAGATTCTTGGCCTTGTGAAGCATAACCAAGCATGTGCAAGGAGCCATTCTCCATTTCTGGGACTGATGGTGACTGTGAAGCTGGATGGCTTACAGAAAATCCTACAATTTAATTTCGAGCATTTTTGGAGACCCTCATCTTGTTGCAGTTGGTGTGGACAAGAACATACCCTTGGAGCTGGGAATTTTTCAAGAGTTGTTATTCAGATAGAAGCTGGTCACTATGGTTTCAGACGTCTCCTCTCAGGGATACTGATGCTTGCAGATGAGGAGAGGCCTGGGTTTGCATCATGAGGCAAAGGGCTACGGGGTTGTGTGGTTGTGAATGCCAGCACTGAGCTTTCAGAGAGAGAGTTAAATAAAAACATGCACAAATCTGCCTACAAGTAACCATCACAGGCAATGTGAAGACTTGTCTGAGAAGTGGAGTTCCTTTGAATGCATGCAGACAGTGGCTCACATGTACTGGGCAAATGGGCCAAGTGAAGAGACAGAATTACCTTCCCTTTAAGCCCACAAGCCAAAACACAGCTGGTAGCACTAATATTAGTCTTGTCAAGCCTGGCAGTCTTCATTTGTTATGCATCCTGCAAATAATTATAGTTAAGCTTATAGCTCAGAAGCTGCATTCGGTAATTGGCAAGGCACATTCCTCGCTGGTATTGCTCCTCTGGCCTCATTAGACTAACAGGAGGAATGAATCTTTTTAATCTCTGCATATCAGGAATATATGTTGCCACTTCTTTGGCTGTCAGCTCAATCTGATTTAGGATTTGTTTCAGGATCCTGCCTGACCTTCCTTAAAGGCCATGTGGATTTCTCCTGGAGATTACAGCAGCTTCCCCAGAGGGCTTGAATTAGAATTCGCTTCCCACATTTTGTAAAGTTGCTTTCTCTTTTGTGAAAATTAAAGCACCTGTGAGCGAGGGGGGGTTGATACCCACTGGGTGCCCTGCTCAGAGAGAAGGGGCGGTAACTGATGGTCCCATGGCACAGACATCTCTTCCTGGAGCAAGAGGGAAAGGGCTTGGATCCCAACAGTCCGTAGTAATCTATTTTCAGCTCATGCATTCATTATTGCCAAGATCCACCATCCAAAATGCCTACTTATGTAAAACGTGGAACTAGGTACGTGCCGCCCATTCTACATCAAAGTAATTGATTTTTTTAATAATGGAAACTGTCTTATGATTCACCGGGGTCAATCAAGCAAAACAGTAGAAAGATGAGACAGAAAATAGGAAGAGAACCAGGACCGGTAATAAATCATGATAGATGGTATTCAGTATATTGCTATAGCAGTAAGTCAATAGAATGCTGAGCTGCATAAATAAGAAGTAATGTGTTTCATCTCTGCAGGGTGTTGCTTAGGCTACACCTATTAACAGGATCACCTGGTTCTGCAGAAAAAACACATAGCAACAAGTTTTGCCATATTATCCTGATAAATCAGATCTGTATTAAGATTTTTAAGAGTTACTTTGCCAAAAATGGAGGGGGAAATTAATATTCCTCATTATTGAAGCAGCTAAAGAAAAACATGCACAGATATGGAAAATTACTCTTTACTGGTGTACTGAGGTATGTGGAAGCGGAAGCCTAACTTCTCCTGGAATGACGCAGAGGGGGGACAGTTTGCTGTTTCTGTGATTTCCAGGGATTAAAGTCAGCTTCCTCTTGCTCAAGACCTACAGGAATAAGGATACAAAGGGAAACAGACTACTGATTTCTTTCCTCCCTCTGCATGTTTGTATAAATCCTGATACTCTACAACAGTGCTAGCAGGAGGGAGGAGCAGCCTTCATCTCTTCCCCTTTGCAGCATTACACACCAAGAACAAGTATGAGACCCATGGGAAACTTCAGCCTCTGGGAGGCAGAGGAACCACAACCTTCACGCCCAAATAGCAGGGAGACGCGTCACAAACTCCAGCCACTCCAAGTTCCCAGCATTTTTCATCTATTGGCACAAGTACCTGGGGTTTTGGCCGTTGCCCTTGATAGCTGGGCCCTGGTGCTCAGCTGCCTGATGAGCCACTCCTGCTCACTTCTTCACCCTTAAACAAGGATTTTCCACTGCCCAAAACTACAGCTTTGGCAAAGGACTCCCTTGAGGCTGCTCCAAAGCCAAGGGTCAGCAGAGGTCCCAGCTTGCTGCTGGGATCCCACTGGGCCCTTGCTGCGGCTGAACCTCCCTCCACCAAATCCAGGCAGCACTACCACACACTCTGGCATGGCTGCAAGGAACCGGACAGACTTAGATTTAGACAGGGACACTCGGCATGGCAGCTGTCTGGCTGAGATGTGCAGGTTTGCCTGTCACTCCTACCACTGCTCCGCATGGAGCAGCTTGCCTCTCTTGGTACTGAGCTGCTGGAAGGGGCCCAGCAGTGCAGCAGGAGTGCAGCTTTCTCAGCCGCTGATGCTTTTTAAAATAGCCAGGTGCAGACAAGTGAGGGTATTGCTCTTCTGGTGCAAGAGTAAGTTATGCCAGTTTTCATATTAAATAGTGCAGATGCAAGCCAGTTCTTATGCTTGCTTGAGAATTTATTACTTCACTAAACCACACCAGCCCTCTGGCTTCTTCTCTTTCCCCACCACCCTCACCAAACATCACTGGGTGCAATGCCAGAGGGAAGAAAACACCTACTTCTGAATGGCTATTTAGCGTGAAGCCCCTTTTTCCCTCCCTGACTCAGGTCAGTCTCCTGTTCCACCCAAATGGTTACCCCCTGGTCCTTCCTAGAACTGGAATCAGGACCCTCCCTCCTACGGTTTTCCAAGCAGCATGCAGAGGCTGCAGAGGGACATTGGGCTGGTATGGTTCAAAAAGCGCTGAAAGCAAATCTTCCCCAAGGCCCTCGTGTAATCCACAGTGAGGTCAGATTTCTCTGGAGTAACAAGGCTTTGCAGACTGTCAGTAGCGTGTAGAGAGGCTTAGCTAACACAGTTTAGACATCTTGATGCCAAGTGAAAAGGTATAATTCATCAGTCTGAGGGAATAATCCTCATGTAAGACATTAAATCATTTGGTTTGTCCCTTTATTGTGCCTGGGATTAAGTGGTACAAGTTCTGGAAACGCAGCATCTATGACTTCCTCTCTTAAAAGAAACTAGGCATGGTTTGTCTGAAAACTGTGTCTGTGATCACACAGGAGAGCAAACATTAGGATTTGTCCGACAAGACGGAGTAAAACCCTGAGCCTGCCTATCTTTGGAATAACTGCCGGGGGGAGCAGCATTTCGTAATACTTTTGTGTGTTCTTAAGTCTTCTGCAGAGCCACTCTTCTTATCAGGGGCCGGAGTTAAATCTTTGTAGCGATAGCGAGGTGATCCATTGCAGAACAACACACGTGTTGTGTTTATCAGCCCCTGTGACTGCTGCGGGTATCTCACCCTCTAATCCATCTCCCCTGGAGTGTATTTGAACATTCCAGTCCTCTGAGCAGCTCTCGGCCAGCTGAGACTCACCAAGCCAAACCGCGGCTTCTGAGGACGGTCAGTCGGGTGGCTGGGAACCCCAGCAGCCATGGGGATGGGCCCTTCCCAGGCTCTCAGCGAGCCAAGGCACCCGAGGGGCAGAACGCCTCGGCCGGGTTACCGAGGGAGGAGTGGGGCCCGCAGGGCGGCCGGGACAGCACTGCTGGCACTCGTGTGCCTGTGCTGCAGCGGCCCCGCCCGCAGTGCCACCCCGGTGCCACCGTCCTTGTGACACCACCCCTGTGTCCCTGTGCCTGTCCATCCCTGTGCCACCATCCCTGTCCCCCCCGATCCCTGTCCCCGTGCCCTCGGGAGGCGCTCCGTGCGCGGGGGCGCGTGAGGGCGGCACGGGGGGGGAGGCCGCGTGACGTTACCCGCTCCCATGGGTGGAGCGGCCGTCACGCGGCGCCGCGGCGGGCGGCGATTGGCA
>JAWWEW010000169.1:27010661-27051797 GCA_035583185.1 Anabacerthia variegaticeps
CGGGGGCGGGGGGCGTTGGTGGCCCCGCCCCGCGCCCCGCCCCTCGCCTCGCGCCCCGCCCCGCCCCCGGCCCAGCCCGGACCGCGCAGCCGGGGCCCGGCGGGGAGCGCCGAGCTCCATGGGCAACACCGTCACCTGCTGCGTATCCCCGGACGCCAGCCCCAAGCTCAGCCGGGCCCGCGGCGGAGGGGCCGCGCCGGGGCCCGATCGCTGGGCCGACGCGTACCAGGCGGCGGCGGCGGCGGGCGGCGGCGGCGGCGGCGGCGGCTCGGGGGCGGCGGAGGCCGAGTCGGGGGACTCGGATCCCGGCGGCGGCGGCGGCCCCCACCTCCAGCACATCAGCGACCGGGAGTTCCCGGATGGTGAGCGGCGGGAGGCAGCGAGGGAGGCAGGGAGCGCCGGGCGCCGCATCGCCGTCCCCGCCGAGCCCCCGGGGGCACGGGCGGCCCGGGGCGCGGCCCCTTTGTCCCGGCCGCGGGGGCAGCGCCGCGCCCCAGGCAAAGTTTCCGCGGCTGTCACGGCGCTGGCACAGCCCGGCCGGGCCGCTCGGACGGCCCCTGCCCGGCCCGGGGACCGCCTGCCCGGCCCGGTCCCCGGGAGGCGGGTCCGGGAGCCCCCGCTGAGGGTCCGTGGCAGAGCCCCCCCCCGAGGGACCGTGGCAGAGCCCCCCGGGCAGTCCCGGCCGGGGGAAGCAGCCTGGGAGCAGCCTGGGTGCCGCTCTGCCCGCAGCTGCGGAGCCGTGAGTCAGGCGCGGTGCTGGGGCAGATCGCAGAAGCTGCTGCGTTTCCAGTCTCTTGTTGAACAGGAGGAAGGAAGAGGGTGTGTGGGGAGTAAGGGAATTAGGAATTACAGAGATTGTGTGCATATGACATCACCGCGGCTGGACGTGGGTAATTTTTCCTCTGGCTGTGCAGGGCGCTCGGTTGTAGCTGTGGACTCAATTACACCGGTGTTCCCGGTCGGGTAGCTCTCGCCGTGCCCAGTTTGCTTTCCTTGGGCTCATGGGAAAGGACGTGTTTGCTGCTCGGATTCCTCCCAGGTCCACCTGGAGCCCTCGTGGCACACAGACTGGCTCTGCAGTGCGTCTGGTCCTCAGAGGTGCCTGGGGAGAGCTGGCAGGGCTGTGCTCGGGGAGTTCCCAGACGTGTAACAGGTTAGGGGTGCTCCTGTCTGCCCGTGTGTTCACGTGGTGCTTATGATATTCAAAACTTAGTTTAATTAGCAAGCATCTTGCTGTTCCTCTTCGTAATTATAACCACACCTATGTGAAATATATTTAGTTGAAGAGAGATAGCTTGCCTGACAGCTTTAATGTACAGTGCATACAGTAACAGTAATCACTATCATCCATACTCGAACTTAAGAAAAATTTTTTTGCTATCAGAGTGGTTGCAGAAGAGTGTGAGGAAACCTTCAGAAATGGAATTATTAAACTTGCATGGTTCTGCACAGCACCATATGGTGCAGCTGTTCCAGAAATGAGATGGAACTGGCTGGGGCCCCTTGGATCTCCTCTGAGACAGCTGTGCAGCACAGCAGTAGCAGAAATTATGTTTGCCGTCTAGGAGAAATAAACCTTTATTTTTGCAAGAAGAAATCTCTCAGCTCATTAGGGGAGGAGGAGCTAAACTCTCTAAAGATTTTAATAAGCCAAGCAAAAATGTCTAAGCTTACCAGATCTGCTCAGGAATAAGGGTTGTATTTGTTTGAATCTTTAGTATGTGATCATGTCAGCAGTGCTAAGTAGCTGGACTTAATTGTGAATTCATCCAGGTGTCAGAACTGGCCTTGGAGTAGGGAAGTGTTTAAGTTTTTTGAATTTGCAAACCTGAACAAGAGTGTATAGTCCAAGAATAAGATAGCAGTTATCACAAATTCTGCTTCTGTGCCTATGGAATCCTTGGTCTTGAGGCAGGAGGTAATCCTTAAGTTAGAACTGCATAAGTGGTATGTGTTTTAGGTGATGCACTTTTATAGTGGTATATAGTGGTTTACTGTTGTCCTGGGAAGTAGACCTGCTACAAGTGACAGATGCTATCCACATTTTTCTGATCGATACTTTTTGCACCCCTAAATAGTTACATCACAGTTGGATATGTTTATTAAAATACAATTCTGAATGGTCAGTATTAGAAGTAAAACTTCTTTGAATGTTTTAAAGTGCTACCTGGATAGGATTGAAGCAGATAACTTCAAAATGTAAAAGATTATTTGTGAAGTTTGAAATCAAATGTTATGAAACAGGCTTTATAAAGACGTTTTAAGTGATACTGCTCTTTAATTTAATACCTTCTTTGAAATAATGTCTGTAATACACCAGATAGCTGTGCTTATCCTTCAAACTCTAGGATGTAAAAGCTGTCAGCATACCCAGACCATACATGCAGCCTACATGTTTCTTTGCTGTTGACTACTGCAAAACATTTGTTTATTGCTACAGTGGTAATAAACCAGCAGTTTCATTTGAGGGATAACATTCACTTCTTTAATGGATTAATATGTAATTTCATAGGCTAGCTAAAATGTGAATTTAGTCTATAATGGAAGGCTGGGAACTACTGACTCCCCTTTTCTTGAGTGCTTTTGGCAGGGAGAAAAGAGAAAGCTGCAAGGAAAAGTCAAGATCATTTTGGCTATTTTTATTCCATGCTACTCAGTTCTAGGAGTTTCTAAGAAAACAGCTAAATATATCAGAAAGCTAGCATCTGAATGTGATGGAGATGCTTCATTCCTTAAATTTCTACCTCTAAGTTGTTTGTTGTTCTTAAGTCTGTCATAGTACTTTTGCACTTGTTTTGCTAAAATTGAATGTTTTGGTTGTATCAGGAATGCAGAAGTTACCAAATGATCTTGGATGTTTTGTTTTGTGTTGTCTCATAGCTTTGTGTTGCCTTTTCGTAGCAAGTGGAATGTGGTCCTTGCAGGTCTGTGCTCTTAAATGAGGATTATTCTGTAGCTTCCCTGGCACACTGCTTAACAGGCCCTGCTTTCCAGTCAGCACTGCTTAGATTGTCTGTGTCAGATCAGAATTAAACAAGAAAAATCTCACTTTCTTAAAATGGGCAGATTATGAAGTGGTACTTATGTAAGACAAAAAAGGAATGGTAAGTGGAATGGAGATAAAACACACAGTGAAACTGAAAGTGTAATATTTCAACAAAAGTTAATTCAAATGGCAAAGGTTTGTCAGATCCACTACTAAGAGAGAATTTAAGGGATGACTGTGTATTTTATGGTTCTCAGGATCCTGAGTCATAACCTGTTCAGTGCATGCTTTTTCAGAATGTGAACTAAGCTTGTGCTTGTGGTTTGATATCCTAAGCCAAGTTGTATTAAGTAAACAGGAGTAAACATAACTTTGAAAACAGTAGTTTCTTCCAAACAGATTCATACCTACTGCTAATATTAAATATCAAAGGCTAATATGAACTAAAGCAGCTAGTTGACTTTTCCACAGAGCATTAAGTGTTCCTTCTTTCATCAAGCAACAGCTCAACACAGTCTGAACTGACCAAAAAGGCTTTCCTATCTAGTTTTAGGAATGGTAGCTCTTTGATCTCAATGTGCCATTTGGGCTGTGGTTACTGTTGGATTTTGGGTTTGTCTGGTTGTTTGGGCTTTTTACCCCCCAGATGAGTGTCTACTAATCTTTACTTTGGCCTGCCTTTTTTTTTTTTTCCCCCCTGTAATTTTTTTTCTGGTTATTTGGGGGAGAACTTTTTGTGGCTGACACTTTCTTGCCAGATCCCTATGTTTAAACATAGATCTACTTTTTCATAAATTCTTTGATCTTTGGATAAAACTAGAACAAGACCTTGCTTGGCAGACATTTCTCACTTGTACTTGAAGCCATTATCTGGCCCCACCACTATTGTTTACTGAGTTCAGCAGGTTTGAGCAGAGGTTTGCCTGATTCCCATGAGGTAAGGGAAAGAGTCTTGACCTACTGAAGTGGTGGGACAAACTGACCTGGTACCCCTATCTGGATAACAGGAGTGGAGAATAACAAGGGAAAGGACAGTCAGGAGTGGGAGGGAACAGCAAAATCTGGAGTGGAGCTGAGTGGGATGTGGTCCTCACACAGATGGGAAAGCAAATGGAAGGGGACTTTGAAGAAGAGCGTTAATAGAGACAAAGTAAGTGAGATTTACCTGAACAGGCTCAGACTAGTGCCTGAAGTAACTCCTGAAGCACCTGTGAGCCTACATTTCCTCTCTCCCTAGAGACTGTGCTGTGCCAAATGGGGAAAGCTTCAGGTCGCCTGCATGCAGCAGTGATTAACCAGTGCTGAAGATGAACAGATACTTGGATATATTGGTTGTCTGTCATTAGGTTTCATGAACAATTTGTCTGTAAACCTCCTTGCAGAAGGTCTAAATACTGTTCATTTGTACCTCTTATATAATTTCAGCTTCAAGCATGTGGGTGGAGGTTTTTTTCCTGGATTTTTTTTTTTAGGTTTGGGGTTTTTTGTTGGTTTGTTGTTTTTTTTTTCTTTTTATTCCTAGTTAAAATGTTAGTAATTTAAAACACTGGTGCAAGGAATCCAGTTTTTTATCCCAGCAGTTTTCATCACAGGAAGGGCTTAACCATCTTGTGTTGCTTTTTGTGCCTCTGTATTTGAAGATCTGTAGCTGCATAAGGCTGACAAATACCATTGTCTTAGTATGAAGTTGGGGGTGAAAACCAAATGATGTTTTGGTACCTTTTCTAGTGTCCCCTCTCCTTGCAGTTTTTCACCTTCCTTACACTCACTCTTCTTGCCCCATAACTGTCAACATTTATTTTCTGAAACTGGCTAGACGTTAATTACAAAGGTATTTGTAGCAGTTACAGGTAGTCTGTGATCTTGACAAATGTGAAGTAATTGACTTCTGTAAGCCTGAAACGCCTTCCATTCTTGTCTTAAGAAGCCTGATGTCATGGTCTTTAGGAACGTTCTGTGAAGTACCTGTAGTGGAAATGACTGAATCACTAAGTTGTCCAGAAACAGCGATGAAATTCATCTACAGGCTTGGGAATTGGAACTAAAATGATTTATTGCTGTAGTATTTGTATTTCTGTTGTTAGGTTTGGATACTGCTGGTGACTGAGGAATCCTCTATTCTTTTCTCTCTTCACTTAATCTTGGAGAGTTCTGCAGCAACCAAGTTTGTCAGAGTGTTAGGTTTTTAAGAATACTTGATATGGAACATACATACGTGAAGCTCATATGGAGGGAGACTGATTTGTTTTTCTGGTGTGTTTCTTCAGACTTCCAGCATAACAGCTATTAAAACTTGGACATTTTCATAGAATGGGAAATATTCAAAGGAAATACATGGCTAACCTGAGAGTTTTGATGAAATTTAGAGAACTAAGGAAGCTGAATTCATTTTCATCTTGACTTTTTCTCTTTAAATTCATTCCATGTAACTTATCTTTAGGATCCTTTTCCTCTTCTGGCTTTCTTTAGGAGATTTGCTGTTTCCCCTCCTACCTGTCAGGGTAGATGTTGTAGAACAATAGAAATTCTGTGGCTGGACCTATCTGTTCTCTCAAGTGTGATCACTGTGGTGAGGTCATACCAAAAAGCTGACTAACAGGGAATGAACTCTTGCACAGCCAACAAAACACAAAAACCTACTCCTCCCAGATTCACATTACATATCAAATTAACATTTCTAACAATGTTTCTTCCACATACAGGGAGAAGGAAGAAGTGACTGTGAGGCAGGAGGAAAATTCTACCAAACCTTGCATCTGTAGATCTTTGCCAGCAAGGTCATTTTGAGATTTATAAATCTATTTATTTTTTTCTTCATTAGAGCTAGAATTTGAATGTGCACTTTTTTGTAACTTACTAGAAAAATAATGTTTTCAGAAGAAAACGCTGAATGTTGATTTCAAGAGACAAATGGGGACTGACTTAAAAGAAACTCGGTGCTATTTATTTAAACGTGTAGTAAAGCCTGATGAATAAAACTGAAGATCATACTTGCAGGTGATGCAAATACCAGGATTACCATAACACCTTAGACAAAAATCCCCCTGTTAGCCAGGTGGTGTTCTGCAGTGTTTGATGAGCTGTGTGTATATAGCACTGCCTTGCTTCTCTTTGGAGTTCTGAAAGGGTCTTGAGTCATTGAAGTAATCAAACATAGTTGTTGATTTTTTTTCCAGTGTGAAACTAACACTGACTTGTCATCAAATGTGTCAGTCAGGCTCAGATAATAAACTGTTGAATGCCAGTATCTTTTGAAGACCAACAATGCTTTTCTGCAAAACTCTTGGACATGGTTTGTTATGCAGATAGTTTTTCTTTTATAGCACAAACTGCAGTTAAGATGAGCATTTACAAAGCCACTGTAAAAATGACTGTTTTTCAACTTGTGCCTAAAATGGCACAAAACTTATGATACTTCTACTTTTAATAAAATGGCAAACTTAATTTGAAATTTGCAAATGTGAGCAGTTGGAAGAGGAGAAAAACCTTAATGTGTGTCAGTCCATCAGGTGGCATATGACACCTGGCACACAGTACAGGGCATCTTCTTTTGGTTACCTGCAGACACCAAATGGGACTGGAGTTTCTGGTATTGACCTGTTTTTCTTTCTGAACCAGGTCTTGTAAGTAAAGCAGAGAACATGAATTGTTGTGGGAAGGCTTCCTTGCATTTGCTGTTGTCAGCATGAATCTAGGATTCTAAAATTTGGTTGCCCTTTAATGTGTACAGTTGGAAATTTTTGTTTTGGCTTATCAATTAGAAAATTAAAGCTGTGGAGTTTGACTTTAGCTTCTGATGGTAGTGAATTGTGTTACATGTGAAAGTCAGTGTGGGGAATACAAGTGGACAGCATGGGACCAGTTCTTTCACCTTGTCCTTTCAATGGTCCTATGTTAAATGCACTACAAGAACATATCTCTGACAAAATGTTAGTTACTTCCAAGATGTAGCTTTCAACCTACTGTTTTCCTCCTAGTTCCAAGATAAAATCCCAGGGGCATCTTGTTTACCACTGTTTTAACTTGTCCTGCTTTCGATGTGGAATTTAGGGCACTCCTGACACCATGCCTTTCTGAAATCTGTAGAAGTGCTTATAACCCTGGCAGGTATGTCACGAAACACATGGAAGTCTCCTTGACTCCTGTCCCAGAAAGGCTGGGTGTTGTGTTGGGTGGAACAGATCTCTTGGCCATGTTTCCCTAGAAGGGGCTGGGAACAGGGTGCAATAGGGTCACACTGGAATGTCCTGTGGAGGCCTAATATAGTGGTGTGGATCCTCCTGCACTTTAAGAAATTGAAGAACATGCATTAATACTCTACTGAATTTTTTTTTTAACCACAGAAATTAATAGCTAACCTAAACCGTGTGTGTTTTGCAGTATTTAATACGTGGTCTGCATTTCTGTTTTCTAAATTCTGATTTTTGTAGCAAATTTGAAATGTTTGCTGTGGCAGTTTCTTGTTGAACTAGTCCAACTCCGGACTGTGGTGTAAAAGAGCAAATAATTTCTTTTTAATTAAGAGAGGTCGTTGTATATTGAAGTAATTTCTACATTCTTCGAAAACATCAGAGTGCACTTAGATATGTGCTGGATATTGGTAACAATATTACTGTTTCTGTAGTAATGCTGTAAAGAGTTTAAATAGCTTTATAACATCTTTCTATGTGTGTTTTGTAAATTCACAATATTTAGAAATAGTCTTTGAACAATGAGAGCGGTCACACAGTGGCACAGGTTGCCCAGGGAGGTGGTGAAGTCTCAGTGGAGATACTCAAAACCTGGCTGACACATCCCAGTCACGCTGCTCTGGCTGACCTGCTTTAGCTGGGGCTTGGACTTAGACAATCTCAAGATATCCCATCCAACCTCAACAATTCTGTCTTTCTGTGAACAACAGCCAACTGTGTGGTTTTTATTGTTTGCTATCCTTTCTAAATAAAGAGTTGATTTCCTCTGTTGATTCCTCTGTTTTTAAGGGACCTCTGTATATGTAAGTGTTGGTTAAGATTGTTTCCACCTAGATCCTCTCTCAAAATAGTTTTTATCAAGGAACTCTATTTGTGTTTGAAGGCACTTAATTATACAACAGATACAGTCCTTTATGTTTTCAAATTTGCTTGTACTAGTTATGAGAACAGCAAGTTTCTTTTGAGTCCGGCCCATTATGGAAGAGAGATGTGTTCTGCTGAGGATGAATAATCAGGAGATCAAAGTGCTTTCATTCTGTCCCGATCTGGGGAAGGAGCCATCCATGGAGGCTTAAAAGGGCAGACTAATCTATGTGTAACTGAGGACATAACAGGAGAAGGCAAATGGAAAACAACCTCTGTGTGCTGGGTTCTGTGGTGTGTTTGGTGTGGCAGGGATGAATAAACAAATCAGATTGAATTTAGAAAACAGTTGTAACTTTCATAAAAGTTTTTGGAAATAGAATTAGACTAACATAATTTGAAGGACAACTAATTTTATATGAAGTTATTGTTAGGAATAACGAACTTTCTGAAACTGGTTGACAAATTGGCTGGTGTAATTTGTTTCAGTTTTTACATCTGTATCTGGAGCATTAAGTGACTTGCATATTTCCCTGTGAAGTAATGAGATATAAGGGAAACTCAAGCATTAGTCAAAACTAGTTACCCACTGAGTGATTGAGGAAACTCAATTTACAGCAAAGAGATGATTTTATTGCTTCATGATTTAAATATGTGCTGTATCAAAATGTTGTTGTCTAGCAAAGCAGAGGATGGGGCTAAAACTATTGAAGAAATGCAGTTTATTGTTCTAAAGTAGTGAAATTGTCAAAGGGCTGTTACTCAGTGACATCTTTGTCAGCTTTATTCATAGGATAATATGTGTAACACACTGCAATGTGTAAAATGCATTTGTACTAGTCAGAAGTCACCCGTGGAGGTGTGTAAACCAGTAGATAAGTTAGCTAGCTTTATAAATTCCTGAACTCCACACACATTCTTACGTGGCATAAATGAGTAAATGTAAAGTCTTTCGTAGTTTTGGAGTTGAGGGGAGCAGATAAGATCTTGAGCTGGGGGCAGAGGATTGCTTTTAACAGTAATGTGATGTGCGCCGTGGGGCAGCACAGCCCTCCCAGCACATGGCACACCCAGCAGCGGCAGAGGTGGCTGAGACTGTCCGAGGGGTAAGCAAGCTGCAAGGCATTCCTCAAAGGGAGAGTGCTGGCACCGAGAAGCAAGTTCAGACTGCTGTCTGCTCCGGTTGGAGACAGGGTTAGGCTGACAAACTTGGTAGTACAGGTGAGCGAGTGGCACTGAGAGATGCAGGTTTTAGTAGAGTGTTGTCGGAGAGAGGAGGAGGGCCTTGTGTGGTGACGTTATTGTGCTGCTCCCATGGACCTTGTTTCTGGTGGGAATCCTCCCTTCTCACCTCTTTATCACTAAGTACAAGGGTCGGATAGGAAGTGTGTTTTGACTTGCACTGAGTTGATGTCCTCTAGAACAAAAATGTTCCAGAGTGGTTTTCATTTTGTTTTTATAAAATCCTGCTGCTCCTCTCGCTTCTCTCATTCTTGTTTCTGCATGTTTCAATTCGTATTATTTCTATCTATCCTATGGCATAAATGCTTCTTTCTATTTCTCTCAGCTCTGTGTGAAGCTTGAGCTTTCTGTTGTGCACCTTATGATGCAGCTCCTAATCAAGACTTCCCCATATTTTCAGGGCTAGATATCTTAGTTTTGGACTTGTAAGTGCTACCAGAATGAGGTATTAGGAGTTATGCTTGGTTGTGAGTCAAATTGTTTGAAGACAGATCTCTTCCTCTGATTTTTCTTTTGCTGTTTCCCATTACATTTTACCCCTGCTCATGTCCTTATCTGCCTCTTGCCTTATGCTTCCTTTATCAGATGTATTGCTGTTGCTTTTTGGTATTTCGTGAGCAACACTGGCATCTTAGGATGAGCAAATCACATGACTAATCTTTCCATTGCTTAGAAAAAAGCACTGTCCAGGGAGAACACCATGGACAAGATGGTTAAAATGTCTGCTTAGAAGGGGAAAGCTACAGGGAAGTGGTCTACTGAATGTATTTTTCTTTCTTCGCAGTCTCTTGTAAGACAAAACAGTTGTATGGTTTGTGCTAATGCTGGGATAAGAAGTTGGTCTTGATCACTTCTGGTGGTGTTTTGTGCTGTCTTGGACTTTAGTAGTACCTTCACTCTGCTTGTATAATCTGTGTTGTGGATTTAATGTGCTGTGGGTGCTGATACACCTGACTTTGTCCAGCAGAAAGCACCTTGTGTCTGTTAGAGACACCGTGGAACTGGGGTCTGTAAAGTCTGTTGTCCTTTCAGTGCTGTTCCTCTCCCTAAATGTGTGAGTCTGCTTGGTTCAGAGGGGCACGTTTAATTTGTGTGGCCTTGTCAGTATTGTGTCACTCAGTGCATGCTGCAGTGCTCTGAATCTTCTTGTCTGGAACAAGAAGACATTCCAGACACTCCTTGTCTGAAATAAAAGTTGGTTATATTCATTCTTGCAGTGCCTTTAGCCGAAGACCTGATTTCTAACATGTAAGAAGCATGGATATACGGACTAGCAGAGCACAAGAAGAGGCACAAACAGTGTAAGAAGTGAGCCTTAACAAGTCATATGATTTCAAAGTAAATCAAACCCTTAGGGAAGTCAAGATATTAGTGTATTTTTTTTAAGCAATGAGAAAGGAAGAATGTTATCCTGTACTGTCCTTCCCTGGAAATAAAAGCATCTGTCCATTTTAACATTTATCAGTGACCTGGAGGAGGCAATGGAGTAATGGCCTGAATTGCAGATGACAGCCAATTGGGCAACTGTCAGTATGCTGGAGGCTGCTTATTCAGAGGGACCCAGACAGGGTGGAGGATTGGGCCAACACCAACCCTCTGAAATTATCAAGGAGAAACAAGGAGTCCTTTGTTAGGAGTTACTGAATTCACTAGCCCTTTTCCCTCTGTTTTCCTACGCGTGTTCCTCTCCAATCTTCCTTGATTCCTTCCCCTAAATATGACACAATTCTTTTACAGTCCTATATGCTCTTCCCTACCATTTCATAGCGAGTCTCATAGTACTGTGGGCATTAGTCCCCCTTGGTGGGAAAGGTGGTCTAGGCTCTGTGGACCCTTATTGGAGGTTTTGAAGGTCAACTCGGTAAAGCCTTGAGCAGCCTCGTATTCTACCTGAAACTGATTCTGTTTTCAGCAAGAGGTTGAGCTGGAGACCTCTGAGGTCCTTTCTAACCTGACTTAGACAGTTATTCTAGAAGTTGCTGCTGAACTGTAAATAAATGAATTCTGAGTTGTTTGCTTTCTTTGCATCATAACTAGCTGATAATAATCTGTACTTTAAGTCTGCATGTCGCAGTCTTGTTCTGCCTGTTGATGATATTTCAGTTATTTGGTAGACTAGCAAAATACTTCCATTTCTGAATCAGTGTTTGTGTTGAGGGTTTTCTTTGTTTGTTTTTGTTACTGCAGCATTAGCCTTAGAAATTATATACAAAAGTGAGTTTGCTAAGTCAGTGTTAGAAAGTTGTCAAACTTTTGGACACATTTTAAACAAGTTGTACAGTTTTGTTGAGATGCTAGAAATGGTGCTTAAAATGTGCCAGTATGGGATGCTATTGTGTGCTGGATTTTTTATTTTTTTTTTAAGAGAATCAAGTGTGTATTAGTGGTACTTGAGGTATGAGCTGTAAGGCAAATTCCATTCTGGGGTTCTAAGACAGGACTTCTTATGTTTTAACTGCATGATTAAATTCAGGTATCTGTTCTCTGTGCTGTGAATGAGCACTGTAAAGTGAGAATAGAAATACTGGGTTTGTAAATTAGCTTTTAAAAACCTCACGAGATGGGTCTTGCTTTCATGGCTGACTCTGGCCTGTTTTGAAAGGAGGGGGAAATTCCTGACTGAACAGTCCCTGTGTTCCTAAACAGATGTTGGCTGCCTTACTTATACAGTAGAGATTCAAATGACAGTGGTCTGCATGCTGGCCCAGGCTCGGAGCAATACTGTTGGACTAAGGTCAGTGATGATGTAAGGTAAGCACTTGAAAAACATGGAGGTCTGGATACCAATGCTGTGCACCAGTGGGAATCTGGCATGAAAGTCTGGAGACACGTGCAGTTCTGCAGTCCTGTTCACCCGCTGAAGCACCAGGGCTGTGGCTGTGGCTGTGGCTGTGCTGTGGGGCAGCTGCAGCAGCACCAACAACCACGTAGTTCCAGCACCCAGACAGCTCGTGCGTATTTGGGCTACTGTTTAACCAGAGTCCTGTTGGTTGGATGTGTAAAAGATTATGAGGGTTTTTTTAATTGAAAGTTAGTGGTGATTCTTAGATGACTTTGGTTTTTAGGGGTGTGGCAACTGCGTTGGCATTCTACCTTGAACACTGACGTGCAAGTGTGTCATGGACATTGTATGGTTGGCGTGGCATAAGTAGCACGCGGGAAGATCCAAGTGACAAATGTAAATGGATGCAAAATTGCTCTTTCCAGGACTTACAGGATCGCAGTACTAGATTGTCATGTTCATGTGTTCACATAAATCAGTGTGTCTGTAGCATGACTTCCTCTGAACAGCTGTTTCTTCTGTCAAAGCTAGTGCAGTTTAGAATTTCATCATGATGTTCACAGTTTCATCAACAAACTTCTGCAATCACTTCCATCTTAATCTAAGGCAGTAATATATTCTCCTCTAATGCCATCACTGGTTTGTTATGGCAAAGGATTAAAGTAATTTTGTTCTTCAATAAATGTATATCATAATATATAAACTTGAAATTCCAAAAGAACAGAATAGTGTAAGTTCCATGTTTTGATTTTTATCAGCACTGTAAATGTTACTCACTGGGTTCTTTTGTAAGACCACAGAGATTGTTTCCTGCTGTGTTTGGTACACAAAGCATAGAGTGAGAATTCTGCAGTGTTATTTTTTTGTTGTTTTGGTGGGGCATTTTTAATTATTCTCTTGAAAAAGTCTAGTTTTCTGCCTGCTATGGAGCACAGGCCCCACACTCAGCTACCCAAACCTGCAGGGGCACAGACTAACTTTTGAAGATATATGTTGTATTTTGAGATCTCCTTTCAGGGTTTTGTTTTCATGGAAACTGTAAGCTAATTCGCATTTCATGGCAGTGCACAGGGTTTTTTTTCAGAGGGAAAAATATCAAGTTTTTATTCATGTTGGCAAAAGTAAGGTTTTACTTCAGAGACACGGCCTATTCTGAATGGTTTTGATCTTGCCTCCATCACTGTGCTTGAGCATTTTAAGGCTGGGTGGGAATTGTTGCAATAATCATCGTCTTTTGTTAAAGGTATGTCCTTTTTTTGTCCTTTCTGTTTCAGATTTAGCCTTGGAATCTAATCCATCTGATCATCCCAGAGCAAGCACAATTTTCCTGAGCAAGTCACAAACAGATGGTAAGCTAAGTTTTTTCCAATTTAATAGAAGGCGGGAGAAAAATTGGAAGACTGACTGCCTATTTTAATTATACAGCTTGGGAACACTGTGCTTCAATTCTTTCAAGCACAGGGATTAGCAATTTACCTATTTACACAGAAATGTGTTATTAGGCCATTTTACTTAACACTTACGACTTGTTCTTCAAAATGTTTAAATATCAGATTTTGCAGTGCAGATCCCAGTAGTCTGAAGGAGCATGGTTTTCTTCACTAGTGTCATTCAAGCTTCCAGCAGTGGTGGGTTTTTTTATGACCAAAGGCTCTTTTGAAAGTTGTTTTAAATGACAAAAAATAAAGACAGTGTTCTGTGAGAAATAATAAGCGTAAGCCATCAATCTATATCAGTTGCTTTTTTGTTGTTTTAAACTGTTTGAGTAGTTTCAGAGGTTAATTATTCTTGAATCCTGGTTTCAGTTTCATTGCAGAGTCTGTGTTTACTTAATGAAAGTCAGTTTTGAACAACTGCTATAGCTTGTGCATTCCAAAATGCTGTTAAAAAATGGAGGTGTTTCTCTATTGCACAAATAAAAAACAAATTCTGACAATAATACACTCTGAAGTTGCAACTAAAAACAGTTTAAGATAGTCTTTTTAAAATGCTTCTCCTTGTTTTATAGCTAGTTCTTCTTTGAAGCACTGTTTTTTTAAGAGAATGTTGCACTTGAGGTTGGATTGTTGATGGAAATCTGCAGTGTGTCTTTTACCTTGGCATAGCTTTGCCACAGAGACGGTCTGTCAGTTGCTGTCCTGCTATTCAGAGTCTTAAGAGAGTGGTAAAACTGTCAGTTGTATCAACTTTGCAGTGCTCAGGTAGTCTGTGAGTAGTGGAAACAAGCACTAGTATGGTTCTCCAGAAGGGATGACACCAAGGAAAGGTAGAAACCTCTTTCCTCGGGGCCTTCTAAGGTCAGTCTTCAAACAGCCAGAGGCTCTGACCCGCACACTTCAAACACCTCTTAGATGAGCAATGCTGAAGTTGCAGCTTGCAAATTGACTCAGTTCTTGAACATTGTCGTGCAATTTCAGTGTGCAACCTTTCAGCCTGGCTGCAGATAATGTTGAAACCACAAGAACGTGCTTGTTGGGAGTAGTACTGCTTTTAAACGTGATTTGGTCTTCTTCAAATGTAATGTATTGAATTGTGTAGGCTTGTGTCCATGTAGAAAAATTGTTTGCTAGGTAAGTAGTAACTATTAAACTCTTCTCTGAAGTTTGTATTAGTTAGATTGATTGATTTTTATGGAGGAGTTGGGTAGAGGAATTTATATTCTAATTTCCTGGTACTTCTGTACTTAACCTTCCATAGAATTAGTAGAATGAATACTCATAAGTTCTCTCTAATTGAGATGTTATCAGGATTATGAGTTTGATTTTAGCAAAAAAAAAAGACCAAAAAAAATGTGGATACTCCTTTTCAATTGTCAGTTTTTCTAAATCTGTAAGAGAATGTGTCCTGCTAAAGAGTGGTAATGATCTAAGGTTAAAATTCCAAAGAACTCACCTGTCCAGGCTGGTCACATTGGTATACTTTGTGCATGTGTGCAAGTCTCAGCCCTCCTCTGACAGCACTGTTGTACTGCTGCTGTCACAGCTGGAAGTTAAACCTTCCAACACAGTTTAAAATGATCAAATATCATGGTTGCAGTTATATGATAAATAGGGTCATACCTTGTGTTAGCATCTTCTGTACAGTGAAATACCGTTTTATCTTCTGCTGCCTGAACAGGAACAGAGAGAACACATAAATAATGCAGGGCACCTCCCTTGATCCCTGTGTGTCTTTGGCAGGTTCAGCATGTGCTGTTTTTGCCTCTGGTTCCTCTGTGGTTGTTGTTGGATGTTGGACATTGTCTGTTTGAATTATCTGAAATCATCCCATTTGTCATGATAGACGGCATCTTTTCGAAGCTGAGACATTCTTCCCCTTAGTTGGTGGAAAGAAGTAGTTTCTAAGTGTATGTGTGGGTAGATGGCAGTATTATGTAGTTTACTAGCTTGATAAAACTTTTTTTTCTCCTCAAACTACTTCTCCAGGTGCCTAAAGTAAAATTTGAAACTTTTAATACTCACGTACTTTAGAAAACTAGGTTAATAGAATGACTTTAGAGTGTAAATTGGGATTGTATTTTAGAAACCTTTCAGTTCACATTTTTTTTCCCCTCCTTCTAGTGCGAGAAAAGAGGAAGAGTAACCATATTAATCATGTAAGTAAACTGGATTCTATATAGATAATATTAGCATACTGGGACAAAGACAAATTCAAGGAAACAACTGCAGTAGTTCTAGGTATATAGTCCTACATGTGTTCCAAATCCTCCTTAGCAAGATAAAACTGAATTATTTTTTTCTGTCTCTAAAAAATAAACAGGCACAGTATCATAGAGCATAGAATGGTTGACCTCAAAAGAATAAGAATTAATTTTTGTCTTGTATCAGTCTTAAGGATTCCAGAACAGTAAAGAAGAAAATGTAAGTCAGACTGTCTATATATTTTTTAAAACAGAAATAAAACTGCATTAATCTCTCAGCTGAGATGACAAGATTTGAGTGACTCTGACTATTGCTACAAGACTTATTGTAAGAATTGTATCCAGTATGTAAACAGAATGATGAACAAACATCAGCAGCATGATAAACAAGTGATAATCCATTAGTTTTAAAATCTGAAAATATGCTCTGAGCTTCTTCCACAAGTATTAGACACTTCACTTACCAAAAAATAAACAAAAAAAAAAGTAATGTCATTATTAAGTGGATAAAAATTATTGACTAATAAAGCTAAGAATGGAAGTTACACAAAGCTTAAAAAATACTGTCTATCAAAAATGACACTGATAAGGTAAGATAATGATATTTCAAGTCTTGTATTTAGTGTAATTATACAGGGAGTGGGGGTGATCCTTTTTCTTTTTTTCCCTGTCTTTTTTTGTTACAGTTCCAACTTTAGTCTGCCAGCACCAAGGTGAAGTGTGATTGGATTATTTTTGCTGGCAAACTTCAGCTGGAATGGGATATATTCCCAGGCAGCCATTGAGCTGTGAAGGGTGCCAGCGTTTTCATATGGAAGACTTCCAAGTTTTAGACAAGGCATTTTAAAAAATTCTGGCAAAAACTAATGAATCTTGAATCGTTCCATAAAACTTCTCCCTCAGTTATGATGTCCTATCTCTAGTGCAAGGCATTTTCTAAAAATACTCAGGGGAGCCTGGTTTGGGGTTATATGGGGAGATTTCTCACAGTATGTAATGTACAGGATTAGGATGGATGATAGAGCATATTGCTAGGTCAAAATATTAACAGTAAAAGGGTAATAGCAGTACTCAATTTCTAGATTCCAGATGCTAAACAAGACATGTGAAGTGAGCAATGTGAGGAAGAGGTTTCTTTTTTTTCTTGACAAAACCCCAAATGAAAAACTGCCTTTACAGGGAGCAATACTGGATAAACCACAAAGTGTAAAGGTATAGGATATAAAAGAAAGGAGGTGATGTTTAATAAAGTACATCACAGAGAGGGAAGACTGAATCACAAACTGACAAGAATAGAATGGGAGAGAACTGAGAAAATCAGAGGACTTTCTGCTTTAGTTGCAGCTATTTCTGATGAAAATTACTTACCTAAAAACATCATGTTGTATATCTTACACAAAGGAACTAGATGGATATAGGGTAGGTTACATTGCAGCAATAATCATCTACAAAAACCTCATGTGCAGTAACCACTTGAGGTGTAAAGAAATTCAGTGTGGTAAACCAAAGCTTACAGAATCCCTCTTCTTGAATGTATTTCAGTTCTTTTGTTCTTTTTTTTTCCTCCCCCAAGGTTTCACCTGGGCAGCTTACAAAAAAATACAGTTCATGCTCAACGATATTTATAGATGACAGCACCGTCAGTCAGCCTAACCTTAGAAGCACAATAAAGTGGTAAGAACCATTTGTCAGCAACAAGGGGCTCAGTGGCATTGTAAGGTTTATTTGGGATTTTGTGGGGGTCTTGCTGGTTCCAAAACCAGTTGCACACTTGAATGAGAGAAGCACAACACTGCTTCTTCAGGTTGGTCACAGAAAGGGTGTAGCTGAATAAGCTTTTGTTTTAGTTACAGAGCTGCTGTACTGTCATATTTCAAAGTTCTCATCCTGCACTTGAGGCACCACAGCATTTTGGGTTTAAAAGTATGTGTCGGGGTGGGGAGTTCAATTCACATTGAAAGCCAAATCCAGAAGTTCTTGATCTGGAAAAACTTGAAATGGATTTTGTATGGAGTTGCAGGAAAAGTTGCAGGACTGTGCTACTTGCCAGTGTTAGTCTGCCCTCTAGTTGTGGAAAACAGCGTGTTGGTGCTTGGGTTTTAGTTCTAGCCTTTCTGCTTTTTCTTCATGTATTTGTTATTTTAAGTACGTGATAATTACGGGGTCTCCAGTGTAAACGGCTGTTTGACCTATTTTTCCGAGTACCAGAAAGACAATTGTTTGCACTTAGACGATACCAGCTGAGAGCCGAGAACAGTTTTACCGTGCTTGAGGGGAAAGGAAGGCTGAGTGGATTGAGTCCCAGAAAGCTTAACTGTTTTAACAGTGTAGCACGGTCCAAGCTGATTCCTCACTTTAAAATTTGGTTTCAAACAAAGCGTGTCACTTCTCCTATTTTAGAGAAGCAAAAACCTAAAAAATGATGCTTGTGCCATTTTGAAGTGGTGTACAGTTGACAACAGATCAGAGCTTTCTTATGATAGATTCCTGTGATTCTTTTGTCGCCACCACTAAAGAACCTGAAATTTGGCCACAGTAGACAGGTATTAATATGTGAAACCTATTGCCTCACTTAGCAGAGGCTGAAGTCTGTTCTTGTCCACTTCTTAGACAGGTCCTAAATTACACAGCCACAGTAACAACAGTACAACAGTATATGGAACATCAAGTAAAACTTACATTTTAGTTGGGGCTAGTGCATATTTTCACTTGATATCACCTCATCAGGAAATGAAGGTATATGTTTAAAATGCACGTTATCTGTACAATGAATGTAAAAGTAGTTTGGCTAGCAAATTTGATTTGGCCAATTTCTTTCCAGACAGGTAGACATCAGGAATGAGACGCAGTACTTGAGAATGTGAAAGGAAACCTGTACAAAATGGATTTGTAATATTTGACCTGGAATTTGTAATGTTGTATTTGTAATATTTTGCAGTGGAGTAGTGTTCATGGAATATGCGTTGTTAATTTTTTTTTTCTTTCTCTTTTTCAGTGTAACATTAGCAATATTCTACCATATAAAGAACAGGTGAGTGAACTCTCTCTTTGCTGAAATATGACAGCTTTCTTTTTGAGGGAAACAAAGTCATCAAATCATTAAGGCTGGAAAAAACCTCTAAGGTCATTGAGTTAAATATGTTCTTGGTCACTTCAGTAACAGCTGGTGAAGCTTAAAAGAGGTGAAAAAACTGGCACTTTATGCTCTATCTCCTTCCTCTTTGTACCCCCTCTTGAGCTGCTGTGGAAGGGTCAGTAATACACCTGTCCAAACACCAAGATAGGGAGTGAGGAAAACACTTAACTCACCACAAATCAGCCTTTGGACTTTGTTTAGCTTTTCCTGAATACAGAGGTACAAATTAGTTTTGATGGGTGATTAGTTTTTGATGGGTGAACACTGTCCCATGTATGAGTAACCCTTGCCATTATAGCTAATTACAGCATATGCTTCAGAATTGTAGCTGACTTCTTGAAGTAAATGCTATTAATGAGACAGTTTCACATTTTAAGGGAGAACTGTACTAAGCATAATACAAGAACCCGGATTCGTTGTTTAGCATCTTAAATATTCATTTGTAAGATCTCATCATGAAATGCTTTGCAAAATAATGTTTGCAAAAATACCATATTCTAGGAAAAGCTGAAGTATAAAATATGTCCCTTTATCCACTCTTAATGAACAATCATTTTTAGTAAAGCATAGCATTACCAATTAATTCTTGTTGCTAAACCAGGAGTTTTGTTTTGTAGAGATTCTGACAGATCATTGGATATTTTTGATGAAAAATCTCATCCTCTCACAGTAAGTGTAACTTTCTGATCTTCTGAATGTGTAGCAATACACATCTTGATTTGTATTGTATTGTATAAGTCAGAAAAATTATTAGCACCAGGTCACAATCAAATTGATCTTAAATTGTGTCTTTATGTATAATATACAGTACAAACAGTGACTTCTTATATCAACTAGATCATGAACAGAACTCACTCTTTCTAAATGTTGTAAAGTAAATTTGGGGTTCTCTGCTTTGACTATAAGTAGAAAGCAGCATGTACCAAATTCTTCCCTGTTCCGTATCAGAAGTTTCTTGTCTCTCTCTTTTCTCCCCCTCTTTAACACTACTTTAATTATAAGTCTTTCCTATTTATTTAGGAAGACATGGTTAGTAGGTATGTGCCTAACCTTTTAAATGACCACAAAGAGAACATAATACGTGAAGCATCACATGAAGTAGGCGACTGTGAGTTTGGTCTCTAAAAAACCTTAAAGGCAACATTGTAGAGCAAATAAGCTTAAGGCTGCTTGCAGTAACAGCTAGGAGCAATTCAGCATGCAATTTTAATGTGACTGGTCCTGGTACACCTTTTTAGACAATCTGTAAGATGCAAAACCTACTAGTATAGGCAAGCTCAAGAGTGGAGTGTGTGCTTTTCACATCCAGTTTGAGCATTCCCAGCTTAATGCCTGTCCTACAGAATCACCTCTTCATTTTTCATTTGAAATTAATTTAGCAAAACTCTAGCAGTTTTAAAAATTCACTTTGCTCTGGGACTTACCTGAGTGAATGCAGTTTAACCTATCTCACGGATTTGGCTTGTTAATAAACAGTTTCTGATAATATTTGAATTACGGCTTCATCCTTAGGCATGACCTATTGTGCTAGGAGTTGTACACTAGAATAAACTCTTCACTCAATAAAAAAACCAAGAAAAGAACTTCAGGACAAGAGCCATATTGAAGATTTCTTGTATGGACTGCAGCACTTCAAAAGGAAAAGTGTGGTCCAAAACTATTTTAAATGCCCAAATCTGTTGTTTCCCATTGAAAATTATTATGTCAGATGAACTCCACTTCATCAGACAATTCTTTGTTTAACAACCTGACATCCTTTGATCTTTTCATGCAGCCTAGCTCCTATTTAATGAGAGAAAAATCATTGTGTCCTTTAGGGAACACTTAAAGTCTCTTCTATCTTACCAAAGCATACAGACAGAAATGGCTGATTGTTGTACTTCTGAGGGGAAAGGCACAGATGGCTTGTTAGTTTCTATAGCAATGGCGTTTTGCCTGGGTACCTACTGTTCCTTTAAAAAGGTTAATTAGCTGGAAGAAATCTCTGAACACCTTGCCTTTCAAAGATGCAGTCACAAGGATTCCAAATCCAGGCTCTGTTGACCCTAATGTGACCCAGTTACCAGTATCATGGGATTTAGTCACAAATACCAGTCTCAGTGCTTTCCTCCTCAGTTCCAGTGAGGAGAAATGCACTTCCAGATATGCTTTTGTACTGTTTGTAGCACAGGAATTACATGGGAGCAATCCTGCTGATTTATTCCCAATGCTGCACACCCACCTTGCAGAGAAAACCACCGTTGGTTAGTGGTGTCTTAGAAGGCTGTGTGGAGAGTACAGAGTTAACTTACCTCAGGATCTTATTTGGCAGTGCTACCTGGCTGTTTTAAACTACAAAACCACAGGAAAATGCTTGCTGCTTTGCTTACCTTACAACTACTTCTTTAATGTCATTCTCAGCTGCTGTCTTTGCCATGCTATAGGTCTAACCTGGACTGTAAATAGAAATCAGGATAGGTCTTGCAGAACCAGTGTGCAGAGTTGGAGCTCTTGAAGTTTCATCCCTCCAGAAAGAGTGCTGAATATCAAAATATCTCTCAAACACTCATTTTAGGATTGCTTTTACAGACTGTTTATTTCTGAATTTTTGTTCTCCCCTGTATTTAGAAAAAGTTTAGCATTGTGTCAGAGTTAAATCTACCTGTTTATTAGTTTTGTTTTCTTTCTGGAGTCTCTCAGGAATGAGTCTTGTGAAGACAATGTAAATTACCTTCCAATTCTACCTATGACAAAATTATTGCCATGTGTTCTTCAGCTCTTCCTCAGCTGAAAGAGGAATCTTGTGAAGTCTCTTAATTTTGCCTTTTGAAGGGACAGTGTTTCCCTGGTGTGTATATACATGTGATTTTCTTGCAGGGAGAAAACTTTTTAAATTGTTCCATGGACAATAGTTAGCACCTGTGATAATGATGGTAGTTCATGCTCTTTCCCATTAGCCTTACAGATGAAAAAAATTGTTCAAAAGAAAGGTATCAGCTAAAGCTGTTGTGTTTTGTTTGGAATATTTGCAATATTGCGAGGCTTTCAGTATAACTTTGTGCTGTGTCTGTGACAGCAAAGGGTTGTATGCACTTTGGTGAGAAGAACTATCCACGTGTGGCTGCTCTTTTGAGTTAGTATTAAGTAAGACAGGTTTCCAGTAACTCAGAGAACTTTCTTTCAGCGGGAAGAAGTTCCAGATGACTACTACAAGCACGACCCTGATCACAAGCACATCTACCGGTTTGTCCGGACGCTCTTCAGTGCTGCACAGCTGACAGCTGAATGTGCAATAGTGACACTGGTAAGAGATGCCTCATTGCTCAGGCTGGAGCTTTTGGGAGACTTTCCCTCCCCTCCTCTGTAAGTGAACTGGGCTAAACTGACACTTAAAGAGTTACAGTATCTCATGAAATGCTGTTAATGAAGACACTGTACAAGGGAGTTCATTAGAGATTTCTAAGTAGTCACAGAACTGATTAATAAAATGGAACTTACCATTTCTGTATATGAATATATAATGCTTAATTACTTGTCCAATCAAAAACTATAATATATAATTTTCTGAAGAAGCTTGAGAAGAGCAGAACAGCAGAGCACTGTAAACAGTGGGGTGTAATAAGATCAGACACAAAGACATCTTTTATTTCAGTTTTGTGAAGGGGAAAGTGTGAGTTTTGAGTTCACGTTAACCAGAACAGTGCAAGTAATCCTGCCTTAAGGCATGAAGGATCAATCATTTGGCCCAGGAGACAATGATGTACTTAGAACTTAAGATAGTAATCTTCTTACAGTTTGTTGTTTGATTTCAGAAAGCATGATGGACATAAAAAATTGTCAACAGTACTGATTTTTATATATGTATATGAAGGGAAATTAAAAATGCACAATGTATATAATTGCTACATTAGACAGTCTCTCAAACTGAACTTTGCTGCACACTAGACTTCAGTCTGCATTGTAGCTTCTTTCTGAAAAACAGTGAAAGGAGAACAGAACTGTCACCAGAGACAGTGTAGCAATTAAGCAAACAGCTCAAAGGAGTCTCTTTCATACAGAAATGAGTAACTAAAAAGGCTGGATAATTCAAGCTATTGAAACTCTGAAAGTAGTTCAAGGTTTTTGCTTTTCTTAAGATAGGCAAGCAATTTTGACAGAACAAGATGACAGCTAACCCTGGGCAGACTAGCTGAAGTATTTACAAAATACAGAGTTAGTTCTTAAAGTGGATTTTGCCACTAGATGGCCCTGTTATTATAGGAACACCTTCTGTCCATTTGAGGGCTACAAGCAAAGGACGGGAAGAAAGTCTGGGGAGATCTCAGTGACAAAGATCAATCCTGCCCTTAGACCTTAGCAGGTGCAGCTTCCTGAGGTTTATCTGAGTTTTCATTAGAACCCTGGACTTAGGTGAGGGAATAGAACATTAAAACCAATCTATAGTCAAATTTGAAAAGTGCAAATTACTTACTACATGGATCATTATAGGAGTGTGAAATAGTAGAAAACTTTCAGGGAAGGGACAGATTTGACATTCTAGAGTTGGTTTGTGATTTCATGGGAGGAATGAGTAAAAGACAAGACACATCTTTGGACTTGGGTATCTTTCACTATCTAAGCAATTGGTGATGTAGATTAAGGGATTGAAGTCTGTTCTTTACAGGGTAAAATAGAACCAGAACAGCTTTCACTGTGGAACGATGCCGATTCACACATCTTTATCCCATCACTAAAGACCACAGTGTGGGTTTACCATTTCCTGTTAAGCTACCAGTGCTGAACCTTAACCATGATGAAAGGCTAATGTGATGTTGAGTGATTTGCTATCCCACATGGGCCCTAATGAGAACCTGTCTGTGATGTGTGACTTGGTGACAGAAAGAGCTGTAGCAGTGTCTCCCTGAAACAACAATGCCGATAGAAATTAACAGGACTGATACTTCACTATCTTTATTATATGCCCTGGTGGTCCGGTTTTTGTAGTATAATAAAAAAGGAAGCAGTAACTCCTGAAAATAGGGATTCTTCAGTGTAAGTAGTAATCTCTAATACTTACTTCGACACACTTAGCGGTCATATGGGACTGGCATGTTTGCTGCTCAGAACTCAGCTCCAGGTCTTAATTGCACACATACTATTGGGAGGGTTGTTGTTTGGTTTTCTTCCTTCTTCTTTCTATAGGTTTATTTGGAAAGGCTTTTAACCTATGCAGAGATTGACATATGCCCTAGTAACTGGAAGAGGATAGTCCTAGGAGCTATTCTGCTGGCTTCTAAAGTCTGGGATGATCAGGCTGTGTGGAATGTGGATTATTGCCAAATACTGAAGGACATTACTGTTGAGGACATGTAAGTTGCAAGGTTTGGCTAATCTACAGTGGTGGGGTTTTTGGTTTTTTTTAGGGGGGTGGAGTTTGTGTGTGTGTGTGTGTGTGGTGGTTTATTATTTGTTGGTGAGGTTTTTTTAACAGCAATATGTGTGATCATATTGAAAAATGTCTCGGTTGCTATAATACGTGTACATGGTGTATTATCTGGTGTCTGGCCTCATTCTCTTCTTTAACTCAAGAAACTTTGGATGATTACCCTACTTTGAGACAAGTCTGTATTAATAGTTCTAATGACTTGGGTGAGTAGCTTCGAAGTTAGTTTTCTTTACCTTCTTTCTCACAGTGATGAGCCATGGAACTAAAGTGCCCAATTTATAGTCTTATCAAAAGATTTTTTTTGAGGGGAAAAAAGTGAACTAAATTTTTTCCCTGCCTTTTCTGTTTTAGAACTTGAAAAATGGCAAGGTAAAGCATACCTTGTGCCTTGCACGTGTGCTTGTGTGTGTGGCTAAGGCCTAGGTATCTCAGGCCCTGAATTCCTGGCTGCTGTTGCTGGCAGGCAGGTGTTTGTGTGGGTATCTGTGGTTGCCTGTGTTACACACAGCTACTGCTACAGCTTATCCCTCTTTGGGTGAGTTCTTAAACATGCCTACGGTGCTGCGAACAAGATCCTCAGTCTTGCTACTGCTTGCTTATGTAAGGCTGTTCCTTGGATGTATTTTTGTCTTAGATGTACATTTCAGTTTTTCAGAAATTTTGAATCTGCTGTCTTTTCCTTGGTGCACTCAGCTTTAATCCCTACAGATTCTGCAGTGTTGGAAGATGTTCATCCTTCATGGCTCCAGGCTCATGCCATGGGCTGGAGGCGTGTCTGTGTGGAGTGTATTTGGTTCATTAGGTTTTCTGTTAAATTCCTTCTCATAAAGTTCTACCTAAGAGCTTTGAAATATCAACCTTGTTTTAATTCTATTTGGCAACTTGTTCCCCTGTTTCCCTTATTATCACAGTGGTAGAAATGCTGCAAGGCCAGCTTAAAAACACCAGGCTTTTGGGCTGCAATAAACTTCATGACATGCTTTGTGTGTGTTTGGGTTTTATCACACTGCTGTGCTCTGAGCATGTGTCCAGGCCTGTGCAGTGAGAGCCAGTTCTAGCACAGGAGCAGTTTGAGGTGGTAGAGCTTTGCACACAGCAGTGGGAGGCTGCCTGTGTGATGCTCTTGCCCAAGCTCTTTTCCCGGGATTCAGCCCAAATCTAATGTTTTAAATACAGTAAGTAATTGTTCATTTGGGGCTCTTCAGGAGGAGGAATATCTAGTTTTCTTCCTTTTAGGTGAGGGGTGGCATTTCTAAAATTGAGGGATTTTTTTTGCACCAAAACAGTTTTTATTCTTCAGTTTAGTTCACATCTCAAACAGCAACAGTGAACACAGTTATTTGTTTTATACATACCCCTTGGCTGGGAGTTCTTTGTCTCAAAATGCAGGGCTGTGCCAGCCCTGCTTTCAAGAAAGCATAATTAGTGATTTTATCCAATGTACATCTTCACTCCATCTGGCCCAGAGTGCTCATCTGTCTGAGGAACATACTTGAAGCATTGCTGCAAATAACTCTGAGATGGCTGAAGTGGGGTCAGTGAAGCAAGGAGTGCTGGAATATACATCTTGCTCTTTTTGATGTCTCCTCTTCTAGCCCTGTTTGGGACAAATCAAATTGATAGCACTGAAAATATCTGTAACAAGCAGGATGTTTATTCTCTATAGCCAATGCTGGGTCTCCTGAACTTCTCAGTACTTGCATTTTCAAAGCAGGGATGGTGGTAAGGAAAATAGATGGAATTTAGGTATATTTTTTCCTCCAGTTTGAAGATGGGATTTATGTAATCCTGTCTCATTTGAAATGGCTTAGAGCTTTGGATTTAGGTACAGGCAGAAACTGTACAGCCCTTTTCTAACAGTGGCCCAGAGTGTTCATCTTGGCTCTGCAGTGCTGCAGCTTGGCAGACTTCATCGCTCCTTGGCTGGATAACATTGCCATAATAGGGACCTTGGAAAACTGCCTGAAATACTCGGCAACATATTTAAAGTTTAGAAGTTTACTTTCAATTAATAGTTGATGCTATAGTTAATTGTTAGATGCAGTAGTTCCATTACGTTTTTTTAAATCAGTCACTTGATAGTGAGTATTAGCTATTTGAAATAAATGTGTTAGTGAGAGAAAAAAATCAGCAAAGGATTTCAGGCACACCTGAACGTTGGTGATGGATGGTGATACTGCCAAAAACTCCACCCAAAATCCCAGCAGCTCCCCAGCTAAAGATTGCTTGGCAGGACTCTACCAGGTATTGCTCCCTGGGTGGGCCATTCTTGTGCAGTAAAGGCCTATCTACAAGAAGGGCTGGCAGCTTCTGTTTGTGTACTTTCTCTAAATTTTCCTCTTGGCTGTTTGGGTCTAGAATGACGTCACTAGCCTGATAGATGACTCTTGTTGAGCCACTCCCATGCAAGCCAAGCATGAGAGCTATGCTGCTCTGGAAGTGGCATAAGGTCTTACATCTGATTTAGTTCACCCAATTTGCAAATCTTGTGTGTGTGTGTGTGTGTGTGTGTGTACCACCTTTTTTAATGACCAAAAGAAAGGTGGGATTTTTTCCTGAAAAGAGTTTTTCTTTTGGGTTTTGGCAGGTCAATTTTTTTGGTTTGTTTTACTTAATTCTAATGGGGAAATAATCAAAGGAAATTAAATTGATATTTGGAAGTCATCCTTTGTCAAAACTTACTTGCCTTGATGACAGCAAATCCATAATCACTGAAAAATTAACTGTGCAGCTGCTAATCTTGCCATGATTGTTTGTAAGGGGACACATGCTGTTCATTCTTTAGACTATATATATTTGTAAATAAGGCACAGAAAACACATGGGCATTATCCTTTTCCAGGTTTTAAACCACTGTTAATAGACTTGTTAATCCAATGAAGAATTGTATTTTTACAGAATTAAAATGTATTAGCCTAGTGAGTACAAAAGGGGTAGTGAAGAGCATTTATTCACAGGGTAAATCAAGCTCTGATCAGCTGATCATCAAAACATTATCTGATTTACATTTCTATAGGCTTATGACCATATGAACAGGAAATTAATTTTGGCACTAGGTTCAATGATACTCAAGTCCACTATGCTAGAAACAAGCACAAAGCTGCTATTCATATTGAGACCTACCATCCAATACAGGACAACCTGGATGATTCCTTGATTTATGTGCCCCCCTCTGATAGTTAAAGCGTCCATTTTGAAGGCTCTGAAAAAGCAGTAACATCCTTGGCACTGACTTTGGGCAGCTCCTTACGGTGTATCCACAGTTGGCCTGGATAGCTGCTAAATTCTCTTGGGACAGATCTGCTACCAGTAGGGACAGTTGTTGAGTTGTTGAGTTTTTGAGTAGTGAATTGCTTGTTTTGGGTACCACCAGTTTCTTCTTAGGTTAATTTGTAAAACATTGTTTTCCCTCTGTAGAACATCTCTGCTTTAGCTGACCGCAGTACAGTAGCTGCCACAGCCTTTTTCATGTCATGGCACTCTCCCCGCTTTCCTCCAAGTATTTTGCCCAGTGAAAACAGACAAGAGAGTAAAAACTGGACAGTGCCCTTTGCCACAGTACTTTGTTATCCTGCCTAATGCTATTGAGGAGAAAATTCCTTCTCCCACCTAATGCTGTGTATTTATTTATTTATTGGAGATGAATCCATGTTGCTTCAAGAGGCTTTTTTCTGTGAGATAATAGCAGCAGCTCTTCATAGATCCATTTGTTGCCGTGGTGATCTGCCTACTCCTTTTGTTAGTCCGCCTCTACTTCAATAAACCCCCTTCCTGTTATCAGCCTGGTGAAAATGTCTGCAAGTTCTTCAGAGCTAATAAACAGCATACATCATTCCTTTCATCTGATCACTATAGTGTGGGGCCATATGAGAGTGAGAATGGCGCATGAATTGTACAGCTGCACTAATGGAACTCCAAAGAATGAAACTCCCCAGTCAGCCGGGCGAGTGCACGACAGGGCATTGCCTTCCTCTCCGAGCCGGAGGTGCCAGGACTCAAAAGCTGCACCTTCTTTTGAGCACCAGGGGATGACCTGTCTCTCAAAACTAATAATGCAGAGCTCTCGATGACTATTTCAAAGTTGCTGGTTTTAAAACAAGCTTGAGGTCTCTCCAGTGTTTTCAGCCAGCTAAAACAATCTTTTTTTTCCTTTGTCTTCTGTCCCTTATGCCTCCTAGGAACGAGATGGAAAGACACTTCTTGGAGCTACTGCAGTTTAATATCAATGTTCCTGCCAGTGTTTACGCCAAATACTACTTTGATCTTCGCTCCCTAGCAGATGACAATAACCTGAGCTTTCTGCTGGAGCCTCTCAGTAAAGAGAGAGCACAGAAGCTGGAGGTAATGGTCTGACAGTGGCTGAGCAGGGGACTCCGTCTGTGTGTGTAGTAAGAGCATCTGTTGCTAATCATGTTAAGTGGCGGTTAGAAAAACTAAAAAGCTTTTAGATTAGTGTATTAGAGGGTAATTTAACCCCTTTATAACTACAGTTAGCACGTCTAAAACCATGCCTAGCCTAAGCTAGTATTCTTAGGAAAGGAAGGGTTTCAGAAGAGATTACAGAAGTCTAGCAGGTTGCAAAATAAAATGGATATTATTTTGGGAACCATAGCTCAGCCAGGCTACTTAAGATTGAAAGGATTAGTGTCATATGTAATGGATTGTCTGTCCTTCCCTGATCACAGTTTGTATTCCAAGCACCTAGAGACAGTCACACTTGGACCTTTCTAAATACTACCAGCTGAAGGTTTCCCACTGCATCCCACTGCACAGCTCCTTTTAGATTTAGAGGGAGCACTCTTACTGCTCTCATGGTTTAATAAACCATTTGTCTGGGGACAGCTGCAGAAATAATATGTTTCTTTTCGCAACTTGTAGAACCTCACCTTTCCAAAGAAATGTTGCTATAAGATAAACTTTTGGAATAGCCCCTTCTTGGGAATCTGTCAGAATGCCCAGAGGAGTGTAAATGCAGATACAACTGGCCCTTTCTGCTCAATGGGAAACGCTGCCCTTCTGTGAGTCCCTGCAGCCTTCTTGGTGTGAAGGCTCATTTTAAAAAACTTGAACTTTCACAGAGTCAGCCTCGCTAGTTGCTGGAGATATGTAAGACATTTTGAAAATTACCTGGGTTCCCAGGGAAGTTTTCTTGTTGGATCAATGCAACCTTTCATCTGTCCAGGTTTAATTGATGACTCTGCATGTTGTTTTGTTGACCTTTCAACAAAGGCATTACCACAGGGCCTGTGTACACTGATACCACAGCCCCTTTCAAGAGGAGTGTGCTACGGTATTCTTGGCTTATATTGTTCTGTTGTCCACCCTCAGTAATTCTGCCAAGTCCTAGGGTTTTTTATTTTGTCCTAGAAGTGCTGAACTTTGGGAATAAGTGCAATCCCTCCTGCTCCTTTGGAATGATAGGCATGATTTGCCTATGAATTCCTCTATTTAAAGTTAAGCAATGCAACTCTTCTGCTTTGTCTCACCCTTGTTACTTGCACTTTAAGCTAACACTGTCACTAATTGTAAATGTGGTTGTAGGGCAGTTCATAGTCCACAGGAAATTGTTTACTGAACTGTTCAGTGCCCAGGCATAAGTGGATGATTTACAGATTGTGAGCCTGTTTTGTTTCTTCTTTCTTAGCATTTGGGGGCTTGGTATTTAAGAGTAATTTTCAGTACAGTATGTAATTTGCCATAATGCACTTACTAGCGCACATATAGAGAATATTTTAGGGTTTCATTCTAAAATGTGATAAATATTTAAACCATTCGCTAAAATTTTTAACTTTGCCTTTTGGTTAGAAGCACATGAGCAGTTGATAGAGCCTGTATAATGCAGTGAATTCCAGGGATTGAAAACTGAGTTACACCATATGGGCGACTGGGGCTAAATATGTCAACACAGGTTGCTTTATGATCGATATGCTAGCATTAAAGCAGGATGGAGAGTCTGTCTGGTCTTGCACCGGGAGCTCATGCCGCCAGTGTCTCAAAGAATGCCACTCTTGAGCCAAATGCATGCCTCCAGAAGGTCGACAGGAATAAATGTAAATAATTATTTTAAAATACACTTAGAACTTTATTCATGCTCAGAGTGCTCTTCACCTTTTGAACTTCCAGAACATTGGGCTGTGCTGAATGGGTGCTGCCTTAAAGGGAAGGTGTAGGCTTGTAGCTGATCGCAGGATTCTGAAAGTTCATCTGGTGATAGGTGGTAAATTATTAATGGAAGTAAATGTTCAGGACTGAAATTCAGTTCAGCCTTTTATTACAGGTATCCTTATTAATTTGCATTGATAATATGTGAAGGCTCCAATCAGAAATAGGCCTTGCAGGGGAGGACACACGGTGTTTTTTGGGCAATTGTGTTATTTGGAATTTAAATAAAAATTTGTTACTAGAACAGCTGCACCAGAGTAAAGGCTGCTCGACTCAGTAGATAAGCAGGGCAGAGGTAAGCCAATAAATGGGTGAAAAAGCAGTTAAACACTAGGTTGTCCATATGTGCTAATATTTAATTGGTGTAATAAAGTGCCATGGCTGCCCTCCCTTCTCAGACCTCTTCTGGGGCACGATCATGTGAGTGATCCTGGGAAGACCACGTTGGGGGTGAGGGTGTAGAGAAGGTAAAGGCAAAACAGACATCCTGGTAGAATTTCATTTCCTAGACTCACTTGCACTGAGTGGCCAAAGGCAAGATGCCTGAGGGAGTGCAGAAACCTTTTCAGTTTGAACCTTTCTCTCATAGAAATGCCTGTGCACATTTCTGCACTGTGAAAATAAATTTTTTTGTGCTGCTGTGTGCCCCACACTCAGCTAGTAGGTATGATTTTCAACATAATGTCCCCGAACTTCTAAATGTGAAAGGGATTCAAGTTTTCCATTAGATAGTGAGACTAGTAGAAGAAAGAACATACTTGCCTATGGGAACTGCTCCCCTTCTTTAGCTCTTACTTTCTTAGGGCTGGGGTTCATGTTAGCAAGGGGACACACCCCTTTATATTTTCTCTCCAAAGCGGTTCTTTGCAGCGTCACTGCTACAGAGCACCTGTGCTGTTGGTGTTACACTTGTAAAGCCTCCCTTGAAATGTTTGAACTTTTCTAATGTGTACTTTTTGTTTTGTCTCTGAACACGATATCCAGGCTATCTCCCGGCTGTGTGAAGACAAATACAAAGACTTGTCAAAAGCTGCTATGAGACGATCTTTCAGTGCTGATAACTTAGTTGGTATCCGCCGTTCTAATGCCATCCTCTCCTGAGGAGAGAGAAAGGTGCAGCACCATGAACCAGCATCCATATGAATCGGAGGAATGCCACCACTCCATGCACACAAGCCAGCAGTGATGGTGTCTTCCAGCAAGAGGAGGAGAGCAGGGTAAATTAGCCCAGGGAGCCCAGAGCTTGAGGAGCATACTTGGTGCAAAAGACAAGACCTTTGTCATACCAACTCTCTCCAACTTCTAATGTATCCAGAGGTGCAAAAACAAACTTATCTCCTCTCCCCCACAGATGTTTGCTTACTATGTAGGCCTATAGCTGTGAACTCTTGAGGTTTTTAATAATAAGTAGTTTTGAATTTTAGAATTTAAACACTAACCACATGACTATAGTTACAATGTTCTTCCCTCCTCTCCCCTGTCATCCAGAGTCTCACTGCATTTGTATTTCAGGTCAATGCAGTGTTAAAAAAACAACACAAAACATGGGACTCTTAAAGTATAAAGCCACCCTGGAGCTGAAAACAGTAGCATAGACACATGTTGATGGTTTTTCCCTGGTTTGGCTACTAAAAGCTGCTATTATTGGTGATGTGTTCATGCCAAGAAGCTGCCCAGCAGGAAGGAATTCCAACTCTGCACCCACAATTTCACTCCAGTAGAGATTGTCAAAAGACTTTGAATGTTTTGACTGGGGGCAGAGATATGGTTTTATGTATTGTTAAAATGTATAGGGTCCATGCTGCATTTCTTGTGAATTATGGTGCTTCTCTCATTTTCTAATACTTATATTGCTCTGGAAGAGATGTAATCTGTGTATTTTTCTGAGGCATTGAATGAAAAAGTTGGTCTGGAAACATCATCACCATCCCAAACAGTGTAGCAATCCAGTGGTGAATGGCGTGTGTGCAGCACTGCTTCTCTGAGTTCTACTGCAGATCTCTTGTGCTATATACAGTGGAGTTCCTAAAGCTGATATTGTGCATCCATCTGGCTCTCCGTGGGTTTCAGTTTCCTGGGAGGGATTTACATTCATAATGAGACAATAATGAGTTTGAGAATCCTGGACTACCTAAGAAGGTAGATAGAAAAATATTGTGTTCACTTGAGAATTATCAAAAAGCTTTCTATAAACCCTATTTTTTTTCCCAAAGTGAATTTTATTTTGTGCAACTGCTCTATAGGCTTGGGGTTTGCTCTTTCTGAGACTTTGGACAGAGCTTACTTTCAAGCTCTGAAACTGAACTCTAAACAGGATAAGTATTATTAGACTCTTCCTGTCTTTGTAGTATCTTCCCTTCTTGGATCCAAATAGGTTCTAGGCGATGTGTCCTAGGAGCAGATCTCCCTCCAGATGGCATGGGTTTTGGGCACTTCCTCTTGCAGCCAAGGCCCAGAAACTTACACTGAATAGCAAGTCCATGTGCCTTTGGGAGTGGGGCTGTCTGAGTGCCATCATCAGTTTGGCTGCACTCAGCTGTTAAAGTGATGCATACAGCCTTTTGCAGTATGCAAATATGCCAGCCCCTGGCTCCCAAATCCATGGAACTTGGCACTTCAGGTATCGATCACAATTCAGTTTTGAAAATAACACTACATCTTCAGGTGGTTTTCCTTTCTCATGTTTGTATTAAAAGAAAAGCTAATAAACTCTATTTTAATTAAAATTAAATGTGAAGGGTGTGTTCTGTACAGCTGTTGGATTCCATTGCCCCTCATGAGCATTTGGTGCTGTGCAGCCTCTTAAAAAGAAAACCCCTCAGTGGTTTGTTCAGGCCCCTCCGTTCCCCATAGCGCCCCTCGCCTTCCCTTTATGCCGGTGCGCTGGGAGTGTCTGGGGGCAGGCAGCAGTGCTCATGTGGCAGCTCTGAGTGGCGCTGGGGCAGCCGAAGGCGCGGTGGGTGCCGTTCCTGCATGGCTGCCCAGCTGTTCCCACGGGCATTTGGAGTTAGAACTTGGCTCAGGCTGCTCAAATAACCACTCACTAACAGTTTCCTTGCACTTAAATGGCCTTTAAGTAGGGCCAGTCTCTCTGGAGGCGACTTGATGTTTTTTAAACCTTCCCTTGAGGAGCACTAAATTGGAAGCTACAAGTGACCACCTCCTGGATTGACTTGTGACCGAATTGCCAAGGAGCTTTGCTTCCCTCAGTACCACCAGGTGCCCTCGGCTGTGAGGGATGGGTCTGGTGTGCTTGGCGGTGGCTGGCAGGGCTGTGCAAACACAACTGCTTATGTGAGGGGGTCAGCAGAGACAGGGGGCACTCACTTCCCTTTCTTTGCCAGATCATCTTCCTGCTGCTCTGGATGGCAGGTGGATGCCAACTGAAGCTGATGGCTGCTTCCGCAGTGTATCCTGCAGGAGGCTGCTGCTCCAAACTTAATTGTGCTTTGAATCTTACCTGGCTTTAGTTTTATGGTAGCCCAGAGCACAATGTCAATGGGATTGTGATCTGTTCAGCAGACACTAAGCAGGCCTAAACTACAACTCGACTTCTTAAGAGAGAAAAAGTAGCAATTTTGTTTAACACTCTGGTTCCTCTAAAAGTTAGATTCTGGAAAACACAACCAGTGTATTTCTTAGCTAAACAATAAAAAGTAAGCTATGCAGTTCCCTTTTGAAGGAATGAGCAGTGATAGTGTTTCAGAAGGAATTACATTTATGCGGTTCTGCCGGACAATGAACTGCAGGAGGGGGATACCCTCCAACTTGCACTATTCTTTATGTGTTGGCAGCACTTTTCTCAAAGAAGCAAAAGAACAGTTACCACCATGGTTAGAATACTGGAATTACAGAGAGTGCTACCTACCTCTGCTGCCAGGGAAGAGCAGCCAGCTACAGGATCAATGTACCTTGTTTTGCTTAATCCAGCAGCTGAATAATATTTAATCTGTATTCAGGTGACCTCTGTCTGCTTTCAGTTCCAGGACAGCACTCCCCATCTGGCACTAAATGCTGTTTGCAGAGCTATGCTATGGCCCAGGAGGAGAAATGTGAGCACCAACAAGAATAGCAGGAGCAGCGTATTGGCAGCCAGCAGGGGCAGGAAGCCATGGAGGTGTTCATGGGCTACATGATGCCCTTGGGTTTCACCTTTTGTGTACATGGACTGTGTATTTTGTTCCCAAGGAAATTTCATGAGAACTACTTCACTGTGGGTTTGGCAGTTAAGAGGACAGGCACTTGAGGAATGGAATAAATGTCAAGACCACTGCTTCTGTATAAGAGTATAGGCGTCAAGCATAACCTGAGCAAGCAGAAGAGGGCAGAAGAGCAATTGAGGCAAGAGCTTGCACAGGCGCTTGGCAGGTGTGCTTGGGGCAGGGTGCACTGCTGGGTTCAGAGCTCAGCACTGGGCAGGCTGCAGCCCCTGTCCTGTGCTGGGATTTCCCACAGCACAGTAGTGAAGAGTGTTACACAGGACCGGCACTCCGTGTTGTTATCTGGGAAAACTACACTTGCACCAAGTAAGTTGTTTGACAACACACAGTGAATTACAGGGTGCTGCCAAAGTGACTGTAGTGCACTCAGTAACACCTACCCCCGTCCCCAATTGACTGGTGAAAGAGCACTTAACTGGCTGAGGATGGGCATGTTTGTTTTAGGATTAGAAAAGCTGGGCTGCCTTCATGGACAAGGCATTTTCTAGGTGAAATAACCACTTGGGCTTCTGCTCTATGATATTCAAACCTATTTGAAAAGCCACATGGTCCCCATGCCATCAGACACCGTCATTCCTCATGCCACCTCAGCCTGAAATTGTGCTGCATTTGCATTGTTCATCGGCCGGGAAGCCGGTGACTGCCTCGAGGATGGCCTAAGTTGATCAAGTGGAACATGGGGAGCACAGGACAGAGCCGGCAGCACAGGCTTGGGCTGGGCTGTGTGCGATCACAATTGTGCTCACAGGAACAGAGCCCTGCAGGTGAGTCAGACCCCTCCCTGCAGCCAAGGGCCCTTCCCTTGCTCGGAAACGGTGGCTTGAGGTAGGCGGTGCATGGCAGCGCTGCCAAACTCCTGTTTACTGAGGAGCTGGGGACGCAACAGCTTCCTGGGAGGCAGGAATGACAACAAGGCTGCCAGCAAGGTGCTGGAGTTACTTCTGGAAGCAGGCAGTCAGTCTCCACAGCTCCATGGGAAGAACCTGATGCTGAGATGGTGCATGTCCCCTCCACACCCCAAAACTGTTGCCCTTCAAGCAATAGGATCAGCCCCAACTGTTTTGCCTGTACTTGAGCATAGGGGGAGATCCCTTGGAATCAGGTGAGTCAAGTTGTGGGGCTGTCAGGTTTATCACTGGGTGCTGGAATGCTGCTTCCAGGTAAGAGATCCTATCTAGTGGGACCTGGTGTGTGCCTACACACCTAACTAGATAGCAGAGTCCTGCACCATTAGTCACTGCAGAGCCAGCCTTAACTCCTTACTGTCCCTCCCAAAGGGCTGCTCAGAAGAGGAGGGATCGCACAGCAGAATGGCAACAGGAACACCCAAATCGGCATGCAGCATCCTGCTTGGCTAAGAGCTGTCACCTGCTTGGCCTGACAAGTATCAAAGGGCACCTCTTCAGGGCCTGATCTCGGTGCAGGGCAAGGGGCGGATACTGTGCAAACTGCAGAACGCCAATAAAAGTTGATAGTTAACCCTCCTTTACCAGCGAGGCGTGACCTTGGCCTGTCAGGGGAAGGCGCTGTCAGTGAGGTCACGGGTACAGCCAGCACAGCCCACAGGGACGAGCCCTGCTCAGTGCACAGCCGGGCTGAGACCCCCTTGGTGCCGCAGTGCCCACGGCACGCCAGCAGAGAGGGCACGGGTGCGTGACATCCTCTGTGCCAAGGGCAGCCCTGCGTGGGGTTTGTGCACAGGGAACATGCTATTCCTGTGCCACACAAGTGTCATTGCCTCACCGGTTCCCCACGATCCCCAGTGATAAGAGTCCTGCACAATCCTCCAGCAAATGCCTCCCAGCTCCCCCCACAGCTAAATTTTTTAAGGTAATTAACATTCTAACAGAAGTAGAAGCAAAGAAAACAACACACGCTAATTTTTTGTCCTCATAAATAACTAATCTTGATACTTCTCTTTGAATAAAATTTCTTCAGCTTTTCACAAAATATAGTACAGTAATTTAAACAACATTGAACAGCATCAGTAACGGAAGAGGCAAAACCCAACATGTAAATCGGCTACAGCAGACAGGGCACACGGCTACGGCTCCTTCCCCACCCCTGCCACTTGTTGCTGAGAAGCCAGGCTCAGACATGAGTTGATTGGATTACCCTACCATAAGATCAAAGCTGAAATGCTCTTGCATTTTTCAACAGGCAATGGTTTGTAGCTAATCTTGAATTTCTTTACACAGTCAGTTGCACTTTGGAAAAAACAAAAACAACAAAATACCACCTTTGACATGGTTTTGTTCACTGTATTGCATGAAGTGTGTTTAGCTGTATCTACAAAAGGCACTATAGAAAGAGAGGAGTCCAGCGAGGTATGGACTGGAGCAGGTTGGAATCATTTAATGCCCTGGATTGCAACACGAGACTACCCACAGTGTCTCTGCACCTGACCCGCCTCACTGCTGAGAACACACCTGTCCCTAACCCGTATCAAAGGTCACTACAGCTTCAGTATGTACAACTTAGGCTATAATACAACAATTTACAGTCTGTAACACAACATGGTGCAATTCTATCCACAATAAAGTACTGCAACACACTGGAGGGAGTGTGCCCTGTCGCAAGAGTGCAGATATGTGTGGCTGAACAGTCCTTGCTGAGCCTCCAATCCCTGCACTGCTGGCTCCTCTGGCCAGGACGCCCAAGAAACACTCACACGGTACCTTGGCAGTACCTTTATCAAGAGATGTGCCACTTGAGTGTCTCCTCACTTCCCAGGCTTTGGTTTTAAAATAAGGTGGAAACCTTTTTGACTGAAGTGGTCCAAGGGTTTTGAGAACAACCCTAGATCCTTGCAGTCCTGCAGGAGCAAAGCCAGCAGTTGTTCTCCAGTGACTGAGCAGCCAGGTCACAGTGCCACACTCGAAGGAGGGCAAAAAGGACTCAAGTAAGTAATGGCTGGACAGTTACACACGTGATCACTGCTTAGGGTAGGGAAATTAAAAACTGGGTGCTTTCACAAGTGGCCTGAAGTCAGAAGCAGCCACTTCTTGCCAGCTGTGCCTCATTCCGTGCAACAGCTGGAGCCCCTCACCCTTGCTGCCCCCCCCCTCCCCGCCATCCTTCTACTTATCAAAACCCAGCTGTCACCACCACTTCATGCCAGACACTGGTTCTGTCAGTGCTCAGCTGCTGTCTGATCCGGGGAAGGGAAAAAGGCTTGGGAAGTTGGAGGAAAAGAAGCACCAGCGCTTTGCTAAGTTTTCCTAAATTAACTGCTCACTCTCAAACCCGGCACTGTCTCCGGCAGAGGCACAGCTCTGAGAAAAGCAGCAAGAAGTACTGAGGCTGACTGTCTGGAAAACCCAGTGCTTCTCAGGAGACAGCCTGGCTCGGAACCGCCCCCGCCCGTGCAGACACCGCTCTCTGCAGGGTGCAACCACCCTTTTAGGGTTGGTTGTGCCACGCTCAGCTGCAGTGCCACATGCCACAGCTGGCAGGCTGGCGGGCATGGCACGGGCAGGGCACCAGGCCCGCCCACCCTGCCCCAAGTAAGCTGCACAGCACGAGGGAGACGCGAGAAACACCCCGCTGCAGAGGCGAGAGGTGCAGAGCAGCACAGAGCCCTTCCCAGAGCACACGGCAGCTCAGGGGAAAGCTGCTCTTGGAGCCAGCGCTGCCCAGGGCTCCTGGTGACCCCCGTGCTGGGACAGCAGCCTCGCCACCCGCGCAGCCCCGCGGCTCTCCGGGACGAGATGCTCCACGGGCAGTGGAGCTGCCCATCATGGGGCAGGGAGTCGGTTCTGCCGAGCTGAGCCCCACCAGAACCAGCTTCTGCCCGGCTCTGAGCCCCTTGCACCGAGGGGAGCCAGCGGCTTGCCCAGGACAGACGGGACCATGGAGGGGGTGTCACCTGGTCCCTGCCTGCACTGCAGACAGGTGGGACCCTGTCCTCACCTGCCTTGAGGGCCAGGTGGCAGATCCTCTCCACAGCCCCTTCCTCCTGCACCGTCACCACCTGCGAAGCCCCCGGCCGCACGGCTCCTTCTCTCCCACTCAGGGTGAGCTGCTGCCCAAGCGAGGCCAGTGGCTGCCTCACACCAGGGGCCCCCAGCCCTCTCCTCTGCCATACATAGCTGTGCCTGGGGGCTCTGGGGACCCTGGGGACTCTAGGGGCCCTGGGGCCACTGCCATGGGGGCCCAGGCAGGTAGCCCCCCTGCCAGCTCTCCCCGGTCCCCTCACACCTTCTGCCAGCACCACCTGGGTCAGGGTCCACTATCTGCCCTGCCTGCTGCAGCTCTGCCCTTCACCCTGGCACCAGCAAGACCTGCCCAGAGGCTTGTTGTGGCACATAAATTAATGCTCAAGGGCTACCTGATTGGCCTACAGGCAGCAGCAGCACCTCAGGGCTCCAGCCAGGGTGTGGGACCCCCAGATGGGGCATATGTGGCATTGCCAGGCTCCAGGCCTCCTTGTCCCTCTGCCCCCACATCACTGGCAGCACCTCTCTCTGCCCTGCCTGGGGCTGTGGCTGCTCCATGCCCCACAGGCACACACACTTGGTCCCAAGCAGCACTGCCACGGTGGGGCTGAGGGTGCCAGGGGTGGCCCAGCTGTCACCCCCTCTTCTGTGGCCCAGGGTCTTTGCAACCCTCTTCTCCCTGTGGCTGGGGTCACTGAGGCTCCCTCTGGTCACACATGGGACAGCGGGACCTGCTTGTGGTAGGAGGCCATGCTGGGCAGCACTGTCCTGCCCGCCAGTGCCGGGCTGGCCTCACCATACATGGAGGCGCCCACGGGCTTCCTGGCCCGGCAGCACCGCGCGGTGAAGCGTCTCCAGGACTCAAGTGTCTTGCCAGACCAGATCCAAACACCAGAGGTGATGCCCACCACAAGGCACATGAAGTACTTGAGCATGAAGACGGCATAGTCGGGCTTGGGGCGGTGAGGGTCCCCCAGGCAGGAGCAGTTCTGTGCCTGCTCCCACGCCTCCCGGTTGTGCTGCTCGTAGATGTAGCAGGCAATGACGATGGTGGCTGGCACAGTGTAGAGCACGGTGAAGATGCCGATGCGGATCATCAGCTTCTCCAGCTTGTCAGTTTTGGTGCCACCCTGCTTGATCACACTGCGGATGCGAAAGAGTGAGACAAAACCAGCCAGCAGGAAGAGGCTGCCGGTGAAGAGATAAACCACTAGTGGTGCCAACACAAAGCCCCGCAGGTTCTCCAGGCTCTGGTTGCCCACATAACAAACCCCAGCCACCGGGTCACCATCCACAGAGCTGAGTGCCAGCACAGCGATGGACTTGGCACTGGGGATGAGCCAGGCAGCCAGGTGGAAGTACTGTGAGTAGCCAGCTATGGCCTCATTGCCCCACTTCATGCCAGCTGCCAGGAACCAGGTGAGGGACAGGATGACCCACCAGATGGAGCTGGCCATGCCGAAAAAGTAGAGGAGAAGGAAAACCACAGTGCAGAGAGCAGGGCCTGTGGTCTCATAATGGATGTGGTGATGCTCCGGGTTGCAAGCCACGTTGGCATGTCCTGCCACCAGCCGCACAATGTAGCCCACGGAGACGAAGAGGTAGCAAGCAGAGAGGAAGATGATGGGGCGTTCAGGGTACTTGAAACGCTCCATGTCAATGAGGAAGGTGGCCACAGTGGTAGAGGTGGAGAGGAAGCAGAGGATGGACCAGAGGCCAATCCAGAATGTGGCGAAGGTCTTCTCATCCTGGGTAAAATAGGGCTGGTAGCAGGGGATGGCGCAGTTGAGTACCTTCCCAGTCCTGATGCGGTTGTACAGAGGATGGGACTCCTTGGAGATGGGGATCAGGGGCGCTTTGCACTTGCAAGTCTGACCACAGTCAAGCCCCGAGGGCCGCTGCCCGTCCAGTGGTGTCAGGTTTTTGGCCATGTCCTTGGCGGAGCGCGTGGGCTTCCCGAAGAAAGGCGGCAGGGTGGTGGCTTCCGTGTGGTTGTACCCCATGCAGAGCACCTCGGAGTCCCCCAGCACCGGCAGGCTGTCGCAGCTCATCCTCTCGGGCCAGGCGAAGCCGTACTGCTGCATGATGGGCGAGCAGCCGGCCTTGGCCCGCTCGCAGACAGAGCGACAGGGGGGCAGCGGCTTGGTGTAGTCGGACAGGCAGATGGGGGTGTACATGCTGCAGAGGAAGAAGCGCAGGTCCGGCGAGCACTGGATCTCCACCAGCGGCCAGAACTGGTGCACCTCCAGCCCGGCCTCGTCCTGCGTGTCGTGGTTGAACTGGTTGGGCATGTAGGTGAGGTTGTAGCCGATGCCCTTGCACATCGGCACCGTGATCTCCTGGCACACCAGCGCCTTGGAGGCGGCGCGCCCCGCCGCCGGCAGCCCCAGCAGCAGCGGCAGCCCCAGCAGCAGCAGCAGCGGCAGCGCCTGGCCGCCCATCGCCGCCCGTCCTACCGCCGCCGCATGTCCTGGGCACCTGCGGCCGCACCGCAGCGGGGCACCGCCGGCAGCAGCACCGCCGAGAGCGGCACCACCGGGAGCGGCTCCGGGAGCGGCTCCGCGCCCGCCGCC
>JAWWEW010000169.1:27052155-27153853 GCA_035583185.1 Anabacerthia variegaticeps
CCACCGGCCGGGACACGGCGCTGCCCCCGCCCGGCGGGCTCGCAGTGCCGCGGGCAGCCCTGCCCGGGCCGGCCGGGGGGCAGGCGGCGGCGGTGCCGCCGAGCACAGCCCGCTCCGGGTCCGTGCGGGGATCCCGGCTCCTCGCCCTCTTGCCCGAGGACCGGGGTCTCCTCCCGAGACCCCGCACCCCTCGCCCGCCCCAGCGCAGAGCGGGGCCGGCCGCGGGCAGCGGCTGCGGGAGGAGAACAGGGCAGGGCCGGGCAGGGCAGGCACAGCCCGCTGTGCCGCCGCCGCTTCGCCCCCTCGGCCGCTCTCCTAGCGGGACCGGGAGCAGCGGGGCAGACCCCGCTGTGCTGGGGCGATGGGACATCGGGCCGGGTACGGCAGCATCTGCCCCGCTCCCGCCTCCCGCAAAGCTGAGCCTCGGCCGCAAGGGAGCCGTCCCTGCCCGGGTACCGCCGCTGCGCTGCCGCATTCCTGGCCGGGAGTCCGGTCCTTTCCCGGCCCCTTCCCTCCCTCCTGCCCGGCGCCCTGGGGACAGCGGGCTCGCTCCTGCCGGGAACACCGCGGTGGCCACGCTCAGCTGCCCGATTGGGAGCAATTCCAATCCGTGCATCCGCAAACACCTAAATCGCCAGCATGGTTTTCAGCGGCTTCCCCTGAAAGCCCCGAAGCCCACGGGATGTTCAGGGCACACAGGGGAACAGACCTGCTTCAGAAGCCAGAATTGGGGGTCACAGGCTGCAGCTGCTGTGGCAGAGTCTGTTTTCTAGCCAAGTCAGAAGGCTGCTCCCAAGCCCTTTCACGGGAGCTCCTCACTCCTCAGTGGATGTGGATGGAAGGGCAGTGTGGACCGAAGTACTCGGCATCCGGCACTGGATGTGCTAGTCAAGACATACCCACAGCACGTTACAGACAGCTCACATTCGGGTGCTGGAGAACACCAACACCCAATAACTTATGCATCCAAAACACCCCTATCTGCGTCTAGAGCCCACAAAGCAAAGATTCAAAACTTGACTTAGCTCCTGCCTTTCTCCTAGAGCAACTGGCTTGCCTGTTGCTCTGTGGCCAGTGGCAGCACTGACTGCTGCTACCATACACCAGTCGTCAGGGATTTTAAGGACAGAGACCTCATGACTATCCCTGAGATCCATTGTGTCTACACATCCACTCATCCTAGCGTGCATATTGTTTGGCCGTGTCAAACTTGATGCTTAACAAAAAAAAATATAAATCTCAAGTGCCTGTACCTCTTTGCTTTTTGCTCTAAGTTTTACCTCTAATAAAGCTATACACAAGAGAATTACAAGTCACTTACTCCTTTGGAAGACAGTGGCATATCCATGTAGCAGGAATCATAACACTTAATTCTCCCCAACAATGCATTTCTATGAACTAGCAGCCCAGCAGAAAGCAATCACAGACAGTTTCATTATGGCTTTCAGTTGATTATCCAAATTATAGCTGAGAGCAGAGGGCAGCCTTTTTATTATCATCATTGCTGTACAATTAGAAAATGCTGATGAAGCTCCACAAGAACAGAAATTCACTTTTTTTGATGGCATTTTTCATTTTTATAAGAGTTCTCTTGGGCAATATCTTGGTTCCATTTGACGCACAATGGGAAACCAGTACATAGGTGGGAAGGGAGAAGATAAGAAGAGGAAAATGGGGCAGCTCTTCATTTCAGTTAATCTATCAACTCTTGTAGCCTGGTTCAGGTTTTGCCACTCCTCCAGATGTATCTAATTCTTAGAGCCTGGCTGTAAATAATGCTGTATTTGCTACACTGGGGACACATAAAATCCAATTAAGAGCCAGGTAGACATCTGTTAGCTTGCTCTGTGCTTCTGTTTCCTTTTTGTTTTTTATGAATATGTAGCAGAGCAACCAGAACAGGATTAAATACGGTGTAAGTGCAAGTACAATTGATAGGCTTGTTACTCATCTCTTCAGTACAGTATAAGAGTACAGTGCATCCAGCACTATTAGTGACAGAAGCTGTTTCTGCACAAAATTTACTGTGCCAAATCGTGGAGACAAAAAAAGAAAGTGTTTCCTGCCCCTAAGAAAATGCATTTTGTTGTTAAAAACCTCTTAAATTATTACAAATTGTTTTACCTTTAATCTGTGTGCAGAAGTGTCCATGAAGCTTCACCGTACTAGACAGGTCTGCTTGGGAGTTCAGCTAATTCCTGCTCCTGACTCCAGCCCAGAGGATATAGGCACGGATGACAGTATGTGTGTCCTTGCAGACACACCTTGCACCCGTGGAGGCATTTTCAGCTGGGATGCAGCAGTTCCTGGTAGAAGCAGAAAGCAAAAAGGTGATAAATATTTCTCTATTTGGTTCTTTCACTGCTGATTGTCAGCATACGCTGTTTACCTGGACAAACTGCCTTTGTGAAGGATACTGTGACTTTTAAAAGACTTTAGAAAAGGACTAAGTGAGTTTCCTTTGTAAAGATTGGCTTGCCTTTGTTAGAGGACTCAGCAGACTTTTGCAAAGAGCTTTTCAGCCCAGGCTCTGGGCAGGGACAAAGCCAGAGAGCACTGATCTCACTCTTGGCTTTGCTGGTACCAAAGCAGGGCAGGAACCTCCTGCCCCTCTTCTCATAGGACCAGCACACCACTCCTGGCCCTCAACCCTTCTTGCTTGAAGCAGCAAATCCCAGTTTTGTCTGCCCTGGTGACAAGTCTCCAGCTCCCAGGAAGGCAATGGTGGGGGCCTAGCACAGGTGACTCTGGTCTCCTGGTACCAGTCACACAGCTGGAGGCTGAGCTACCTCAGGCACTGCCCCAATTACCAGTGACCCCTGATAACAAACTGTTTGAGCAAAGGGGTGCTGGGGACCACAAGGTGGTCATGAGTGCAGGGACAGACAGACATCATGTTTGGCATCCTGATGCAGCCCTCAGCCAGCTCCAGCACAGCAGACCCACATTGTACTGGTACAAAAGGAGAACAATGTTTCCCCCACACAGAGGACAGGGCGGCACCAAGACAGGTGTGCTTCTGCTGCCACCCGTGGCAAGTGTTTGCCTTCCCACCTGAGAACTGCAAAGCTGCAGGCTGCCCATGCTGCAAACCCCAGCACTGAGACTGACCCTTTGCAACAGTACCTTGGGGGGCTCCTAAATAAGAGACCTGCCATGCAGGAAGGAGAGACCCAGCAGGCAGGGAGACAGAGGGGCTCTTAGCTTTTTGTGAGCAGGCAGGGCAGAGTAGGAATCACTGCTGGCATTTGCAGAGGGAGCCTGGCACCCAAGTCCCACCAAAGAGCAACGGCAGCAGGGGCAAACATTTTCTCATGTGCCTAGATAATTTAAAGGCTGCGGCCTGTGGACAGGAATTCAGATTTAAATAATTTGAGTGCTTTTCACCATGAATGCCTTGCTGAAATTCCCTTCAAAATCTTAGCTTACATCAATACAGTTTGGTTTTATAGTTACCTGTATAATTACCCACCTTAACATATTGCAGGAAAACAAAGCCATGCCAAACTGTAGTCATAGCCAAAGAGCTACATGGAATTAGGCAACTTCTGAGTGAATTAATCCAAAACAGTGACAACAGACTTCACAACACCTGCCACAAGTGCTGCAGTTTATAAAATGCTACCAGAAGTTCAGGTAAGACCAAAGTAAAATCAGGAAGAGTGGCTGCATTTAAAACTAATCTTGCCAGACACGTCAGTTATTACTTAACAATATTTGTACATATAAGTGCACATAAAATGTACATAATTAGTTTTCTTTGGTGTCCGCAGGCACTGGGACTCCTTTCTGTGAGGCACAGTTGCTATGCCAAAGGGATGTTCCTGTCCTGCAGTGCCACCACCACAGCATGCAGAGGCAGGATCAGGGCCCTGGCCCAAAGGTGCAGGAAGGTTGGCAGGGGAATGAGGACAGGTTTCTGCCAAGCCATAGCCATGGCTGATCTTCAGATCTCCTTGCTGTGATTCACACAGTGCTAAGAGAAAGCAGTGAAATTCCTTACATTTTATTTTCTGAAATGTCTGAAACTTTACAGATATGTAGTTTTTGAAACACATCATGTTAAGCTTTTTTTCCTTTTCTTTTCTTTTTTTTTTTTTCTTTTCACAGGCCCTTGAAAAGAAAACAGTCCCCATAGTGAAGTTGACATGATAAATTAGCATGGCCCTGGCAAAGCCCTCACTCTTCATTGGGCAAATACTTATTTGTGGACTTTCAAATTGTGGCTTATGTACCAGCAGGGTGAGTGACTTTCAAAAAACCTCCTCCATGTATTGACCTGATAGAGCCTAATGGGTCCTTCAGAGCAATTAGGATTTATTGTGTTAGCGTCTATTGTGAATAGAGACCATTTTAAAAACATGTGTTATTTACCCAGAAAGCAGTAATGACTGTTTAAATACAGTTAGATTGTTTCTGACACTCTTGCTGCTCTATACATTGCAAAGAAGTTACTCCAAGTATTTTTCAGAGTTAAATACTTTGCTCCACTGGGATTTCCAAGCAGGGTGATTGTATCGCACACATATTTGTATGCTTGTAGTTGTAAGTGAAACGAGCTCTCAGGAAAACCACAAAATGAGCAGCCTCAAAGCATGGAATCTGAGATTCTTTTCCTCAACCAAGGGGCCAGTGCTTGCCACTCTAGCGGTCTGAGCAGTTCAGGCCTTTTCCTGAGAAAGTAGGGCATTTCCCAAGAACCACACGAGTTTTGCCCTGTCTGATCTGAAAGTCCAGCCAAAGTGACCTTAACAGCCATGAAGCTGTGGTTTGCCCCATGGCACATCTATCCCTCACCTGCACTGAGGTGGGACCATCACCACTTCCCTGTGACCTGCTGGGGGCCGGCATGCAAAAAGACAAGTGTTGGCTTCTGAAGACTGGTGCAGATATGAGAAGCCTAACCCAGGCAGGCTCCTGGCTTCACCAGCTCTGACTTTGATCTCATGAGCAAAACAAAGGCCCAGCTCATACATGGGAGCTATCACTTGCCTCTATGAAATAATAATAATAATAATAACATAGACTAATTACCACTTGATTTATCTTCAGACCAATGCTGTTCTGATCAACACTTTCTCTAAAGAGGCATTTCCTTTTTCTGCCCTTTTCCTGCACTCTCTTTTGCTGTGAGACCTTCATGGTGAAACTGCTGGAAGCAGTTCAGCTTTGGCAAAATGCTTTCCCTGCCCTGTTTCAGGTCACAACCTTTGGAAACTTGTTTATATTTGCTTGTTTTACATAAAAATTAAAATATTATCTGTTACAGTTGCAGCACCTTATTTCCACAGACAGAAGTACTAAGCAGTTTTCCCTTACAACAAAAAGAGAGAGAGCTTAGAGGAATCTCTGTCTGAAAATATTGTGGCAAATATTTAGGAGTTAGGATGCAAGTCTGGCCAATAAGCAAAATCCTCTGGAGAACAAAGTCAAGCAGCCTGGACTAAAGCTAGCTGAAACTTGGAATTTCTCTTTTATGGAAAATTCCAACATTAAAAAACAATGTAAAACAGGCAAACTGCCCACGCTTCTGAGAAATCCTGCAGCATCACAAAAAGTTAGGAGGATTCTTGTCACAACGTGTGAAAGTCCTAGAAGCCCCCTCCCCAGGGAGGTCGTGAGAGCACAGGATGGGGGACATGAAAACCCTGTGGTGCCAGGATCCTGCTGGGAAACTGGTCAGAATTCAGCTAGGAATCTGCCTGGTGCGTATTTGTCCCTTAGGTCCTGCCTGGCTTTCAGAGAAAGTTGGTCAGTCAAAACAGAAATGTTTCCAAGAAACTTTCTGTCTCTGCTGAACTGGCACTTTACAAAGAAGCTGTTCTCAGTTTGAACATCTGCAGTTATGGGTGGTCTCTCCTGGCCTTAAAATTCTATGAATTGGTGCAAAACATATGATAACAACTGTCATTGTTAAAAGCAACTTCAGTCTGTGGTCAGAATAGTTCAAGTTCAGTTTGGCCTTTCCTGAAAATACAGTGTTTCATATAATCAAAATAGGTTTCAAACACATAAACCCGTTCAACTGCATTTCTTCACTAACCTCTCAAGATGCTGTGATCAAGATTTTCCAGATGCAGTGATTCTGGACTCTCTTGAGGCAACCTTAAGGGATCTTTATTTCCAGAAATTGAACTCCTTTACAACATGCCACATTGCTCACTCAAGATCAGAAGCAATCAAAAATCACACATTTGAAAGCTTTATCCTGTATGGGTACTTATCTATAGTACCCTAGAAAGAGAATGTTCATATACAATACACACATGCTGTGTTTTCATGTTTCCATGAACCAGAAAGTATCAAAGTCAGAGACCTCCTGAAACAATGTCCTCTCCCTGACCTTTTAGGCATTCTTGCTAAGATCAGGCACTTCAGATTTTCCCTATCTGCTTTTGACCTCCTTGAAGCGCTTGACACAGGGCTAGAGGAATATTTGGAGCTAAGATTTAGTGAGTCATGTAATTCACATCAAATGAACCAAATTACGCTGAAATACACATTTAAATCCCTGCATAATCAACACTTATTGGACACAAATAAAAAGAACCAGAAACAGATGAAAAGGCAATTAGCGCTAGCTGGAACTATACACGTTTTGATTACTTCCTTCTGCAGGTCATTCATGGGATAATGTAATACACAGGTCAAAGTGATTTTGGAAAGGATGTTGCTAGAACCTTCACATTCAGGTATTAGATGTGAAGAATTAACATATGCAAGTGACCCTTACATGCTGTAGTGGAATGGAAACAAGGAGCAGCATCTGCAGCAGGAGCCAGAATTGTCTTTTTCCAGCTCAAGACTGAGGAGTTGATTTCCCAGCTCTCTGTGACCATAAGGGCAGGGACTAGTGTCACAGAATTTGAGTACATCAAGAGATCTGCTGGCCAAAAGAAGGAATCCATCCTCTAAATCCTGTACCTCACTGCCGTGTGTAGCAACATCAAGGACACAGTGATGTTACCCTGCTTGGGATATGCCTCGGTGATTCTACAAGTGCTAGCACGGAGTTGCCAAAAATATTTGATGACCAGGTTGTGAAGTGCTCTTACAGGCTCTTTTCACCAAACTGATACAACCAAACTGATTTTGTATAAGCAAGAAGCTGACAAAAAAGGTGGCACAACTGCAGCAGAGATGGGGTTTACATGGGACAGCATCTTCATCATGCCAGGAAAACAGTGCAGTAGCCTGGTTCAGGTTTTTGCTCAGAAAAGTCTGTCCAGCTGCAGGAGAATTCATGCTGTATGTATTTCCCTTATGCTGGTGAAATTAACTGTTCCACTATTTGGGACAAAGAAGCAGCTGAGCCCTTCTCCAAAGCTTCCACAGCCTGGCACTGCCATGCCCCCAGCCATTACACCGTCATGAGGCAGAGAGGATTCCACTGGGTGCAGTTGGAGAAATTACTGTGCCAGCTTCCACCTGTGCCAGGTGCTGATGTACCTGCAGTACAAACTGCTCTTGGGCTGAGCAGCCACGAAACACAAAAAAATGAGAGAAAGTATAGGAATTGTCCTGTTTTTTGCAGACAGAAAATTTCTTTGATTTGCCCCTATGGTCACAGAGAGATGGGAAATCAACCATTCAGTCCTAAGCTGGAAAAAGATGATTCTGGCTCCTGCTGCAGATGCTGCTCCTTGTTTCTGTTCCACTGGAGCACGAGACTGACAGTCTCTGACACTGTGCTGTGGGGTGGAAGGCTGATTGTCCTGGAGACAAAATCTTCTGACAGACAGGCAGTCTGGAGGGGAACAAGGCAGATTCCTTAGCTGGGCTGGCCTGCCTGCATCCTCACAGGACTAAACATCCCTCTTTGGAGGCGGAAGGGAGAAAGCAAGGTGAGAAGACAGTGTAATCCTTTCAGCTGAGACTCTGCCAAGGATGTTGCTAATTAGCAGAGAGAGGATGTGTTGTGGCTGGTGAGAGACAGACACGTTCTGTGTTGCGAGACAGTGCCTTCAACCAGCTCTATCTGTGAGACACATACACTGTGAGCTCCCTGATCGTGTTTGTATTGTGGGAGCCATCCCAGCAACACCAGCTGAGTCCTTGACACCCGCTGTGCTGCCCACAGCCTCATGTGAAACCCGTGATGGGATTCTGGACAGACAAAGTATCTTGGTTGTGAATCTTATTTTCACTGTTCTAATACAATCAAACCTATTTTTGTATAGACATACAGAGTGGTTGTGGCTTCCAGGTCATGGAAAAAAACTGGTACTGGAGCAGCATCTGCATTTCCTAAGCTATCTCTTGGGTATCTAAGAGATAGGAGAGTGTTGTCGTTGTAGCTAACAGAGGAAACGAGGTATTTTCAACCTCTACCAGAAGGGAGGTTGTGGTCCAGAAATCTGTGTGTGTGTGTTCAGGTGTATCTCGCATGCTGCAGTTTGGAAACATTTCCAGCTGAATCTACTAGATTTGGTCAGTTGGTGTCTGCTCTAATTTATACAGAGGTGAATCTGCAACAGTCCAGTTTAAGTTTTTGGGATTATGTGTGGTTGTGCTTGAGATGAGCACCCCTGTATTCAAAGATAGTTGAAATGCACATCTATTATCTGAGAAGAACTCACAAACTAACCATCAGGCCCCACAGCTTTCTTCCATAGATTTTATATAGATTCCTGGACAACATAAAAGGAATGATACTCAATTTTGTGTCTCTGTGTACTTTCCATTTGGGCTAAGATGCCCTGAATTTGTCCTCAATATTTAAGCTTGTTTACATGAGGTCAAACCTGCCTTACTGCTCTTTTAACCTCGTGTGTTCCTGAGACATAGCTAACTCTGTTGGGCACATAGGCTCCTGACTAAACCTAGTATGGGCATCTCAGGAGAGGAGCTGACACTAATAACAGAAACCAGCTGATCTTTACAGAAGTAGAGATTAAATATATTCAGCTGCACACTAATGCAGCTACCCAAGACAATCCTGGGGTGTGCTGTGCCAAAACGTGCGGTAAGAACTTCTCTATGTATAAGTGAAGGCCTCAGTGTGACTGAAAGCTGGCACAGATATGAGGGGAGAGACATGGAGGCGAGTGATTGCACTGTGCAGACTTTTGTGGAGAAGGGTGGGCAAGGTTTGGTCTTCAGCCTGAGCAGATTTCTCACCATTACTAAGCTGACAGAGTTGCTACCAAGATCTTTCACGAAATAGATGGTAAAAACCTGCCCAGGTGATTATTTTATAAGCCAAGGCGGGAAACAACAGAAGCAAAAGAGGACAACAGCAGTGACCTCCAAGTGTCTGCTGTGGGAGGAGGGACAGACCACAGACACAGTCCAGCCTCAAGGTGTGTCGTGCCAGGCTGCAAAAAGGGACAGGGCTGCTTTCAAGGTTCTTGACACGGGCACGGTGCTGACTCCAAAACCAGACCCCTGCCCTGGCTGCAAAGTACATCCTGCAGTTGGCTAGGAGCTTTAGAGAATGAAATCCAGTGTACCTGCCCCAAAGAAAGGCTGTCGGAGGCGTCCCCAGGGCCGGTGGGTAAAGCAGGGCTGCCTGTTCCCAGCCCGGGCTGCTCCCCTCCCGCCCGACCGGGGCAAGGGGGAAGGGGCAGCCCTGGCAGTAAGTGCAGGAACAATTCACTGAAGAGCCACCGTGCTCTTTGCAGTTTGCCCACTAATTACTATTAAGCCCTGGTTCCTTTTTGTGTTCCAAGGGGCGGCTTCAATGTGGCACTGCTTCTTGGGCCTTTCATGTGGCTGGGCTAACCCCTGAATAGCAGGCTTACCCCCCTCGCTGCCTCTCTCTCCCTTTTTATTTCTCCCTTTTGCTTTTCTGATAGTATTTTCTGTCCATGTTGTGTAAGGCCCTAAATGAATCTTGACTGCCCCTACAGCCGACTGGAGACGCACAAAGGCGGCCCATTCCAGTGGTCACAGCGCCATTGTGTGCCCTAACAATGCACTAATTGGCGGTGACAATTGTGCTGCCGGGGAAGGAGAGGGGCCGGGGGGGCTGGGGCTGCAACACGGGACATGGGCCCTTTCCAATCACTGAGGCGGGCCAATCAAAAAAAATAAAAAAAAAAAGAAAAAGAGGAGTGTGAGGAGCGAGAAACACGCTCTGCTCGGCGTCGGTGCTGCCAGTCGCAAGGAGCCTGCTCCAAGGGCCCCACAAATTCCTGCAGAGAAGGGCAAAGCAAATAATTTCTAACGCGTGGGTCTGCAGGGAAAGACACGTGCAAACTAAAAGGGTCACCTCGATCTCCCAGGCTGTCTCACCGTCCCGGAGGCTGAAGAGCTCATGTGGTGAGGACACCACCGAGATACTCACGGGAAAAGATCACGCACAAAGCCCAGAGAAGCTGGCGCTGCAGCACTCTGCTCTGGGTACTCATGGAGAGAGTGCTCTCCTCATACCGAACTGAGCTCCACAGAGCCATGCTCCAGGACAGTGTGTGAGAGACTGTCCTGTCTCTAACGGGCTAGTATGTTTTTACATTGACCAGGGCAGTAATTAATTACTCTCACAAAAGTACAAGTGTTACTGAGGCAATTTAAACACCTGAGGCAGAGTTACCTTGAAGCCGGACAAGAAGCAATCAGCAAAGGCAGTTTTTTTCCAGGAGCTTCCCCCCACACTGTGCCCATCGCCCACACAAAATGGTGGACACAAAATGGTGGACACCATGGTAGACACAAAATGGCAGACACAAACTGGTGGACACCTTGGTGGACACAAAGTGGTGGACACAAAATGGCAGACACCTTGGTGGACACAAAATGGCGGACACAAAATGGTGGACACAAAGTGGTGGACACAAAATGGCAGACACTATGGTGGACACCTTGTTGGACACAAAATGGTGGACACCTTGTTGGACACAAAATGGCAGACACAAAATGGTGGATACCTTGGTGGACACAAAATGGTGGACACAAAATGGCAGACACAAAATGGCAGACACAAAATGGCAGACACCTTGGTGGACACAAAATGGTGGACACAAAATGGCAGACACAAAATGGCAGACACAAAATGGCAGACACCTTGGTGGACACAAAATGGCGGACACAAAACGGCGGGCACAGCCCTGGCTCTCTCTCTGCAGGACAGGGCTGTCTCCATCAACCCGGGTGACATTTCTGGGCTGCTGGCCGGTGTTTGAGGAGCCCTCAGGGTGTGACTGACAGCAAAAGCATGGGGAAATGGTGACATTTCTCCCTGCCTGGACACCAGTGGCCTGGCCGATTCGCACCCTTGGGGAGCTGACCTGCAGCCTAGCCCCACAGTGGCCGCCCAGCAGAGGGTGTATAAAGCCGTGCCCGGGGTGCCTGTGTCCAGCCCTTTCCACCTCGGCTTCACCCAGGGTGTAACCCTGACTGCTGGTCTCACTCCTCGTCCTGCCTGCCCCTTCTCTGCGTCCTTGTCCCTCGTCCTGCCTGCCTCTCCTCGCTCTCACCTTCCCGTTCTGCCGGTACCTGGTTCCCTCCCCTCCAAGTCCTTCCCACAGGTGGTGGTAATTCCTTTCCTAGTTCTAGCCTGCCCCCTTTTCTGTTCCCTCAATAAAGTCAGTATCTGTTTGAGACCCAACATAAGGAGTCGTGTGCCTGAATCTCGCCTTCGGAGCAATCAATTTAAAAGAACCTGGTTACAATGTCCAGCGGGATTGTGAGGCAGTGGGATGCGAGGACGCGGTGTCCTGCAGCACTCCACTGGGGTAGGAGGTGTCCCTGCGGAGCAGGAGCCTGTGGGGCTCTTGGCAGGCGGGGAACGGACCTGGGCCACGTCTCCAGCGCCAGCGAACCTGAGGACCGGAGCCATGAAGGCTCCGAGGTGTTTGTTGTCACTGTAACACGTCCCAGGCCACCCTACGGGCCAACCCAGTCCCACGCGGAAATTTGGCAGAAGTGAGCCCACAGACTCCAAGAGCTGTCCCACTGGGAAGTTTGCCCTGGAGTCTGCAGGGTAATGTATCTAACAAGGGAGGGACAGATTTCAGCTTTACTCATTAGCTCTTAAGATAAAATCTGGGACAGAAAATGGCATGGACAATGAGAAAGAAGTATGGAAGGTTCATCCAGCTGCCTAGGCTCTAAATTAATTCAGACAGCTAACAGACATGGGGTCAGATGCTGAAGTGCTCAACACTGACCCATGTGTTTTCCAAACAGCTCCTATCAGCTCCCTGAGAGAACAGTGAAGACCAGCAGGTGTGGAGCGCTCTGGTTCCTGACAGAGAAAGCGAGGCAAGCCAGGCCAGCAGCAACAGCCATATTCATGAAGGGCTCTGAAATGTCCCTCCTCGATAGAGGTGCTTCTCTTATTTGGAGCTGACTGATGTTTGAGCAGCATTGTCCAGAGCAAGGTCAGGAAGCAGGTAATTCTAGCCCTTGCAGGACAGCTCGGGGGCTGCTGTGATGGGGAACACTTCTGCTAAATGCCTTGATGAAAAAGAATTACCTCCTGCGTTTGGAAAGAAGCAGGAAAACACCTTCCCTAACCAAAGAACTACATAGGAACCACCTCTAGTGGAAGACTAACAAGTCCCACGTATCGGCATGGCTTGGAGAAGAAATCCTGCCATAACCTCATGAAGAGCAGGGACAAAGAGCAGGGAGGACAAAACTGGAGACCCAGGGACAGGCAGGCACCGTGCCTGGATCTAAACTCCCTGGTGCTCTGACTGATTGAGGCTGGCGTTTCAGTTTGGTCCACTACATATAAACACTGAGCTCAGCTGAGAAGTCTGGTCCTGCAGCCAAAATGTGGAGGGGAAGCCTACTGTGAGCCCAGTATGAGAAGCAGAGTTGCAACAGCCTAGAGCTGGCAGTCTGCAGAGTTCAGGGAAGGCTGTGTAGAAACCCTGGGACACTGGACTCTTGGCTTTTCACCTCATGGCCATCCTAAGCACAGTATTTTTCTTAATGTAATCTCTCAGATTTTATGGGTCAGCATTTCTATGGAACACCACAGGACACTCCTGCTGCCGGGAAGAACCCCCATCTCTCTCCACTCATTGCAAGGTGGACTTACGAGCTGTGTAAGGCTCCCATAATTTGGTGGTGGCAATGTCCTCCCTGAGACAAAGTCACTAGTTACCTGCTTTAAACATAGTAAATGTGCTTCTGCTTGCCCTCCCCTAGCAGGCCTCCACACAACTCCCGCTGACAGCTATGGAAACATTCCCTTGGATTACCACGGATGCTGGAGGAGGGCCTTATATAGTGAGACTTCTCTGGCTCCCCTTTGCCCTAAGCCCTTCACAGAAGTACTTTATTGTTTTATGACAGCGCAGTAACACTTGACATAAATCTCTAAGCACAGCTAACAATGTCAATACTGTGTAAATACCTACAGTAGAGACCTGTATTTTATTACGCTTTTGCCCTCTTTTACCTTTTATCACCCAGGGTTAACTCTGTGCTAGATGCACCTGTATTTCACAAGGAATCTGCCCATTTTATACACTGCTACAGCTCATGCCTCTAAACACTGAGATCCTAATTCTGGTTCTTTGACAAACTGCAGCTTTCATTGGAGTCAGCAGAGCTTGAATCTGCTTAAAGGATCGATAATGTTGTCTGTTAATTGAGAGACAAGTGCTCTTCAGAAGTGCAGAGTCCAACCCAGAAGAGGACATTTTGCAATATGTACACAACAAACAATATTCACCAGTGTCACAGGCAATTGCGTGCCAATGTCTGATGACAGGATGGTGCTGGGGTCTGTTTTCCATCCTAACCTTGTTCCCATGGGAGTCTATACCCCCTGCTCTCAGAAATCAGTGGGATCACTTGAGGGGAAGGTACAAGTCAGTGGAGAGACACTCCTTGTGTCTCGTGACTTAGTTGGTCACTTCAGGTATTTGCCTGTAGTGTCAATCAGAAATGAGATTAATTTATAATCTTTAGTGCTAGAAAAGCACTTTGGACTGAACTGCTCCATGCACACTGATTACATCTATTACTTTCTTACACATATTCAGCAACTTGCACTTTCTTATTTTTAAACAATACTTTACTAACAATTCCTTCTTATTCACCTCTTAATACATCATACTGTACCTACATGATAAATACCTCTGAACTTTCAAGTCAGTAAAAGTTCAGCCCTTAACACAAGTTCTTATCTGAATTTTCTCGCTTTCCACATGAGCCTTACAACTTCATTTTTACTATCTAAATGAATGCTAATGACTCAAACTCAATTACAGAAAATCCAGAGTCACTTACTATAAATAAGAGATTGACTTTTTAGCATGTTTACAGCCTCAATGCCAAGTTTTATATTTGTCTACACTTAAAATGCATGGAATTTACTCCTGCTTGCCTTGTAGACTTTGTCTGGTTTTAATTGTGACACTTGATTATCTGAGATGCTTTTCACCACCTTCTCATAATGGTAATACTCAGGCCTCTACATGGGATCACTGTTTTGGAGATTATTTAGTTAAACAAGAACTCCTTTAACAAGACAGTCCAGATCTCTGTACACACACTCCCAGAATATTTTCATTTGCCCTCAGAATGCTTTCACTGAAAAAGTATGGTAAGCCTCAGACTGGGCAGGTCCCTCTCAGTCCCTAAGGAAAGGAGGATGGAAGCTCCATTTGGGTTATTCTGCTACTGTACTGTAATCAGGATTGTATCATACATGGACACAGGAATGATGTTATGGAAAAGGTTAAAGAAAAAACTAATTTGTTTCCTTGAGCCTGGAGCACAGTTCTGGTCAAGGAGCTTGTACTATTTCATTTATTTCAGACAGTGTCCTCAGGACTTCGTAAGCTTTTGGACACTGTCACTTATTCCCAAAAGAAGAGCTGCATTCCAGTTCCACCACCTTTTAGAAAACAAGTCAACTTCAACTTAAGTGTTTTTAATTTTGGATTAAGAGCTCAAAGGGTAGCTTTTCAAAAATGAACTGTCCTGACCTTTTGAGAAGAGCTGGAGCTTGGATTGGCATGCTCTTCCCAGGGCTCCCAGGCCCCATGGTCTCTGCTCTGTGTGGATGCTTCTTCCCACCACCTCTTACAGGGTGAAGTGAGGAGGCGAGGTAGCAATGAAAAGGGAAGGAGGTGTCATAACAGAATCTGCTCACCTTGTAAAGCAAATAAAGAGGAAGAGAAGGCCTTGTACATGGTTTTCTTGTGCAACTTGTGTACTCTTCGTCAAAAATTAACTCCCTGCTTGTAGCTGATTTCATCACAGGCATGAAGTGCAAAGGTTCCTGCAGAAGAGAGGATTGATATTCCTGATGGATTCTGGTCTTTTTGATGCACGGCAGGAAGAGAGTGAGGGAGGGGATACATCCTCCTCTTTGACAGCTGCCAGAGCATAGGGCTGGGTGTGGGTTTCCCTGGGGGCTCTCAGGCAGGGGGTTTAGGCCCATGAGCTCCACCATGGCTCAGCACTGCAATCCTTGGCCACCAAATCCACGGCTTCACGGAGCTGCAGAAGCAACCAAGGAGAGCAGGAATCATGCCTCCTCCCACATCCATTGGTGGGAGAACCCTTACAACACAGGCAAAATCCTGCCCTTCCAGCCCCTCAGTGGTCCTTTCAGCTGGGAGATGCCTCCCTTACTTAGGATTTAAGGCCCTGAGCTTGGAGCCTTCTGGCAGAGGTCCATGTGACAGCCACGCAGTGAGTGCCTCCCAGAAGCTCTGCAGCCAAAGGTGCCTGAAAACCACAGTTCCCAATAAGCTCCCCTGGAAGCTTCTGAGGGGATCAGCACCACTAAAAAGCCACGAATTTGTGGCTTTCCAAAAACAGATTTAACCAGCAATCCAAACCCAAAGAGTCTGATACAGACATTGACTAATTCTAGAGCCTGAGACCCAGGAACTGGGAGTATAATAATTTCCATAGATTTAGAAGACTTTCACCAGCAGATTAGCACTTTTAAGAAAACTATCACTCTTCCGAAGCTTCTCCTACCCATGGTACAGTGCCCACCAGAAGGCAAATTAAAAAGGACAAGTAACTTTTTTTTAGTGTTTATTCAGAGTTGCCTTTATACACGAGGGACTGGTGCTCTGATGCTGTCACAAGTGAACCCAAATAAACCCTGCTCAAGTGTCAACAAGCAATTCAACTCAGTGAATTTATATTATAACATTATTACACATCAATAACAAATTAAGACTATCACCTAGAAATTGCAGATAATTTAAAAAAAATCCATGTCAAAAGTAAAAAAAACCAAAAACAACAATGGAAACACAAGAACAATGGAACATACATAATGATGTTGCAAATAAGTTAACAGAGTAGCACACACACACAATAATGGTTTTCCAAAAACTCGGGTGCACTGCCAGCAATGCTAAAATTCACTGCAAGTGCTGCAGGTGAGCTGGTGCTTTGGCAGGAAGGAAAGCCCAGGCTGCCAGGGACCACACCAGCCTCTGCACTCTGCTGCTCACACCAGTTCTTCCCTGGATTTTATCTGCCTCCACTGAACTGAAGTTGATTTGGAAGCTGCCTTCATCTGTAAATACCCATCAAACACACATTTTGCTCGTGACTTACTTTTGCTTAGCTCAAGTGTAGCAGGGACTGGCATAAGCTAACTTGGTATCACAGGTATCGATGTCATTAAAAATCAGCCTGAAAGCACACTTGAGTTTAAGCAAAATTGACTTGGTATACAAGTGCATAAACAAAACTCAAACAAATCCTTTTTGCACCAAAACAATGCTGTGTATTCAAGGATTTATATTGGTTTAACATGTGGATCAGACAGGAATAAATAAATAATTGAGCCACTGACACTTGTGCATGTAGACAAAGTCTACTAGACTTTGGTCCTAGAGAGCTGATAGCTCTCCAGGCCTGGATATCTCTGATGCTGACCACAAGTGGCACCTTTGCAATTTGGATTAATGGCCACCCTAAGGAATTTGGGAAAAATTGGCATTTTAAGATATGACTCAGGCCAGTGTGGGCACACCAGGCTTTTCAAGTAAAGAAGGACTTTGCACATTATCTTCCAGGCTGTCTCCTCACTGTACTGCTAAAATGCAGTGACAGCACTGCCGCTGTCAAACGGGATTCAGGCTACTGGCATCAAATGTGGACTTGCAAAATCACAATCAGTACGGGCATGTGCTCCAGGCTGACACATGCCACATACTTCAGCAAATAATGCTAAAATTTAAACAGGTTAACCCTCTCTCTGAGGTAAGGCTGACCAAACCCTCACTGGGTTAGCCTTTAGGGAACCAGGCTGCACTCAAATTGAGCTTTGAGGAAATGCCTTCACTCCCACAGCACTGGATCCAGCTGTGCATGTGAGTAGGAAGTGCCATATGAGAGTTCCTCGCCACGTGGCGTGGACTGGCCAGTGATTCCAGGAGGAACTGCATATGACCTGACCCTGTTTTCATTCCCAGTACTTGCCGTTATTATATATGCACCTCTCCTGAAGGTCTTGCATAAGCACAACTGCATTTCTGGCTTAGAAGCCCATGAAGTCTCAAAAATATAGATAATAAAAACCAACACCATCTCCATGCTATCCTCTCTCACATTGCCTTCTCAAAGCATAGATAGCAAACAAATTTTATGCTTACCATTCCTAGCAAGATGGAAACTGTCATGAGCAAGGGTTTCAAGCTCCAATGCCAAACACATTGCATCATGGCAGAGCATGATTATTCACTTTTGAAAATTTAAGGCACCAAAACGAGCAAAAGTGAGGAGTTCCCATGCAGCTTAGTGTCTTCAGAGCTGGTATATGCAGCCTGTAGAGCTCACTTCATGACGGCAGAACAAGCAAACTGATTTACTCAGCTGCTCCTGCACAAGAGCAGGCACAGCCACGGGAGAGTTTCAGTTTAAGCCTACAAGTTAATTGAATAGCAGATGCAATCAGGAAATCCAAAACAGGAATATAGAGGCTAATATACAATACTGTAAGGCACTCCTACTGGGAAGGGAAAATTGGAAGGCAAATTACGAAGGAGAGAATGATTGGACTCAACTGGTTCAAAAACAACACGATGAGCTATGAAGCTCTAAGTCTCGCTGTAGACTCAGCACTGTGAGTAGAGACAGGGACGGAAACAGTGAGAGAGAGGAGAGACTGTCTTGCAGTTGAGCAGCAGGGGAAAAAGTGAGAAAATTATGATGATTATTTGACTAATTTCTTTTATATATATCAACAGTCAGCTGCAATCCAGGCAGTGACCTTGAGAAGCCCGGGAAAATAGGTGGCCTATGTTGCTACAGGGAAAAACCAAAATTCAACTGTGCAGCTTCTCCATTTCATTGTAAACAGACATCCTCTGCTTTTTAAAAAAAAAATCTTTCAGGACATTATCATCAATCCCTTATAATACACACATCATCCTGATAATAACAGAAGCTTTGACAAGCGGAGCTCTAGAAGTACCCTGATGATTCATTTCTAACAGGGCACTCACAGCAAGTGGAGTACTGTGAAAAACTCAAGTTCCTCACCAAAAAGTACCTTCCCTCACAACTACCAATTCCTATCATCCCACGTAGCGAGCTCATATTGCTATGTGCCAGCCAGGATATTTTGTCACATCACAAACCCATCATTTTCCATAACCTAAGATCAAAAAAAAAAGGCAAGAGAAAGATTTCTACACAAGAATTACAAATTTCTTTTTTTTATAGGTTGATAATATAAAATAGCCACCCCTAGGTGGGTCCTTCTTTCCATTAAAGGAAAGGTAGATGGTCAGGGTAAAGAGGAAAAGAAACTTGAATAAGGATCTCTGCAGTGTCCTAGATTAAAATAATCTCAGACTAACAAATGTAAGTACCTGTAGAGCATGAAGCTATAGACCACTGCAGTGAGGCATTCTATTTCTACATTGATTACAAGTTTTGTTCAAAGCAAAAGCAGTAACAGGATTACAGATCAATTCCTCCTCAGTCAGCTATGAAAGCATCTTCTCTCTGAAGGAGACAAAGAGCGTATTTTATTCTTGGCTCATGATGAAATGGCATTGTTCAAATTTATAATACATCATTTCATCTGTGTGTGGGGGGGCAAGAGAGTTGTGCAATCTGCAAAGACCCCAGGAAGTTTTCCAGCCAATGCTCATCCAGAGACCTCAGAGCAGGGCCACGTGCAGGCTGTGGCTGCAGGATGGGTAGAGCAGGAGTGGGGACCAGCACACAGCACGGTCAGTGCAGCAGAGACAGCCATGCACAGGTGCAGCATCCACTGAAACCCAAACCCAAACCACCTACAGCACTCCGGACTCACTCTCTTGCTCACAGATGGCTCTTGCAAGAAAACGGCCCTTTTAGAGCCAGCTCTTTTGAGAGTTAATAATTGAGCAGTAGTTTCAATTTATTCTTTTGCCTTGCAGTCCTGAAAAATAGGGCTTCTTCCTACTGCATCGGCACCTTCTGAGGGCAGGATCAAGCCTTTCATTTTGCTTACAAAAAAGCAGTGACAAAAGACTTTATCTTGCCCATTCATATGGAATAGCTTTTTTTTGGATAGGAGCTAGGCATCCCTGAGAGGACAGCATCTTCCATGTTATGGTCTGCTCCTATAGCTTTACTTTTCCAAAGTAGAAACAAATGTATATTCATTTTAGGAACTAGCTGTTTTACAACAACATTGGATTTTAAAGCAATTGATCTGATCTGTAATGTACAGTATCCTTTTACATAAAGCTCTGGGCACTGACAGCATATGGTAACAACATGCTTTTGCTCTTTGTCATTAGTAATGGCAGTGGTTTCAGATCCATGACTAATTCCAGCAGTTTTGCCAACATCATACTCTTTTTTTTTTTCTTTTTCTGTAAATCTGTTAACAAAGAAACTGTTCTGTAATACCTGTACACACCCAGAGCAACTCCAATATGTTGTTATTCCAGAATTCAATTCCAACATCTAACCACACACTTGACTGGTACTTTAGAGATCAGGACATCTGTCAAAGTAGGTAACAGTCTGCAATGTCTGAACCTGGATTCCATTTTTGACAGAGCACACAAGCAGCTTTCTCTAAACTGAGCTGGACATGAACCAGCACTGGAAGGTATCTTAAATACCAGAGCATGATGATATGAAAAGCACCTCCATTTTTTCTTTAGTGACCTAACATCATGTCCACAGATAATTCAAAATAGTACCTGCCAGATTCTGGCAGTTTCAGAGCCACTGGCTTTGCCACAGGACTAGCTGTAGCGACACACGCTGAAATATATGGGAGCATACTGTTTATTCAGCCAGTACCAGTGCAGTTCCTGTTTGCATGACTAATTCCACAACACTTCCCCAGTGTTTGCATTTCTGAACACGCGGGGAATTCTTCATGTGGGAATGGATTTGCAAGGAACATTACACCTTTAAGCGTGATAGGCAAAAGCAACTCATTTCACATAAAGAACAGCGAGCTGAGACAGAGACACCACTGTGTAGGGGAAGTATTAAGTTTTGTGACAAAGGTGCATGATTCACCAGGTTTATTAAACATGGGAATCCCTATAGTACTTTGCCAAGAACATAGAAAAACCCTCACTTCCTTCCAAAGAATCCCACTGAGAGAAGGACTTCTGGAAAAGAAAGGCACTGGTTGTCTAATGTATACAGATATAAACATGCTTCTATATATATAGTAGTTGCACTCAAATTTGAGAAAGCTCAGATTCAGTTACTTTTTCTTTGACTGGAGGTTGGAAAAGGTAACCACTTATACTCCAGTACAAGGCAACTCACTGCAGCATTTTACCTTTTAACATAAGTATGATGTACCCTGTTCTTTTATTTAAAATACTTCAGCAATTAGTGAGACGCTTCGATGATCAAGACTGCTTTCTGCCTTGAATACAACAGTCTGAAGATTATATAGGAAGCAAAGATCAGTATTCCACACTTTCACAAACCTGTGTGAGAGGAGAGGAAAAATACATGCAACTGGCTTTTTTCTCCTCAAACTGTATTAGCTTTCTGTATATAGATGTGTGTGTGCATATATATAGGTGACTGCTTTCATAGGTATGTAATACACACATCACTGCAGGATGTGGAGAGAGTTAAGAGTGTGGACTGGAGGGAGGATGATCTCTAACTGCTCACTGGAGGGGAACTCGAAAGAAATTAAACACAGTGCCAGTGACTGACACACTCTCCCCAGTTAAATCCATCATGTACTTCCCTTTCACAATGGAAGTAATTCACTGTGGTGAATACTTTCCTGTGTTCCAGGTGTGTGGAGCAGAATCATACCTTGAGGAACTTCACTCTCCACAAGTGAAATCATTACAGATGCATAAAATGCCTTGAAGCTCAAAGAGACTGCAGGACACAAGCTGCATATGAGAACAGCAAAGTAGTGTTTCACAATTTTGGAGGTATTTTCTAACTGAAACTTTCTGGACTATCAGTTTATCAGGTTAAGGTTAGAAAAACATTTAAATAAACTTCATTAAATAAAAAAAGAAAATCAATGTGGACACTTAAAATGCCTTAAAGTGTGGGACTATAAGGAAGTCAGAGTCAACATCATGTTACTTGAGATGAGAACGTGGCCTTCCATAGATCAAGAATAACCAGTGTAAAACTCAACAGACTTCAGTGACTGAGCTTAACCAATACACCCAGCCTGAACAAAAAGAGTAGGAAGTCCCCTGCTTATCTGAATATGGAATAGTTCACTGGGGTGGTTATGGATATATAAACATCACTGAAGGAATTATTCTGCATCTTATATTTGTAAGCACCTCCAATAAGGTTTGCTGGGAGATCCTTTTCTTTCCTTGGCAAGGAGATCCTTTAAAACAGTTCTCTGAAAACATGAGGAAATGGAATCACATGTCCATATCAGAAGGAGAGGCTGGATTTAAAATAGTTCCTGCTCTGTTGGGTTCTTTGAAACACCCCATGAGAACCTCTCCCGAGGCTACTAATAAATAAATAATACACATAAATAGGTTGTTGATTCAGCATTCTAAATGAACAACATAAAAAATAATGTGGTCATGGCAGCAAATATTTTCTGCCTTGAGAAAAAGTCTTCTCCAGAGGTGGAAAAGAAAGTTGGGTGCTTAATTACCTAGACCTAAAGCATTTCAGGTAAACCACATTTTGTATGAGAGCTAGTGGCTGGACTTCAATGCAGTTTAGCCATAGGTATTTCAAAGCCAGCAAGACTTCATGGCCACTTTGGCAGCTGTTATTCACAGATGAAGAAGGTCAGATAATACTTTTCAAAAAAACTTCTGCCTGGCTAAGCTGAGAATTTCCTTGAGCTGGCAGCTGGGAAAAGGATTCTCTTCAGGTTGGCCACTGCCATAAGGAACTCAAGTGTTCTGATATGACAATTCAAACATGTTACAAGACTCTTCGAAGTTCTCGTCCATATTCAGTTGCCTCCAGAAGGACTTCTGCTTCTTCTGCAATTCTTTACGCACACACCTGGGGCATGGTACAGCCTTCACTTTGCACTCAGAATGGAAGACAGCACCACAGCTTTCACACCTGCAAACACAAATTAGTGTCAAAATTGAATCACAAAATAGGACCAGAGCATGCAATGGGCTTCATGTGGACTGTAAGCAGTAGACATTCCTTGAAACCATTCTCGTAGCTCAAGGAGTATTATGTTTCAAAAGAGTGGCTTTGTAAAAGACACTGGTATTGCCCACACCTCTGCTGGTATAAAGCTACTCAGGACCACCAAAATAAATTGACTTGCATCCATTTGCAGTTGCTGACAATCTGTCTCAGCACTTCTGCTTCACAGACAGAAATTTTTAGAGGGTGTAATACTTATCTTCTTAGTAACTAGCGTTCAGGTCTATCACAGAATAGACATCAATTTTGTTTTACAAAAGACAAGCTTGTTGCTTTGATTTGCAAATGAAGAGTTACAATATTATTTTCCAATACGATATATTTCATCATTTGCAGAAATCATAGATTCTGTGATTTGTAACAGCCACAATACAACGTTTTCCTCATTGAAGTTCCAGTGGCCAGCTGTTTTGGAAACAGTAGAAAACAATCCATTTCAACAGCAAAAGAAGTTGTCATTTCAGAAAGTAAAAAATGAAACAGAGGTAGGAGATATACAGGCCTGCTCTGTGTCCTGTGGAAGATTGGACTAGATCAGCACAATTGTAGCTTCTGGTATTCAAAGCTGTGTTATTCTGTTCTCAAATGTGACATTAAGACTTCAAACAAATCAGCTGCTCAAACAAGTTGACTGGATTACTTTTGGGGTGCTGTGAGGCAATGGATGTAATGTCACAGCATATCAAGCCCCAGTTTCAAACAGCTGTGGAGCAATGAAACATCTGGTGATCATGACTGGGCTACACAGTTGGACATCCTCAGCCTTTCAATGCAAGTAACTATCTGCAGTAATGAGTTGAGTCACTACAGCTTTGGCTTTATAACCACAAAGTAAAAGGTTGACAGTGTCAGAGGAAAAGTCTTAGATTCCAGGTGGGTAATCAAATAATAAAAGCAACAAAACATCAAACTTTGGAGCGATCCTGAAATACAAATGAGGAGTGCTGGTCACCCTGGTGATTCTATGGGATGTCTTGAAATGCCCTGCACTTTTCCCTTCTCACAGCTATTCAAATGACTACATGAGAATCCAAGTGTCCGTTATAACTTTAGTGAGGTTTTTTCATTTGTTTGCTTTGAAATTTTTTGTCACAGAAATAAGATTCTTGTCTTCAAGACTGCGATAAAAAATTGAAAGCATGAAGAAACAAACCCTAAACACTGAGAAGCTGTAAGTCAAACTGCAGTATTTGGCATGTGGACTGGCAATACTGAGAGAAGCCCACGAGCTAACACAACCTGTTAGTTATATTGGGTGTGACTGCATCTCACTTGTAACTTTTTTAAACTGTTCCTGATCTGGTTGCACTCAAAGTTTTATGCATGAATCCAAACACGGCCTAAATTTTAATAACTACAGAGCTTCGAGAAGGCTATGCAGAGATTTAGAGAGGCACATTTCTAGCTAGCATAAACTGATAAAGCTCAATAATGAGCAAGAAAAGGAAGGTGAAAGAGACTAAGTATAATGCAGTGTATCTATTAGCTTTCATGATCTCTTGTAGGAAAACTTAACTGTCGTATTTCTAAGTATAGCTAAATCTAGTTTTGAAACAAGAAACTGGCTCACACAGAGATATTTATTATTTTTGCATTCAGAGAGTGTGTGATATGGCCCTGATCTACTAAAGCACATAAAACACATGCTTAGGACTCATATCCCAGTGATTTCCTGGGGATTACAGATCTGCCTCCAATAAAGCACGTGCTTACGTGCTTTGCTGGGTTGGGATCTCCAGGAACAGACACACTAATGGGCAAGGAAGAGAGAGAGGACAGCACTGTCTTTAAAACTTTACGCCACTCTGACCTGACACTAATGGTGATTTTATCAAGCTAATTCTTCCTTGTTAGTCAGCAACTTACAGTGCCATGGAAGTTGCTAGAGGGTAATGATTGATGAAGAGTGTAATTTTGTGCTCTTGCATTGCCACTCCCCATGCCAGCCCAGCATTTCTCCACAACACACAAGGAAGTGACAAGACCTATCAGAAACTGCTGCTGAAATGGACGGAGCAGGATGAGAGAGGAGCCAGCACACCTGCTCTCTCAAGTCAAAGGCCATCAGCAGAGCAAACGAAGACCGATGGTGTTTAAATTAATATGAATTCATTTTTCAGAAATGAGCTCAGTGGAAAAATTAACAAACTTCTTTCACATCCCTCAGAATCAAAAGACAGAGAAAAAAATGTATGAGGTGTTATTTATTAGAGCTGGTGCAATAGCTGAAGCTCTGACCAGGACCTCACATGGTCAGGCACTAAGCAGAGGCAACAGAAACAGCCAGCCCCAGATCTCACAGGACTGGCAGCCCTCGTTGCTCTGTTCTGGTGCCCCCACCCCGACTGCTGTTCTAAAGACCTATTTTCTGCTTTCTCCGATGAAGGTTCATATACTCGCAGCCCCAGCCAAGGTGTGCAGATGACAACAAAGTAGCAGTCTGGAGGAAAGGGGCTGTGAATTGGAAAACAAAGTTGTCTCTTGCTCTCAATAGGGACAGGTAGAGAGGATACCTGTATCAGCCTTCCCTGAATGCTTGTATCCCCGCCACTGCCAAAGGCAGCCAGTCACCAGGGCAGGGGGGCAATGCTGATTTGCTCTGCCTTTGTGCAAATGGCAAGCTACTCCCTTTAAAGTGATGAAGCCATAGTACCTGAAGCCATCTAAAGCTTTGCTTTTCATCATGTCAAATACAGTCGGTCTTAACTGCCCCTGGAGTGTCAAATGGCTGACCATTTCTAATCTCACTGTGAAAACCTACAGTGATACCAAAAACCCCAACAATAATATATTCCTTCTTAGGATATTACAAACTGATTTCTTCTTAATCTGCACATTATGTTTCACATGTTTTTTTTTACTGTTGTTTTCAAGCCTCAGTATTGCAAAATTATTTTATTTCTCTGAAGAAATAAAATATACCTGGTAGCCTATAAAAGGCTCACTTAATAGTTCACTACACTTGCTTATCTTTCCCTTAACCCTTGCTGTTATTGTAGGTAACTCACAGTTCAGGTATTATTTCTGAATCCTGACTCTTCTTTGTCTAGAGGCCAAAAAGTCCCTACATCTTTTGTGAGAATTCTATACACTGCTGATAAAAAGCTGATGAGCCCGTAGCCATTCAAGCCTTTCATGTGTCCTTTTTTACTGAATGATATTGTGATACTGCACATTAACAGCATCTTGCTATTTTTCAAACACTATTTGAAGAATTAGTGAACATTGCACGTTGTTTTCATACAGACCAAAGTCTTCTAAGAAGGCAGCTGAAATAGATTCCTCTCTATTTTGGTGTTTTCTCTCTTTCTTTTTTCTTCTGTTTTCTGACCTAACTCAATTTCTGTTGAGACTTATGTTTTAAGGATGTTTTACTTGTTTGAACACCAGAGTAACAAAAATGCAGAGAATTATTCAATCCTCTAAATAATTTTTATTGCACTGAAAAGTGTAAGAGAAAGGGCAAAGCTCTCTGCAGCCAGACAGGCATTATAATGCTCTTATTATTACCACTATCAGTTACAAAAGAAAAGTATTTCTACATTAAAAGCATATAATCATTCCTTGTATGCTGTGGAAGTGCTGATGTCAGTATCTCTCATCAAGTCTGGGCATTTGAAATATATACAAAACAATATTTTGTGATTTGTAAATTCTGGCATGTTCTTTTCATGCTTTCCACGTATGTTTCACAAGATTATGGCCCAAGTAATTCTGGATGCTGCACAACCAATTCATTATACTCATATTTCTCATCTGTACTGCACCAACATTTAAGTGCCCATGGGCAGGATCAGGTGCCCAAAGTGGAGGGTGCAACATAAAGAACACTCAAGGACCTCTCACCTTAAACAGACAAAATAAAGCAGGGATGGTCAACAGGTGGCCCAGGATGTCATCTGAAAGACAGGCTTTTTGTCTCCCAGGAACCTTACCTGTTGACAGACTGACCAGTGTGGCTGTTGGAATGAAGCTGCTGGGACTATCAAGATTTATTTTAGAACACCTCTGGTATCATTGGCTGTACCTGTCTGGGTTCCAGACACTGAACAGGGAATCAAAGCAGCTCAAAGTTATGCTACTCATCCCTGACATGAACAAACAGTGAAGGGCAGATGTAACACCATTCCTACCTCACCAATGGGAAGCGAGAGGAGAACTGGCTTGGTCAAGGTCAGCCAGGAGCTCTTAGCAGAGTGGAGAAGGGGAAAGAGCTGCCCTGTCTCACTGCAGTGCCATATTCACCCACCACCCCTTCTCTTGTAATTTTATATATTAACTTTCATTTTTTCATTTAAAGAAACCAATTCCTTTGTGCCAGACTTTGCATGCATTTGGTCAAGTCAGTAATCCCTTGAAATGAATTTCAGTAATCAAATCCCTTCGCTGTCTAGAACTTTTCAATTTTTTCTTTCCTTCCATGCAGAGTAAAAGTTAAGATAAAATGGGGTAATTTATTATGTTTTCCTTAGATAATGCTAAACGCTCACCAAGCATCCAAAATACTAAGCCACCTGTAACTTGGCTATTTAAAAACCCAAAAAAGAGCAAACCACAGCAGCTGAAGTAAGCCTTGCCTAGGGATTCCAGTGTGATCACCATCCCACACTATGCACATGTGCCTGTGTGTAAGTATTTCTGAATTGCTCAGCTGTGAATATCAGAGACGTGCCCTTCAAAACTCTCAGAGACTTTAGCAGAACACAAAGAAAAGGAAAATGGACTAGCCTGTGTTCACTTAGAACACAAAAAAAGCCCCAAAGGCAATCAATGCCTGACACAAGTGCAGCAATATTATTCCAGTTGCCTAGGAACCAATGCAAGGAGCCTGCCTAGGGAGGGACGCCCACATAGTAAATGAATGGAAGCAGGTTGGCACTAATATGACATTGATTTGTCCCTATAAGGAGCTTGTTAAGATAACGCCTTGTATGACACATAGTCTTTACCAGACACAGTTGTGGGGTTTTTTTTTATATACTATACTTAAAAACTGTTAATACTTCAGACTTGCTTTTGAAAACTTTGTCTCTGAGAAAGAAAAAAAGAAAGGGCCTACTACCCAGTCCTCAAATTATTATATAACTAAAATTCACTCTAAATTACCAATTCAGTGTTCAAGGAACCAGTGGTGATTCAAAGCACAAATCACAGTTTTCCCTTCCATACACCTGTTCATCAGAAGGGAGTTACCCTTGGTAAGCCAGCAGAGCCTGAAGACACTCCTCATTTATAATGGCACAGCTGGGTCCTGGGCTGGCCCTGGGGGCATAAACAACAGGAAGAGCTGTAATTGCCAACCACTGGCACAGCTCATGTGCTGGGGGAGCCAATGCAGAGGGGTGAGCTGGTTACAGAAGGCAGCCAGCAAGGGGTGTACAGTGACCACCAGCCTGCACTGATGGGACTCCCCAGGTACAGTGCCCATGGCTTGCACCTCTACTTCAGCTGCAGGGATCAACCTCAACACAACCTGACAGGGCATCTGTGAACACCACCACCCCTGCTGCTTTAACAATGGACAGCTGAACAACACACTGCCCCGTGACCCTGCATGAACACTACCAGACCAGGGTCTGCTCCCTTTTACCCAGCACAGGTTAGACTGAGGTGCCGGGGAAGCTCTCCAGGCAGACTGGAGGATGAGAGAATAAGCCCCTATCTTGGCTCACCTGTCTGTGCCCTCTCTTGCCCCTCATCCTGTCATGCCAGCACCCACTGCCAAGGTCAATGGCATCCAGCAGATGTGCAAAGTGGACAGAGATATTAAAGCCTCACAAATGAGGAGAAAAGTGGGCAGCCCACTGCAGGGGAGGGAAAACCACCAGTGCTGCACTAGTGGAGGGGAGCTTCAGTGTCGACTTCTCCATTGCTACATCCAGAGAAATCGCAGAGCAGGCCTTCATTTTGGGTGCTCAAAGAACAATTTGCTACAGGCCAGGGCTGAACCAGAATAGTGGATTTAAGCACCTCCTATCCTCCTGTGACAGTGGTGTGCACAGGCTGAGGTACCGCCCCAGAGCACGGCAGCAGGGTCGAGCAGGAGTGATGGGAACCTGCAGCTCCCAGACCCCTCTTCACAAAGCTATGTCACTCCTGATTAAGGAGGGATGTGTATCCCCAGCTTCTCTGCATTTTAGGCTTCAGGGATTTATACTACACTTATCTACGTATATTTCCATACTTGCATCCAAGCAGGAGAACTAAGGACTGACTGTCAAACTCAGCACTGTGCTTTGAGAGTTGTTTAAGCTCAGAGATCCCAAGCCAAGTAATGTGGCCTGTAAACAGCTGTTCCCAAGAAATCACTAAAGGGACAGTAAAATCAGTATTAAAACTTTTAATCTGAAACTCATGCAATTACACTTTAGACAGTGAAGCTCAGTTACTTTGGAAAGAGGAAGAGTCCTGCATGATAGATCCATTACCTGTAAACCACTGGGGAGGCTGAAATGCCACAGAGATCCAGGTGTTTACACTACTCAGGCACATATCCTCTGCCTCTGCTAGCTGCCACACCAAGAACTGGACTTTGCCCCTCTACCCCTCCTGTTATTAATGAATTCACATTCACACATAGTAGTTGAAGATCTAAAAGCAATACTATTAAAAGTAATATTAACATACTGTCCTCAACTATTGTAATTCGTTTGCATGATTCTAGTATCTTGCATTTTGCTGTAAGTTTCAAGTCTAGAAATCCTGTGACTATGCCAGGATTTTGCTTTCAATATAAGAGAAAGGCAAAGGCAACTCTCCGTTAATGTTGAAGACATGCCCACCTGGACCCAAGATGGAAAAAAGAAACTTAACATTTAAAGAAATAAAGTAAATATATAAACAACAAATTCCCAACGTTATCTTAGAATTTCTGAGCACTTAAGAGTTGACAGTGGGCTAAAAAGCAATTGAAAACCTGTCAACTGGTCTACAAGAACCATATTTGGGAGATGGAGAAGTCTATCTTAAAAGGGGAATTTGCATGAGAAAGGAGAAGAAAGAATTAAAAGGTCTTGACTGTCAAGTTGGAAATATCTAGAGTGAGGAAGAAGGCACAGCAGGGAAGCTGCAAAACAGAAACTGTAAAGATGGTTACCATGTCCAGCCAGCGGGGAAGAACACAAGGCAGCACTGCAGAGACCTTTCTACTTGAAAGAACAATCTGCCTTTAGACTGAACATTCTAGTTTAAAACACTCTGACACGAGGCAGGTAAAGCCAATCTCTAAAGCTAATTCAGTTGCCAAATACAATGCTTGATGAAAAAGCCACTATATTTTGCTTTCTTTTTACATATTCCAGATAACATGACTGTGCGACCCAGCACAAACAAAAATAACATGATCTGGCCCAGAAGATTTTGACCAGTTTTGACATATTCAAGTGAAATTAAATTACCAAGGAAACTTAACATCTACTTAAGGTGCCTATGTTTCTTTAAAGAAAGTTCTGAGCAGATCACTTCAGGGTGCTTTGAACCAACTATCAGCATCTGATAAGCTAAAAAATTAGGTACTAAACTACTGGCACAACTCAGGTGAACTGGGCTTGAGGAAAGACTTTCCAGCAAAGCAAGAGGGAAAATTATGTACTTCTTTGACCTGTGCCAAGGTATTTCCTGGAAATGCTCTATTTCAATCTCTCCACCTAATATCTATCTTTAATGTTCTCCCAATTGCTCAAAGCTACTTTTGCCCAGTGACAAAGCATCCACAACACAGTGAGCTGTAACCTTGCAAAGACTCGGGCATGCACAGACTCAGAGCCTTTAGTTAGACTTGTCACTATGTGCAAAGTACATTCATAGGTCTTATCAGGATGGTGGCCAAAGATTATAGAGGCATCCAAGCTGGTTGATACAGTCAAGCCTGTTCTGTGGCACGTCTATTTTAAACTTGGGTCTTCTGGTTTGTATCTTAAAAGGTCTACACGTCTTAACTGATCTGCAGAACAAATTAACTTAGCAAACTGAAAACAGTTTAGCCTTGATAAATGAATATGAACACAAAAGAGCAACTCTCCATGGTTCACGTACATCTACAGTCAGCACATAAAAGGCAAGGAATGGACTAAATTGTTCTTAACCAAGCAAGTAGCTTTACCAGCAAAACACAAATTCCATGTGAAAGTTGTCACTAGGATGACGACACTCAGGCCAGACCAAAGCTTTATGAACGGGGTAACACATAATAATCTTAATCAGAACTATAATTGCTTAATTACCTAATGGGACAAAGTTTTTTTAATGAGCATTTATTCTCGTTCCAAAGATAATTTTCTCAGTATCCCTTAAGATTCAAAAGTTGTTAAAAATTGTTCTAAGTTATACAACAAAAACAGCCATATATTATAGACAACAGTGCCACTACACAGACATTGTCTATTCACTTCTGTTGGTTTGTTTGTTTGTTTCAGTTTTAGGATAAAGAAACAAAAACTTTTCACCACATTAATGAAGAACAAGCAATACAAGAACAACTTGAGGGGAAGTGTCTGCTTGCTAACTAATAGGCAAAGATAGCTCTAACAAGTCCATTTATAGCCAAGGATATTTAATGTTGTTTCACATTACTTGTAAATACAAAATAAGTGATATAATAGGATAATTTTATATGTTTCTTTGCTAAATTTAAGCCTGGGGCAAATTTAGTCCAAGAAATAACATAGGAGGTAGATCCTCAGCTTGCTAAAGTTGCCAGAGCTGCAGCAAAAGCCGAGCTGTGGGAGTTTACATTAGCTGGCAACTTGTTCCATGAAATCTGCAATTAACTCAGGAGGCTTTAAATATAGTTCTCATGATTTAAAGGCCTTCCAAAAGATGGTGAAATTATGAAATTTAGAAAGAACCCTGATTAAGATTTATATAAATATGGGTAAGACAGAAAAATGGGAAATGGGGGACAGAAGAATCAACCTGACCGGAAGAGGCATCAAAAGGATGGGACAATTTTTAAGCAACTGTTTAACTACTGAATCAGAGCTTTCATTAAGATCTGTGCAGAATGGCCACCTCCCAAGAAAAGCCACAGAAAGGAAATATCATTAGAAAGCTTATGACTTTGTGAGCCCACCCTTACATTCAAGGCAGCAAACTGTTGTGCTGTATTGTTGAGCAGGATGTAAAGAGCCTGCCAAGCACCGCCCACAGACCCGCTAATTAAGTGAACTGATTGTGTTTGTTTTGGAACCGTTTGCCAACAAAGGAATGTGTCACACTGATTAGTGAGAGAAGGGTATGTAATATATGTGTATTCAAACCCTGAGGAGCGCATAACCCAGGTATTCACTCTGTTTGCCCAAGGACTGACAAAAATGACTCAAGCAAATAACCAGACCAAAGAGAAACTCCAGCCCTCAAGAGGGGCCCTCTTTTTCTCTCAGCTGCATCTATCTAAAGAAGACCCATCCTTCATAAATTCCTGCTGAAGAACTGCTCCAGAAACTCCCGAGAATATCGTGGAGAGAAAGAGTCTCTTCACCTCAAAGCTGACCTAAGAAACCATGAAGATGGAAAGTTAACAGCTGGCTGAGAACCACCTTGGAATTGTACTGGCCACTCTGACAGCTGCCACTCTTCCCTCCAAAGAGCAGGAAAGGTCAGGGAGGTAGCCAGAAAAACAAATGCCAGCGCAACACAGACATACACACACTCTCCACACAAGCAGGCTTCACTTTCCAAACATTCAGCAGAGCTGAAGCCTGCAAAAGCTGTCATGCACCCACTTTTGAATATTTCTACCTAACAGCCCAGTTTGCAGGTAAAGTTAATAGCACGCTCAAAAGTGAACGAATATCATTTAAAAGAAATGAAAAACATGGTCTTCAGAGCTCAAATACTCTTCCCTTCTGAACTCAGCAGCTTCAGTTGGGGTACTCAGCAGCCTAGTATTAAATACAAAATGTGAATACTATACTGTAGACAGCAATTCCAAAAAAACAAGATGGACAAAGGGAGTTGTAGTCAATTCTCACCATACACTTGGGACTCAGAGTAGTACAATTAAATCACAAATCTGAGCTGTTTACTCAGAGTTTTGTATGACATCTAATTGACAAGGCAAGCTGAACACATCATCATAATTTTCAGATATAATTGCAAGTTTTCACATGAACCTTGCCATTCCATCTGCCACAGGTTACTCTGCACATTACCTATTTCTAACCAGAGTCCTCACCCTACACTTGTCTTTGTAGCAGTCAGCACACCTACCTCAGAAACCTCCCTCATCTTCAAGATACGGAAACAAACACAAACCCCCTCTACCTGGCCTTCTCCCTCACTGCTTTGCAGCTGATGAAGCTGCACAGTAAAACATACAAACTCCTCTGTTGGCATAACTTGTTTCCAGAGCAAAAATATGGAACTGAAATAATCTGGTTAGTTTTACACAGGTGCACGTGCACAAACAAGTAGTAACGAGATGAGAAAACTAACTAGGAAGGCAAATGGAAAATGCCAGGGATAAAAACAAGCTCTAGTGACAAGGACTACAAAAGGAGTAAGCAGAATGACCTCTGACAAAATCAGAAAGAGAAATACTGGAGAACCTGTCATGCTGATTGTGTTTTAATTAAAATAATTAACAAAGACCACTGTCTTTGGCATGACATCAACCACAACCTCACATTTGTGAAACATGAACAAAAGTCCTTTCTGGCTTCTAGTTCGCATAAAAACAGAAGCTAGAGCAGCGTCTGCTGGCTTGAACTGCTGACAAATACTATTTGATTCCACAAGGTTTTAAACTCTGTAATTGCAAGGTATGTCTGATCTCAGCTGAAGGGTGGGATCCAACAATGTTTTTGTGAACAAAAATCCCCAAGACAAATCAAATTTTAAAGTAAATCTGTCTTCCCAAATGTTCTTACACATCCTCATCAATCTTTTGGGAATAATGTCAATTGCCTTTTATACAGTCTCAACAGACATCTTATGTTTTATGCAATCTTAGTCTCTTTCTTTTTAACTCAGCCCATCTCACCATGCACCCTAGATACATTCTTTCTTAAAAGCCATTTATAGAGCTCAGCTGCACATCTTGTCTAGCTTATGTCCACTGCTTTGTCAATGCATTTTTTAGAATAAGACTCTGGTAACAGAATGTGCAAACAGCCTTTGAAACCCAGATCAGACTGAAAAATCCCTGAAGAGTAGTTCTTGGTTACTTGTAATTTAACATCTTTGTGCACACAGGGGAATCAGATTCTTAATAAACCCTTCTAACAGGCTGGTGTTGATTGTTTCCAATTTTCAATAGGAAATTTTTTTCCAACTTTTTTTCTCCTTCACATGAACACTTTGGAGAACAAATTAAAACGACTGTATTTGAAACAGCCAAAAAATACTTCTCTGTGGAGGAATGCTGTGCTGTCAGATATACTGTCTCTCTGTTAAGGGTGAAAAAAACCCACCTCTTTTATTCAAAATTCAAGATACTATTGAAAAACACTGCTGTGTTTCCAAGTCTGCTTTGGTTTCCTGCATTTTGCTTCTAGGTTTCCCACGTGACTCCTGTCCCTGACCTGGCATTCAGTACTCTACATAATGTGAAATAAAGGTTCTGTTGTATAGTTTAGGACTGGCATACGGTTATACTTACTTTGTAGCACCTGAGAATAGCAGTGTCATTAAAAAAAATCAAACCTAAATCTTGCACACACAGGCACAGAGGAGTAAGCACAGAGAGCAGAGCACTAGTCATAACATTTCATGGGGGAAACACTTCAGAATAGATAGTTAAAATGGACAATCCCAGTACATTATGGGCCCAGTGATACCAAAGACCAGAAAGATGTTTGGGATCACTCCAGAGAAGCCACTTGGCTTTTCAGGACACTTTGCCAGCTCAGAAGAGTTTTGGATAAATCACACTGTGTGATGCTACTGGGGACTCTTCCCTTTTTGAACAGCTGTTCTGAGACCTACAGGGCTGTGGGAAGCAGCTCTTCTCATCTCTTCCCAGGTCTGCTCAAGGTGGCCTCCCTGGGCCAGTAATCTACTGCAGCTGCCCAGTAATGTGCACCGGTGGAATGCAGTCCCCAGTTATTTAAAGATGAGGTCAGGAGTCTGGGAACCTGCAAGGTGGATCAAGTGTATGACTGACACCACCGTGTTAGAGTACCTGCTTGTAGAAATGTCCTCAAAGGGGTAAAGGATCTCTCCATTGTTGCAAATCTCACAGATGAAACCCTTCTGGCTACAAAGGCTGCAGCTGTACACATGAGAGGTGGCAAACTTGATCACCTTCCCCAGGAAAGGAGCCAGCTTTCCTTCAATAACCTGGAATGAGAAGAAAGTATTGAATGAACCCCCCAAAAACTACCAGAATGCCCTGAAGGACTGAGACAATATTCATTATTACAGAGATGCAGCTAAGTGCTGCTGGTTCAGACAATAGAAAAGTTACTTCCCAACAATTATAGCTCTATGAAATCACAAGTGATAGTAGTAGCCAATGACCTGAACATGAAAACTAATTTGCTATGTCTTTGCAAGTCTCTACATGGCAATAACACAAAATATTAGTAGTGATTTTAAGTACAAAAATACATTCATATAATAGGGCACAAAGAAGTAAATAGGAAAAGAGTTTAAGGCTTCCCCATTACCTCTGGCAGCTATGAATACTGCCTTACATTTACAGTTTTCACTTCTTTTACTTTTTATGCACAAAAGTCAGTTTTGTCTTTGTTTCTTTTCCTCCAAAGCACAAGCTTTTTGCACAGATTTTGTGAACAGAACACTGGCTTTCCTCTTTTAGTAGGATTGTTTTTCCCATTGAAAATCATTTAAATACAATATTCTGCTCCTTGCCAAAATGAATACATTCTTAGATAGTCTTGAAGAGGAACTGTTTTTTTTCCCTTCAGTGTCCAGCTCTCAAATCAAGAAGTCCCTCACTGCCAGACAATCCTGCCTAAACCATTAGAAGTGATTAGCACTCCCCATGTTTGTGTGAAAAAAACTGCTAAGCCACATAGATTAAACTGCTAGCCACAACACTCACCTAAATTTGTGACTTGGTGACAATGCCTCAATAAGGGGTGCTATTCAAGCAAAATACTTTCCATTCAGATCAAATTCTAGAGACTTTTAGGAATTCTGCAGCTATAGGGAATAATGAAGATGGAATAAGGCCCTAAGGGTATATTCTTCTCTCCTGGGCTTCCTGTGGTCTGAATGGCAGCTTGCCAGATTAGTGATAGAATTGTGTCACAGGATTTGATAGCAAGCCCTCGTAAAAAGGAAAAAGAATGCAGTAATTGCTGACTGGAGACTTGCACAGGGCTGTGCCTTGAAATCTAAGAGTGGGGAGATTTACACCTAAATGTGTGCTGGAGTCAGTTCAGGCACCCCCTTCCCTAAATATGGTAACACACCACCCGTAATTTGGGTTTAGCGTAAACAAATCTAGAGAAAGCACAGAGGTCAAGGCAGTGAAGAACAACAGAGTTTGGAAGAAAATGTAGGGTAGAAAGGAAAAAAGTTTGTGTTGCAGGGAACTCCGTGCCCGCTTCGTAAGACAACCACTACTAAAGAGTACACCTGGAAAAGGAGGTGTGCAGGTAGCGCTCATGTTGATGGCATTGGATGGCACTGGCTGAAACGTGCCCCCTCTATGCCTTCAGCACCAGCCTGCCAGCCACACCTGCAACAACAGGAAGCAGCAATGTTATTGCTAGTACTGCAGATAGGACATCTGCTCATGTCAGAGGAAAAAATGACGTTCCTATTGCATCCTGGCATAGGAAGATCCCCTTCAACGACAATATAAACAACGCAGAGAAGCTGCTGCATGAAATATGAAAATGAAGCCATAGTTCAAGGTAGTGATATTACTATCCTTCTAACAGATGGTCAGAAGCTAATTTAGCTCCCCTAGGCTGGCTTTTCTTTTTCATTTTGAAGAATGAATTTTTTTTGCTTGCAGACTCCAGAGTCTGAAAGCCAATCAAGCTGTGAGCAGGGGAAAGACACGAAAGCTGACAGTATTCAATAAACAGGAAGAAAGAAACAGTGAAGCCACACAGCTAGTGACACAGCTACAAGCACCCTCCCAAAATCCATTTAGCACTAACAGATGAAATACACGTACAAGGATAATAAATAAACCACAACACATACATATTTTCCAAAGAATATTCATGCTACAGCAGCCACCTCAGGCCACAAGTGCTCAGCTTAAAATGCCAGACTGTAGACACAGCTGCAAACAAACTTTGTAAGTCTGTGCTAATGTCACTGTCAGCAGGATTTTAAAAGTTCGATCTCTGAACTAACATTTTATATAATGTCATAAACAAAATTAAGATGATCTATTACCTTCCTAAGCACCATGGATGAATTTAAGACTGTAGGAGGCACAAAAGGTTTCCTATGATGAAGAGTTCACAACCTAAGCAAGATAGATTGAGTGGGCAGCTGCCCTTAAAGGGCTGGTGTTATTTGTCCCTGTTTATTTATTTGTATGGCTTGTCCTAGCACTCCGGTGGGTGGGCTTGTAAGTCTGGCCACTGCAGACACACAATGAAGATGATATCTTCAAAGAGCCATGCATGACAATTTTGCAATGTGAATTACAAGCCATTTTACTGTATTATAGAAGGAAGACAAAATGCAGCATCAAACCAATGTTATCACTGTTTTTAGCATCCGTAAATTTTGTGTTATTTTGTTTCATCAGAGACCTCACGGCTGCGCACAGAATGACTTTTCCTTGCAGTCTTCTCTCATTCGTGCTTGTAGCTAATAAGGATAAAATCCTCATCTCCATTTACCCTGGGCAAACAGAAAGGAAGATATCTATTTGCTGTCCCCAATAGGAGTTTCATGGTAACAGTTCTGCAGTGAGTGTTCTATGGCTTGGGAAAAGGAGCGCAGGACATGTAATCAAAGCTGTCAAAACTTCTCCTGTGACAGCCAGAGGCACAGGGTCAGTCATCCCTGAACCACAATGGAAGAGTCCCAGGATATTCTCCCAGTTGATGCCAGAATCCGATTTTGAGTTTCAAGGAAACCCAAGTGTTTAAAAGAATAGAAGAGTGTAAATCAAATGTAATGCATTATTCAGGTATCATGGAAATTATGAAAGGAAAAAAAAAGACCTCAAGAGGCCACCTTGGTAGAGCCAGTAATATTTATGCCATTCTTTACAGCTGTACCTGTTACTAAAGCCTTTCAGTCACGGAGACTCCACAGCCCCCATGCAGTCTTGTCCAGCACACGTCTGTTCTCCGTGACTGCTGGAGTCACTCCTAAGCTTTGACCTGAACCTTTCCTAAGGACATTTTAGTTTACAAAATAAGCGTACAAAGTAAGTTTATAAAACAGAGAAACTGTGAAATCACACACTATGAGCTGCAGAAGAGTACACATTTCAGAAGAAATGTGGTAATTTAGGACAAAACTAAGTTAAGAGTATGCAAGAGGAAAAGAAACAAAAACATTTACCATTGACTTATCCCTGTAATATAAAACAGCCTCAGCATGCACCTGCAAAGTGCTTAAAAATATATTCTTGTCTCTCAAAAAAAGCATGAAGCTTAAAACAAATTAAAGTTTTGCTGAGTTCAGATTCCCTTCTACCTACAGCACACACGAAGAGCAAGGTCTGTTTTGTAATCCAAAGTCTTTGTAGTGCAAGCTACTGTTTTGTCATCAAAAATTAAGGATGAGAGGGGACTGACAATGGCATCCTGGTCATCAGTTTAGGGAGGGTATAATGCAACTGTCTCTTCCTAAACGGATCAAGGAATCCATCCCAACATAATTCTGGATGCAGGGCCATGCTCCTACAGTTAGCTTATCACTGCTGCACCTGGAGTTTACTGGCGTGCACTACTCGGTGACCACAGGAGGAAAACAGTTATGTCCTGAGGTCCAAAGCAAGCTGTGACTCTGAACAGCCCTTGTGTTCAGATCAGAATCATTGTCATCTCTCTGGATCTGGAAAAACACTTCTCTAAGCTACTACAGGACAGAAAACTGTGGCTTTGCACTGCAGCTCCTAACTGCATGTCTCACATGAAGAATGGTATAAAAATACACACCCACATGTACGTACATAAAAGCCAGGCCCTGCCCTCAAAGCACTTACAATTTAAACCAACAAAACAAACACTTCTTTTTACAGTAACTGCCACATATCCCCCACCTTAAATGGGACAAACTGTGCTTTGGAGGAGCCTCCCATACCGGCTCCCTGCCCACATTGCAGACAGCATCCCTCTGGGCTGCAGGGAAGGGAGAGGAGAAGCCAGGAAAACCAGTAGGAGCAGCCACCTGCCCCACTGCCCACACTCCTGCACCCAGCTTGGGAAAGCCGAGGTTGTACTGGAGAGTAAGAAGGGAAAGCAGAGACTTGTCTGCAGCAGTGGAAGAAACTAAAGGGGTATCTGAAATGAAGTATCTGAACACGCCAAAGTGGTATTGGGACAAATAGTTCACATGATTTCTATTCTAACAGAACAGAGGACTTTCGTACGAGTCAAAGTTATGAATAAAGCTAAATCAAACTTTCTTCTCTGTACATCTTTGTGCTATTGCTCAGTTGTGGAGCAGTACAATTCCAAAGAAACAATTATGCTCTGAATGAGTGAGGTGAGGGGGAAATACAGGGACTGACGAAAGCCGGGGGACAAGCCAGCGTTGGCCAAAGGCTGCGAGAGTCTTGTGCAGTGGGAAGACAGGACACACATGCACTGGGTTATGTTTGTCCTGGTCCAGCAGGAAGACAGAGAAGCTGAAAGGCAGCAGGGACTACAGTACAAGTTGAAATCCTTCGGATACATCACATTAATATGATCATAAGGGCAGTGTGTGATCAGTCAAAATCTAACTATTTGTCAGGAGGGCTGCTGGCCCCCAGAGGTTTTGTGATCCTTCTATTTATTCAAAGGCTGCCAGTTACTTATAGTTCCCTTGCTCTATCAAGGTGATGTTTTCAGAAACAAGTGGGCAGCCGCCTTTCTCCAGATAGTAAGAACTGGAAAGACCACAGACACAGCATCCTCCAAGCCAGAAGAATCCTCCTCTGTGGCCCACTGTGCACACAATAGGGCCACTGGTCACAGACAACTCACTAGTATCCCTGTGTCCTACCTTCACAACCTATTTCTGAGCCCAAGGCACTGCCCTGCACTGGGGGAGAGGCAGTGCCCTCATCTCCAACATACACTGAAGTACAGCTCTGTCCTGACTCCATCCCTTATCCCAGTTCTCTGGCCAAGCACAATGCTGGTAAGAAGTAAGTCCACCTCTGAAGGCCCCCCTCTCCCCAGCTCTTGCCTTGCCACTATGCAGCACAAACCCCCAACCCACTACACACAGCAGAGAAGTCAAGTCATTTTGTCTTCCCTTTCCAGACAACAAAGACTCCTTGTATGAGAACCTACTTACCAGCATGAAGGAGGGTTGCACAAATTAGTCCCATGGGAGAGCATTGTAGTGAACATGGTGTTGCAAAATATGTTTTCATATTAAAAACCAAACTAGAAAAGTGGCCACGAGAAGAGTGGCAGAACTTCTCTAGTCTGTTAAGAGTTTTAACCCAGAAAGATGGCAACCTAAACTCAAGGCTTGTAATAAGTTTCTGTTTGAAAAACAGAGTAAGACCAAAAACTAGGCATGAAAAAAGCTATTACAGCATTAGTTAGAGTTTGTTCCAGCCCCTGACTGTTGCTCAAATTAGAAACAACATTAATACAAGCCTCTGACTGGATGTAAATGAAAAGCAATCAAATATTGATTAGACAAGGTAAGCACAGAAGTCCCCTCCAAACTCACCCTGTATCATTTCCAAAGAGGCAATGTAACAACAGTTTTAGAGGGAACTAGAGATGTGTAGAAAAAGAAGGACAAATTAGTTAGCTGCAATCCACTATTGCTTCAATAACACCTCCACAGCCTTCCACCCACCTATTAGATCCAGTCCACAGAAATACCCAACCTCTGCATCACAGCCATATAAATCAACACTGAAATCTGTCAGATGTGATGAACTTTCTGGACAGGAAAAAGAACCAGTACAGTTTTCAGACATTTCTCAGTGAGTGTTTGTTTTGAGGGAAGGGCTCCTGCCAGCAATACTAGCTAAGAAGCAAAAGGTAATGAGTAAGATCTCCATCCCTGCAGGAATCTATGTTGTGAATTTGAGTCATCAAATCTCCTACCCTGTCTGTGCATTTTTACCAACTTCTGAAAGTGCAGTAGATGTTTACATAGCATGGAGATCATAAATACCTTTGATCACCTGCATTAGGACTGTCAAGACAGGTGGTAAAGGGAATATGGCCTGCTGAGCTTTCAGATACACTGTTCTGCTCAATGTGAGAAACTGTCACGCTTAAGAAGTCCAAATTCTGGATGGTGTCGCAGCATGTTAAAACTACATGAAGGGTTTCTGGATTAAAATAATTTTTGGATTAAATCTGCTAGTCTGAGTAATTTGTACCATATAATGAATGTAAAATCTGACAAAGTTTAAAAAAATCCTCATATTAAGATCCAAGATAATGGAGAATCAACAGATGCAGGCTATTTTAACAGAAGCTATACAGAATCTGAGAGAAGGAGGATCAATCTACCCACATCTGCAGGTAGATATTCTGCCAGGTCTGGCACAAGGGCCAGTCAACAACCACAGGCATCACGTAATAGTGTGTATAGGAAAACTGTCACTTCACTGTGGCTACGTGATCAGGGAATAAACACTGAGATGGGAACTAGAAATGTCCCCAATGCTCCCGAATCCTTAAACTGGGACCTGTAATTTCCTCACTTATCAGAAGCACTGGAGGAAACCCTGGTTATTATCCTCATAAAGGAGCACCTGCTGCTACTGCTCTGCTTGAGATCCTGGCCACTAGGGTTAAGCATTCCAGGTAAAGTGGTGAAAATACTGTAAAATTCAGGTTCTGTATCACTGCTACTGTGAGACAACCTAAATTTGCCAAATGGCTTTGTGACCCCACCCTTGTAAATCAGCTTGTTAATCATTATCGTCAAAGAGGTGATAAAGTTGTTTTATGAGCCAACACTGAAGCAGTAACATGAACTACTTATGCAGGGGCTGGTGTATTTCTCTGCAGATAACATTTATTAGAAGGCACCCTCTTTAAAGACACAGGTTTGCCTCAAACCTTCTTTTGGAGCCCTAAGTAACCTGCTCCTCTTATTCCTCCAGTCTGATTTACATGTCAGACACAAGTGACGCCTGGAGAGGATGGGTTAAGTGATACAAAACCCTTAAAACACCTTGAACTACAAGTTCAAATCTCAACTAGATTGGCCTGGCCTCTCCTCCTGACAACAAAATTTATGATTATTTCTCAAGGCCAGACGCACACTTGGCTCTATCTGAGAGACAGACACAGACAGAATTTGCCAGGAGGCACTGACGCAATGCAGAAGAGACATGAAAAGGCCAAGAGGCACCGAGAAAATAGAAGGGGTGGTACACATGAAACTCATTCACCATCCCCAATTATGTACACTGAAGACAAAGAAAGTACTTTAATTATCAGGAATAATGTCACAAGCATGTCTGGCAGAAGGAAGCTATCTGAAGAACCAGTCAACAATCGTGCACAGCTTTCCACCATCCTCTAAAAACAAGGTTTCTGCCTCCTCTTGGTTGTTTTCTTTCTACCTGTCCAGAAACAGCTAGTCTGAATCAGGCCTTCTGCTAACAAGTTCAGAAATAAGCTCCAGCTTCACCTAGACTCCAGAGCACCACAGAAAATCAACTGAATTAAAGGGCAAATAAAATATCCTGAACAGATTGTCTTGGATTCACCACTTGGATGCTCACTACCCTCCAAATTTCAGTTGTGGAAGCTTTGTGAAGAAGGACTAAATGCTCAGTAATTTTTCTTCACCTCCAGGACAGATGAGAAATATGCTTTTGCAGGAACTACCAGTGATCTAAGAAAATAGGGCTAGAAAAAAATACCTTTAGAAACCTCCAAGCGTGTTCCTCACTCCTCAGCACAACCAAGAGATGACTGTCTGACTTGATGAAAAACTTCTCACCAGAGATCCCACAACAGTCCAGTGCTTAGAACTGGAAAGTTGTTTTTAATGGCTTCCTCAGATCTCTTTTGCTGCACTCAGCTATCTTTATTTTACACTCAACCCGCCATCCTTACGTTGCACCATCTGCTTCAGAAACCATTTTCTGACAAATCCTCTTCTCCATCACAGGTGATCTGTGTCACAAGCCAGAAAGAGCAAAAGCAGGTTGGGGCGTGGGAAAGATCCAATGGTTGCCTTTACCTATTTGTGAACTAGAGAACAAGCAGGTATTTTTTGCATTCATTAAATGTGGAAATTGAGCGTCAAAGTGCAAAGGGTAAATGGAATCTCTGCCCCGTGACAGATTTCAGCGGCCTCGGGATTTCTGTGATGAAAACAGACTTGGAGGCAAGCATGCTACAATATGCTTAGCTAAGGATAACACAAGTTGCAGAGAAAATCAAGGGAAAACATTCCCTGGCTGGGAAGTTCCTAGTCATTTGTATCTACTGAACAGACAATGCTTACAGACTGCTAATTTCCTTGAGGATTATTTCTCTTCCGTTGGCCAGATTCTTAACACCATGAATTCTTGTTATGATTTCAATGCACAATTAATCTTTAGTTCAGAGGAAAGGGAAATGGAAGGAGGAAGGATGATCATGAGGCAAAAGTCCCAGGGAAACAGATATCAGATCTCAGGTCTGCCCCATCTTTTGTGCAATATACTGGTGTGGTCAGCTTTCCTTGCTCTGTTTTGACTCCCAGTCATCCCTTTCCGATTGCCTGTTTTGTTTGTTTAAATTGCAAGTGACTTAAGGGAAGAATGATCTCTTATTAGTTGTGTGCAAGCACACTGGAATCAGTCACTGCACATTGCTGTAAAACGAATTAAAAAAGAGCACAGCAGTAGCTTCAAAAGAGCTCCATCTTTTATTGCAACAGGAATGCTATGGGCCACCGTGCCAGCTCCCAACAGCAAGGGTGATACCACCCCACCCTCTCCCTCCTCTTCCCCTTTGCAGGTCCCTTGCTGTCCCAAAGCTTGTTCAGCCTGTGGTACAGGTGACAGCAGGGTGGGCAGGAGCAGGCGAGGCCAGGACTCTGCTCATCCTCTGCTGACACCAGCACAAGGTGCTGGCTCTGACACCACTTGGCCATCGCTGGCCTTGGCACAGACAAAGAAACAGTGCAGCCTCACATTGTGCTGTGCTAACTCATCACCCACGCAGGGCAGAGAACAACCCAAAAGGAAACCCTGCGATAAACACTGAGAAGAATGAAAAAAAACCCCACAAAACCAACTGCCAAATAAATCAAACTAAAGCAGAAATGAGTGAGAGTTTGAATAAACAGAAATCAGAAGCTCCTTTTGACTTGTTTGCACCAGGCAGTCTGCACTGACGGCAGAGCCAGTGACTGCTCACAGTCCTTCCAAACTAAACCCCTCAATATGCTGCACTTTAATTTAGCATTAAACAGATATTCCATAAATTAGCCACTAACTACAATTGGCACTGGGAAGAGGAGGAAAAATAAGGTCAAGAGCAAATGCTGCTGATCTATAACAAGCACACAGAGACAGGGGGCAAGGTGAAGATGGAGTTTTAAATTGGTTGGGGGAGAGGAAAAACAAACTGGTGACAGTTCAAGTGAATTTATAGCAGGAGACAGAGAAGATGACAAGGTCCCTCCAAGCCCTCCCCCACTCTCCTCTCTGAAAGGAAGAAATGCCAGAAATTTCAGCAGGTCTCTGGATGCAAGCTGCCACAAGTGAGAAAGAGATGGAATTGTCTCAGTATAAACAACACGCCTGGAAATCACCTGTGCCAGCTCCCCAGCCAGCTCTGCAACAAGACCCACACTCACTGTGTTTCAATCATCTTTCCTCTTTCTCCTTCCCCCAACGTTTCCAGGCAGCTACATGTCAATTTTGTCACACCCCAAGTTCTTCTAATCTGGTTGGAAGGATGAATTATAGGTTGTTTTAAGAAAAAGGTATTCAAGCAAAGGTTAAAGGCTGTTTTAATCAAACAAGGTTGAAAGAGTACCAGGAATTTGGCTGGGAGAGAACAGAAAGCACTTTACTTAGCTTAAGAACATATGTGACTCTAAATACACACACAGGCAAATATGCATTCAGGCAGAGAGTATATATATGCTTTTTTTTTTAAGATTAAGCAGGCAATTGCATGCAGAGATATTAACTGACTCTACATGCCCACTGAGCAAGATGTTATTTCATGAGAGATACCACAAAATTAGAAACTTTCCTGCCTTGCGCAGGACTGGATCAGAGCACTTTAAGGAGTCGTCCTCTGAAGGATTTTAGAACAAGAAAGCAACATACCAAGAAAATGACTAGGGTTACTCTGAAAAAAAACCTCTGTTGAGTACAAAGTATATATTTTAAAAAAAATCTAAAACCAAACTTTCTTCTCCCATCCAAGCAGGTAGCCCTGAGACAGTATTTTGTTTCTTGGGATATTATTCCTTAACATACATGCAGCTGCCTCTCCTGGCTCATCATTTTATATGAAGCACAGCAACAAGCTTAGAGCCCGGTCTTTCACACTGCTAACCCTCATCTCCAGTACTGGGCCTTTCATTCTGCACTGGGAAAAAATAATAAAAGAAACCTGTTTAGCATAAAGCTCCAGAAAACGGATAACTTATTGCTACTGCCTCTTCTAGGGGCTGAAAAAATTAAAATAGCTCTGGAGATCTCAACTCAAAAGCTCCTGCAAACTACTGGCACCACTACTGGGTTGTCTTAAACAGAGTTTCATTCTAAAAAGCCACACTTACCCCAAGTGGCCTAGATTACATATTCACATGGAAAAGCACCACATGTATTTAATAAAATACCTGTTGAAAAATCTGGTTTGAAGCAGTGCGAAAAACAGTCCTGCTATTAAAAATATCAACTAACAATCTTGCTAGATCTCTGGACTTTGCCTGCAATACTTTAACACACCTAACTAGGACAAACTTGTCCTCCTGGCTGCCACTTGCCAAAATACTCCTGGCCAGCTCTTCACCCGTGAGGATGGCCAGCTCTGCATGATCTCTGCCTGACCATGAGCCATGAATGACTGCAACACCCTTCTCCAGCAGAGCTGAGGTGAAAAGTAAACACCAGTAAGATCATTGCCATGACCACTAATTGTGACCAGAGTTGTCAGCACTTTGGGGAATTACACACACACCTGGAATATCAGCTAACCTGAATTTTCCTGTTCTGTTCAAAGGTAGTGCTAGCAAACTCCAGGAAGTGACAGAAATAATTGAAGTGCAATGTGCTCTAGGATGACCTGCTTGACAGGGAGGTTGGATCAGATAACCCTCTGTGGTCCCTTCCAACCTCACCCCTTCTATGATAAAGGAGTCATAGCCACAGGAAAGTAGACAAGCTGTGTAATTGCTGCTTTGCTATCAGATCTTTTTAATATTTATGAAGATGTATATTGTCTGTTTTTCCTATCCCAGGACTATTTTCATATTTTTCTGCTAATATAGTTACCACTGCCAGTCAGGCAGAGATCATAAAGCAGGGACATAAGGATGGCTATTAGCATTATGTCATTATCGTCCAAGATGCATCTTTACATAGTTCATGTGCAGCATTATCTGGTGTTGTTATGCTGGTACTAACACACTGCAGGACTTGCATCTCTGTCACACGTGCTGTGTCAATGCTTGCCTGGAAGGCTGGGGATGTAAATCAATGTTTTCACTACAGTGTTGAACTCTGAACTGTGGCAGCTATGGCACAGATGTGCCTGGCATTTTGCTGCCCTTGTTGAGCACAGTGAATTCCCACAGAGAACTATGACAGACCAATCAGTCATCTCAGCACGGCCAGGCCTGCCAAAAACCTAATTCTCCCTCATCATCAGGATCTCATTTGTCACCTCCTGCCCCTCAAGCAAAAAAAGGGCTTGTCTAAAATTAAAAGGATCTGCTAGTACAGCTACATGGGTAAACCTCCTTTGTAAATAAAAGTTTAAGCTGGTACAGCTTATATTGGATCACCAAATGAAACAAATGACAGCAACAGACTTTCTCATTGATATAACTGATTGGCACTAATGCTTTTACATCCACTAGGAGCAGCAGGGCGTTTGTCATGTACCTAACCCACTAACACTTCTAAAACTAGAGCAAGCCCAAAGTATGTCAGCCAAACCCCATTTTTTTCAATCCATACAGCCACACGCACTTTGCTGGCTTTCACCAGCATAGGCATGTGGGTTAGGTGCTACATCCCATGCTTTTTATGAATGAATAAAAAGGAGCTCCTGGACAAGGTAAACACCACTGAGACCCGAAACTCATCAGAATCTATGTTCTAAATCTAAACTGAGCATTTCTCAGTAATTGTATGAGTTTTACTTCTGAAAAAAAACAGCAAGTGAAAAGCAAAAAAAGTCCACATCTCCTTGCATTCTTTGCTATTACTAGAACTGATAAAGAATTTGTCTAAATAAACTAAAGGTTTGTGTATATAAAAATACTAGAAAGAGCACCTCCAATCTCCTCCTTCATCTCAGTCTAGGAGGTGCAATGAAAGTACAGCATGGGTTACATGCCTGCAAAAGTGAAGGAGACCTCACAATTTCTTTGTTCTTGTAAGGCTTTCTAGTCCTGATCTCACAATATACTAGGCTCAAATTAGGTAGAACTTTTGTTTCATTGAAGTTCATTTTTATTTCCCACGTTTTTGGTAGGGAGCCCTCTATGTGCAAGACCTTGAACAAAAACACTGATATTTTCCTATGAGGATTGCTTCTGTCAGACGGACAGCTCACCAGCCCAAAATGCTACCAGCTGCTGTAATCAGTGCTATATGTAATCAGTGTTCCAAACGTCAGAGGAAGGTGAAATCATTGATCTGTCTGTCAACAGGGGAGAGATCTCCCTAATCCCCTCAGTATGTCTATTCTGAAATCTTATAATCTCTTTATCTTATGTAGTGTAACTGTGGACATTCTCATTATGGATACTTAATCCTCTCAAAGATTATAAACTTCTGGCCTCAGTGACATTACTGTGGCATTAAGTTCCTCATTCTGGCTGTGTTCTGCAAAGAAACATTTCCATTAAGGATTTTTATGTGTTTCTCATACTCACTGTTTGACCTGTGCCATATTATTGTGAGAACAGGGCTATTCTGTTCATCCCTTCTCTGTGCTGTTCTTCACATTATTTTTAGGCTCCTCTACAGGTAGAGAGTCAGGGAAGTTGATCTGACATAAATAAATGCTTTAACTAAATTTTAACAGATTAGTTTATCTACAATGTTAAAAATTGATAAATTATACTACATTAAATCCCTGTTTGGGATTCACATTCAGAATGAAAATGGTCTAAATACAATTTACCTCACTTTGCTTCCAAAGTAAATGGAGATAAACCAAATGAAAGCCACTTATGTTTTGAATAGCAGTATTTACACAGTGATTCAATGTAATTCAACTGATCTTTTTTAATTCACATGTTTTGCCACTTCATTATTTTCCCCCGAGTGTTCCTATGTAAACTAGTCTTCAAATCATCCTTTTTTAAAATCTCCTATCTCACTCACAATTTGCATCCTTGACATCCAGTAATTTTTGCCCTTACGTGGATCCTTTTTATTTTACTGTATCTTTTGGAGTTGGTATAATCAGAATGAAATAATTGCCATGATTTAGAGTGTTTCTACATTAAAGACCATCACAGAATCACAGAATGGGTGAGGCCGGAAGGGACCACAGTGGGTCACCTGGTTCAACCTCCCTAATTGTTCAAAAGCACATGGCAGAGGGTTGTGTCCAGACGGTTCTTGAATATCTCCAGTGAGGAAGACTCCACAACCTCCCTGGGCAATCTGTTCCAGTGCACGATCACTGCACAGTAAAGAAGTTCTTCCTCATGTTCAGGTGGAACTCCCTGGGCATCATTGCAATAATCTTTGTACACTTGCATAGCTTGCTATTCAACATAAAAATCGGCCAAGACAAGAAATAACTCTGTGTGGATGAAGCATCTGAATTTTGAAATTGTCACAACAGGTAGTTCAAGTATTTTACTTCAAAAATTCCCATTCACACGTTACCTGGTGTAAGTGGCAAGAATTATTTTTCCTAAGAGATGCAAGAGTCTTGTCTGAGTAAACAATGTTTAATAGTGTAAAAATTGTCTCAACAAAAGCATCCCCGTAGTCGAATTTGAATGAGTATTTTTCATCTGAATGAATGAATGAATGTTGAATCTGAATGGGTGTTTTTTAACTTCAGCTTGCATGAACTGTGACCATGTGCACAAAACCAGTGATACGTCCATTAGGGATGTCAGCACAGAATAGAGTTCCCACCTCCAGCAGGTTTAGGATAAAACTACCCTGGACTGTGACAGCACCATCAGGGTCTATATACTGCACATAAGAGTAATCCATTTTTCCAGTGTACTATGTCTGCTAAACCCAGCAAATTCAGGAGTGAATACCTGCTCCTTAACAAGTGGAGGTCTCCCTCTTTAAAGCTTTAACTGACTGGAATAGCCACGATAAACTGCTTAGCAGAGACGCAGTGGTGTTCTGGGGGATGCAGGGCACAGGAGTCTCTGGGCAGATGACACCAGCGAGGGTTGGAAAGGAAAGCAAGTGTAGCCAATGAGGCAGAACATGCAAGTTGTCACAGTTGGTGTTTCTGCCTGTTAAATGGGAATGCACTTGATTAGTTACCTCCTCTGCTACCTCCAGTGGCAGGATTCTAAGAATATGTATCCCAGGGGAATACCCATAGAGAGACCTGTAAACTTTCAGGGAGTCTCTAGGGCCCTGGTCTGCAGTGAAACCCTGTGGGGGACATGCATGCACTTGTGTACAAATACAAATAAAGACCATCATTTGCTGTCTCTGGTTAAAGGTCAGGCCTACTCACATCTGCATTCCCAGCATTTGTTAATGACCCACTACCTCACCAGGGTTTGGTAGGTTTCCAAAATTAAGGCTGTTCTGTTCCAATTTTTTTTTTACTCTGCTTTTAACCTCACAGTTAAAGTCTTCCCTACCAGAGCCCTATCCAAAAGGATCCAAGTGACAACCATCCCCAGACCATCAGATAGCCCAAGTATATACTCTGCTACATTCATAATATCTAGGCCCTGTTAGGCTTGCAAAGAGATATAAACCGGATTTTGTTTTAGAATAGTATTATGAGATGTTTCATCTACTGGCAAACAGGCATTTCAACCTTTCTGCCCCAAAGAACAGATACTCAATTCACATTTTTGAGACTTAGCTGCTTAGTAGGAAACAACCTGCGTTTTCTAGGATCTTTAAAGGGAACTTGGCTAGGAAACAAATCAAAATTGAGCCAGGACTAACCAGGGTAAGGGTTGCTTATATCTGCAGATTACCCCTCTCTGCTTTTCTAATTCACTCACCATGCCTTATCTTTCCATTAATCTTTAATAAACCTTTTAGTTAATTCCCCAAACACACGCAATCTACATGACAGCAGGATACAGTGCAAAAGCAGTCCATGGATATGAGGAAATAGGCAGCAGAGGAATCAAAAGGAGGGGAAACTTTTAGGATTAAGAATACCTAAACTGCAGGTCAGTGGAAAATGATGAGCAATCAGGAGAAAGCAGCTGTATGGGGCAAAGCAGGGAGGAGGGAGGGGCTGATAAGGGTACTAGTATTTATCTGGATGTTGCATTCATTTTCTCAATGGGGCCCTCCTCTCTTTTCTGCTCTGGTTCCACTTTGACAAAAACAGGTAATCTGATTTCAAACTTGGAGCCTCTGAAATGTGGAAAACCCTCTCCATACTGACAACAAGGATATAGCTAGATTAAAAGGTAAATGCAATTTAACCCACCCCAGCAGAAATAGTAATCAAATTATATTGCCTCTAAATATGATAAGTTTGGGACTGGGGCCCTCAGGGGAAGAAAAGGTGTCTTGCAAACACAAACACAAAGAAACATGTCAAAGGGAACTGCTAAATCAATGCATGCATTCTGACTTCTACCCTACCTCCTTTCCCCAGGGTGCTTGATAAGCTGCTGATTGCTTCTAAAATATCTACTACCAATGTTAGGAACTGATTAAGCAGCTTACAAAGCACTGGGGGCTAATGGACAGGCCCACCAGGGAGACTGCAGCTCTGGAGTTAAGTAGCTTGCTTTTTCAAGGCTTGATTACTAAAGATGAGATAGCAGAGCATGCTGAAAAGATGTGGAAACAGTTTTAGACCTCAGGCGACTGGCCTTTTTATTTTATATATGGAGTCATTTCTATGCTGTGATTTCACCACCAAACAAAAGCCATGTTTCCTGTTGTTCTGTAGTCTCAGTCTCCGAGGGGCACGTGAACTACGTCATATTAATACGTCAACTAAATGCCCAGAACTATGTTACCCTTATCCTGCAGAAAAGGCACTGCTATAAAAGAGAAACGTAAGTGAAAGAAGCCTAAAATACTGTGTTTTACATGCCACTGGCAGTGGCATCAGAGTGAGAACACAGATGTGCCCAAGTCAGCTAGCATATCTCACCTCATTGCTTTCTCCATTGTGCATCTGAGTGCTGCAACACATTCCCCTTAGATTCCTTATCCTCTCTTCTCCAAATCCTCCTTGTTTAATCTGTTACATAACAAAATTCTGCCATTCAGGTAGATGTACTGCAAGGTGCAAAGGCACGTTTTGCTGGCACATTACCTCTTCCATGGTCACACCAGTCATGGTAACACTTCATGGCTTAACTTTGTGTAGCAGTCTCGCTGAGGTTTTTGATGGTCTTGGGGGCTGGTTGGGGTTCTTCTCCCCCCCTCTTGTGGCAATGCCCAGCAGACTTTGTAAATTAACATGTTGCACTAGGGACTATAAATTCCTGAATAACTACTCTTTCAAGCAAAGAAATAAATACTAGTCACCTGTAGGCTGAAAATTCATTGATTAGATGAGAATTTCTCAGAGCAGACTACAGTTTTCTTTCACAGCCTCTTTCCAGCCCCATTTGAACACATGCTCTGGGCTTTGCCTCTTTCATCCCTAACCAATGCCCCTGTTAACCCATTTTTACACTAAACTGTAAGCCACAAAGAAGACTTGAAAGTATAGCTATTTATGCTATGATTAGCTAGAAGGAGAATGGACAATTAGCACAGAAGGTGAGAACAGGCTTGATGTGTAGCAGATAGAATTAATCGAAGACACTAACCTGCTGAAGGTCTGCAAGAGAGTAAAGATGGATTTGCTGGAGAAGATACTCTCTGGGAAAGATCCTGGAAAAGAGAAAAATGGATGCGTGTCACACCTTTTTGACTGGGAAACTCAAAAATTTCCTCTCCCCACCCAGTAGCTGTAGAACAATGATGCTAGAGAGAGAGCTTGCCAAAAGCTAGAACTATGTCATCCTTTAAGCACCAGCTACTTTTGCAGCATTCCACACGGGCACAACCATTTCACGGTAAGAATGAATGCTGTGCCAGGGTCATTCTCCAATTGTCTGGTCATGTACAGCAACATTTACAGCCACTGAAAGCTCTTCTTCAGTATAGATGATGTTTCTTTAAACAATTAACCCTGTAATAAAAACAAACAACTCCAAATACATATTAAAAGTACTTCTAATGGTTTTTAGTACAAGATTCCTGGTCTGCTACAAAACTGTAACAGTTAGTTTCAGATGCGATTTATGGCTTTGTAACTGAAATACTGGGAAAAAGGTCATGCAGATACTGGTCTTTCAACATGAATTTGATATCAACTACCTTTTGCATGCAGAAATATATGTATTGGTATAGACTTTGTAAAGACTTATTTAAGAAAGCAATATTTACCTTAAAATAAGCCAAGGTTTAAGGCAAGACCATTGCTTATGCACTTACTTGTTCAGTAAAGCTAAATTACAGAAACCTGAACAGAGAAGAGATGCCTAATTAGAGCAACTGACAGTAAAATGAAAAACTGGGTTAAAGTAACATCAGAGAGGGAAAAAGGAAATTGTAACGGTAAGTGGATATCAGCTAAAGAAGTTTATTAAAACCTATATATCTTCTATAAAGATGTCAGGAAGAGAAAAAGTATGTCTAATCAAGACATCTATCGTTGTGTGCACACAGAAAAACAACGATCTGACCAGCTTTTATTTTCCATCCACACAGAACAAATATACCACCACAAGAAGGTATCCTGGGGAGTGGAGAAACATCACTCCTGCTAAAAAAGCAACCAAGTATCTCAAGAGGTGAAACTACTGCACACTCCACGTGTCTCTCTCTTCCAGAAGAAATTGTGAACTCTGTTCCTACATCACAGTCAGGTAGTTTTAAGGCAATACAGAAACAAAACTCTTGATGTTATGAAATGCATGAACAAAGCTCTGGCAAAGACTGGTTTGTAATAGTAGAACTGAATGGTACAAAACAGAGAGACCACTGAACAAGTTCAAAAAACCCCAAAGATACTGAAAGGCCAATATGAACATAGATGACTGTGATATGAGACTAATGAGAAAGCACACAGCCACTCAAAGAAGAGATTTTAGAAGCTGCAACATAATCAGCTGAAACACTGATCAATAGGGCTAACACTACCAACTGCAATGTTTCCACAGAACACTGAATCTAAGAAATAATGAAAACACCTCAATTCCTTGTACTCCACTACTTGTCTTAAATGACTACTTTAAACTGATGTTTTCAAAGCTGTCTTGAAGAGACCAGGGTTTCTCACTGCTGTTAAGGTAAGTGGTACAAAGTCCCATAACTCCTTTTGTCCTTTTGAAAAAAAAAATTATTGGGGTGGGAAGAGAAAAGATCTGCAAGCAAGGCACTGACAACTGAGCACTGCCCATCTTAGGCACTCTTCCAGAGCTGGACTGTGCCCTTGCTCCTTCTCACCCACCAAGCACATTTACTCCACCCACCCAGTTCTCAACTGCAGTCTCATTAGGATATTGCCATTTTCCCCTTTCAGCTCTCTAGGCGATGCCACTGCTCCTTTTAGAAGTGAGTATGTTTCAGTGGCTCTGCTGCATCACACCTTCATAATACATTTGGCACAACGTCAAAGACCATTTGAAAACAGACAAAATTCAGACATCAGGCAACAAATGACACTGTGATTCCTCATTTGCACATAGCAAATTTATTAAAACTGATTACTAAGGAGTCAACTCTGAACAGCATTTCTAAGCATGAGCACTTTTTCAGCTCAGATAGAATTTATTTCATTAATATTTCCCCATTGTTCTCCCCTGATCACACAGACAGGCACTAAACAGTGCTGTGGTAGCTTTGCCAGGAGCTGCTGCATTATTTGCTGATGCCCTTACAGCACTGCTAAGGAAAACAATTAGCTAATGAAAGATTTCCTTTTTCAGGAAATTGCCTGAATAGCCCATAAAGCAGAAACTGTCAGCAACATAGTATCGATGACTAAGATCACATTCCCCTGCCTTCAAGGACAGCATTGTATTTCCTGCAAGTTCTAGCTCCCACTAAAAAGTGTGCAGATGAAAAGCAAACTCATGAATTCCTTTATGAGTCTCAGCCAGCATAGGCCCTGGTGACAAACATCCTATCCCTGTACCTGTCCCCTTCCCTAAGACATGTTAGATTGCAGCAACAGCTCTGCACAGCAGGTATCCAACACACCTCCTTTCCAAATCTATTTCCAGGAAAAGAAGTAGGCACTGCCCTCCCAATCTTATGCAAGACATATATATACACACACACGGTGCTCAAGTGAGAGGAGTGATAATTTCCATTGCTATGGAAAATGAGGCATAGAAAAACCCCCTTAGTAAGTAAGGCCAGTCCAGCTTCAGATTTCCAGTCTTTCTACTGCCTTGAAAAATTAAAATTGGTTGTGGTGGGCCATAAAGAAACAGCCAAGCAGCCAAAGCTTACAAATACAACAGCATTTACAAAACTTCTCATGAAGCAACCAGACCAGTTCCTGTATGATTCCCAATACATGTAGAGGTGCAAAACACACCTTCAACCCTTGTCCACATCACTGGAGGTGGAAAGCAGATAGCCCCATGACTGTGAAACCCTGAAATTGCCTCAAAGGAGCCAGCTCAGCCCCTAGTCATATAAATGAAGTGCCTTCACCACACCTGTGGTGAGCGGAGCAATTGCTTCAAAAACATATCTTGCTGTGCTGCATATCTGCAGTTAAGAGCTCCTCCAGAAAAATCTCTGCTAGTTGCATTTGGAAAGAAAAACCAAAACTCAAGAGCTACCTGAACATAACTGGTGAAGCCAACTCCCAAAAACGTGTCTGTTCATTGCCAGTTTTCTTCAGCCTCTAGTGGGTGGGGAAGAACAGTATAACAGGCACCAAATATCCCATTCAACACATTTAAAAAAAAAAAATCATCATAAAAAGCAAGCAAATCAGTTGGGGCAGGACATCCACACAGACCAAGAAGCCCAGTGAGCAAGAAAATGATGGCCAGTTTCCAGCATCCTGCTTGCCTGCACAGGTCCTCTGAGCCTAATGAGGTCATGGCTTATATAAAGTCTTTTTCAGTAGGAGGCACATAGGACTAATTCAGAGCCTCTTGCTTGTCAACCTGCACACCTCCTCTCATGTAACTAGTAGGAAAGCAGTGTCCGTGCCACCTCCATCCCTCTGTCATATGCAACTGAAATTGGCCAAAGGCAACCAAAGTCAGTAGAGAACAGCAAGTGAGATGAGGCTTACGCAGACATTGCACCATTGCATTAGTGTCCAGACAAAGTATTATAATGCATCCAGATCAAACTAAAATCACATGTGTGTCCAAAAATCTCACACAGACTACAGAGCAAGCTAAGATAACTGCACTTAGAAATGCTTCACGAGAAAATACATATTTACTTTCTGCATAAGGTTTGAGCACACCTGGGTTAATATAAGACCTCGATCCAAAAAGACCAAAACATTTATTTTTCCTTTGATATAAAGGTCCTTTATAAACACCAAATGGGAAATCTCTGATTAGTTTTCTGAAAGCAAAATAACAGACATCAGCTTTGTAAATCTATTGATTGATGTGCTATAACTTAACTAAATTTTTTAAAAAGTTGGTCAATTAAAAGCATTCAATAAACAGTGTCCTTTCAGTCAAATCTTAACACAGAAAAAAACCTGGAGTGAGTTAGACAGATGTCGAACGAAAGATGTTAAGACTCATCACAATAAAAACTCAAACCTCTGCTGCTTCAGAATGTGACCTGTGACCCCTGAGAGGCAAATGGTATCAAGTGCACATCCCACTAAAAGCACCTCCTAAGCTTTCACAGCTTGGAAACTCCCAGACCAGTTTCACCATTGATGAGTCACACCACTGCTGTGCTGTAAACCCTGGCTACCAGTCAGAGTTTAGCCTGCAATGAACAAACCAAGTTCAATGTTAAACAACTCTCTAGCTTTGCCAGTTCCTGTGAACAATCAAATCCAAAGTCCTATTGGTTAAAGGTCTCTAAATTGCTTTATTGTTATGTCCTAGGTACAAACACAATCAATGCAAGCAGGAAAGAAACCCACCATCGGAGACTTTCAGTCCAGCTAAAAGAGAGAATTGAACATTCTGTTTGTGAATTTTTTTTTTTGTTTGATACTTTGCAATCAAGATACTTCTCAGTCAAGACAGAACCAGAAATTTCATCTGTTCCCTTTCAGATGATCTTATCAGGTAAATATTTGCACAAACAAAGGTTATCTTTTAGTGTCCTCCTGCAAACAGAACCACTGATAAGACTTTGCTTTTTGCATTTGAACAAAGTGCGTAGTCATGGTGCTTTGTTAGCACTAAGTAATTGCTCTGCATTTAAAGCCTGTTTATCATCAGCTTAGGTAATTTTTCTTCAATGGGTTAAATACCCTGACAGCTCTGCTAAAGCTACAACCAATTAATCTGCCCATGCCTGACATTATAACCAAAGTACAAATGTGATAAGCAGGAGGAACTCTTCTTTTTACAATGCAATCAAAAGAAATCAAGTTCGCTGGCAGGTGGGCACAACCAAATCTCCTTTGTACCAAAAAGCCTGTTGAAACCTAGGACGGGAGGGGAAGCTGGCACCACTACTTCATGTGCCAGCCAAGAGTATCTTGTTTGACCAGGTTGAGAACTCTGTGACTGAGCTCTGACTCACGAGGGACGCAGATGCACCAGTCTAGCACACTGCCACCTCTCCACACCTCTGCAGGAAGCTGCTACACCCACACCTGGCACAGCACCACAGGTACCAAGTCCATTTCCTCACTGATCTCACTGACAGCAGCCCCGGCTTCTCAGGGCTACTATTGGGTTTTAAAAGCACAGAGGGGTATCAGTGAATTTCCAGTTATCCCAAATACATGTGGCAGGGTAAATAATATCTCTTACTGGGTTTTCTCTTGCAATTCATTTGACATAGATGCTGTTAACTTAAGGTGCAGAATGGCATCAGAGGTGAGGGGAAAAGGGAGGATTTCTTCCCAGTGGTGCTAATTCTCATAGGGTATGTTCAGGCTTTTGATTTTGTATTTCCTTGGAAATCTTAGCTCCTCAAAGTTTATTGGAAGAGGAGAACCCAAACTTTCCAACCAACAGAAGTTAGTCAGGGAAGTGGGGCCTGGGGAAACTGTGTTTTTAAAGTCAAAAGGTATTAATAAATGGATGAATTTAAACCAAAACACTACTTATTTAATTCTTGTGGTATTATACCAGACTAATATTTTTTTTTTAAATTCTATGGATTTGTCTAAAAATGTGTGTGGTTCATTTCACATTCATGAAGAATGAACACTGTTCTGGGCTCTGGGAACAGTCATTCCTGCGTACCTTCAGCCCACACAAAGTGCTAGATTTATTAGCAAGCATGTCCAGGTAAGGTATTATTTCATGCTGTTAGGAAATTCTCTGTGAGCATCCCTATATTAAAACAGTTACTCTTATCATCCATCAGCAATCCTGAACCAGTATATAAACTTTCAACTAAAATGCAGTACACCAACTCTCTCTCCTGTGTGGTTCCTTGAGCAAGATTATGGGACCATTGTGAAAGACAAGAATCACTACAGATCAAACTTAGGAATCAAGTAACACTGTTAGTAAAAGCAGAATGCGAATTAGACACAGATAGTTTCATTTTGAAATCAAAATAGCTTACATCCCCCAACTGAATTTAAGAATAAAACACGCTCTTTGATTTTGTTAGGCACTTTTGAACGCTTGCAGTTTGCTGCTGGAAGTTCTGATATGAAAATATAGGGATAAAAATGGCACAAGTCATACTTAACATGGTGTCCACATCTCACAGGGACTTTTTTTTAAGTCATTACCTTTTTTTTTTAAAGCATCCTAGTCTCAAAGAGTGAATGGAAACCACCATTGTGAAAGGGATGTTTTACTCATCTCTTTGACAAAGAGATGCAGGTGGACCACTAGACGAGAAAATGCTACTGTGAATCCCTGTCCTATTGAAGGCTTATCATGGAAAACTCTAGCATGCTCCTCAGCTGTGTGCTTACCATGGCAGAGCACTGGCTCGTGCTTTTAACCTTCCCTTCACACGGACAGCAGTACTGCCTCAACCCTGGCTACCTGGCACACATCTCATTGCTCTAGCTCTGTTTGTTACCTCCAGCTGAAATTAAAGCTCAAATTGCACCTTAACACCATCCCCTCAGTTTTAGACCAAGACTTTTTAAGATGTTGGCTTGCAAGGACTCTGCACACACCGTTACTTTGTCAAAAGAAAGAAGAGTTGAAGCGAAGAGGTGGAGGTGGTGTGTTTGTAAGAACTCCCTCAACAGGCATGCTTTATATCAGCTACTGCAACGACTGCACGTGTGCAGGATCTATACAAAACAACAAATGGTTTGTGCATACTTCTCTGCATTTGTTTTCTCATTTTTCCTCACTTTCACAGAATACTCTGAGTTGGAAGGGACCCACAAGGATCACCGAGTCCAAATCTTAAGTGAATGGACTTTGGAGTGTTGCTTTATCTTAACACTGACTCCTCTCAGGATATCAAGATATCCTCTTTGAACTGAGTTTCCCTCTTGCCCTCTTTCCAATCACCTGTGCAACAAATTTTCGTCTTCTGTTGGGTTTGCCATTATCTCAGAGCCCCAAGTGCTATGAAGCCACATCCTTGTGTTCAAACTCAAACTTTCTTCTTGCAGTTTACTGCTTTCACAAGTTGTGTCTTTGTTCCACTGCTTTGGAATTTTCCACTCTCTAAATGGCCTAACCATTGCAAAGAAAATGGAGAAAACAGTCTCGTTTGACAGTCTGGACATGACTTAATGACCTTCTGTTGTCCTTGGTCTGAAAGATGACATAGCCCCAGCTGCACATACGTGAGGTATTTGGTAGTATAGTGATTGCATAAGATCAATCAGGATTCCTGCGATGCGTTTAGACAGGTTCCCCAATTGCCACACAAATATTTTGAAAGTAATCTACTCCTGTGTCAGAAGTGATACGTCTAAGGCCTCACTGTAGGAAGTGACAGGACTCTATTGTTCAGCATTACTGAATTTGGGCTTGTTTACCTTCATGCTGACAGACCAGCAGGCTCAGCCAGGACCACACGTCTGCAGCACTGGAGGCGTACCTCTAACCTGCTGCAACAGCAAGCCCTAATCTGGCCTTCCTAGAAAAAGCTAAGTATCCAGCACTGGGGTTTTGCAAAGGTAAAACTGATGTATTGCTGTTCTGGAGCTGATAGAAAAATGGGATCAGGCAGAGATAAGTATCAAGAGGGTAATTTTTCCATTTAGTTTCTCATCACCATTCAGATTCACCTAGAGAACAAGCACTAATGCATAGGGGAATGTGCTACAGAACAATCTACCTTGTGTCACTGCCATTTGCCTAAAGCATCTGGGCTAGCAGCACCTGAACTGCAGGTTTAGATGTATAGCTGAGAGAGCAGAGTCCAGAGGGCTTCCCAGAGGCAGCTCCAAGGTTGACCTGGGTTACCCTAACCTACAGTAGAGTAGTAAGACATGGAGATACCTGAAGACCTCAGGAAAAAACATCATTCTGACAGTTCCTTGATTCAAAGAGCCTTCAATCATGACAAGAACAAAGCAAATCCAGAACAGAAGTTGCATCATTCAGCATGGTTTCAGAGAATACCCCCATTATTTAATGGACTCAGAGATTCTCAGTGTTTCCCAGCCATCAGTTTTATTGAATCCATCTTGTTTGTCTGTGCCATTTATTCATCATCTCACAATCTGCAGGTGGTGGTGGGATCTGTACAGCTCCAGTTGCACCTAGTTCTACATTGGCTCTAGGTTTCAGTTTTGTATGTTTTTGCCTGAAGAGCATCCACACAAGCAAAGCAACCAAAACATGCGAGAACTTGTTGAGTAAAGACATTTGAGGCAAATAATGTGTGTTGCAATACTGAGGTGACAGTTACAGCAAACTAGGCATAACAACATCCCTTGTAAAACAGGGAGCTCAGCAACAGGTTCAGAGCCTCATCTGGGTGATATCAGAGGAACGCTGCCGATACACGCCGGTGGAAGGCCTTATTTCACCTCCCAGCCAAGTCCAGGTTGCTTATTTTTTACCTCTGCAAATATAAAAAGAGCTTAGAAACCAGTGGAGCAAGAGGTGAGAATAAATCACTATAACTGATGAAGACCATTTTTACTGTAAGCCTTCTAGCTACTTTTAGGATTTCTTCTGTGTATTTTCCTTTCTTCCTTCCTCCTCTTCTACTTAGTCACTTGCTTCTTCAAAGTTCACAATGCGGTTTCAGCCCTGAGTTCTCTGCTAGATGCCAAATTTCTAAGTTCTTGAAGTACCTATCTGTGCACCCCAAACAATATAAATAACATTTCCACACTTAAACCAACTGGATCCTGAGCTAACCTGGTTTAAAGCCATCTGGAATTCTTCAGAAAAAGTGACTGTAAGCACTGTAAACAGTTTTGTCTTCACAGAGGACACCAAGAGTTTCCAACTCCATTGCTGTCTTCATTTTGTGATCTGGGTTGAAGAGCAAGGTATAGATTTAAAGTAGATGATAATGCAAATAGTATTAATAAAAGAAACCCCGGAGTGATCTGCTTTTCCCTAATAAGGCAGGCTCTATCAGTGTCCCAGAGGCAGCAAGGTGCCAATACAATTAATCAGTCTGTTTTTAGTTCTCTGTAGACAGCAATATTAACAGTTTGTTTCAGTCTGTTTATATGGGTCTGACAGGTCTTCAAGATGCTGTGTTCACTTTCTTGTGATTAATAGTTATTCACATACTAAGGTGAAGACCAAGCAGAAAAAGAATGTTTTTAGAGCAGGACAGATAACTGGATTCTCTCTTCCAGTCTTTCATTTCTAATTAGGAAACAGTACTAAATTTAGGAATGTTGTCTCACCATATTGTTTAAACTCCTCCTTTTCTTGCAACTTGCCCACGTGATGAGCCAAAGGAAAATTTAAATCACATATTTTCTTTGTTTACTTTTCAGCTGTGCTCTATAAAATCATCACATTGATAGTGAATGTCTACACACTGGGATACTAGATGAAGAAAGGAAAGCCACTGGGAGCCCTCTAAGCAAGGAGTAACTCCTCCTGGGAAAAGAACTTTTCTTTCTTTTCAGATCTGCAAAGTTCTTAGGGGAGATCTGAGGGACCAGCTGAGCACCAAACCCACTTCACAGACCAAGAAGGACCTGGACTCTAAGGTCCATTTTGTACATCTGAGGTCTGTTTTGTACATTCCTCCAGTAGCTTTTACACTTTCAACAAGTCCTACCAAACTGGAGATGCTTCCCTAGTACAAAACAAAACCCTTCTTGGGCTGGAGGTCCTTCTCTTCACCATAGAGAGCTTTAATTGGAGAGAGCGTGAAGGAACCCTTAGATAAGAAAAGGGAGCATAAGGAGTACTTTTTTCCCGGTTTCCCTTTCTGCCATTCTGGGTGTTTCATTTTGATACAGGGACATTTTCTCTCTCCTCCCTGCTCCAAGAAAAGACCGTGCTCACACTTCTGTGACAATTTTTATTCATTCTCTCATCTGTCCATTTCCTAAGCACTTGTCATCTCTCCTTTTTGGAGATAGGTTTTGGGGTTCCCCTTTTGTCCTGGTTTCTCCATTAACTCTTCATTTCCTGAGATCCCTTCCCTCTTTCAATCTCCTTCTCTTGGGTTTCTCTCATCCCTTTTCTATTCACTATTTCCCTGCTTACACCTCCGTTGAACTTTCTTTTACTCTCTCAACCAAGTCCATTCAGTTTCCTGCCTCCTTCTGTCTATTTTAATAAGAGAATTCTTTTCTTCAACGTTTATCAGAAAGCATCATTTCCTTTCTGCCGCTTCTTATTGCGGCTGAAGGGGACGGCATAGAAAAGTTACAGCTGAACAGAAAAACAGCTCTGCAAGATAATACCGTCTGCTAGAATAAAAGACGAACCATTCTAAATCTCAAAATGCTGTAAGCTGCTCTAAAAAATAATAGGAATTGAGTAGTAAAAGACAAGCACATATTAACACACAGTGAGGGCCTAACATAAGAACTCGGTAATGCTCTCCAGAAACCTGTTGCTATACCCTTCTCTTAGTCATTCTAGATAGTTCATCAAAGCAATGACATAGGTTATGTACCAAATGGCAGAGCAACTCTCCTCACCTGCAATAAAGGCACTAGAGCAGCCTACTCTCCCTTCCAGAGAATTCAGGTCCTTAAAACACCATGCTCAGAATACAGTCACTGATGTGACCTGCTTTCTTGCCCTTCTTGGCCTCACAATTTCAAAGCAGTGGCTTTCCTACTTTCAGTCTTGTCTGAAAAACTGGGGTAAACAAATGCTTACAGATGAATCAGGTCAGCTGCATGTGCCCAGAGACACTCACCTCACAGTACAGCATGGGCAGACACACCTCCCCATCTCTTTTGAAGATCCACAACAAAAGTTATTTGGCTTTTATAAGGTCACAACTGTGGCTCGATGGTTTTAATAAGACTGTTCATTTTTAGCTTGTTAGAAGAATACAGAAGCAGCAGAATGGACTAAGATAAAGCACTTCCAAAATGAAGTTCACTTTTTATAAAACTACTATTTCCACCACAGCAAACACAATATGAAACACCTTTTGCTGTGCTATGACCATGTGTTTTCCAATAAACAAAACGTTCAGCACAGCCATGTCATGGATATTGGCTGAGCAAGAGCCCAAACGCTCTGGTGTCACACAAATCATATGCTGGGTCATGTGCCAGGGAACTACATCTGGCCTCTGCCTTTGCGTGAGGTCAACTCACAGAAGAGGACAGAAGCACTGAAAATACTCACACACAGCCAGGAAGCCTAAGGAGGAGTAAAAGATGTCACCATCTCATGTGTGATCCCCTGGACTATCAGCTCTCAAGAACAACTTCAGATACTCAGACCCTATGAAATAATTTTCTTTGGCAGAGGATAACACAGCTGCTCAGGGAAGTCAGATACAAGCACAACATCTTTCTAAATGAGTAACACCTTCAGAATTAGACCGTAAGAAAAAACAAAAAGTGTCGGGGGAAGCAACTTGAAAAGGACATTACATCCCTGTGCTGTATGTTGTCTGTGGTTCTTACCTCCTACGCAGATCTTCAGCCACTGCTGCTCTGCAGCTGAACAAGTAGGCTCGGAGAGATTTTAGCTGCTGTCTCAGGCGGACAACAGTTGCCAGAGGTTCAACATGCTTGTACAACATGGGATTTTCCTGCTGGATATCAATCAATGGCTCCTCATAAACATATTCCAGGAACTCTTTGGCTTGCTTTGATACCTGAAAAATAAAGCAGTTTAGCTAGGCTTTCCTCCCAGCTCTTATTAAGCAAATCTTCTCCTCTGTGATCAGTCAGTTATTCTATACACCTGAAAACTTTGTTATCAATTACAAATGAAGATGGAGCTGAGAGAGATCCAACTCCCTCTGCTTACAGCCAAGTCAAACTTCACCAAGCCCTTCAAAATTCAGTGTATGAGATAACTGCTTACTTACCAAAGTGCAGTGATATCTGCAGCCACACACACTTTTGCTGCAGAGTAACATAGCTTACTAGATGTTTTACAAGTCTAAAATCCGATTACCAAATTTCTTCCCTGTTAGTATTTTTCTGCTTGTTCACGGTTTTCTTTTTGGCAAGAAGCAAGTTGTTCTGTTTTTTTAAACACAGATAAATAAAATTGAATTTTATTGATATTACTCACTCCCATGTTTCATCTGCAAGAAGTTTTTCTTACGCCTTTTTCATTATAGTGCCCTTTTCTATCTCCAACTGCAAAGAGCTACTGTAATCTTGATAAATTAATGGGATTTTTGTTCCACTAGAAAAGATACTCCTGTTTCTGAGGTGAGAAGGCCAAATTCCCTCTCATTCCTTACTTCTGCATTTTATCACAGCTGGAAAAGAGAAGATGGGATTACCCAAAATGAGCTGCAAATCACTTGAAACTGTGCTACAGAAACACTATTGGTTCCACGATTCAATTAGTCCTCCTGGGTCTTTAAATCAGTGTTTACACTGAGTCAAGGGAGGGATGAATTAGGCTAAGAAAATTAGAAAGGGCACAGCTCTACCCAACCACAGCCTCTTGAGAATTAGAAAGTTATTTCCCTTCTGGTGCTGTAAGGTAAGAAGTAGGTAAAAGCAATACACACCCTTATAAACAGCACCACTTCCAAAAACCAGCACTAGTTACTTGATACTTACAGGGAAACCACAATGCGTAATCAAAAAATAGGAAATAATACCAAGGCCAGTCTTCCCACCGATAACTACACAGACAACACAACGTGTAATTTTAAATACAGCAGACCATAACTCCACAGGTTTCCCAGGCCCTAAAGCTGTACTAAATATCTCACCTATTTATATTAAGCATCTCACCAATTTCCTTTTTTTTTTCTTTTTTTTTTTCAAATATCATGCATGTGCAAGGGACTGTGCTGTCTGAGTGGAATCAGAGGTAACATGGAGCAACACAGGCAACTTGGATTTTGTAGAACAAAACTCTACAAACTCCAAATATATAAAGTTTTCTAACACTAACAATTTTATTATGCTTACTGAAGTGCATAAGAGGCTGCAGTTAAACAACACGCTCTTACAATCATCAAACCATTTGACCACGTTATCTCAGCAATCCCTTGACGACCTCTGTATCTATTCTAAATATTAGTTCTCTTCCACCAACTAGCAAATTAAGCCGTGTATTCAGTGATTCCCTAGGAGGCATGAGAATGCTTGGTACAGTGACTAGCACCTCCCACCAGGAGGACCCGGTGCTCAGGGATGTCTTTGTCTATCTCCTTACTTTAAACCTCTGCTGAAGGGATGGGCTTCTCATCCACCTGCCCTGCTGTCTTGGGAATTGAAGAGCACTCACTGTCCAAGCACTACACCCACACCTGTGCACACCTGTACTCTGTGTGGGGCATCCCTCCTGAGGTGTTAAGAGTACAGAAACAAAAAGATGCCTCAACTGAGGTTCCCCAAGTGACTCTGCCATACAGGTGCACTATGATGACAAAGTATTACTGTGCAGCTCTGGTGCTATATGGTCTGAGTGCAGCCTTTGAGGAGAGAGGAGCAGAGCAAACCTTTCTCTCTCCTTGCCAATACAATATACCCCTGCAGTTCTGACTGCAGGAAAAGTAGCTTTGCCCAGCATCACTGGCTGACAGATAGGTGTCAGTTCACTCTGCACGTGTAACAAAGGCACACACGTCTTGTAAAACATTAACTCACACTGGCAACCACAGCAAAGTTACAAGAAGCTGAAATGCAGTCTTAAAATGGGAAGGGTCAAGCAGTCACAGTAATTCAGCTTGCTACCAGCCAATATTCTAGCATATGTCCTAGCATACTCACAGTCCCCCAGTTTTACTGGGCAGACAAGACAATCCTATTAAATCAGCCAGAAGGAGTGAGAAAATGCAAAGGGCAACAGCACTTTAGCTTTAAATGTCATACAAGGATGGATGCTAACATTTTCCAGACCTTTTCTTTCTAGAGCTTGCAAACTTACAGCTCAGAATTCAATTTACCAGAAGTCAGTCTCCCTGGAAGCCTTCTGGCACAGGGAGTTAATTTCCTGCTGTGTTTGTCTGGCATTTTGCATAGGCTGAAAACCACCTGAACTGCAATAGTGAGTTTTGCGTGCAAACAGAGAAAACAGTTGGCCTAAGTAAAATGAAGAAAACGTGTTCACAAGACTGCCTCTTTTCCCTTCACACATACACACAAGAAACACAAATATGAAAACAGTAGGGAGACGGGGAAAAAAAAAAATGAACCTGGGGACTGAGCTGCTGCTTTGGTTATGAGAGAAGAAACATGCCTAACCACCAAGTCCTCTCAAAGAGCTTCTATTGCAGCCAAGAGGATTTTTCTTTTCCTACCCACGTGCTTTCAGGAGTTAAGTGCTTTGTTTTTCAAGATCCTGGGTATGGGAAAGACAACTCTGCAGATTTTTACTGCTTCTATTCTTTCATGACCTGCCTTGCCAAGAGCAGACAAGAACATCTCAATTTCAGAACCAACTTAATTGATGTAACAGTTTACAGTGCTGCTCAGATGTCTAGTCCGTGAAACTCGAAAGAGAAACATGCCCAATGACACTGTAAGAGCTCATGCCCTACAGTACCTACTGGTGCTTGCTTTGCCAGAACCACGCAGGACAGACCCCTGCAGCCCCCGTGGAGGTGGGTAAAAGGTGGCAGTGGGAAGGAGTGCAGGTTTACAAATTCTTAGTTCAATTTTGCTTCCATTTGGTGGATTGACAGGCACCATTCAGACTGTGTAAAACAGAAGCTTTTGAGACTGGAGCCCTATTTCAGTTCTGACCATCAAATGTGGTACGTGCTTATTTCCTGCAGGGCCTCCTTGGGGTGTGGCACTGATGCAGCCAGGAGGAAGTCCCTCACCACAGAAGCTCCAGCTTTCAGGTATTGTTGTGCTATCTGCAAGGGAGAGGGTTGTGTGTTTAGAAGCAGCTCTGTTGCTTATCTTCAGTTTGGAATGTTGCTGCAAAGCTTTGTGTGGGCACACAGGCCAATTTTGGGAGGTGAAATGCTGACAAATTAAGTTTCCTTTAAAAGTAAGCTAAAAGAAAATTATTACTATTAATATCACCTCAAGGAAGCGAGACAAGACATCTGTCTTTGCCAAAGCATAGAATGGCTTGGATTGGAAGGGACCTTAAAGATCATCTAGTTCCAATCCCCCTACCATGGGCAGGGACACCTTCCACCAAAACAGGTTACTCAGAGCCCCATCCAACCTGGTCTTGAACACGTCCAGGGATGGGGAGTCCACAGCCCCTCTGGGCAACCTATTCCAGGGCCTCATCACCCTTACAATAAAGAGCTTCTTCCTAATATCTAATCTAAACCTACTCTCCTTCAGCTTAAAGCCATTCCCCCTTGTCCTATCATTTCTTGCCCTTGTGAAAAGTCCCTCTCCAGCTCTCTTGTAGGCCCCTTTAGGTACTAGAAGGTGCTATAAGGTCTTCTCAAAGCCTTCTATTCTCCAGGTTAACAAACCCAACTCTCTTAGTCTGTCTTCACAGGTTCACACCTTTCTTGTGTTGGGGGCCAGCTCTGGAGCCAGACAACAACTGGGAACTGGACACAGTACTCCCTGCAGGTGGGATCTCACGATACTAGGTCCTTCTCCGCAAGGCTAGTCTCGATCGATTCTCTGCCTAGTTTGTACGTGCTTGAAATTGCACATCTTATCAATACACTACTAAGGAATTATGCAGTTTCGTTACAACTAGTAAGTACAGAAGCCAGCATTAAGCTGAAATAAACACCAAACCTTATCTCTGAATAGAGAAAGGAGATGCAGATGTGAAAGCACAGGCAAATATACACTCTCAGAAAAGCAATGCTTAGTTCCCCAGAAAGTATAACACAGACAGAAATAAAAGCACATGTATGCAGAACTGAAGAGAAAGGGAAAAACCCCAAGAGAAACTACTTGTTATTTTAATGCTATACATGGATAGAATGGAGTTGAGGAGATCCAACCAGTGATCTAAACTTAGCTGACATACTGCCACTGTGGCAGATGATGTCCTCTTCACCTTCCCACCCTGTCTTAATTTCTGCTTTAATAGCTGGGGATGCTGTAGTGTTTTCCTAACTAAGTGACTGTGTTCCTTTCTTAAAGTCGCCTCTCTGAGTACTTTGGGACAAAGACTGGTAAAGATCTGCACAGAATTTGCTTGTGTTCCCAAGCCACATATCTGTTCTGTCCGTCTACAAAAGTATTATAGTGAGATGACAGTAGATTAAGGTTTTTATGAATCTTAAGCTTAAAAGTCCCATTTTCTTTTGTGCCTCAGCTGCCTACATGAAGACCACAGGAAACAGAGCATAGAGCATAGTTTCCAGCTTGCAGGTTTAGAAAAGAAATGAGTTGATTTTCTTGGCAGTATTACTGACAGCTTGATATGAGGTCTTTGCCTTACCATCTACTAGTCCCATATCAGGGCTACCTATACTACTGTGGGCTGGCAAGTTCAGTCCTTGGTAAAAGTATCTAAAGAAAGAACTTTTACATATTTATTCCTATCTTCTAGGCATGGGAGGGTTTTTCGTCTCCACACATAGAAGCATTGTAACTCTGAAGAATCTTGCATTTCACAGCGCAAGACTATCATTTTCCTGATGGCAGGCTCTGGCTACCTTTTAATAATCTCCCCATCTGACAAATTTTCTTCAAGAGAGACCTGCTTTTCCTCTAATAGGGCATTTACTGGTTATTTTTTCCTTTTCAAATAGCACATAATAATAATATTCGCAGACACAAAACATCAAACAACCTCTCCTAACAGTGGCTGCTAGGTCTGTAGCTCTAGCATGGTCTGGATTCCTTATGAGTTTGTTATTCTTTCAGCATATACTGCCTGAGATGGCAAAACAATACTGCTGCTGTGTTTGCTGGCATAATGCTCTGAGGCATGTAATGAGTTGCCCCTATCTAGCAACCAGCCACCAAGGCAGCATCAAACAGCAGATTACAAAAGTTTGAGAAAAGCTCTTGTGTGGCAAGTGAACAACTGTAGAATTTTCTCCTTATGTTACTTTTGTCTGTCTGGTCCAATCAAGCACTACAGGAATGTCCTTCTAGTGTCCTCAAAATGTTCATCCCAAGAGACAGGACATACTGGGCCTCACAAACACTGCCTGGATAAGCCAGTGTCCTGCAGGCATTTCCACAGTTTAGCATCCACCACTAAGCAGTGCCAATCCTTAGTCCCTGGTGCTAATGAAACAAGTACTCCCCAAGGGCCCCAGTAACTGCAAAGATTAGGGTTAAAAGAGAGGTTGTAATGTGCTATCTCTTCCTGTCTCTTGAACAACCAGATAAGTAATGATGAAAAAGACGCCACCAAGAAAGAGGAGCATGGTTGCTCCTGTGGAGGAACACCTTAGGCCTGGCTAAGGAAACTGGGAGGAAAACATCTGTCTTGTTGAGAGAACATGGCTCATTCTGACAAAAGGGACAAAGAAGACAGTATAAGCGGTCAATGCCTGTAACCTTCAGGTTGCTGAAATGTCTGTGTTTCTGTCTAATGAGCAATTCCGTTCACTTGCTAGCAAATGAACCTTCAGGGAGAATACCTTGTACTTGGAAGTGTCCCAGTTATGAACCAGCCGTGCAGGGATGAGGAAGCAGTCATCCACGTGGCAGGTGCTGCAGTAATACCATCCACTGTAGCTGCACACCTTGGCTTTCCCATGGGACAAACCTATGGAGCGCTGACAGCCTAGAGAAGAGAGAGGGGGAAAAAGTCTGGGTTTGTACATCATGCCAGAAGTACACACTCAGGATGGAGTCAGAAAAGTAACTATTCCTTCATGAGACCCTTTAAAAATTTTATTTATTTTACCAGTGAGACATTTCTCATTCTCTAAAAAAGAGAGGAATAAATATCAGTATTCTCGGACTACTGCCGAAAAAGCACACACTAACTTGGGCATCTGTGACAAAGAGTTCAGACAGCAGTCAAAGGATACTTACCACTTCTCAAGAAACCAAGGCAGAAGACTTACTTTGAGATATTTGGCTTTTAAAAGACATGGCCATCTGAAAACCATGCCTGAAGCTTAGACAGAAAACACCAGACCACAGAAGTACGGTGAGCTTGCTGCAGAGAGCTCCCATTTTCCCCACAATGGAATGGGTCAGCACTGCCTGCCTGGAGGAGCACAAGCAGCTCCTGCTGACAGCCAGAAGGGATGGTGACTTGGCAGGTAGGATTCAGCCAGAGAATTAGCACAGCCAAGGCACACCACAGTCACACCATGAATAATAACTGTGAGCAGCAGTCACATTGAGAATGAGTGGTTCTTGACTAGCAGCAGTGACACAGCTCAGTTTCCAGCAGGGTGTTTTTTTTCCTTATGATTGGATTACCCTGTGTGTTACAAGGTCTGAGGTCTGCCTGTACTTTTTTCACAGCTGGATCCCTTGCCTCTTCCCATGCCCTCTTGTGTGGAGTCCCTGGGGGAAAACAATGTATTCAAAAGCTGCTGCTTTAGCTAGAAAGTACTAATGCAGAGCTCTCCTTCACCTGACCACCTGTTTTCACAAAACACATAAAAACTCAATATACTTGACACCTCTGTCTTTCAATAGTGACTAAAATGAGCCAACAGGTTCAATTAATATTAGAGTGGATGGTTAAAGACAGACAGTACAGTCATATTAAACAATCTGCTCAGGAAGCAAGGCTAAAAATGTTTGGGTAAGATACAAGGAGATGTCTGTGGTTAACACCTCTTTGACACAGCACACAGGATGGTATTTCTGCTTTTCCTTCAAATGTCAGTGTCCTCATATGACATTTACAGCTACAGCCACAGCACCACAGCTCTGCTCCAGCACGTGCTGTGTGCTCAGATAGTTAGAAATGTCAATTAGCAGAAAACTTTTACATCACTTTTATAGCAGAAGTATTGGTTAAACAGATTTTTTTGGGTAGAAGTCAACTGACTGACTGCTTTTGTCAATATAACTGATTCCATTTAGTGTAATTATATAACTTCTCCCAATGAAGGCACCTTTTTTCCCCAGTAGAAGTTATCCTGATATGAGGAAAGATTGCAGCTCAGCTACTCTAGGCATACATTAAACTCCTCCTTCCCCACATCAACTGATGTTACCACATCTCCTCTGCTCTAATCAAAATAATTACAATAATCTGACCAATACAATTAGATCACTTCCTCCTCTTCCACACTCCAGAGCCATTTGGCCACTGATTCCTTGTGATATGTGCTATCAAGTGAATCAGTGTGGGATATATCCTGTCTCCATCTCTCTCTTCCCTTTTTTTTTTTTTTTAAGCAAGGATATGTAGTTTCTTGAAAAGACAAATATATAAACAGGCCAACTGATGAAAGAGATAATTATGCTAATGACTCCTCCTTTACCCTTCATAAGACCAGAGCATAAGCATAAACATGTATCTCAAGTGCTATAACTCAAATAATGCAAAAATGTGATCTCATCTTAACTAATAATCAAACAGAAACTTGCGAACATTATGACAGTAAGCTATCATCATTGTAGAAATATTTTTTTGTGTGGTAAATATTAGCAGCACTTTTTGCAAAGCAGTCTTTTAGGGCAGAAAGAATGCAGGTATGCCTTCTGTAAGGGTAAAGTAAATTCAAGTAATTCAGCAGCGTATTACTAAAAAAAGATGGCCTATGACTGTGGCTTGGAATCAGAACTTAGAAACCAACAATCTCAAATTTCCCTGAGTGCAAAGAATGCATTTCCCTATCTTTTCTCTCATGTTTTTCTATTTTTCTAAAAGAACACAGTTTCCCCAATGCTTGTTTAAACCAGTTTCCATGCAGTCCTGCTCTACCATGCTGGTATGGATGAAGTCAGCTGGCACACCCCGTAGTAAGCCCAGTAGCAGCGCTATGTAGTACACACAGAACTATTTTTTTTTTCAGTTTTTTAAATGCATTCATACATAAAGGTGAAGGTTATGAATGGCTGATGAGATATGAAATACCAGTCCTGTTTTTCTGACGTGACACTCAGCTGAGTAATAGCCCTGCAAGATGCTTGCAGAAGGTACTCAAACTGCTGCTAAGCCCATGTTTTAAAGAGCACAACAGAGATGAATCTTGCCCCCCTGTAAAGGAAAGAGAGAAGTATACCCACTCCACTCGTAGCAAGACCAAGAAATCTAAGAAAAAGGGCAATCCCCTTTCCCAAACTAAATGGGAACAAGCCCCAAGAGAGGGTGTTTGTGTTAGCAATACCTCAGTACAGCATGTTCTTCTGGTGCCAGCCTTCTCAAAGAAGTGAAGGGTCTGAATCTTTCTCCTTACTAGCTGCCTCTGAATTTCCCATCACCAAAAACCACTGAAGCATCTACCTGTATACATCAAATAGATCCACCTTGGGCTTTCATTACATATAGCCATCACGCCACCTTAGATGAAACAGAGGCTACTAAATGACATGTATTTTCTAGTTCAATGTGTTTGGACCAGCCAGGAAGTACTGGTGGTAAAGCTGTGTCTGAACATGAATGAAGTCTCCCAACCCACTGCCACTGAAACCTTTATAAACATTTCCCAGTAGCCAACACTTACTTGTCTGGGGATGAGGATGGGACAGGACACACTGATTTTACCTAATTACCACTGTGCACCCCCTGACACTCCACAGGTTGCTAGTTGGTCTCAGTGCCCTAAATCCTACGTGTTAGACTGAGGACAAGAATAAACTAAAGTTTAATTTTAATTGCCAGCATCCTAAACTAAAACATTTGCAGCTGAGAAATTGTCATTTTTCTCTTCCCCTCCCTATGTCCAGCCCATAAGAACTGAAAGAAGGTGTGTGGGGTGCGGAGGGTCTCAGCAAGCAATTTTGGACGCCCTTCATCTTCAGGAAGGGTGGCTTTACGAAGAGGAGAAGGTGGAAGAAATTCCTACCCAAGCAGTATGAATTACTTTGTTCCCTGTTACAGCCCTTTCTTGAGCCCATATTTGTTTCCTTGCTCCTCAGAAACACATTTTTTACACAGAATATTTATCATTCCTCTTCATATCCTCAAGAAATCATATTCTGTAAAGCTACATAACAGTTGTATGGTTGGGATATTTTAGATGAGAGTGTGGCACTGGCACCCACCTTACATTTTCTCCTACCTTATAAGCCTTGCTGTTTGAAAATCACCATCTTTTTCATTCCTATCTGTTGTGATTCAAAATGATGGCTATTTCTACAACCCTTTCAAATCAAGTTATCAAAGCACTGATTTTCTTTGAAGTTATGCAGTTCAAAGTGATGTAGTGTGACAAACATATTTCTGTGGCATAGACCACTTACACTACTTTGTTTTTTTAAGATGGAGAAAACCAGAGCAAGAACGAGAGAGAAAGAAGAGGAATAAGGAATATCTATTGGCTTAATGCCCTCAGAAATCCTGCACCTGGACATTCAGGTACATAAATTGCCATCACGTTTACCAGAAGCAAAGCTAGTACTGATTCCTGACTTTATACTCTTGAGCACCTCTCCCAACATGATAACCAGAAGTAGCTGACCACCTCAGAGATCGCTAACACAATTCGGCACATAGGTCGGGGTTTGGGAAGGGACTATGTTTGCAGAGAAAACACTTACTTGCCTATGTAACTGGAGAAAGCACCTTCCACAAGATGGGGGGGGGGAAAGCAGCACATCTTTCACCAAGGCTCTCTCACCTATTCCTAATGCTCACACAAAATACCATCTATACAACATCTGTACAAAGGTCTGACAAACCCTGAGCCTAATGCAAAGAGAATACTGTGATTTTTAATGGTACCCAAAATCATCCCTACCTAAAGAATATTATAGAGCAAGCTGCAGAGGGAAGAAGTGCAGCTTTAGGCATACTGTTAGCAAAGTGAGGGAAGGAGTAATCCGAAACCTTTCATCACAGAAAATATAACAAAAACAGCCTTGGAATCAAGGAAAGAAAATAGGGGTTAGAAAACACAGCAGTGCTGTTGGGCACAGATGAACCTCTCTCAACAACATGTCTGTGAGCAGAGCAGGAGTGTTAATACCAAGAGGCTCACGTCCAAGTGTGAAGAATTCAGGAAGAAAACAGTACAGAAGATGAGGTTAAAAAGGAATCCAAGACACCTGAATATAATTCCTCTTCTGCAAAGCGCAGGAAATAATTTCTGCCTTTCAGGGTGTTCCATACTCTTGTGGTCAAGGAGGAAACACAACACTACTCTTTTTATCCAGATACCTTTTTCTTTAATCTTTTAGCAAGTAAAGACTGGAGTAGCTCCATAGTGAACCAGAGAGTGGAAGACCAAACTAGAATCAAGTACACACCTGTTTGCATTATTCAATAAAGTTTCTTGCTTGGTATCAGGAAAAAGCAAGTCCCTTGTGATTGTGTGCTGTAATTAAATCTGTGACAGATTAGCTTAGAAGCTAATTCATTTAGAAACAACATACAATATGAAGAAAATGACCCACAGACTTCAAAAGGCTTTCAGCTCGATAAAGGCACAAAGCAGACTAAGCAGAAGGAGCACAGCAACAAATTTTCACTGCTAGATCAGACATATGACATTGCTGTATCTGCTCAGCACAAACAGAAAGTGAGAACTATTTCAGTCGCTTGCCTTGTGTTCCTGTGCATCTATTCCAATTCACTCCAACACGAAAAAACTCAAATTCACAAGGAAGACACACTAATAAATTCAGCTTAGTTCTCCCTCATGCCTACCCAGGTCTGATTTTTCAATACACTTTGTGCTTTTCCCACCATTACTTTCTTTCCAAAGCAATTTTGTTTCTAAAGAAATAATTAAAAACTTACAAACGTCCAAGCAATGTCTGACACTTTACTCACCTTGCGTATATTTTCGTGAGCTTCTTACAAACTCTAAAAAAGACAACAAAACCTTAACAGATTCATATCAGAAACTTTCCCATGTTGAAACCACATGGGTTTGACCCTATCAAATTATAATTACCTAAGCAATATATAAACCCAATATTATTTACATCAGCAATGTACAAATCCCACATTAATTATAAATCAGGTCAGCTTCTCCAGAAATAAGGAAATTTAAAAAAAAAAAAAAAAATGACTCCAAAGGACTGACCAGCCATGCCAAGTCAGTGGAAACCTTGACTATTAGCTATAGCTCAGGACAAAGAGCTAAAATAACAGACGTCCTGACTTCACTAGTGCCATTTGAAGATACAATGCGTAGCCCTGTATTTCCTGTCTCACACATTCCAGCTCAGCTGACTTAGCCTACCCAGTGTAGGCTTGGTGGCTAAGGCTGGGCTGGGGAGACTGGCCATTCCAGAGAGTGACCCATCCCACCCTGCTAGAGATGTCTCACAGGCACAGTCCTCAGAGTGCCTCTCCAAGACAGATGAGACAGTCATTCCTTAGGCACCCAGGCTGTCTTCAAATCTGCAAAGACTGGATTAGTGTAGACACCCAATATTTAGATGGCTGGGGGTAGGTGAAGTAAACAACATTCATGCTGAACACACAGAACTGTGGCTTTTTCTAACACGATGAACAATCAACAAAACAAAAAAATCACTGTTGGAAACAAGCCAGGTGATAGCACATATGTGTGCATACACAGTATTCTACACGTCTGTATTAATCCTTTGTAAAAGACAGCTGTACAAGCATGCTGCAGGTTACACAGCTAAATTCTGCCTTCCCAATAAAGCTAATAGTAGTTAAGCCTGCAAATGTAACTCCAAAAAAACTTAAAAGTCAAAGTGTAAGCTTGCACTTCACATATATAAGTCAAGGAAAGCAGTTAATCATTAAATGAGGACTAAAAATCCTAGCTGTGTGTCACATGGCAGCATCAGAACTACACATCTGGACACTAGCTTTTTATCTGGTTGGATTTCCCCATTTGAATTGCACCAGGATTTTACTTTTACTATTAGTATCATATTCTGAGAAGGAACAAAACCACATTCTTCCCAGAGAACTTGCTCCAAGGATATTACAAACACCTATGAAGACATGCTTCACACCTAGTTATAGTTTGTGACTTAACACGAGTCCACAGTTTGCATTCTCCTACTGCATGCTTTCAGATCCTTCCTCTGCGTTCCCAGGACAACAGCACTAAGGAAGAATACCATACACCACAAACTAACTTGGTATTCTTTCCCCCACACCCATACAGGAACACTCTCTGCAGCATCTGGTGCTTTGCTGAGACTCTGAAGTGCTGCCTGACAAAAGTGAAGGGAGCTACCATAAAATGACTTATTGGCAGGATTCAGTAATTCCCCAGCTCTTTAGTCAGGAATGGGAACTGAACACACTCTCTGGGTCAGCTCTTGAAGTTAGCTTGCCAGCTAGGAGTAAGGAGATAATGTGAGCATAATTAATAATGGTATTCCCATTCCTACAGTTGATTACACTCATGCTTGATTCTATATACTGAGAACGTAGACCACAGAATAGAGCAAAGAGCAGGTCAGCCCTTTGTGTGATCAGATCCTCAGCTGTGGCCAGGTCATTTAGCAAAAGGAGTCTGTGCTTAACTCAGTTTTCATTTCTGCTCTGTGGTTAGTTTGAAGACCACTTAACCCTGCACCACTCACTCATTTACTTATACTGAAAGCTACCTGTTTTGCCAAGTTTCATTTATTTGATAGAGCATTAATATATCTAGAAATAACCAGCTCTGTTTCTGTTTGAATACACAACTGGTTTTGTGTCTTCTTTTAAAGTGAGGAACACTGGGCAGTAGGTGTGGTTACACATTTTTGTCAGTGCTGCTGCGTCGAATTTCTTCGCGGTTGCATGTCACTACCACAGCACTACCCTGGGCATATGAACTATGCAGATTTACAGAACACACATGTGTCAGAGACTACAGATATTGCAGAAGGCCAGACAGAGAACCTGAACCCTTCCTACCAGTTAGCCTCTGGCTGGTTCTGCAATTTCTTTTACATTGCCCCTGATTTGATCCACAGGTAACAGTTTTGCCAATAAAACACTGCTTTGGCATGGGACAGAAAGGGGGGAGTTCTGCCAACATACATGTAAATGTAGCAGTGGACCCTCACGCATCCATTTTCCTTCTGTATTTGTCCCTCAAGGCTGCACATCTGCATGGATGCTCTGATGCCAAGCAAATGCACAGTGCACACTGCAGGTTTTTCTCCAGAACAGCATTAAGAGGGGCTCCCTGTGATGCTGGCTTCTATGAGACCTGCAAGATTCACATATCTCTGCTTCCCCTTCTCTTCTGTCAAATTTTGTTAAAACAGCCAGGTAGATTCAAATCTTATGGGGCAAGGGTAAAACTGTGAGCAAACAGCATTGGAACATAAGCTTTGCTTTCTTAGGAAACTCAATTACCAGTCATGTTCCAAACCAGTTCAGGAATCTGGTATAAACTGCAACTGCAGAAAAAGTGTTGTGCAAATATGCCCTGCCTGTGTCTTTCTATGAAGGCAAGGCCTTTAGCAGCAAAAGCTGCCTTGACTGATTCAAAAGAAGCTAGCCCAGCAAATAAAGCTGTCTCTTGTAAGGCAATTCATGAGGAATCTCTGGGCTCTCCAGAGAAGAACTGTGTGTTGTGGGGGTGGTGTATGTGTGTCGGAGTTTTCAGGTTTGAAATACTTCTTTTTGTCCAGATGTAGCTCTTTCCCTCTCAACAAAGGTGAGACTTGGATATTTAGACTCCCTGGTTATAGCATTCTTTTCTTTGAACTTTATGCCAAAAGATCCATCAAGATTAGTTTCACCATAGGACAAAAAATTCCCCAAGCAACAAAGAGTTCTTTGGGGGCAGTGGAACTAACACCTAGGACCCATAAGCCAAAAAGAAACAACGCACAGCCAAGAACAAACAGCCTATGCTGATAGTAGAGACATGTTCACACACAGCAGAATTGAGCTCATAACAGTACAATAAAAAAGAACAAGAACATACTGACAACCTGCAGAGTTGTTCACCAAGGCAGATTAAGCGATGGGGTCACCTAACCCCCCACAAGCAGCACAGGCACGCTTCAAACCTGCCAGGAGGCGTACGTACATTCATCAGCCAAGACATGTGACAGCAGTTCTGGCTGACACGAAGTAACTAAAACACCAGATGAGGATTGCAAAGTGCACATCAGGGCACGGGACAGACACTGAACTGGTCAAGTACTCACCAAACTGCCCTCTGGAGCAGCAGCAGGTCCTCACCAAACCCAATCCCCTGAAGGGGAGAATCTCACTCTGTGAAGGTGCCAGCCAAATCCCAGGAGGGAGAAGGACCCAACTTCTTTCTACCACCTAGACAAAGCTAATAGTTTTCACTGCCACTTCTACTAGTCAAGTCATCCTAAAGAACATCCTGACCTTACCAATGAAGATTAAATGGCACCTGTGATCATAACTAATTGCTGATAAAGACATTTAATCAACTCTAGCATGAGGTATCTTCCAATCTTTTCCCAAAAAAGAGTTGTCATGGCAAAGCACTGGGGCCCAGCAACCTTGGGTTTTGAAACATGGTGTAAATAAAGTACTCCTTGCTACACAAGTTCCAGTGACCTTTGTCTGGAAACCATCTCTCCACTCCTCCCAACAAGTTCGGACATTGTGTATTTTCTAAATACTAATTTAGACCATGGTTTTTTTCTTCTCAGTTGGTTCTGGCTATCGAAGAAAGAGTTTAGAAATACCACTGTTAGCAGTGGAAGTTCTACTTTTGTATGAATAGAAACATAGAAGACTGGAAGACTGTGGTCTAAAGTGAAGATACTTAATAAAATCTTTGCAGTGCAAAACACATTCTTAAGGGGTTTTACAGAGTCTCAAATATAGGGAAGGCAAAAAGCTGCTGAAACCTTGGAACAAAGAGATCAATTGAAATGAAACCAAGCACAAAACAAATACAGCACTTAGAAAAAGCACAATCCTAAAAGCCCTGGACAGGTGAGAACAATAGTTACTTGGGACTGAAAATGTGACAACAGGGCTGACAGCCTTCCAAAGGACCTCATGGTATTTTATTATTGTGCTACATTTTCTAAGATTTCTCCCCTAGTATTTTTATTTCAGTGACATGCTAGAAATAAGTGGGTGTGATGACAGTTCACACAGTATTTGCTAAATTCAAGCACGGTTTTCAGCTATATATTTTTTTGAGAAGTTGAACAAAGTCAATATCGCACCTCGCTATTGTGGCTATTTTTTTTTACATCACGCTGGCTTGCAAGCTACCAGGAAAATACTTTCTTTTCACTGAGGCACAAAAAGAAAAAAAAAGTAATTTTATTGCAGCAGGGGCTGGTTTCAGACCAACGGCATGAGCTAGAGCAGAGGCTGCACAAGCTGGGCATGTTGCACATGTCCCCCAGCTACACATATAATCACAGCACTAGATGCAGAATGACTCCTCGAAAGACAACAGCTTTCCACCTGCTGCTCCGTTTGACAGGGCTGCAAGCTCAGGAAGTAGCCCATTTACTAACCCTGGCTTCTTTGCACCTAGTGTTCAGCTCAGCCAGCCAAGTCAGTGGAGCCCTAATAGCAGTATTTATCCTTTTGGCAAGTGCGGAAACATGGAGAAAGCAGGGAGGAAAAGACAGAAGGCACCCCAGAAGATGAGCATGGAAAGCCACACAGATAAATGAAAGAGCACATTTTGAGGAAGGCAGAGATGCTCCTATCCATTAGGACTTGCTGTCTACCTAATAAGAGTACCTGGAAGTTGCAACTGACTCCTTGGGAAAAAAATGTTTGTTTTAATAAAGGACAGGGAGAAAAGAAAGGCGAAATAAGAGGGAAATCAAAAGAACAGGAGCTATGCAAAAACAGGTGGCAAGAGCAAAGACCATCTGTCTTCCCCATCTATGCAAAAGTGAAGGCACATGATAAAGAAATGGAGATAGTGAAGGGCAGGTGATGATATTTGCTCCCTACAGATCCCCAGGAGAGCCCCTTCAGGAAAAATGCCTACCTTTCCCCAGAAGCCCATAGACGGCCTAACAGGGAGATAGGGCTGTCACTGGACTACTCACAACCAGCTATCCCTGCCTGCAAGATGCTGCACTTTCTAAAGACATGCTTTCATGGAAGCTTCCTGATCCCAAATGTAGTATAACAGTTTAGGAATTTTTCTTGAATCCAGGTGAAATAAAGACATCAAAAATAATAACACCCCCCCCCCCAACAAATCATCTTAACATGAATGCATGTCTCTCATTTCCTACACAATAAAGAACAAATCATAAAACCCAGTATTTATGAGCTTGGACTTGCAAGCACCTTTCACTTCACATCCATTTTGAAGACAAGAGGTATGTCCCTCCACAGTCTCACCTGAGCACATCAGTGCTCTCAGCTGCTACTCTTGCTCAGAGCCCCAAACACTTTCCACAGGAACACAGCATCAGGATAAGATCAAGCCTGCAGTTACATGAACGTGCAAAGGACAAAGCATACTGCCACTGCAATGCCAGAAGCTTCCAGTTAATCCCATGTTCCAAAACACGTTGCTGTTCCAAGCCAAAAATACAAATAATGGCTGCAAAGGTAAAAGTGTTTATAAAAAATCTGCCTCTCCACTGTTAATCAGTGGCCTACTAATTTATTTTTTGAAATTATGAGAAATAATGCCCTGCCCTCCACAGTAAGACAACAAGTTAAAAATGTGGGGAAAAGCTTTTGTATCTGCTGATCAAGCAAAAGAAAACTTTTCTTTCAAGCTGCCCTTCTGACTCCAGTGTATCAACAGTTTGTTCCCCCTGCCCCATGGCTTCATCTGACACCACTGCCCTGGCTTACACCAGGAGTTGAAAAGTGCTAGTCAGACTCCAAGATAAACTTGTCAATAGCGAGGCAGACATTCACATTCTTCCCTACCTGCTTGTGAATGTCAGCTGTTTGTCTGGGAGCAATTCCTTGAAAAGCTTTTACTGAGGGGAAAAAAGGAAAGGGGGATGCAGAGAGCATTTCAAACAGAAAAAAAAAGTCTGGGAGGGGAACCCCACAAAGACTGCAGAGAGAAAATAAATTAAAAAAAGCCTGTCCCCATCAGGTCCTTCCAGCAACCTTCTTTATCAGAGGTTCATTGTCAATCAATTAGCCAAGGCAGCAGGGGTCTGTAGGAAGGGGGGTAGCTTGAGAGACAATGGTCTGCCCTGTTGTATTACTATTTAATCACTTTTCCTAAATAAATAAAGCAGCCCTGAGGTGCTGTCATGTCAAGGGAATTTATAACAAAAAAACCCTTCATTTTTCATTGGTCATTACTTTTCCTTCCCTCCCACCCCTGCAGGACTAGAGAGGGTTATTACTGTAGCCTTAAGTTCCATCTTTGTGTTGCTTGCCTTTGATTCCCACTCGGACCTTGCCACTTTCTGGCACTAATTTGTCAGGCTGAACAAAGGAGGGATTTGTACCTCCTGTAAGGTCTCAATTAGGAAAGGCTTCTGCTGTATTATGTGCCATTGGGACAGGACACAAAGACGGTAATTACAGGAATTTGCACTAAATGGCTGAAGAATTCACAGCAAAACTTTTCTTCCTCCCCCCTCCTCATCTTTATCCAAGCCTACCCCTCCCAGCAGCCCTGGGGAAAGCCGCTCTCAATGCCTGCAAGCTGTAATTACCAACAGCAGGCCCCTTGGGTTAAACAGCATCCCATGCCGGGAACGGGAACGGTGCAAACTGCTCGCCGGGAGCAAGGAACAAGGAGAGAGGCTCGGCTTCCGCGCCTCCAAAGTCTCCCCAGCACACACGTGCCTGAACCAAACAAGTTCCCCCAGTTTCTCAGTTAAAGTTACTCACTTCTTTGCACCGTGGTAACAGCTCCAAGTTCCAGCCGACTCTGGAAGATCAGCCTTAAGGAAATGGCAAAGGATCCGCTCCTACAGTAAGTGCTGTGAATCCCCATCATCGGGGACAGGGAATCCCAGTGACTGGCTTCTCACAGACCCTCCACAACTCACACTTCTCTGCACAAGAGCATTTGTTCAGTTTGGCAGACTAAAAGGAGACCACGGGAGCCCTGTGATCACCTCACGTGTATAAGGAAAAGACATCATGCAACCCTGACATGGTCAGGGCACTTAATTTCTGCAGGGAATACATGAGTACAGATTAATTGTCCCATGCTTGGGAGACAGAATCCACCTTTTCCCACAGAAAAGTCTGCTCCCATACTACATAATGCAAGACTAAAACCTGTTTCACATTGGAGACATATTTTGTTGCCATCCCAGGGCCTGATCCTATTTTAGAGGAGGTCATGAAAAACGTTCACTTGAAACTCTCCTGGACTTCAATCAGAGAATGAAGCAAATCTTAAAAGGTTTCCTCTACTGAGCTTTGAATAAAAAGGAATTAAGAGAAAGGAATATAACTTTACTGTCACCTGAGACATTACCTTAAAAAGAGGCTGTTAATTCTGCTGCCTTCTTGGGTTTCACAAGGCTGTCTCTTGGTAACACACTGAGCTGGACCTGTCTCGGGGATACCTATTTGAGCCGTTCACAGAGTCTCCCTCCAGTTTTCACTTTCGCAACTGCCCTTAGAGTTAAGACATGACCATTGCCCAATAGTGTTCAGGTATTCAGAGTAACCACAGGACCCAGGCACCTTCAGTTTCAGCAATAAATACTCCCAGAAAAAACTGACACGAAGTCATGCAAATGTGGCCAAGAACAGACCTGAATTCAGGCAGAAGCACAAATACTGTGACCACACCAGTAGCTGCAATGAGGCCAACCTCCATGATGCTCTAGCTGCCAGGTGGGTGCCATGCACAATGGGGAGATGAGCAGGAGCATGACCTGCAGGTGACTACCAGAGGGATGAACCCAGCTGCACCCACAGCCAGTTTTGAGGGCAGTCCAGCATTTCTGGGGCTCAGCCTGCAGGTCCTAGGCCCACAGAGATGCCCCCAGAGTCTTGTGTGGTTCCAGAGCAGTAGGAGACCCTCACTCCAGAGCAGAGTGGAGAGGAGGCAGGACCCTGACAGCTCCCATAACACAAGAGAAAAACCCCCCAGAAGAGCTGTTTCTGATGGAGCTGACAATTTCGAAGTGAGTGTAACTAAAGCAGGTCAAAGACTATAGTTTAGGCATAAGGTGCCTAAATTTGCTCAACACAGCTGCCCTTGCTAAAGTGAAATGACAATGAACTACATTCACACAGGCCTTCTCTATTTTCACTTCATTCCCAAACTCAATAAAATCATGATTTTGCCATGGACTAGAGTCAGACAACAAATGAATTCAGACCCCTTTGATTCTGGACCACCTTTACAGCATCCTCAATCAAGAAACCAGCTCAGCCACCCTGTAAGGCAGCCCTGGCCCATGTAGTGCTTTATGTGCAGGATCTAACTTTACAGTATGGGTCACCAGAAGCAGGTGAACCTCTGAGTATCCCATAGGCTTTTATCCACATTTTACACAGAGCAAAGAAAGGCTAACTATGGCCACAGTGAGAGGCAGGGAACAGCTAGCTGTGTGCTGCTGGAAAGCATACATGCTCTTTCAAGCCATTTTCTCTTCCTGCAGAGGGGAGTAGGTGCAGATGTTGCAGCCTGGTTGCTTACCCGCACACTTGAAGCTCTGAACTGTGAGCCCTCTCTCTAGAGACAGTGTGGTCAGGATGCTCAGGAAGCTGGTGGTCACAGACTGGCGCTTGCTCTTTCTAAGATCACTTCCAAAGGGCCGATCTCCAGGTTTGTTCCTAAGTGTGACCTGTGGGTTCTGAGTTAAACTTCTAGTAGCGTTGGCTGCTGCCTTCAGTGCCTCCATCCACTCCTGGGCCCTTTGTCGGGTCTCTGCACGCAGGCGCAGGACATCTTGGGGAAAAATGACCTGAAAGCAAGAGTCACAGTCATCCTGAGTATCTGTCTGCACCGACAGGCACACATCAACATTGTAGCTCAGCAGAGGATCTTCATCAAGCCTACCGGGTTGGAATGCCACGAGATAAGACCTGTTCAAGACAAAAGTAAATGCCTTCCAGTTATTCTGGACAGTTAACCTGTAAAGAGTCCCTGATTTGAGAATATTTTGATACTCTTTAGTGTTTTCAGTCAAATTCATGGATAGGAAGAGCTCCATAGGCTTCTGTAATAGTCCATTGGTTTGAGAAAGTTCACTATTATTTTCAGGCTTTGGCACATTCTCCAGTTTCTCCTGCTGTCTTGTGAAAGCAGGCACAGAAGCACGCACCGCTTCCCAGAGTTTCTGTCCCCAGTCCAACGTCTCCCATGAGGACTCTGCCTTCAGCTGTAGCTGTGAGTTGTCTGACAGGACAGCGTCTACCACCTTGGTTTCGATGCCACCAGTAACAGTGACCCTTTGAAAACGCATGAGTGGGTACACGGTGGGAAGAGTCTGGTTGCCACTGCTGTCCAAGCAATACAGGTACAGTTTGTACGGGGAGAGCTCAGCGTAGCAGGTTTGCCAGTAGCTGTCATTGTCTCTTCTAACTTCTAAGTATCCCTTCTTCAGAAGATTTGGGAACACTGGCTTTTGTTCTGGAGGAAACAAAATGAGAACATTACCATTAATTAATTTTTTTAATTGCCTCAAATTGCTAGATCATTCTGGTTCATACATCTCTCCTACACATACACAGTGTATCTGAGGATAGGAACAGATCCAGCCTTCATCTAATAGGTTATAATTATCAAACACAAGCACTAACTCCATATTAGCGCCAACAATAATATAGCGCATTTTTAGCCAGAGGTACTCAAACACTCTACAAAAAAGGAACAGAGAAACACAGGGCAGGGACAGCAAAACAAAGCCATTTTCCTGAGATTCTCCAAAAGAATAGTAACAGAGCAACAAAACACTGCAAGTCTCCTGGAAGCTAGTCCAGAAGTGGACAGTACTATCAAGTAATCTATTGCCAGCAGAAATAGATTTCAACAGTGTGAAACATGTAAATATTAAAACACCTTCCCTGCTACTTCATAGGCTCAACTTCATGTTTTCACACATACCTCCTCTGCCTCCCCCCCGTCCCAGTCAGCACAGGGCAAGGGGAATAGCACTATCTGGTCAGCTCCTCCTTCCTCCTCACACCTTTCCCCTGTTCCAGCATGTGTTCTCTCCAGCAGCAGTGGTGGCTGCAGTCCTTCAGGTTAAACCTGCACAAGCTCTCCATAGCCACAGCTCCTTCAGGAAACCTCCACATTCTTCAGCATGGGGTCCTGCATAGGACTAAAAGGAGCTCCTGCAGCAGCTTCTCCTCTGACCCTCAGCTGCTCCTCACACCACTGTGCAGTGCTTTGTCTTCCCTGAGATGCACTCAGCCTGAGAGGCCCCACCTGTGCCTGCCAGGCACAGCTGTGCCCTGTGATGGGGCTGCTGGAACCACCTGGAACAACTCTGCTGCCATCACTGGCACCTGGATTGACCCAGGTCACAGGAAATGGAGAACTGTGCCCAACACAGCAGTTTCTTACCACATTTCAGCACGACCTGGGACCAGAACATTTTGCACAGCTCTGTTTACTCCAGAGGAGCTTTGCTGATTTATGAAAAACAGGCTCAGGAGCAGCAGACAGGACCAAAAATGAAAAGTAAGAGGCTGCCCGGACAGACTCAAACACACACACCTCAGTGTCTCAGCATTTCAGGTGTTTTGGAGCAGACCCTTTCATAAACCCCAGCACAAGACAAAGTCAAGAGGAATTTTCTTCATCCCCTGAAAACCAGCCATACATAAAAGTTACTCCAGGCATTAAAGTGATACAAATTTAAAAGGACTTATCTAAAGCAGTTCTGAGTTTTTTAAAAAAAGTTTCCATGTAAAATTTGTTCCAATCTGATTTGCACCATCACCCACCACAGAGGCAAACATCATATTTTCACCTTGGACTGGACATGGCCCTGGGCAATTTTTTACAGCCTCTGTATAAATTCAGTGGTATTCACTGTTACACTGTCATACCAACTACAACACTTGGCAACCCAGGCCTAAGGAACAAATTCTTGCTCCCATTTGAGTTCTACTTCACCTTTCCAGTAAGGGTACCTGTGATGGGTCTTTACTTAAAAACCATGGCAGAATTAGCAGACATAAGTAGTGGTTTCTGCCTCCGGTCGCCCATCTCCCTTGGAGACTGCTATTCGGGACACAAGAGAAAGGTAGCATTGTGGGAACAGCTTCTCATCCACTGCCCAGCATAATATGTCACAACAAAATCAGCATCAATTGACCTTAACATACAGCATTACAAATCTCAGCGATACAGGAGCTGTTTCACTCAAGGTTTTTGCCCTGGGGCTGAAAGCTTTTGAAAGAGGGATAGGGCAGACAGCTGGAGGCATAAAACATTTTTGGGATCTCTGCTTAACCAGTTATGATTCATGTTACCAAGCTACACTAACAAGCTTTGGACACGATACCCTCTGAATATAGCAGGGATGTCTCCAACACAAGAGCTAAGAGAACAGAAGCACCTAGACTTGATGAAGCCTGGAAACAAAGAGCCAAAACTGAGACTGTATAGAAACTGCCACATCCCCATCAGTACTGGGCTTCCCAGCTAATATGGCCAAGACTGCTGGCCAAGCTGCTCTCAGCACTGCTGGCTAATGGGTCAGTCTGTCTGTCTTCCCAGAGCACAAGTACAGTCAGGGACTATGAGTATTTGAGAGGCTTGGTTACTGTCCGGGGGTTTCTAATACCAACTGGTGAGAAAGAACTTAAGCTGTAACCTTCATGCTAAGGAGATACTCCTGCCCTTGGCTGAAAGCAATGCTGTAGCTGATTGTGAATTTCATCCATGGGCAGGAGGAGGATTTAGAACAGCAACAAGGTAAAAGCTTTTGGTAGCTCTTCATTGAAAACCAACTTTAAGGCTTTATAAAGATTAAGCAGACAAGTTTCAGTTAAACTTATTGAATATACATGAAAATAAATTGTTCGATATACTTGATGTGAGTATGCAAACCTCATGGAGGTTAAAAAATGGGGGAAGGAAACTACCTCCCATCCACACCAAGAAAAAGGATGCACCTAGGTTTTGTCTTGCCATCTCTGCCTCACCTTCCCCACTCACCCGTACACTCAGAATAGAGCCTGCTTTTAATACCATGCTCAGAGCACTTCACCTACAAAGATTTCCTGCAGATATGGCTAAAACCACAACAACAATTAAAAAAATTGCTACTTTGGCACTAGGTCTAAAAAGGTGAGTGTAAGTATACCTTGCAAACCAACAAACTACTCAAGAGTATTTCAGCTAAATGTGAAAACTGAAAGCCTGATCTATAACTCAAAATGGCAGAGAAAAAGCACACTTTGATAGCACAAATGGATAGATACACATGCACATGCACACACTAAAAGAGAACCAATTTTGTCCACCGTACATCTCTGGCCCTGACATTCATTAGTATTTCTGCACTAACTCAAAAGCCATTAATTTCTCTGAAACCCACACTAATCCCTTTGTAGTGCAGATAATGGGCACCCATTCTAGAGTCATCTTCCCTTTCTATTAATCCAATCAGGGAGGCAGCGCTTCTGCAGCTCCAACTGCAATCTCTCTCGCTTCCATCAAGTACAGATGACAGTTCAAGCTTCTCCATAATAAGACAACTCGTAACCTTCCCCCAGCCACCCCTCCTTCATCTGCACACAGGTTTGCTTGTCTTTTGTTGAGTTAGAGAAAAGCTATCTCTCCCTGCCTTTCACAGAAGCACCCCCTCTCCCTCCTTCGCCCCACTCCTTTACTTCAAGCTCATATGAATTGGCTCCAATGGCTCTTGCTCTCACTGGGACAGAACCAGCAGCCAACTTGATTAACATTCAAATGCCTCCTATTGCTTAGGTCAGGGCAATAGATGCAGGCAGAGACAGGTTGAATCCATGTGCTACACATATACACACACCTTTATCTCCTCAACTTGCAGTGTGCCAGACAATACCTTTCCACTCAGAGAGCAAATGGTACCATTTCTCCATCCACCTTCCAAACAGAAACTACATCTCTTTTCCTCCTTACAGAGACAAGGAGAGTAAATTGAGGAAGAGTAAAAAAAGGGAAATAATCACAGAAAATGGCCCATGCCTGAGCCATTTGTAGTTGTAATTTCAAGGGATGAGGGGGAAGAAGGCAGAGGAAAACAAAGAGAGACTCAGCAGCTGGGGACAGAGCAGTATCTTCCTCAGCATCACTGCTCCTCCTTAGGAACTGCCCACTCCTCCCTGCTACAAACCCCACACCAGATACACACCCACCCATCTGCACACTCAGGGCAGCTGGTACAACCAGCACCACTGGAGAGGGAGACCAAATATTGTCTCAGCACGAACAGAAGATACCTGCTCCCAAACAACTGACTGTACTTGCATCTGTTAGCATGGTAGGAAAACTTGTCCTGTTTCCCACCACCAATGCATTTCTGATGACAGTAACACCAAGTAACTTGGAAAAGAACAGAAGCAGAGATGCCTGGTTTCTGGGGAGTTTGTCTTGTGAGGTGGCACTCCTCTCTGAATCCTCTAACACTTAGTAAGTGATGGGCATAAGTTACAGAGTTTTTGTCAATAGTCCTCCTCTCTGATTTTCACAAAACCTAGCAGACACCTTGAGGACCTAGAATGCTCTCAAATTGGGTTGAGCTAGTTGCCTGTTTGGTGGGGTTTTCTAAATAAGGAACAAACTGTGCCTCAGCCAGTGTGACTCAGATCCACAATGTCCACTACTATCTTTCTACTTAGAAAATAGTCTTTTCTTCCCACCTATTTTCCCATCTAGCTCTGCAGATATGTATCTTTCAGGCAAGTTTATCTGATTCCACTTGGTCCTGAAATAATGGCATTGACATTTAGCCACAGATTTCCAGCAGATGGCTGTCCTGGAGTCAAAGCTGGCCTCTTCTCTCAATGCCACCTCTTTTCAGGGGACTACTACAGCAATGGGAATTGTAACTAGGCAGTGGTTTGCCTATATATCTATATAAAGAAACAGCATCTCTCCCCACTACAAGGCCATTCACTCTTTTTCATCTCCTCTAGGCTTAAAGCAAGCAAAACCTGCTTTGAAAATGTTGAACTTCTAAACTCTTAATTTTATATTTGTGTGTTATTGCCAGAGAGGTTGGTTTAACTGTTCACCAAAAATAAGCTTCTTGCTGAATAAATGCCCTAAACAGATGGATAAAGAACCCAAACAAATTACTCTTCACATCTTTCCCTTCAGGCGTGGCTTTGTATGAAAAACCTAAGAGAAACTGATGAAGTCTATAGGATACCAGATGCTCAGCCACTCCATCCAATCCTTTCTGCTCCTCTGCAGCAAACCGAACACTTGTACAGTGCTTGCTGAGCAGACCACCAGCGCCCTGTGCACACTGACACAGTGTGTGTGCCAGAGGGCAGTGGAGAAGGGGGTTGCATTCAGCCAAAGTGCAAGACCAACCCAGAACAGGACTCAACTGTGGCAGAGACAGAAGCATAATGAGCTGAAAGAGATGGTTACCTACTACCAGCTAGGAGATGCATAAAAAAGCAGTACTTGCAAAAGAAGTGACAACATAAAATAAAGATGGGTTTGCTGATTTTCTTATCAATCACTCAATTCAGCTTTAAAAAGAAGGAAGATGGTATAAAGTGACTGTCAAATCTATGAAAAGAGGGTCAGTTCACATTAGGAAAGTCAGCTGATATCACTAAGGGAATTATAGCAACTAACCTGAAAATTCAGTTATGAAAGTCATCAGATCACTGGAAGCAATCAGCACTGCCCCAGGAGATGACAACTCTGCTCATTAGCTTTATGGAGTGTTGCAACTCCTGAGCAAAAACCTCCATAAAGAATAAACCTTCCAACCAGAACAGCTTCACAACCTAACTCATCAGTGCTGTTTACTGTAATCCTCCTGCACTGTGACTTTATCCACTATATGTAAGGCCTTCCTATCACCTCCAACTGCACTCCCCTCTCAGCCCAGCCCGCTCTGCAGCTGCTCCTCTCTGCCACCCACCCTTGGCCCTTCCAGCTGGAGGGTGCCCAAGCTCAAGGAGCAATGAGGAGTGAGCCTGAAGTTAGGCTCTCAGAGAGCATCCAAAGGAGGGCAACAAAGATGGTGAAGGGCCTTGAGGGGAAACCGTAGGAGGACCAGCTGAGGGCACTTGGTCTGCTCAGCCTGGAGAAGGGAGACCTCACTCCAGTTACAACTTCCTTGTGAGGAGAAGAGGAGGCACAGGCACTCATCTCTGCTCTGTAGTGACCAGTGACAGGACCTGAGGGAATGGCCTGAAGTTGTGCCAGGGAAGGTTTAGGCTGGATATTAGAAAAAGGCTCTTCATCTAGGGAAGTGGTCACAGCACCAAGCCTGACAGAGTTCAAGGAGTATTGGGATGATACTCTTAGGTACATGGTGTGACTCCTGGGGGTGGTCCTGTGCAGAGCTAAGACTTGGACCTGATGATCCTTGAGAGTCCCTTCTAACTCAGCATATTCTGTGATTCTGTGAAGTGATGCACTCCCTGATATACTTGGGGGGCTTGTGGGGAAGTACCATTCAGCAGATGAGCTGAAGTCAGCTGATCTAAATTATATACCCATCTGATCTCGGGCAAAGTGCTCACTTATCTTTGTCTCTGCTCACCCTCCTTATCCTCACTGTATTTAAGCTGTAATCTCCTGGGAGAAGGGGCTGCTAAATGTACAGACAGTCGCTGGCACTTACGAACCCCTGCAGTGGAGGGCATCCAGCTCACATTCTATTTGAAACAACATTTTTGCCTCCTTAAAACTTGAAAGGTCCCAAATCTCTGCAGTACAGCTACCCTTTTGTGACTACCTTTTAATGTTCAAAATAAATTGGCCACAGGGGGGACACCAGTTCTCCAACGGGCTTGATACCTCTGGGATTATTTCCAAGTGGTTTGAGGCTTACTGCTCTCCAGAGGGGAAGGTGCAGAAGTGTTACTTCTGCACATCTGCCTCTGAAATAGCAGCACCATTATTTTCTGTACAACACCACAGACCTGTAATGTTCTGCCATCCCAGTTGACAATTAATGGCCTATTTTTCTGCCCTGGCTGCTTAGTTTCTTACCTACCGCAGACAAAGGAGAGTGTTACAGGCGTATTTTGCAAAATCACAAAAAGAATTAGGCTTCAGAAACTTCCCTGGCAGATGGGTTAGGAGCTAGGCTTTATCTGGCCATCATGGGAGGGCAAGCACTAAGGCTGCATGTCACACCTCCAGCATTTCACATCACTAAGGACCTCTGGCTGCTTCCACCTCTGCAGCAGCTCCTGTATGTGCCACATCTTCCACTTCCAGTCAGCTGTCTTTGCAGCTCCTCCCTGAGCAGGACAACAGCAGAGGCAACTGACAAGCACTGGTGTCTGCTGCTCCATGACCCAGCACCACAAACCTGCCCATCACTCCCACATGTGTCACTAAATATTGCATGAGCCAATGTCACAGGCACAGAGCTCGTATCAGCCACCACAACTGCTTGAAGGTGAGGATATCTGGCAAACAAACAAACTGACATAAAAGTTTGTGTGGTTGCCAGAGTACGAGAAGCAGCACTGTAAAATGACTCCTCCGAACTCAAAGATCATCCCCAGTCCACAACCCAGGAACCTGTGATGCACTGCTCATGCATACAGATTTACATGCCTTACCTCTACACAAACACACTAGGAAAGTATGTAACATGTAAAAAAGCTATATGAAGAGGGGCCTGAGCTTCTCATAACATCCCCTGCACAAACTCTGAGTACAAGAGCATACCTTGGACTCAATGATCTCTGAGGTCTTTTCTACCCTAAATGATTCTATGATTCTATAAAAAAGCAAGCAGCAGGAACATATAAGCTCATAATAATGGATATCCTATGAAGACAAGGGAAAAAAAAGTGAAGAGTTAATCTATGCAGCAGCTGGGACAGCCTCGGAAGACTGGGAGACCTCTGCAGGCTCCAGAGGGAAGTCCTCTACTGCAGTGAGGACTAACAGGACTGGCTGAAGCTGCCCTCAGTATCTTATAGCATTCATTTAATTTGGATTAGCGCCCTGGAAAGGGATGTCTCTACAGGCTGCAGCCACTATGACCCCTTCAACCATTGCAGCAGTTTTTAGCCAACCTCAAAATACATTTTTTTTTGTCTTTTCTGGAGAATAATTACTAGTCACAGATACACCTATCTGTAAATCCTACTTTCTTACTTTTGCATATCTCTTTTCAGCTCAGCTCACAGTAGCAGCAAACTCTATGGCAGGCTCTCCTGTAAACACAGAGGGAAGAAATAGCATGGCTACCTTGTAAAATCTCCACAGCAGCTGGACAGGTAAAGGAAACAGGTAAAAAGAGGGCATTTTTAGAGCACAGAAGCTCCGCTTCCTCAAAGAAGGTACTCCTGCCTTCAAACATCCCATGCAGAAAGGCTCTTGGAGGGCACGCAGCAAGCACTGACAAGCTTGAGAAGTGGGCCTGTAAGAGTCTCATGTGGCTTAACAAGAGCAAGCGCAAGGTGCCAGATGCAGGTCAGGATACAGGCTGGGGGATGAGCAGATCGAGAACAGCCCTGTGGAGAAGGACTTGGGGGTGCTGGTGGATGAGAGGCTGGATATGAGCCAGCAATGTGCACTCACAGCCCAGAAAGACAACTGTGTCCTGGGCTGCATCAAAAGCAGTGTGGGCAGCAGGGCAAGGGAGGGGATTCTGCCCCCCTGCGTCCAGCTCTGGGGTCCCCAGTACAGGAAGGACATGGACCTGTTAGAGCCATTCCAGAGGAAGCCACCAAGAGAAACATCTGCTTTTCATGGTCCAAAATAGTTGGCTTACCTGGAAAACCTAACACACAAAGCCTGTTTTAACTCTACACAGGCCACCTATTCATAACTGGAGTCATTCCACCACATGCATACACGCACAATTTCACAACCCTTTGAGTTTTAAATTCCTTTGTTAAGCCCTGCCTTTATTTAGATTATAAAAATCTTTGTGGCACTTGCTGCTTTTCTTCTCCATAAGTGCCCAGTGCACTCCTGGTATCTACAAAATAAATCACTGAGATGGAGACAGTGGGTTAGTGTTTCCAAAGCCCTGAGCACATCCTCCTTCAGTGCAGTGCTTGAGACAGGAAAAGTATCACTTGCTAAAACACGGCTTGGTAGGGCTCACTGGAGATGTCTGCCTCAATCTGACAACATCTCCTCCCTACCACACACAAAGCTGGCCTGGATGCCTTAATATTGACAAGCACAAACCGAGTGCTTCAGTTTCTGCTAATTGTTTATGGACTGAATAGTCAGTGTTTCTTAAAGAAAGAGAGCAGAGATCTGAAGCCTCACAGTAAAGTTCTGCATAACCTCCTTTTAATGGTCACTCTTCAACTTTATGAAAACTGCTTTTGTTTGGATTTGCCATTCTCCCAATAGTTTTAGCATTCAAAGCTTTTTTTTAGCTTGGGAAAATCAGGTAAGGAAATTATCAGGAATACATAACAAATAAATTATTTTTTCCTGAGTCAAACTGAACAAAATAGAAGCAAAAAGTAAAACAAGCTTAGTTTTTCAAACCACAAAAGGAACAGAAGTCAAGATTAGTTTAAAAACTGATTCTTAGGCAGGCAAACGGAGCCACATCGAAGACAAAAGAGCCATACTTATTTCTCTCCTTTTAAGAGTTACCTCACAGCTGCTTTTTGGGTGTTTTATTTGTGATTTTTTTAAGATGGAGCTCCTCTTTCAAAACAAATATTAAAAACAAACAGGAAACTCCTCATACCAACAGAAACAATAAAGCACCAGCACAAACCTGTGTTTCCTTGGATGTCCTCTCCCTTGGCTAACACCAGGTAAGAGAGCAGAGCGCAGTTATTGTCCTGACCAGGTGCAGGTGGCTGCTGCAGGGAGGTGCCCGTGAAGACCACTCCCCAGTTTACATGGCTGATATCGGAGCGTGACCTGTTGTGTCCTGGTTTGAACGTGGAGGCTTCCTCATTCTGCACCAGGATGTCGTTCACTGAGCGAGGCCTGTCTCTCCTCCGCTGGCAGATCTTGAAGATGTTAAAAGCTGTGGTCTCCCCTTCCCCTGCCCAAGCAAGGCTGCCAGCAGCTGTTCCCCTCTGCACCATGTGCTGGTCTTTGGCAGGGAATGCCGTCTGAGCTTTGGTTTCCAAGAGGCCATTTTTGCAGTGGTCCCAAATGAAGCTACTTTTGGCTAAGGAGGCGACGTTCCTCAGATTTCTGCTCTCTGTTATCTGATCAAATACCTCATGCCCAACCAGTTCAGGGACCTCCTGTACACCATACACCTCAGAGGGCTGCACAATCTTTTCAAGCTTTGTATCAAAACTACTGAAAAAGTCTTCAGTCACTTCCAAGGCTGGGCTAATGTCATCAACTTCAAGAGCCTCCATATCCTGTGCTGCCAGCGGGCCTGAGGTGTTGCGACGCGTTAAGAGGATACCACATCAATATCGAGAGAACGAGCTGCTTCACATCTGTCCTCGGCACACCACTAACTTAGAGGTGGTGGGGCAAATGCAATCACCAACCTCAATCCATAGTGGTAGGAAGTAACCAAATCAAGCTGTCTTCAGCTGGAAGACCTAATATCCACTGATCAGTGGGCTACAGCACCTCCAGGAAATAAGCTCATGGTGATGAAGGGTACCTGTAAAGCAAAGCAAAACATCACATCAGTAAAGGACTTTTCTCAAATATGTTTAATCAAATACCTCCTTTCACACTCACAATCCCCGTCATTTAACTTTGTCTTTCATTTGGCATCAACATTATGGTGTATTAAGAAACCCTTTACGGTTTCTGTTGTTCACTGTGTGTGAACTCTGTGTATAATCACTTCTTGAACTGGAACCTGCAGAGAGCAGGATGGAGCAGCAAATGATGGGAAACCAAAGTGATACTATTTATTAACAAAGCTTTAGAAAGCTGCATTGAGAGGCAGTACTAACATCACAAATGCAACCACCTAGGGAATGCTTCATACAGTTTCCCTATTAGTTAGGAACCAACCAGCCTCAAATAGTTTGCCTTTTGTCCTAGATTGTTTTCTCTCCCAATTTTAGAAGACCAAGATGAGTTTTACAGCTGCTACTTTGCCTACCTGTCTGCATGAACAGAACTGTGATGTCTGCCAAATAAATCAGTGCTATGAGGCTGCTGCAGAGCACTGCACATGGTTTTTCTCTAGAATATCACTGGGAAGTTAAGTGAAACCATGTGGCAACCTAAGTCCTGAAGAGACAATGCATCCTACCAGCAAAACAAAATATACCACTGCTGCAGATCTTTACTTCCAAGCTGTTGACTCACTGGACAAAACCTAAGAACAGCAAGGAGCTTTAAGACTAGCACTACTGAAGAGCTGTATTGACCCACATGAGCTCACACCTGTAAGGAGGAAGGAAGGGGAGAGGGAGTGTTTTATTTCCTGGGGTGTAACAAGGGACTTCTGTGACACCAAGCCTGCTGCCTTCTAATCTCTCCTTCTTGAAACTCCATCCACAGTGCTGCAATGCTCAAGAGAAGTGCACTACGGGTATGTTTAAACTGGAGTAATCTGTTAAATGTCTCTAAGTTCTTGGGACCTGGAGACTGAGCATTTGTGCTAGCAGGAGAACAGTCCTCACATCTGCCAGGACAAACCACAGCACCCAGAGCCTGCACACGCAGAACAGCCCAAAGTGACAGTTTTGACCACATCAGCTCAAGTCCTAGGAGCAGCAAAGCTGCATTAGCTCAGAGCTCTGCCTAGATTAATACATTCTTAACAGAACTAATTAGCCTGGGCTGGGCTGATAATTAGCAGCTCATTAGTTTGTGAATGCTGCTGAAGTGCTACCAGGACCCATGAAGATTTACACTTAGCAGGAAAAAACATCTATTGAACAGCATCAAACACAGATAATACTTCTATTTAAGGTTCTTTTTTTAATCCAGAACAGTCTATTAGTCTAACTTCTGTCAGGAAAGCTGTTTAAATAGACACCCTTTCCTACAGCAAGCCAGAGAAAGGAGGCCAGCAGACCTCAAGAAGGGGGCACAGAATGCTGTTACGCAAACCAACCTCCTCCACAATCCCCTGCTGGCTTCCTCCCATCCCTGCTTCACTTGTAGGCAGCCATGACACAGTTGTGTTCAAAAGCAGCTCACCTTCCCTCCTAACAGCTCTGCAGTTCAGACTCTGATCTCCACTAAGACACTCCAAGTAAATAACTTTCAAAAGCAGTAACTAATCACATATACAACTCTGGAAACGCCAAGCCTTTACACTGAGAGCTTTCTCCCCTTAACTCTTTGCAAGGATTCACTTTGTTAGTCTCATAGTGAATCAGGACTAGGATCAGCTTCAACAAGTAAATGTAGAGTAAGACTCTGAAGGTAGAGCCAAAACCACAGCTACAGGGCTGAACAATACAGATCTGGAGTTATTTCAAATGAGAACAGTATGGGAACAGACTCTTCGCAGAGCTGTGCAACTGTGCCAGTTGACAGCAGTGGGAAATAAAGTCATTCTGGACACATCTGCATCATCAGCTTAACGCAGCATGGAGTTCACTCTTGAAGCTCATTCCTGCCAGCAACCCCAGAACAGCGTTCTGCCCCCTGATACCGCAGACCTCCAAGAACAGGCTAAGTCCAGTGTCACATTACTGGAGCAGCAATCACTCCAGAAGGGCTTGTGACATGACACTGAAGCATTCCAGTGGTAGCAGATACTATGTTGCTCTGTTCTTTATTTTAAATCACTAGGAAAGGTAGAAGGCAAGGGGGGAAATTGACACTTACAGTTAACAGGTTCATTTATAAATGCTGGAAGCTTCAAGTGGCTGCTGCATGATCCCCTGGATCCTGTGAGACTGAAGCTATCCAACAGCCAAGTATGGTGATGCCAAACTAAACTGACCTCATATCCAGCAGGATGCTGAATCATAAGGTCATGAGAAGGTGACAGGCCCCTGCATCACATGGTTCACAAACTGCAGCATTCATACCTTCCCAACTAGTCTGTTTGCCCTGCTCAATAAAGATCTGAAAGGTGACCTCAGTGGTGGCAGGCTCATCCTCCCCTACATCACCAAAAGAGTTGTGCCAGTAATTCCCACTAGCGCTGGAATTCTGCAATTATATATGCTCCAGAAACACAATTTGGCATTTTCTGACAAAAATTTAATTCAGATGTCTGCATGGATTTGGTGCCAAGTGAAAGCAAATTTTGACAGGTCAGTAAGCAGGTCCATCAGAATCGGCTCCAAGAGGAAAAGCAGCAAAAACCACTTCTTTCGTGTGAGGGGTCAAAAAGGCAAACATTGGGACAAATTAAACTCATTTTAAGTTACTATAAAATGTATTGCTTTATGTATTGTTTCTTAAAATACCTGAAATTTTCCAAAGACATTCAGTCTAAGGCAGTGAATAAGAGAGGAAGAGAGAAGCTGCTAAAGACTGCTGAAGCTATAGGCAACTATAAAGACAGATTTCTGCTCATTCAGGCCCTTGAGAACTAGTCTTACTGAAAAAAGGGTGAAGGGACATGCCACACTGTGCTCAGAAAAAACTGCTGGACACTGGGATTGCAGCAGCTGGAAAACAGCTTTTCTGTATGCCTGCCTAGAACAGATATAGCTTTCATTCCTGAACATGCAACAGTCAGAAAATTAATGTGAATTTACAACACGAGTAAACTCTTTACTATCACAAGTTTATAGTGGCCCCATTACTCACATGCAAGGATTACAGGTCATGGCTCATGAGACAATGAAGTTCAGTTAAGTCAAGATTACCTCCCTTAGAGAAGCCACATGGACCTAACCTAGGTGACAGCACAGCAGAGAAAAATCAGGGATGACAAATGACAAGCAACATACACCAGAAGCGATCATTTAACTTCCTCATGTGTTTTTCTGGACCTTCATGGACCAGGGAAAATATCCAGGCATTATATGGCAGAATTTAAAAAGCACAGAAAACACAAGGGTAGAAAGTAATCTTGCAGGTGATATATACACCCACAACAAGCACCTGCTGTGTACCCCCAGCTTATGCACTATGCACAGGACTGCTTGTTCAAGATCAGGCAAGAGGAAAAGCTAGAACCAGCACGTGCTTAGGAACCAGTGACTAAAGAGATCCATTTAGCTCACCAGTCCATCCAGAAAGTATATATAAAACAAACACCTTTCAGTTGGGTTTTCTGAAGAAACAGTTTGTGCCACCATCCTGCTATTGGCCAGTTATTCTCCTCTCTCTTCTTTTGAACTGCACAGGTAACTTCAGCTAGATGTAACAAAGTAGTGGTGTCCTTAAAGATGGAGTTCTTAAACTGCTGTTCAACACTGGACAGGAAACAAGTCCAAAGTAACCCTGCTGCTAACAGAGAAGGCAGCAAAACTCAGTCCCTTATCTTTTCTAGGAGGCCAGTTCCACCAGGTGGGTCTCTCTAAATGTGCCATGGCAAAAGTGGCTAATGTGAGATGGAGCTGAGAACACTGGGAAGCATAGGGGGAAAGCAGAAAGAAAGAATAGGAGGCAGCACACAACTTGATAAGCAGTCTTGTTGGTTTTGGTACTCACAGGACTTCCTCTTCAGCACACAGGTAATAGAGATGTATAACACAACAGATAAATAGGGGCTTCCCCTTTTCTCTTGTATTTGGAGAGAAAATTAGAAAGCAACAATCAATTATGTTCACAAGCAAAGTGTTCTGGAGGAAATGCATAAAAGACAGGAGCTCTCAGACAGGAGAAGACAGCAAAAGACAGGTAATACTAAAATTCCCCCAAGCCTCATTGATTCCTAACGACTCTTGGGCTCAAATTCCTGGCAAAGATTTGGGTTTCTGAGAATTTTATCTCAAGAGCTCAAGAGGAGTTTTACAAGTTTCCTGCATGCAAACAGAGAGCAGCAGTGCCTCAGCCACTGCAGAACACTCTGGAACCTGCTGTGGGAACCAGCTCTGCTTATCTCACACTGCATTACAACTGTGGGCTGAAACACCAATGCCAACAGGGAATACAGAAAGAGACATTCTTTCAACTGGGTAGCAACTGGATAGCAGAGCAAACTCAAGCAGGGGCCTTTATTTCTGTTACGTCACAGGCCTGGACCACTACAGTCCAGTTTATGGGCTGTGACAAACCTGGTCTGAAGAACAGGTCATCTGAAGGAAAGATGAATACACAGTCTCTTTGAATACAATCCAGTGGGACTGGAGCAGCTGGTTCCTAATGAGCCTTTCTGCCTGTCAGTCTCAGCAACCTCAGACAGTGACCTGAGTGTCTTCCAGTGGCACCTTAAACAATTGCAGCTGCTGGGTTTGCTGCTACAAGGATTTCTGACTTGCTCAGCCAAGTATTGCCCAGAACCTAAAGAGTATGCACTTAGATCAATGACAGTCCTTGAAAATCAAACTCTGCTGTGCAGAATCTCTGAAAAAAACTATGAAGCTGAAGACTGAGGTGCTACCTCCTAGTTAAGAAGTTGAGCTGTATTTGTCACCTGGGCACACCTGAGTGGGCAGAGGAGAGAACAAGGATGCACAGATGGCTGACTGTCACACACCCAGTGTTTACTATTGACAGTGCAGTTCTTCACATCGCTGGCACAGACTGCTTGTACAAAGAGCTGAAGAGCTGACAGGGGCAGGTATTGCAGAGTGCCTGCTTTCCAGCACCCCTCTACTGTAACTAGATGGCAGATGATGCTTTCTTTATTTACAGCATACCAAAGCCTACCCTGCAAATATTCTTCATCTTGTTCTGAGCAGGAACTCCTTCAAAGCACAATGGCATCTTGGTGCCTCTCCCAGGCAGAAGGCCCCTGTCCCTCAGCTGTACAGAAGCACTGAATCCTCCCTGCTGTGCATGACGCCTCAGCACATGGAGACCCCAGTCAGACCCACTGTTCTGTGCACCACCCAGATGTAATCCAAGAGCAGTCCTGGTGCAAAACACAGTCCAAGTGGTTATGAACCCCAGGCAATACAGTGCCCAGTTCTCTGAGCAGCGACTGAAAACTGCATTCCTGCTTACCTCCCATTGGAAAGGCAATTGATAACTAGGAATTTCATGAGGGACAACTGTAGAGAGAGAGCACAGGGATGGTGTTCCAGCTGATGCAAGCTATCACATTCTCTTGTATCCTGGCTGTATTTTTTTCCCTCAGCACAAAGCCCCAGCTAACCTACTGCTGTGTACATCAAGTGAGCAACAGCGCATACAAGCTTGTTAGATTCATCATTTATATGGCTGGATTAAATCTACAGTGCCTCACAAGGAAGATAAAACTACAAGCAACTTTTCATATATAGGGGCTCACAGTTGAGGTTACCATATGGTAGTCAATGATTGGTTCAACATGACCTGGATAATTGTCTTCAGATCACATTTTTGAAGGCCCTCTTCAAATGTCTCTTCCTGCATCAGACAAACTAAGAAATTATTTGTTTAAAATTTCCAGACTATGCCAACTTTAAAGTGTCTCACAGAAATACCTCTTAACTCATATTCCTGCACAAAACCACTGACAATATTTAGGAAAAGCTCACAAAAAATCAGTAAGAGACTTTCTGGTCAGGAACACTTGGCTATAGGGCCGGGCACTAGAGAGGATAACTGTGAATGTAAGCATAATCTTTTCCAGTCTCACTGCCCTTAAGGATGAAATCGACTGCCAACATTTACCAATGAAGAAGAGTACCCACATCCTGCCCACTACACCCAGGGAGAGGCTAAGAGCAGGAAGAGCTGAAATTAACGTGATGCCTTAATTACAGTCAAGCTAAAACACAGCAGTGATCTCTTCGCTACAGAAAACAGAACAAAAATAAACAACTGAGAAAAGATGAATTGAAGAAAGAGGTGAAACCAGGGAGGAAGAAGAATGCCATATTCTGCGAGGGGACGCAGACCCTTCGTGAGGATACATGAGTTTTGCCCTGTGAAGCAGAGATGTTCTCCAGCTGCTGACCTGACCCAGTGCCTTTAATAAGGAGGCTCCCCAGGTATCCTGCCCGCATGGGGAGCTAACATATCACAGCTACAGAACAGCTCATCCACTGATGAGCACATAGTAATGAGTAATAAACAGTACATTATCTTTAATTTTAACTGCACTTTGGAAACAGTGATTACAAGGCAAGAAACGCTAAGCTGGAAAACACACAGCAGCCAGCTGCACCAGAACAAAATGAGTCCAGAGGGTAAGAAAGACACAGCAGTGGAGAAGATGGACCATGGGAAGCTTGTCTTTTCCAGAAACTGCTGGCTGTACAGCTCTCCCGAGATCTTTATCACTGACTCCTTTGCCTTGCAGCCATCTGACACACATCCCTCCTGGCTGTGGAGCACCACCAAGTAATGAAGGGCTGTATCATTTCCTGTGGGTGAGTAACCATCTGAAATCTCAGCAGCTGGACTGGGGCTCTGGAAAGGATGACGGACCCTTAGCAAGGAAAGGAACAGAACGTCATGCACACTGACCAGAGGGACATTAGCTGATGGTGACAGAGCCCAGGCTGCAGGCCAGCCAAACCCACCAGCATGTGGGCACCTTCTTAGGTTACAGCAGCCTGAAATCCAGGCTTCCCCCTGTGTGTGTGTCTCCTCTTGGCTGGCTGACCTCCCCAGGAAGGATGTCAGGTGTGGGAGAAGAGAGGCTCTCCTGAGCCCAAGCACTGCCCCTGTAGATCATCTGGATGCCAACACCTCAAACCCACACTTAGGCACAAAATCCACGTGGACAAAACGAACAAAGCAGTGCAGTGACTTGGCCTGAGACATGGATGATGGATGTGTGATCTTAAACACACCTGTAACCTCAAGTAACAACCCAAGGGAGAGTAAATGATTTCTATGCTTATATTCATTTGCTTTACGTGTACAGGTTTGTCTAAAGTTGTGTAACTTGCATTTTCCATGCTACCTTTACTGCCAGAACACTGCCTGTTCTGCCAGACATAGACACCACAAAACAGCCTGTTACCTCCTGAATTCAGCACAGAATACAGAAATTATCAGGGAACAGGGTATCCCAGAGGGGTGACACAAACCTCCTCCAGAACAAGAGAAAACATCATTGAACTAGACACCCAAGAAACAGCAAACAAGAAGACTCAGTCTAAT